>JANBXA010000588.1:34320000-34920000 GCA_030556225.1 Cricetiscus sungorus
AGGGAAAACCATCACGTTAACTTCTGTTTTCAGATAGAAGCACATGAAATTTCTTTTTTTTTTTTTTAACAGCTTATAAGTCAGAGCCATCATGACTCTATCTGTAGCATTCTGGAGAGAAAGGCATCCTCTTGGGAGATGAAAGTAAAAGGGTGATGATTCCCCTCACGTCTTCATTGAACTGTCCTGTTTGGCAAATGCATTCCAGAGAATGACAATGGAGCATCATAAATCAATTAGGTGGTAATTTAAATTTACAGCTGCTGTTGTCACTGTTCCAGATGCAGTATACTTACTTAAGCAGCTCAGCCAAGCCCTTGACAACCAACAGGCATACTGATCAGTGTAGAGCTGTGCATTTTGATCAGTCCATCAAATGGGGCTTTTTTTCCCTTCATATTAACACCCAAGACTGCCAAAAACAGTTTGTATTTCCATGTAGGCAAATAAATTTCATTTCTCCTCTCAGATACAACAGAGAACGGAGAACTTTGACCCTCTGACATCCATAGATCATTCATTACATTGACAGATCAGACTTAATGCAGGACAAGTTTCTTAGAAATTTCAACGAGGGATGGAGAGATAGCTCAGCTGTTAAAAGCTGGGCTCACAACCAAACATATAAGAAATCCCAATAAGACAAAATTATGCCAGGAGGTGGAAGAAACCCATGAAATTTCAAGAGTCTTTCTCTTTGGAAAATATCTGAAAGTTTGTATCTGATTGTTAGAGCTGTTCTCTTCATAATTAAAGAAAAGTTGTCTATCACTAAAAAGAAACATGAACTAAGCACACACACACATATATTCAAAAATAGTTCATTGAGGAACTGGAATATTTTTCTGTTTATGATTGGAATCAATGGAAGGTTCAGCTATAGGAAGCTGAAAATATGAGCCAAATACTTGCTTGGAAAGAAAGTTAGGACTTTATCCATTTAGACTGTAAGAAATATCTTCTTATGTTGACTATTCTCTTTATTCCCATAAAAGCATCCCACTGTTCTCCATCAAATATTCTGCCCAAATGTTTTGCAGTGCGGCAATCAATCTTTACTTCAGAGGTATAATATCAAATGTCTTGAGGATGATTTTTTATGAGGAAATAACAACACACTGTTCTTACTCTGTCATAATTCTAAACAACATGAAGCCATTATTAATTGCCGAGTCATTCTATAAAGGCAGAAAAGAAAAGAAGAAAATGCACCAGAAAATTATGAGATGAAAAGCCAGGCTTAACCATACATCCTTATTTTCATCTGAAGTTCAAGATTAGATTTAATAGCTTGACATATGATATGCATCCCAAACACTGACACCCTAAACAAGAAATAGAGATGACACAACAATAAAATATTGGTGATGGGAGACCAGTTCTCTGACCCTGTAAGGAATTTCCTCTGTCCTCACTGGGTCAAAGCAACTTGTCTCAAGCAGCACTTAACACTGCTCCAGGACATATCGAGTGATAGAGGGTGGAAGGGAAGGAGACCCCATGCATCAATGTCTGGTTCCTTCATGGTCCACTTACTTCTTGAGAGAACTCATTTCCATGCCAACACCTTTGTTTCTTGATGCTCCTTAGACAGCAAGACTCCTTTAAAGAGCCTGTGATATGTAAAGCCCATAGTAAGCTCACCTCACTGCCATGTCACATTCAATCACTCTATTTCTCAATAGGGCCTCATCCAATTAATGTTTTTAGCTTGTCTTTTATGACCCTGGCCATCATCAAAGGGACCAGACCAGAGACAGATGTTTTCCCTGTTTCTAGCTATACCTAGCTGATTTTGAATCCAGTCTGGGTCAGGCCTGGGCCTTGGCTAAAGATGTCACCATAGTGTAGTTTCTTCAAGTCTTTCCAGGGTTCTTCAAGTATCATGTTTAGTCAGAGAGAGTGATGCAATTTGGTGAGACAGTCAGGACATAGCCTAGACCAGTGGCAGTCACAGGTTATTCTGTGATAACAAAAGGTGAAAAGCAGACAAGCTAACAATATGCTTGTCAAAAAATGTCACTTAAAACTCAACGAGATCAGCTGCTTCTATGTGTTTCCCCAGCATGGTCTTGATGCCTTTTCTCATCAGTCCTCGCTCTCTACAGCTGGATCCCAGAAATTCAGCTCAGTGCTTAGCTGTGGATCTCTGCCTCTGCTCCCATCAACTACTGGATGAAGGTTCTAGGATGGCATTTAAGGTAGTCATAAATCTCATCATAGTGAAAGGGCATTTAAGGCAGCCTCTCTGCTATTGCTTATGTTCCTAGTTAGGATGATCCTTGTGTATCTCTGGATATTCCCCTAGTGCCAGATTTCTCTTTAAACCTATGATGGCTTCCTCTATTATGGTGTCTGTTCTTGCTCTCCTCTATTTTTCCTGACTCAATCTTCCTGATCCCTCACATTCTCCCCCCATGGAAGGCCTCAACCTCCCTGGAGAGTGGATGGGGTCAGTGAGGACCATGGGAGGACAGGAAGAAAACGGAACTGGGATTGATATGTAAAATAAGATCTTTTCGAGATAGCCAGTAACTAGATGAATAGTGGTATTCCTTTTTCCTGTCAGGTTCAGCATGGGAAAACTAGGTAGGGATGGTGATAGAATTACAGTGCATAGGTTAAACATTACTAAACTATGAGTTTACATGTCTACTTGATCAAGTCTTCTGATCATTCTTCATTGCCTTTGGGATAAAACCATTAATTCTAAAATACAATAACCTCCCAAATCAGGTCTTTTGAGTCCCATCACCTATGTTAGCTTGTTAGGGCTGCCATACAAGGCTCTGAAGTTCAGGTAGTAGACTCCTAGACTCCTCATTTACACATATGTTCAAAGACAAAATAAGCATTTATAAAAACAGGCAGACAGTATTACACCTTTATAAAAACTTAGACTTCTAAGAAGCAGATATTACACTATGGGCAGGAGCATAGACCTTGATGTTCTAGTAGAACCTGTAAAAGAAGAGACGAAGGTATTACTGGATAAAAATGTAGCTTCCAGAAAACTCTGCAGATCAGATACTTGTGATAAGAGAGGAGAGGACACAATTGGATGAGAAAAAGTCACACAAGGGATGTGACACAGCAAAGGCTGCTCTGCGTTTCACACTTGAGTATCTTTGCCACCCAGTGCTAACACTCAGTTAATGGCAAAGGGAAGAGTGCGATCCCAGCTCCAAAGTTGAGAAAGTTCCCCAAAGGGGTAGGCTCTGCTAGCTGGACTCCTTGCCATGGTGCCACGAGTCCCTTTTTGAAGGGAGACCCATTGGCTTATCTCTCAAGCCACTGTGTCTATTACTCTGGGTAAGGAGATGGGGAGACACCTATATTCCATTGCTCAGAATTTTCTACATTTTCAGATTTTCTTGGGCTTTTTTGTTTGTTCTTTGTACAGTTAATACATTTTAGATATTCTCAGAAAAATTCATTACATTTGTTTTATATACAAGGTAATCATAATACTGGAACAGCCAAATTTTACATTATATAAAGCTAACATTGAGTGCTTATTAATGCATGTCTATAGAAAGTACTTAACCTGCACTTTCCTTTTTAGTCTCCATACTGTCAGCAGTCCTACAATAGAACCTGTCTTGGGTTAGCTTTGTAAAGGGATTTTCTGGAGGAACATAAAGTGGTCAGCAATCTCCCAAAGGCTATGAAGTAGGATGGTACTCTGGCTCCAGACCCGTAAAGGTCCAGTTTTGATTTGCTGTGCTTTTGGTTTCATCCCCTCCTCATTTCTCCCTAACTCTGGACTCCTTACCCCTACCCCCCAGTGCAAAAGCTCGATGTTTAGAGCAGAGCTCCACACCAACACAAGTTCACAGGCTACAATTTCTACCACAATGAGGTGTGGGTATGTGGGTGTATGGCTCTTTGAGAGATGGAAAGATTGGTACATGGATTTTCCTTTTCAAAAAAACGAAAGGTTGTGTTGCGTCAGACAGGAGGTAAAGGGAAGAGTAAGAAAGATGATGAGAGAGACAAGGAGAAAAGTATAGGGAAAATGATCAGAGAAACGTTCTCCTTTCTCATGTTAAAGAGGTAATAACAAGTTACATGGCTTCCTCTCAGATAGCATGTGCTTATAGTGTGCATTTTAAATCACCAACTTGTACCAAACCCTAGTCTATGTGTGCTAAATACTAGTGTGTTTGCTCTAAGGCCACCTTTTTTCCTAGGTTCTGCACTGCAGACTCAGTGTGCAACACATGCTGGTTTGGTCTGAGTACATCTTCAGCCCTGAGTGTTGTTGTTTTTGCTTGTTTTAAATTATATATTAGTTGAGGAAGTAGAATACTCTCTAACACATGGTGGAAGCTAGGAAAAAAAAGATGCAGGTTCTAACTGCAGGCCAAGGTATTTTATGGTAAATCCTAACTGTCCCTGAGAAGCTTTGCTCAAGCATAGCTCAGAATCCTCCTCCCTCCAGCCAGGTAGAAGCAAAAGCCAGCTTTGGCTCTTGCTTTAATACCTTAACTCTGGCCCTAGCACAAGCTAGAAAACAATGGAAAAGCATCTATCATTTCTCCTCAAAAGAATATTCTTTACCTTGAGATTTTTTTACAACAGTGATGTAATAGCCCACCTTCACAAATGTTTAAATTTTTAACATTTGAAATGAGACATACTATCTGCAAGGTGACTTCCTTGTCATAATAGAGCTACTCCTTGCTCTGTTTTCTTACTTAGTGTTTTTCATGTGACGGATTTTTCATTGGAGATGTTTTCCAGTTGCCCAGGTCTTCATCTCTTACAGTGGCACTGGCCATTTGAATGTTCTATTATGAAATATTTTAACATATCTGTTATTTGTGACCTACATTCCACTCATCATAGTTTAGTTCCAAATAGTCTGCAATTATTCCCATGTCATACAAAAAAATCCACCAGAAACCAGATGTAAACATCATTTCAGCAATTAAGGTTATAAACATCTTGGAGGGGGAAGATCTTTGTGATAGACTAAGAGTACCTACTTTTTATGTGAGAGAACCATATTTGAACTCCAATCCATCTTACTTGTGTGCCCTTGATCAATGCACATGGCCTTTCTGAGCCTTCTTTGGTTTCTCTTGGAAAGGAGAACAGTTGACTGGACTCTGTGTGGTTGTGAGGCTCAAGCTGGATTGTACATGTGCATGGCTGTGGAACTGGGTGGTGACATAAAGATGATGCCATCTGTGACTTGTGAAATGCCTTGAAGAAGTTGTAGGAAGTTAAATAAATTTGTTTTCATCCTTCCTACTTTGTAACTAATCTCAATTTTTTCTTTGACAAACCTGAAATAGACCACCCTTGAGCAGTGACCAATCACAGACAGTTCTGAGGTAGCAGGCAGCCAACTATGGCTGGCAGGTGGCCATTTGCTTCTCAGCTGGTTTCTGGCCAACAAAGCATGGACCTTGACTCAAGTGAAATAGTGGTAACCCTGTCCTCACTGGGACTCTACAGCTGAGAGTCCACATTGTCTCCTGCCCACTGCTGAGAGCATTGATGCTGAGGTCACAGGCAAGGAAGAGAAGGCTGTTCAACATCACAGCTCTCATCTTGTCCCTGTTTACTCCCTACCTTTCTCTACTTATTTCAAAGTTAGTTCTTTTTCACAAGTTCAGTGAGGACAGGGGAGCTGATAGTTTTGAAGGATTTTGTGTTTCTAGCACACTACAACATATTATCCCAATATAACCATTTAAGAATTTATCAAGACATTTGTGATTTTCAAATAGTAAACAAGCCAAATGTCCTTGAGAAACTTAGTAAATCCAGCATAAACCACATTGTGGCTTAGCAACATTTGTCTCCATTGTCTTGCAAAATAAGAACCACAGAGAGGGAACTAAGTTGATTGGGAAGCAAGGCTCAGCAGGAATCTTTCATATTTAATCAATTGTTTCAATAGCTAAAATTAGCTAAGGAATGTAGAAAAGTGTATCTATTGTCTATCTTCTTTTCAAAACAAAGTATTTTGAAGTCTAACACATTAGGGAATTGTTGATGCTTTTGTTTGCTCCTCGGAGACATTTTGAGAACATGATATAGTCAGAAAGAATCCCAGAATCCCCTGAACACATAGGAGGTGACTAATACTCGCTTATTTGATGAGGAAAGGGGCCATTATGCAAACAGCTGGAACCATTTCTTGGCTCTGTATCATTATCTCCTGGCTTAGCTTTCAATTCCTGAATGCTATACAGATCACTCACTCAGTGAAACATAAACGTTTTGGAAAACTGTTAGATACAAAATATTTTCAAGGAATATCTATAATTTACCTCATGCTGTAAAAAATTTGAAAATGTGTTTTTTATTCCTTTATAATTGTTAAGAGCAAAGAAAGAATTTTCTCAAATTTTTTGGCATTGACTAGGAAGGGAAATGGAGTTTTAGTAACCACAAGATATTTTTCCTCCCAGACCTCCCTTTTAGAACCCCATCAGAATTAGGAACTATGGTTGTTACATGACTTGAATTAATCATATGATTCTGGAAGGGAGCCTTGCAGCCCTCTGGCAAGTGGAGCAACTAATGATTTATAGCTGTCACAGGTACTACAGTGTGGGCCAATCAGAAATGCCCTAAGATGCCTATTAAAACAACCAGAGTACAAAATAAGAAAAACAAAACAAAAAACCAACCAAACAAACAAAAAAACCAAGTTGAGTATTCTGCTAGGGACCAGGACTGACCATGTAGAAAAGCCAGTGTGTGTGCCACTCAGATGGGCACACATGAAGGGGAGCCAGGGAAGGCCTGGAAATAGACTGGGACCTGGCAGAAGTGACAAGTTGAGAAAGACATTTTTACAGTTCACAAAAAGATAGCCCTCTGCCTACTTTCAGACATGCATGTTCATTTAAAATAACTTTTTAGAGTTTTGTTAATTGTCTTGATTATCTCTCATTGTTCTAATAGGGATTTATAATGTATGACCAGAAATATAAAACAAGGAGTTTTAAGGCTCCTGAAATGATTTTTCACATATGGGTGAAAGCTCACAGTACAACAGTACAATGAAATGGGCATGCAGACAAACAGTATACTGTGGAAAGGAAGACTAACCTAGATTAAGTGCTTCTTAGAGGAAAGAGGTCTTGCATATGTCTAAGTGTTCTACCAGTCCCAGGATCACTGCTTCAAACATCATTTCAACTCTTAATACACACAACAGTTAATGAGAATTGAAATACTATCATTAAATATCATGATGTTTTGTGATGTTTCATGATGTAAGAGCTAACAAAAGGACATCAAGCTCCAGTTAAGTATGAAATTCAATAGAAGGTCAGAGAAATAGCTTTTTAAAAGAGTTATTAATGACAGGTTGGAGACACAGAAAAAGAAGAAGTCAAGAACACTGGGAAAAGACTTGAGAGAAGTATCATTTAGAGCAGAATAATTTCTAAGAATTGCAAATGTCAAACTTTGTTATATCTACAGCACAATGTGACAGTGGGGAATAGTCAGACATGAGTTGGACAGGTGTACAGGGCCCAGATCTTCCATAATGTCATGCTAATGAGCCAGAAATTTGACTTTAAGGCAATTGAAAGACCAGTGAGGCATTTGAAGCAGCTAATTGTCATGACTGAATATGTATGTGTTATATATATATATATATACATATATATAGGCATATATATGTGTATATATATATATATGCCTATATTGCTAAAGGACCACTAATGGTGGCTTTGTGGTTAACTACTGAGAAGGACAATGAAATTCTGGCAGGTGTGATTGAAAGGCTTTGAAATGGTATAGACAAAAATTGGTGGTGACATGACACAAGGGAAAGCAGAGAAGATGGTGAACTATTTGACTAATATATAAAGGATAGATGTGGCAAAGCCTGGGGATCATGTATAGGAATAGAGAAAGATATAAATGACAAGAACAATGATGCTCAGGATTTCCTCAGTATACCCGAGGAAAGGTGTGGCCATTCTCTGAGGTGATACTTGAAGGAAGAAGAATGATCTATGGGTTCTGGGAAAATTTCAAGTTAGATATTCAATAAGCTGCCATGCTAAGGAAATACTGATGGGAATCATTGGGTTTTTGCTTATGATAGATTTAGAGACCAGCAAGCAGAAGACCATGCAGTAAGAGAGGAATGACTGGGGTAGAGCTTGCAATACTCCACAGAGGGAAAACCCACCAAGCTCCTCAGAACAGTCTGTATGCAAATAGATGAATAAGTAGGAGACTTATGTAGAAACTATGAGTAGCTGAGGTATACATCTGGCTCTCCACATATGTTCTTCACACAGACTATCTCCATCACTCAGCATTTGCATATCATAGATTAAGCATACCACAATTACACCATCTTTCTTATTCTCTCATCTGCATATAAGTAGCATTGAGATGTGCCCGTTAGATGACAAACACCCCAAACAGTCCCCCAAAATGAGCATCCCTATGTACCAAGATGCAATTATACCTCACTCTTATCTTTTCCCATAAGTTTAGTTTTGCAGCTTATTTTGCGATACGCGTTATGGTGCTTGGAGTCCAGTGAATAGAGTATGAAAGAAGAAATTGCAAAAAGTGTTATCAAATATGTATGGGTTTTGTTTTTATGATCTTTGAAAAAGTAGACTCCTTGAAGAGAATATATTGATATATATCTCAACCCACCCTAGATGCTGTTGAGTAACTCACAGTCAGAGTTTCTGTCACTATAGACCCTGGAGGTTTACTGTAGTTCTTTAGCTGTGTCTTATGAGACTTATGAGACTGTGTTTTTATAATGTTCTTTCTTTAATTAACTTTAATGGTTTGACAATATAAAGTTCATGTATTTGGCACTTAATTTGAAGCTTTTATGCCCACTCTAAGTACTATTGGCAGTTCAACCTTAAAAGTGAAAATCATCAAAATAAAATTATATATGTAAGTATGAAGCCTATAATGGTCTAGGCTACAAATATAACAGTGTTTGTGAAAAAAAAGAAAAGAATGAAATTCTTGACCAGTAATATTACTAAGCAAAATGCTTATTTATAGTTATTCTAGGTATATATGCTAAAATGCATTCTTTATGTGTAGTATAAGCTTACTGGACTAGATATGCTCTAGAATGAGATAGCAAGGATCTCAAATGAAGACAAAGTCGATATCCTTCTTACAAGAACTGTGTTCATGAAGAAGTGAAAAAAGTGTTTCAATATTGGTGGTGTTATTTTCAAACAAAATCATGTTTTGTAAAGTAATTCACATTAATGATCATTTGAATTGACTAAGGTAAGACTTAGGGAGCAAATTACAGTACAAACCCATTCTTCCACATTCAATAACCAAAAATTGTTCTTTATTTCATCAATATGAAGAAGTGATTATCTGTAATTCTGGTACCTAAGAAGTGATTTGGAACTCATGACTTTCCACAGACTACGGACAGCCCCTGAATTATAATCCTTAGGGAACAAACATTTCCGTAAAAGACACATTTAAATATATTTTGTGTACTAGGTGCCCAGTTTCTCAGAAATAAATGGATTACACAGGAGAAATTTAACTATTCTACCAAAAATAATGTCTATTAAAAAGTGAGGTAAGAGTCCTATTAATTTATTAACTTTAAAATATGCAATGAGACAAGTTTATGCTTTTGTTTTATTGCTTTCCTTTCTTTCTTTTTTGTTTTGCTTATCTAATGATACACTTTTGGAAAAGACAATTATTTGATTCCACAGAGATGTAGCTGTTAGTGGTAGATATTTAAATAAATATTTGTATAAGTATAAAAGTGTCTGAGAATCTTCTTAGGTGTACAATTCATAAGTAACACAAATGTGCATATGCTACTTGTATGCATCAAGATACTGATTTAGTGTCTATCATCTATCTTTTTATCATCTGTCTATCCATCCATCCATCAATCAATCATCTATCTATTTACCATCTATATACCTATTTATCTTCTCTAACATCCTTCATTTATTTTTGTATAATCTATCAATCTCTCTATTGCCTATTCAGACAGCTTAGTAAGATCTATTTAGCACCAACAGTTAACACTAAATATAGCACAATCCAATCAGATTTAAATTCTAATAAAGATTGAGATAGTGAGTCATTACTGGGAAATAAGCTTACTGATTGATATATTTTAGACATTTTCTACCAAGTCTTTTGTGAAGTGTAATATTTGATAATCGTTGTTAGTTTCATAACTTTGAATTTCATGAAGCTTAAATATTTATATAAAAATCAACTCAAATTTCTGCTCATTTGATTCTTCACTGACCAGATTTCATCACATACCATTAACTTGACTATGTGCTGTTAAATATTCCAGTATGCTATTTCAAATTTAATCCAAGCTATGCTGTGTGGCTGTGGTGTTGCCATCTTTTACTTAACCTAACAAATGAAGCATATAATGTGTATGTATATATAGAGATATTTTATATTTAAGCCTTATTAATCCTGTTTCATCAGAATTTGATTTAGTGAATATAAATGTTATTACAAGATGTTATTCATCTTCTAACTACTTGAAATTCATAGATCACTCCATGTTATACTTTCATATATTCTTCTGAATATAACAATCTAGAATGCATATTATTTGTGCTATTCAAGTTGTGGATAAATGATCTTGAAGGGCTGATGAGATGGGTGGCATAGTGGTGATTTCTGTGCATGCTTTGGCAACAGAAATTCAGTTCCTGAACCCTAGCTAATGTTGGAAAAAGGAAACTAACTTCACAAGATTATCCCTCTGGTTAACATATACACTATACATGACACATACACACTATGCCCTCACCCTACACAAAAACACAATACCCACACACACAGTAATACTTTTTAAAAATTTTATTTTATGTGTGTGGGTGCTTTGTTGGCATGGACTTATGACTATGTACCAAGTGTGCTTCATGTCCACAGAGACCAGAGAGGGCATCAATTGCCAGGAACTAGAGTTTAGAAAGTTGTTAGCTGCCATGCTGGTTCTGGGATTTAAACCTGGGCTTTCTGAAAAGCAGCCAGTGTTCTCAACCCCTGAGGCTTGTCTCCAGCTCAATAGAGGATTTAGAAAAAAAATGATCCTGGGGAAACAGGTATACAATTCATATACACTTCTAGGCAAAAAGACAAACTGGAATAATATGAAAAGAAAGGCTTTTCAATTCTCTATTTTTTTTTGACATTGACACTCCAATCCAGGCTGAATATGTGTACCATAAAGTCTTTACACTGCAGAGTGTGAGAAAGAACAAGACTGTCTGCCTTGTTCTCTAGTACATAAGTCTGCATTGGCCAAATGAATGCAAATACCACAGGGGTGGTTTTGGTGTCCTTTTGTTTTGATTAACATTATGGGTGAGGCTGACAATTTTATAGTTGTAATTTTCAATAGTTCCTTCTAAAGTTTAGGTTGATTTCAATAGTTATATAAACCTGTGTTTCATTCACTTGGATTTTTATCTTAGTGAAATATATAAAATTGCAATGAGACATAAAGTTTGGGTACAGTCTCATTCGTGTTCCCATAGTCCAAACACCAATTACAAGTCTTCCCCTTTCCCATTAATTTAAGGCTAAGCCATTGTCATAAATTTCTACATGATTTTCTGAAGGGGCTGTGTGAATCAAGACTCTATTACTTTGAGAAGTCAGTGTTTCCCTTTAATTTTCCATATGAATTATAGCTACATTACCAGTGTTCTCTCCCCTAAACATGGCAAACTAATGTTTCAGAATAATTTCTGTTGAAGTGTGATTTGTACAGTGAATAGCTTGGTGAATTTGATAACAATATGAATGACAAATCTCCATCCGTCCATAAAGTTAGCTCACTCATATATCTTGCTGCAATTCTCTCACCTAGCCTCCAAGCAAACACTAACTTGCTTTTTACACTATAGACCATAATCTTATATAATGGAGTCAGACCATGTGTTTCCTAGGTCTAGTGTCTAGTCTGTTCAGCATGGTATTTTGGTACTCACCCAGCCTGTGGCTATAGACTACTATTGTTTCTTTTTATTGCTAAACAGTATGATTTTGTACAGGAATATGTCTTTTGTTTATGTATTCATGGTTAAAAGTTCTTGGGGTCTCAAGACAGGCTCTCTATTCTTTTTAGGAAGTAGATTGTGTTCGCTGTTATATCACAGTCTAAAAGTCCTTTTGGTGGTCTCTTTTTGTATCTGTTCTTGAGGTTTTCTTGACAAACTAAAAAGGTCTTAGAATTCTGTAAGCTACAAGTTCTGCTACTCAGCAGCTCCGTGGATATGGGGCCTTTGACAGTGTTTCCTGGGTCTTTGCTGAGAGTGAATCAGGCATTTTATTTCTCCACATGAGAAGCTTGAGTTGGATTTCTTTTTTCCTTTGGGTCAGTAAGGTTCTGCTAAAATTCCATTTCCAGAATGTCTTCTTAAAGAGAACAGGAAGATCCAGGTATATTTCAACCTGGTTATTTTGCCTCCTGCTTGGTAGCACAAGAATTTATGAAGGTAAAACTCACAAAACAGTGAGATGCCTCTGGGTCCTCTGCAGTTTGCACTCAAGTCTACACAGAGCTATTAGAAGCTTGTCAACTACAGCTCCAAGGCTTGGATACTGGGTCCGATTCAGGGCTTCTGATGCATGTACACTGTAAGCTTTAGTGTCTCCCTGTGAGCCTCCAGCTTTCAGGGGTGCAGTGTGCCTTGTGACCTCAGTTCTCTGACAGGTTTTAGAGTCCTTAGTTCTCAGTCTATTTAGCACCTTTCCTACTGTGAGGATAGATGTAGTGGTTTTTAACATCATTATGTGTCAACTTAAAAACAGAAAGCCCTCTGTTGGCCTATTTTGTATTTAGTTGTGTTTTTATTGAGTTACAATCTCTATTCTGGGATAAAACCATTTTAAGCTCAAAATATTACAGTCTGAAACTGCAGCCGGGATGTATAATAAATAAATTAAAAATATGTCTGTGTATAGGTATGCTTGTGCATGTGGAAGCATGTTCATATTTGTCCAGTGCACAAGCAGATGTAAGTGTGTCTGCACATACAAGTGCATGCATGTGAATAGCCTCTGCTGCCATTCTCCTCCTGGTGAGACAAGGCCTCTCATTGGTCTAGAAGCTCACCAAGTCGGTTAGACTGGCTATCAGAACATCATGGGAACCCTCTTGTCTCCGCCTCCCCCAATACTGGGAGTATAAACACATACTATATACTGCCTAGCATTTTTTTTTCATGGATTCTAAGCAGTTTTAACATGAATTCTGGTGATAAAATTCTGGTCTTGAACTTGCAAGCAACGCATTTTATGAGATGAATTATTTCCTCAGCTCTTTCTCAAGAAATATATTGATTAAAATACTTCTGTACTATAAATGCCTCATGATTATCTCTCATTGGTATTATAAGTTAAAAAGAAAAGGTTATCAAATATGTGAAGGAAAAGTGACAGAAAACCAGTTTAAAAAAAAAAAAACAGAATAAATGTCACTGAGAAATTGCAACTGTGAGGAATATAATTTTTCTCGGTACCCTAAAAGAGACATGTAAGGTATTTTTGTTATTGCATGAATATCTATAAGTCTGTCTATACATATGCATAAATTAATCTGCTGAGTCCGTACAACATTACTTATGTGTGTTTTCCAGACTGTCTGTTTGACATGAGACCACCAATTGGTGTGCTCTTCCCTGGGAGGACCACCTCTTCTGATTCCAGCTCTCCTCATTGTCTGGTGTTCTCCGTGTAGGGAGAAAGCCCCATCTAGTTAGAAATGCATTTTCATTGATGTTCTCCTTGCTCTGCTCATGTTTGGGTGATCATGTTGGTGAGACTTTATAGGTATAATTTCTGATGTTGCTAGGATACATAATCTCATAGTAAAGTCCCAATCCTCTAGCTCTCACAATCTTTCTGCCTCCACAATGTCTCCTGAGCTTTGAGTATAGGGGTATTTTGTGAATGTCCATTGGGACTGGGCTCCACAACTGTAACCAAAACCCCCAAACCAGACATGAGAAGCTTTCCTTTGAGTTGTTGGTGAGGGATGTCTAAGGGAATCTCAAAACATATAGCATAGTGTGTAGTCATTCTTTTTACTCTTTTGACTCTTTAGGGGGCCCACTACCCAGCTCCCAAACAAATCACATGGAGTCTCATTCTTTAGTAGAAATGCCTGGTCTTAGCTTGGCTTCTTTCTTTCCAGCTTTTCTTAAATTGCCCCATCTTTCTTTTGCCTCTGGGCTTTTACCTTTCTATATATCTTTCTTTATGTCTTACTCTATGGCTTGCTGTGTAGCTGGGTGGCCTCCTTCTTTTCCTTTTCTTGCTCCCCCTCTTCTCTTTTTCTCTATTTTTCTTTCTGCCTGGCAGCCATACCTCCTTATCTCTCCTGCCTAGTTATTGGCTGTTCAGATCTTTCTTAGACCAATCTGGTGTTTTAGACAGGCAAAGCAACACAGATTCACAGAGTTAAACAAATGCAACATAAATGAATGCAATGCACCTTTCATCATTAAACAAATATTTCATAGCATAGACAACTGTAACATATCTTCATTTAATTTTCCACAAGACTATTGCTATTATCTTTGGTTATCCATGAAGGTGGAAGTTAAGTACCTATTGCTGTTAAAGATACCATGTACTTCACATACTGGGTCATTAGATATTTGAGCAGGAACTGGTTTGAATAGCTCTTCACTGAGGACTAACCTTCACAATGTCATGCAAGCTTCCAAAGCAGAGGAGAAACCAGCAGTCCTACCCAGATCTAATGCCAAAGACCCACATGACATGAGATCCTAGAGGTTCATTAGTGGCACACATACCTTGGCAATAATCAATAGTTCTCTAATTAGACTTAAAACCTGCTCAACAAGGAGAATACCACACCTGGTACTGGAAACCTAGCTAAATACTGAGTGCTAGCAAAATAATGCTTATTGGAGAATCTAAAACCATGAATTTACTAAACCAGCATAATCCTAAAATAATCTATAAACATTTGTCCCTGTACCTACAAATAAATGTACTCTTCCCACCTCATAAAAAAGAAAGAAAAAAGAAAAAAGATAGAAAAACAGAAACTTCTCTTTGCAACAGACAGAGACCACTGCTGTCTTAAATTAAGAACAGAGCAGTCAGAATGTTATTTTTTAAAAAGTTTAGAAAATAAACTATTGGTAAAACAAAAATTCAACAGATATTAGAAGTTGCAGCTTTTCTGCTCTGGAGTTTATTTCAGTGTTCTAGTTAAGGCCAGACACCTTGAAAACATAGCAAATTGATCACAGCAGGAGAGAGATTAAGTGGTCAGCTCAGTAAATATATTGCCATCTTTATTACTATAAAGATATCACAAAGCTCCCTAGGATGCCCAGAGCATCATTTCAGGAAAGAAAAGACAACACATGGCAACGTGTTATAAATAACCAGATTTTCTCTCTAAACTCCTGACTCTTATACCTTTTTCTTTCTGTGCATTCTTTTGACTACAGTTTAATTGCATTGTCTTGGCCAGAAAGGCAAAGTCATCTCAGAGTTTATGTATATGAATAAAAAGTAGAACTTTCTCACTGAAAGCAAAGTTTAGGAATCTGGAACATAACCTTACCTCAACCAGCTTGCTAAATAAGTAGTTCCCAATAACTTTTATTCAGTTGTAGGTGGTTTGTAATTCTTCAGAAACTGGGGAACTGGGAAGAGGAACAAGAAGTTTTGCTCACATGTGGTGAAATTATAAAATATATCAGTCTATTAGTAAATGTTTGCCTCAAGGCTGACCAAGGAAGCAAGAGATGAATTTGATTGCCTGGACCAGTTTATTGAGCATGGGAAGTTTGCCGTTCATAAAAACAAATTAGATGAACAAAACACTGATGAATGATTAACATCAGACTGAGGCTTACATGAAATCAAATCAGTTGTGCCACCAAAGCACACATTGATAAACTGGACTGGACTTTTGTGGGGTCGTTAGTAGAAGAGTAACTCATGCAGAATCTGTCTGAGGGTTACTTTCCATAAATCAAAGTAATGAACTTAAGTCATCAAACTGTCTCAGACAATCATCATTAGCATCTCGCCCTTGCTACATCCAAGATACTTTACAATCAACATGTTTCTCCTTCAAATCCATTGCTTAAGGCATTCGTGAGTCCTGGTTTAATCTTAGTTTAGTGCTGGTTCCAAAATACAAAGGAGCTATTTTTGGTTAGTAGTGAAATATTTGAAAACAAGAAACAAACTGCAAAAGATTGCTTTGCTTGAATTTTCTCACCCCAAATATTAAAATATGAAGCTGAATATGAAAGATGCTGTTTTCTGGGCCATTGGCTAGTAAGCCTGTGATGTTATTTGATGTACCCTTCCCATCCATGTTTACATTCTATATTCCCATCTCTGTCCAAGTATTAAACAGACATTTTCTAGCATCCCCATTTCTTTCCATTCCCTCTCTTTCTGTTGCTGAACCCATCACTCTCTAGCAACAGAGTGTCGCCCAAGCCACTAGTGGGGAGACTGAAACTAGGACAATCAACGTGAACTCTAGACATTCTGAGCTTCACCAGCAAAGATGCTTTCACTGTGTTAGGCATTTTATAGTACAAACCTGGCTGACAAATCACAGCTGTGGAAATCAGGGCATCTGAGGACTACAGTGTGGGAGCAACAAGCAGAAAACCAGTGTGATAAGAACACTGAGAGCAATTTCAGGCACATAGGGAGATGCGTTCATATTTCTATGTTTTGTTTTATTCTGTTTTACTGCAGAATACCTTTTATTGTAATGCATGTTCTTAGTTTTCCTTTGATTGAAAGTAGATTGTTTTGTCTTATACTATATGGGTTTGTCCCACTTCTACTTCTACCACTTCCTCCTCCCCTCCCTCCCATCTGGATCTACTCAGTTTCTGTCTCCGTTAGAAGACAAACAGGCTTCTAGGGACAACAATAAAATAAAATAAGATAAAACAAAAACTAACACACTGGATAAGACAAAACAAACAAACTGAACAAAAACATTCCAAGAAAAGGCACTAAAAGCTGAGATAGATCCAGAAACCCACTGGTTTGCATACTCAGGAATTCCATAGAAACAGAAATTTGGCTGGGTGGCGATGGTACATACCTTTAATCCCAGCATTCAGGAGGAAGAGATAGGTGGATCTCTGTGAGTTCAAAGTCAGCCTGGTTAGCCTGGAGTGAGGGGGGGAAAGTCTACAAATAAAATAAAGTAATAAAAAGGTTTTAAAAAGGTAGAATTGAGAAAGGACCCTGACATGACATTGTGTGAAAATGAACGTCCAAAGATGCCACTCAGTTAGCTATCCACTGTTAGGCAGCCAGCCTGCCTTTAAAAGTGGCTTGTTTCCCCAGTGAGATTCCCTTAAAGGAAACTAAATTTTTGTTTGCAAGTGGATATCAATTGGAGATAACTTTTGGGTTAGGGGTGAGGGCATATGTCTAGTTCTCCTTTCAGCTGTAGGGACCCCATCTAGTACAGACCTGTGTAGGTCTTATGCATGCTCCCTTAATCTCTGTGAGTTCTTATGTTATTAACCTACTGTATTTAGAAGGCCTTGTTTTCTTGGCTCTTACGCATCTTATGGTTCTTCTTCTTCGGCATTCCCTGATCCCTGAAGGGGGCAGGGATTAATGGAGACATGTCTTTTGGACAGAGTTTTCCAAGATCATCTTCATACTGTCTGGCTGTGGGTCTCAGCATTTGTTCACATCTGCTGCAGGAGGAAGCTTCTTTAATGATGGCTGAGCAAGATGCTGATCTATGAGTACAACAGAGCCATTTTCAGTATATGCCCAAGAATGGTATAGCTGGATCTTAAAATAGATAGATTTCCATTTTTCCTGAGAAATCGCCATGCTGATTTCCATAGTGGCTGCACAAGTTTGTAGTCCCACCAGCAATGGATGAGTGGTTCCCTTACTCCACACCCTTACCAGCAAAAGCAGTCTTGTGTTTTATTGATCTTAGCCATTCTGACAGGTATAAGATGATGGGATCCCAATGTAGACTTGCTTTTCATTTTTCTATTGACTAAGAATATTGAACATTTCTGTAAGTATTCATACTCGTGTGAGCATCTTTTGAGAATTTTCCATTTAGATATTGACCACAATTTAATTGGTTACTTGTTTTCTTGAAATGAAGTTTCTGAGTTCTTTGTGTATTTTGGATACTGGCCATATATTGGATGTGTAGTTGGTTTAAAAAAATCTTTTATGTAGGCTGCTGCTTTGTCTGAATGATGGTGTCACTTGCCATGCAGAAGCTTCTCACTTTCATGAGGTCCTATGTATTGATTGTTGCTTTAATACCTGTGATAACAGTGTTCCATTCAGAAAAACTTCTGTGTCAATGCATTCAAGGATATTCCCCACTTTCTCTTCTATTAGGTTCAGTGTGTCTGGTTTTATGTTGAGGACCTTGATCTATTTGGAATTGAGTTGTGTGAACAGTTGTGAGTATGGATCTATTTGGATTCTACATACAGCCATTCAATATGATAGTACTAATTATTAAAGATGCTGTTTTGTTTGTTTGATTTTAATTAGGAATCATTTCATCATTGTTTTTTGCCAGGCATGTTTGGTTCTACCCTAGGTATCTGGACTATTCAGTCTCCAGTTCCTGGCTATCCAGACAGAATAGGGCATGGGGCATGTGGGCCTACACTTAAATCAAACACTGGTTGGTCACCACCAAGTGTTATGCACCATTATCACCTCAGCACATTTTACTGGCAGAACAGAGTGCAGGTGGAAGGTTCTTGGCTGGATTCATATGCACGTTTCTCTTTCCATAGCCTGCAGAGTATTTTCTCATGCCAAAGAGACTAGAATGGCCCTTTACATTCAATGAGCTAAGTGGAAGTTGTCCTTATGAATTGTGGCCCCACTGTCCATTTTCAGAGGCCAACCTTGCTACTAGGATTAGTCTGAGTTGTCTAGGGATCTCCATGGAAGTTTTTTGGCCAACAATTTAACTGAATGTCAGGTCAGACTCCATTACTAGAAGTCTTCATTAGGGTCAATCTTGGAGATTCCATGAAGTTTTCACTGCACTAGGTTTCCACACTGCCTCCCAAATGCCCCATGATTCCAACTGTCTTCCTGAACTCTCCTTCTACCCCTCACCTGATCCCTCACACACTAATCCCTAAGTACCCACAATCCACTCATAGAATTTATTCTATTTCCCCTCCTAGGGAGATCCAAGCTTGCCCCTAGAGTCTTCTTTATTAAACCTCTAAGGGTCTTTGGATTTTAGCTATATTATCATTTACTTAACAACTAATATCCACTTAGAAGCAAATGCACACCATATTTGTATTTATTGGTCTGAGTTACCTCACTTAGGATGATTTTTTCCTAGTTTCATTCATTTGCCTGAAAACTACATATCTTAAAAAAAAACAAAACGGTAGAGTATACTCCATTTTATAAGACCTTAAAAATCAAGACAACAAATAGAAAGATAAATAAATGTTATTTTATCAAATGCTTCTACACAGTGGTGGAAACTGAATTCAATGCAGAGATCCTTCAAAGCAGAAAAGACAATTTTAAAGATACTCAGAAGGAAAACTTTGTTTCATTGCAGATGGGGAAACACAGATGCATAGTGTGTGCTCGTCTGATGGTAGTGAGCTCCAGCTCTGCATCGTGGCTTGATGAGCATGGATTCTCATCCTGAGACAGGAGAGTGTGCCCAACAGTATTGGGCCACTATGCACATTTTTATATGAAGATGTTCCTGTCTTGCTCTTTGGCACAATTTTCTGTCAGTTTCCAGAAATGCCTTAATTTTCTTGCAGGGCTCATCTGATGGTGCAAAGTCCAGAGGTCTTGTCTATCACGGGAAGCCTCTGTCTTCATTTCTGAACATCAGCTTTGCTAACTGCCATATTCTTGGTTGGCTGTTTCATCCCTTAACTTCCGATGTCCTTCTACTCACTGATCCTGCATGACT
Source organism: Cricetiscus sungorus (assembly GCA_030556225.1). Classification (NCBI taxonomy): domain Eukaryota; kingdom Metazoa; phylum Chordata; class Mammalia; order Rodentia; family Cricetidae; genus Cricetiscus; species Cricetiscus sungorus. The sequence goes on from JANBXA010000588.1 coordinate 34,339,976, forward strand.
TCAGAATAGTACAGCTTCTGAATAGGACTCAAATGTGTTCTGCTGCCTTTTTCTTTTATGGTTTTATAGACAAAGTGAGCAGCTTTGTCTTTAACAGGTTGATTATGTTTGGCAGAAGATGATTTTATTGGACTGAATCATGTATTTTGATGGGAATATTTTCTCCAGGTGTTTATTTCTGAGTTGTCTATATTTACTTAAAATTTGTTGAACTTTATTACACATTATTTTTAGTTCTGTGTCAGGCAGTTCACTCATCTTCATCTCCTGATGCTTGGTAGTGTCAATCAGTTTGCTTCTTCAGTATGTTATTTTTACCTGATGGTTCCTGGTTCTTATTTTTGCATGCCGTGTCTGTGCATTTGAAGATACAGGTACTTATTCTAGCCTCTGGAGGCTGGCTGTGTTTCAGAAAGCCTTTCAACATTCAGTGTGTGCTGAGATTATGGCTCCAGTCTGCACAATGCTGGAATGTGTTCAAAGCCCAGAGCTGCTGTGGCCGCCATGGTGCAGTTGGTGTGAACTGAAGATTTTGTCCTTCTTGGAGGCCTGAAATCTGTGAGTTGGTATCTGCCACAGGAATGGTACTGGAGACAAAGTCTATGGTAGTAAGTATTAATTGGTATTAAAGTGCAATTGGGCCTTCCTGGATGTAAGATTCAAGGTAGTATCACAGTCATACTTCCCAGTTGAGCAATATCTCCTTCCCTGCTCCACAGCCTAAAGGAACAGTGACACAGGAACAGAAAACTGTCCTTCCTAGCCTTGAATGCATTTATTATTATTATTATTATTATTATTATTATTATTATTATTATTGTGCTACAATCAGGTACTGTATTTTTCCAAGCTCTTGTAAAAGTATTCTTATGTTTATGTATGAGTGTTTAAATTCATGTTCTCTGAGGGGATGATGTGGGAGTCTAGATTTTAATTTTTGTTTCTTTTTATCATGTAGATGTAGCATTGAACAAACACACCATTCTTTTTATTGGAGTAGTCAATTAGATCAAATATAAGATATTCATTTTAACTTGAATGATGAATTATTAATTTAAAAAATACCTAAGAGTGGAAAAGGCCTAGTAGAAATATTCAGATGACAAACAGACACAAGGAAAAGATCGACTTTTCTCTGATTTCCTGTCTTATTTTCTACACTTCCCCTGTCATCTTCTATTTAACCAACCATGAAAGTTACATGGCATATGACATTATAGATGAGAAACACTAAAAATAATTAGTTATAAATATTAATAAAAAATAAATATCAGTGTCTTTGTTAATACTATACCAGGGGAATTTAGATCAAAGGTAAAAACTTCAGCTAAGCATGTGAAATCACCAACATTATAGAATAATCCCAAGTGATCACATGCCAAATGAAATACTTAGAAAAACCCATTAATTACAGTGTGTGTGTATATTAATCAACAAAGCTGAAAGTAGAAATCAGAAATTCATGATGGTAACTGAATACTTGTGTTCCCAAACCAGATTCAGAAAACAAAGTAAGTGAGGATGCAGGGAAGCATCTATAAACTAGATCAAGTAGACAAAAGAAGTTTCCCACAGCAGCAGCAGCCTGTGTGTTTTTATAGATTTCATGGGGGACATCCAACAAAGTAGGTATTGAGTTAGAAAACTATGAACTTTTTAAAGCACAGAAAGCATATATCTTTTGACACTAATGCAATTAAAAATACTATTGTTACAAAAAGAGACAACAGGAAATCCTCCTTTCTTTCATAATTTAAACATTGTGTCTTTAAATATCTCACAGGTAAAAGATGTCCAGGAGAAATTACAACTTGCATTGAAATAAATATATATGAAATTGAATTTATACAAATTTAGAAGTGCTGCTGAACCAGAGATCAGAAGAAAATTTATAGCCTCAAGCATTCATATTGTAAAGTGGATGAGTTTCAAAACACAATTTGAGCTGGGCCACAGGACAACTCAGCAGGTAAAAGCACTTGGCCAAAGCCTGACAACCCTAAGAGCTATTCCTACAAGGTGTAAGGAGAGAGTCAACTCTCATCAGAAATTTGAGCTGAGGTTTTGTAGATATTTTCTATAACAGGTCACATAGCAGTCATCTATTGATCTTTCATCCATACAAGATCTTAATTAACTTTTTATTATTTCAACGTCTGATTAAGAATTGACCTGCGAATTACATACAAATCTCTAAAGCTTCCTTTCAAAAACCAAGAAACAAAGAAAAAGAAAGTATAAGATCAGATTTTGAAATGGAAATAGGAAAACATAGTCAGTCAACTTGAAAGTTAATACCTCCAAAACATTAGTAAAATTATTGGCTTCTTTCAAAACTACCAAAGAAAGAAGATGGCCACATAGGGCAAAGAGAATATATACAGATTTTTGCTGTCAAGAATGTAACAGACATGGTTATAATTTCTACATGTACTAAAATGATAAGAAAATGTTAAGATGCATAGTACTATGTACATAAATTTGAATTGTGTTCAGTTCCTCAGGTATTATCATTAAAATGAATTCAAGTTTAAGAGCATACTATAGATAATCATGAGATAGTTTTATTTTTCTTTGCACTGTTGGAAATTGAGTGTGGAGCTTTCTGCACAATAACTCAGTAATCTACCATTAAACTATATCCCTAGACTTGCACAATTATTGAACAGCTATAATCATCCCAAAAAGAAGTCAGCAGATTATATTGTTTTACTAAGGTATATGATCAGTTTTTCAAATTTTCACATCAACATTTCAATAAATAATTTCAATTCTACATTAATATTTTCAGAAAATAGTAAATAACTTCACAACAAGTTTATGAAGCCATTATTCACAGCCAAGGGAGACACAGAAAGTACAATAAAGGAAACTGTAATTCAATATTTGTCATAAAGACTATCACAAAAAAACCTAGACAAACTTAGCAAATAAAATACAGCAACAAAAGAAAAATATGCTCAAAACCAAATTTTAGGTTTATTCTGGAAAGGAGAATCTGATTCAATGTTGAAGTGTCAATGAGTGCAATATATAATGTGCCTAGAAAAAAATGTAACTAATTACCATATCATTAAATACAGAAAAAAATTAATCAATTAAAGTCCTCTACAAATAGACAATAACCCTTTCAAGATAATAAAGGAAATCTAAATACTCCTACACCTAACATTATATTTAGTGATGGCAGACTGGTCTCAGTAAATTACTGGCCGTAAGAGCAATAAATGTTAAGGATGACTTTCTACCACTGTTCAACTTGGATCTGGAAGTCTTGACTACTAAAGAAAGGTAAATAAAGGCAGAAAACAGAATGTGAAGAATACAAACCTTTCTGGTTTGTAAATTGTATGGTTGTTTAAATTATTACACTCTATCATCCCATAATGTATCTTACTTAGTGAGACCAAAGGATAAAAGAGTAACACAAAATTAATAATTTCTGTATGTTGCTGATGAACTATCAACCATTAAAATAAAAAAACATGGACATTTAAAAGAGTCCCTTATAGATTTAATATGTATTTAAATATGGTAAAGAAAATGAAAGATCTGTACACTAAAATCTCAGAGTAGACTAAGTGATAATGCTGAATCCATAGACTGTAAGAGTTGGAGTTTAAATGCTAATTCTTCTCATATTAACTACAGGTGTAATGCATTTACAAAACTACAAGCAAATGACATCACTAACTGTTCTAACCTTTCAATGTGAGGAGAAATACACTAGGCTGAAAAAGATCATTGCATGGACCATCTGATTTTGCCTTTTAACTATATACTCCAATAATACTCAAGAAATGATGGTGATATCAATAAGGGGAAAGAGCTTACATTATGGAATAAATAAGGTCAGATATAGAGCCTGACACATGTGGCCAATTGATTTTTTGACAAAATTACAAAAATAAGTCAATGGAGCAAGAGTGGCCTTTTCAAGACAGAGTTGGAACAAATAAACATTCATACTTCATATAGAAAATAACTGAAAATTGATCATAGATTTCAGTATAGGCTTATAAGTGTTTTAAAAACAAAACAGTAGAAAAAAATATCCTCCTGACCTAGGAAGTGTAGAAGAATTTGAAGTAATGACATTGACAGCATAATAACAACAATAAATTGGACTCAGTCAAAATTCAGGATTTGCAATTATTCAATATGTCATTAAGGGCATACATGGACAGGCCACAGATTGTAAGAAAATGTGAGATGTATCTAAGAACTATACTGATATCTAAGATACATGAAGAAATTCAGTAATTTGTAGCAAAAGTAAACAAAAATTGGCTATGTTTTTGTTCATCGTTTTTATTCTTTGTGGTTTTCACACCATACATCCCTATCCTGACCATCTCCCCACTCCCTCCACCCCCATCCTGCATCTACCCCCCACCCTTACAACCTCCCCTGCAAAGGAAAACCAAACCTACCAAACAAAAAGAAAAGAATCTCATTTTGGGAACTATGCTGTGGCCCTGGTGAGCACATACACAGTTCACCCTTTAGTCTTTTCATCTTTATTTACAAGTGTCCCTTGCCATGAATCATCCACCTTCTTCAAGGGCCTCCGTCCTCGGTCACACCATTGACAATGGTCTCCCCTGTGCCCTGGAGATCCTGAAGTTTTAGATCTGTAGGTTCGTCCCCTTCTCATGATCTAACAGTTAATAGATGAGGTAGATGTTGGGGTGATCCAGCTCACAGCTTGATCCGGGGTGCCTGGATGGAAGCTGGACTGGCCAGCCTGCCAGTTTTCCCCATTGTCTCCACCCCTTCTCCGCACCCCACCTCCCCGCCAGGCTTTTCCAGCACTGCTTAGGTTAGGCCAGCCCATCCCATTCAGCCTGTTCTGCTCTCACTCCATCAGGACCAGCTCTCCTGTTTTGCCCAGGTGAGATGCAGATCCCTCTCTCCCAATGCTGTATGGTCATACAAGAAGGGGGCTGAGTTAGCTCTCCTGTTCTCACACCTAGGGCTGGCTCACCTGCACCCCTGACAAGAGGGTTAACTTTCATGTGGTGCCCTGGGTTGGTAGGGTTGCAGGATCCTCTCTCCTGTGTGTTGCAGCTGGTGAGGGGCAGGGCTAGTTCTCCCACTCCATGATTCTTTTACTTGTGACTCAAGGGCCAGCTCTCTCACCTGCCAAAGGTAACAAGGGGTGTGGAGGGAGGATATCTTTACTCATCCATGCCACCACATGGCAAAGGAGGGGGTCAGGGTCAGCTCCTACTCCCCCATTCTAAGGATAGGCTTGCCTGTATCACTGTCAACAAGAACATCTCTACTGTACTGCCCAGGTAGGGTGCAGGAAAAAAAAATGGTTACGTTTTAAACACATTTCAACAAGTCATTTACATGAGAATTTGCCCACATCATCAAAGTGAAGATATCAGAGTGACACATCATGGACTCACCAGAACAGTAATGGCAAAGCTTATGTTCCCATGTTTAGAGTTAGCCTTTCAGCCTGCAACTAGAGAGCATCTCCAGTTCTTAATAAGCAGATAAGCTGATATCAGTTATCAGGTGGTGCTCAGCAATAAGGGAGACTCACCACTGACTCATGCAACCTTATGGATGAGTCACAGTTTTGTGTGCAGAGTTGCTGCATGAGTGTAAATTATGTAATTAATTTTTCGAGGTTTTACAACAGAAGAAAAGAAATAATTATTGAAAAAGGCTGGCGTAGAAATAGCCTGTGGGAACTGGGTGGACCGAGGAGGAACATGATCCAATTTTCTGAGGTGACACTAATTTAAGGTTGATAAAAGGTTGGCCATATTGTTTAGAAAAAATACAAATGGAACAATCTCTTAATTAGTGTTTCTATTGCTATGAAGAGATACCACTGCAAAGGTAACTCTTATAAAGGAAAATATTTAATTTGGCTGGCTTACAGTTTCAGATGTTTAGTCCCCTGTCATCACGGCAGGAAGTATGATGGCATGCGGGCAGACATTGGTGCTGAGAGTTCTACATCTTGATCCGAGGGCAGCAGAAACAACTGTGTCTCAAACTGTGTGTAGCTTGAGTATATGACACAACAAAATCTGTCTCCACAGTCACACATTTCCTCTAACAATGCCATACTTCCTAAAAGTGTCACTCCCCATGGGCCAAGTATTCAAACACACACAAGTCTATGCGGGCCCTGCCTATTCATACCACCACTTTGCACTCCCTGGCCCCCATAGGCTAGTAGCCATAACATAATAGAAAATGCATTTAGTTCAACTTCAATCCCTGTAGTCTGTAATAGTCTCAAACTTGTTTAAAAGTCTGAAGTTCAAAGTCTCTTCTAAGATTCATGAAATCTCTTAACTGTAATCCCCTAAAAATCAAAATAAAAAGCAGATCACACTTCCAACAGATAATGGCATAAGATGTAGATTACCCTTCCAAAAGGAAGATAGTGAGGAAAGATACTGGACCAAAACAAGATGGAAAACTGGCTAGGCAAACTCCATACTCTGAATTTCCATGTATGATGTCAAAACACTTCAGATCTCCAACTCCTTTCAGTTTCGTTGGCTGCAATATACTTCTTTCTCTTGGGCTGTTCAAACTCTCTGTTAGCAGCTTTTCTCAGCAGATATCCCACAACTACAGCGTCTTTAACATCTTGGGGTTCCCAAGGCAATCCAGGCTTCAACTTCACAGTCTCACTCAATGGCCTCTCTGGGCCTCCACTAAGGGGCATCCCTGCCCCACACCTGTTTCGTTGTTTTTTTTTTTTTTGTTTTGTTTTGTTTTTTGCCTTTTGCTTTTAGCAGCTTTCCTTCCTCCCAGAGGAAGACTCCGTAACTCTTTCTTTTATCCTTGTCTCTAAAGCCAGAGCCTCGTGGCAAAAACTGCCAAGTTCTGCTTCTTGTTGGGGCTAGAACATGACCCCCTCATTTGATTACATCTTTGTTAGCTTTCTGTTTGCAATGGTATCCTTCACTGCCTAAACTTGGATGTTCTGGAACTCACTCTGTAGACCAAGCTGGCCTTGAACGTAGAGATCTGTCAGCCTCTGCCTCTGGAGTACAGGAATTAAAGGTGTGCACCACCACACTAGGCTCTGAGCTTTTCTTAACCTCCTTTCACAAGTTGGAGGTTTAGCTGGGTGGGATTTTGCTTGGAGGTCACCACTCCCTTTATTCCATTTCTTGATCTGTTTATCTCCTTGGAGACAGGACTTAGCTCCATTCCACTTCCTGGTGCCCTATTTTCTCTTCAAATTATACATTTTGTATTTTTCACTGTTCCACTTGCTCCTTCTCTTTTCATTATAGATCTGTATAAGAGTGACCACTAATGACCACACAATAGTCAATAAGAGGCTATTTTAAGATCTCCTCTGTCAACTGAATTAATACAAATCTCTTCACTTTAGTCCCAGAAAAACTCTTTAGAATCAGACAAAAACAGCCACATTCATCACAAGAATGGTCTCTAGGCAACTTGCTAAATTTCTTCTCCTCTGAAACCTCTGAGCCAGGCCTCCATAGTTCAAATCACACTCAGCACCACTGTCTTCCATGCTCCTATTAGGATGGCCCATTAAGACACACTTAAAACATTCAACCGATTTTCTAATTCATAGTCCTAAAGTTCACATTTCTCCAAACAAAAATATGATTTATTGCCACGTCTACCTCTGCCAGCAAGGAAACACGACCACAACTCTTCTTCAAGCAGTTTATTCAGGAACCTTGTACATCAGCTTCCACCTCTCCCAGCCCCAGCAAGCCCTTAAATGTGCTCTCACAGCCCAATCAGCTCATGCCACCTGTCGATCCCGGATAGGCCACAGAAGAAGGAAGCACACCAGATCCATCAAGCACTTCCAAATAAGGCTTGTTTACAGCTAAGCTTGAACTACCTGGCATTCAGCCAGGTGCCATCTTGGGGCTGTGGCTTCCCACAATCCACCCTATCACAGCAATACCCTGCTAACAACTTTGGTCTTAGTTAGGGTTTCTGTGGCTGTTAAGAGAATCCATGACCATGGCAACTCTTGTAAGAAAAATATTTAATTGGGGCTGGCTTACAGTTTCAGATCTTTACTGCATTATAATCACGACAGGAAACAAGGCAGCATGCAGGCACACATGGTGCTGGTGGTTTTGAGTTCTATATCTTGATCTGCAGGCAACAGGAACTAAACTGTTCTACACTGAGCCTAGCTTGAGAGTATATGAGACCTCAAAGCCCACCACCATAGTCACATACTTCCTCCAACAAGGTCACCTATAATCCATCAAGGCAATAACCCCTGATAGTGCTCCTCCCTCCTGGGTAAGCATTCAAACATGTGAGTCTATGGGGACCATGCCTATTCAAACCACCACATACACATAAGTGCATAAGTTATATCTCAAAGGAGGAAGAAATGTGAAAAAGATAGATGCTTATGGTGTACATGCACACTGAAGTAATGTGGGTGATGGTACCAATGGTTGGAACACACTGATATACAGAAAAGTTTAGATGGCTTATGTATCAATAGAGGGGTAAATATTTGGACAGATAAAGAATAAAATATAGTGTGTAATGATTTTAGGAATTCAATTAAGTATACAGTTTTCATTGAATTATTCTTTTAATATCATATTTGAACATTTAACTGGTGGACAAAGTCCTACAGTCCAGTTTATTAGATAACCCTATAAGGAGAGTCAATATTTATAGAAAATGGTAGCGTATTTGTCAGGGAAGACAAATATCACTACTAGGGAGCAGCACTCTGGTAGATGAAAACCCTCCTGCATTGTATAACTTGGAGAGTCACCTGTGGCATAAGGTAGCCACATTAAATCACCCAGTACAAAGGAGTCATGAAAGTGTTCCCTAACTCCTGCAGACTTTCACGCCACAAAGTCAAAGCTTGTGCTTACAGAAGTACAATTGTATGGGATTAGAAGAATACTTAAAAATTTGAACAAAGCTCAATTTCTGTTTTTCCAGTTCCTAAAATGTGAGGTCTTAGAGATGTTTTTGCAAGGCACAAATTTATTTACACAGCCAAAGAATCTTATTTATATATACAATCTCTATAATTGTTTTTAATTCAATACATCTTTATCACATAATAAAACAACTGCCTTGAATAACTCTTCTTTTAATGCCTACATTATTTTGTCATTATCCCAAATTCTTGAATTTGTGATCAAATGAAAACTGTTCCTGTATTAGTTTTATTGGATTAGCAATTTTAGAAAGATATGTTTGTACTTCCCAGGAAAATTCAATTCTCAAACTGATAATAACTTACAATCCCAAGTTTGTTGACAAGTATAAACTCAATACCCTGTTTCTTAGATGTAAAGAAATGTACCTGTAGGCATCACACAACCCTATATTAGGTAGTTCTTCATGAATAATACATTAACAAGCTTTCAGAAGTTCATAGTTATCTTTTATACTTAAGAAATAAAAAGAAGAAAGAGAGAAACTAATTTTTAGAATGAAAAATCTCTGTGTTCTCTATTAAATCACTTTGTGAGTTCATCTTTCTGAACATCCCTCTGTTTGTCTAAAATAATGTCCTAGACCATCTACACTAGTGCTGAGTACAGCAATTTAAATCTGAGGAGCAGCTGTAAGCAAGGATTTTGTCTTTGGGGAAACATAAGACATATAAGATAGTTCATAAAGGTAGAAGGATTTGTTTGTTTGTTTGTTTGTTTGTTTGTTTGTTTTTTGAGACAGGGTTTCTCTGTATTGCTTTGGAGCCTGCCCTGGAACTAGCTCTGTAGACCAGGTTGGCCTTGAACTCACAGAGATCTGCCTGCCCTGCCTCCTGAGTGCTGGGATTAATGGTATGCACCACCAATGTCCAGCTAGTTAGAAGGATTTTTAAAGATACCTGTCAATGTTTACATGTATTTCACAGAAGGTATGGTATATATTGGAGAAAAGGTATGTAGTGACCAAATAAATAAACAAATAAACAAAAACCATCGAAATACACTGGAACACATTTAAAGAAATATAACATATAGATTTATAGATAAACGTAAAATTCACATAAAAAATACAGGTATATATTTTTTCTTATATGTGTGTGCCCCATTTGGTCCTGGAGAAGTCAGTTGCAAGAAGAAACCAAAAGGCACGATGTTACCAATCTTGAACTGTAGGTACACTCTAGGGAGCCCCCACACTTGGAGGAGAGATATGGAGAGTGGAGTTGAGGTAAGGATGCTGTGCAGGGTCTGTACCATCTCTTGTGTTTGGAAACTAGGAACCCAGATGGTGGTGCTGTTTTGGGAGATAGCAGAGCATTTAAGATGTGGGGCCTCACTGGCAAAAGCAGTTCACTAAGGCTCGCTGCTTACAACTGCCATCAGAGAGTACATAAGCTGCCACCTAAAGCTCCTGCTACAGAGATGGAAATGTTCTGCCCCGTTTTCTCTTTCAATGGGGTACTTCCTCCACCCCTGTCTCCCCACTGTCCTCTCCTCTCCCGTTCTGTTCTACGACACTCCCCTTTCATGCTACTCCCCTCCCTCCCTCTTCTCTCCCCCTCTCTCTCCCTCCCCCCTCTTTCTCCCTCTCATTTTCGTTCCTTCTTTCCTTCTTTTCCTTCTTTCCTTCTTTTCCTTTTACATTTAGTAAATATTGCAATAGTCCCAGAAATAGGTGAGGCTGGTTAGGACCAGGGAGCAAAGAAGAGAGGCAAACTGAATTCATTTGGAGAAATTTGTAAAATTTTCCTTGAAGAGATATGGAGGTCATCAGAAATATTATAAAGAATTGCTTTGATGGATTGCCAGAAGGACATATTGAAGTGTAAGCACGGTAAGTAGAAAACAAGTAAATTAAAATAAAAGACAGAAAAAAACAAATATAGCCATCTCTGTTAAAAGAGTCTATAAAAGGGACAAGATAATAGAAGCAACAAAGGAAGATTTGACAAGAGATTCACCTGTGGAACCTAAACACCTTTAATTTTTTTCCATTTGTTTAATATTTATAAGTGCTTTGCCTACATGATGTCTATGTATGCACCACTTGCATGGTTGGTGTCTAAGTGGATCTAAAGGTGACACCAGATCTCCTGGAAATAGAGTTACAAATGGCCGTGAACTACCATCACGTGGGTGCTGGGAACCAAACCTGGGTTTCCTGAAAGATTAACAAATTCTCAACATTGATGAGTTATCGCTCCAGTCCCTGAAAACATTTTAAATAAGCCCAAAAAGATTAGTACCAAGGACTGGACAGATGAATCAGCAGTTAAGATCACCTGTTGCTCTTGCAGAGGACCTGAGACTGGTTCCCAACATCTGTATGTTGGCTTTCAGCTACCTGTAACTCCAGTTTTAAGGAATGCAATGTCCTCTCCTGTTCTTCATAAGCATCAGGTACACCACACCCATACATGCAGGCAAAGTATTCACCCATACAAAACTGATAAATAAATAAATAAATACATCTGTGTAAAATGACCTGTGCTAGAAAGGACAGGATGGTGCAGTTCCGATTGTGAACATAACAGCTCAGAAGCAAAGAGCCAGATGGAGAGTTAGACTCAGAAGTGAGATTCAAGTGATCACGTGACAAAGGGAATTTGGATGCCGGTGATTTGTTGGACAGAATAAAATTAGCTAATAAAATTTCTGCTTTCTGTCTGCTCAGACTGAGAAAGGAGATGAGATGCATAATCTCCCAGACAATAGGGAAGTGTTGCAGAAGTGGCAATGTTGGCTGGAGTCAAGGAGCAAGGATATGTGGCATCATCTAACAATTTTTTTTGAGACAAGTAACCCTGACTTTAAACTGAATACTAATATTGTCCTGTTCCAACAGTTCCTTAGCAGGGCTCTGATGGTCCATAATGTATACTCATTCTATAAACTAGAATGACACCGTATTTCTTTGTATTTCCTTTCATGTGTTATATAACCATGACCTTCAAATGTACCCTATGGAGACATTGACTCAATCACCTCCATTCCTATAGTTGCTATGCTTAGTGCAATCTCTCCCCAGCTTGGAAGACTGTAAGTATGAACAGATATGTTCTCAGTTGGCATGCATGAGACTCCTTCACTTTGGGACTTGTCCTTCCTTTCCTCTCTCATATACCTGTATTCTCTCCCCTACTGTTCCATCATTATGTGATTTCCTTATTTCTAGAACAAACTGTTCTTTTTGGCAGGTTACTATGTTTGAAAGAAATTGTGCCCTGGTAGACAGCTAGAACAATGGAAAAAGACCCACCAGTGTTTCCAAAAATGATTTCAAACAAATTTGTTTTTTAAATTTGAATGTTGACTTTCCCTATGTTGATTATCCAGTTTTTGTAGCATCAGAGCTTGGCAGCATTTCAAAAGTAAGGTCTTCCATTTGTTTCAAAACAGGGAAAGTATAAAGTGCAGGTTAAAATTACACAAAACTCTCTTTGTGTTTTAAGTTATAAATAAAATAATTTTCAGAAACTGAGCTCTTCAATGCACAGTCTTGAGCTTTGGAAAGGAGGAGGTAAGATGTTACTTTTGAGGACCCTATCAATTCTAAAACACATTTAAAAATATTTCAAAAAAAATGACTGGCATTAACTATCCTGAACATATATATGATTTTATATGCATGCATGGCACAAAAAAAATTTCAAAGCCAGTGTGCACATATCCAACAGCAGCTAAAAAACAGAACATTTTCTTGCCATCTCTGAATACATCTTCAGAGAAAGGAAAAGAATACTAGTAAAAAAAAGAAAGAAATTGCTTCAGATGTACTCCTGCCCATATGAAGATGACCCCAATTGCCCAAGGAAGCTCTCAGCTTAGCCTCCAAAATAATATAGCAAGATTCTTAAATTGCATGCTTCAGATAGAATCTGGGGGAAGAGTCAGCTGTAGAAAATGGGCCCCTTATGGGTGCTGAAAGCACTGATGGTCTTAGCCCCCCATTTGTTATGTCCTAAATAATCTGCTAAAAAATAAATTTCAGGTGAGAGGCATCAGAATTTGTCCCTTGACATTGGCTTCACTGCAGGAAGCCATTGATGAAACCGTGGGTTAGTAACCATAACACCTGCCCTAGGAGGGGACAGTTTTCATTGCTCCTTCACTGATGACAAGTCGGCTTTCCTAAAAATGAAAAAGAAAACACAGGAGCATATTTTTTAAAGTTAGTCCTCCTCTACCTCTACAAAATGATAAACAAATTGAGAAAGCAGCAATACTCTAGCAGGCAGTACTTCTGGTGTTCAAAGTTGTTAATTCCAAGGTGTTCAACAACTAATATCCTAACTAACAGTTGCTGTGTGTGTGTGTGTGTGTGTGTGTGTGTGTGTACAAGGATGCACATGACTCTGAAGGCTGGGGTTTAACACTGTATGTTCTCAATTGCCCTCCACCCTATATTTCTGGGCAGTCTCTCACTTGAATCACAGTTCACTGACTAGGCTAATTTAACTGACCAGCTTTCTCCTAGGACCTTCATCCCCTAAGCACTGAAATTGATGTGTGTGCCAGGGTTTTAAACTCTGACCCTCATGTTTGCCCTATAAGCTCATTACCCATGCAGCCACCTCTCCAGGCCCTACAAGTTTTGTTTTTGTTTTTTTGTTTTTTTTTTAAGTAATTTTAGTTAACTGTGTGGGACTGGAATCACTGAGCCCCACATGCCTAGGGCAACTAGCGCCTTTCTGTATTGCTGCTTTCTCTGGTGCACACGACTGTCAAAATCTCCCCAAATATCTGAACTGCCTCAAGCACCCAGAATTCCAGGGTAGCTAAGGTAATATAGTGAGATCCCCTCTCAAAACAAAAAAAAAAATAATCTAAACTACAAGGTTTGAGTAAATAATTATACCAATGTCAGTTTCTTTTTTCCCTGTAACGCCTCCAAAGCCTGCTTTGTTCTTTGTTCAGTCTGACCCACTCTCTTGTAGTCATTCACAGTCCCTGTCTTTGAAGAAGCTAGAAAAAGAACACAGTAACACCCTTGCACTAGAACATTGTATCCATTGTATCAGAGCTCACAGGGTCACACAATAGACACCCAAACACTATTTTTAAAAATTCTTATAAGCAGTAAATTAACACAAAGATCTTAGACGTACAAATTCAATATTAAAAGCTTTACCAGTGAAAATACATTCCTTCCATCTATTTTTATTCTATCTAGAAATATTCTTTAAAGTCTTTATCTGACTAGAAGGAAACTATGAATCATGAACTGAAGAAGAAAGTTCTCTGGGCTAGAACTTCAACAAGGAATCAAGTCAAGACGACTTCTTCATCAAGAGATCAGGAGACTGGTTCCTGTCTGAGTGGTGTCCAGGGATGCACTGTCTGGCTCAGGGGAGGTCGGGCAATATGTGTAGTCTTTGGCAATGTCAATGTTATTTCATGCATGGAATTCTGGTTTTGATTTTCATGCATTAACCTTCATCTCCATCAATTCAACTAATTCTTGTTATAATAATAATTTGAGTACTGGGAAGATATCAGATACAATCTCCTTTCTGAAGAACAAGAAAAGAAGTATTAAAAATTCTATGTTATGAAACCTTATACATGTAATCATGTATATTTGTATGCCCATGTTCCTCCATTCAGCTTGGTAGAGGTGGCAGCCTCCATGATGTATAATGTGTCTTTTCCTATCCCCAGTTCCTTGAGGTATCTTTCTGAATGACACCAACCACTGCTGAGTCTCCTGACCTCTGTTCCTCTGTCTCATTCTGCTTTATTGTCTGTGTTTTTCAACTTCTCTTGACTTTTTGAGACTTGGAATCATCATCACTTTAAACTGCTGCCCCCCTTTAAAAAAAAAAAACAAACAAACAAAAAACCAAAAATCAACTTTTTATTGCTTGTTATTTCAAATCATACACCTCAATACCACTCATCTACCCATTCCTTCAAATCTTCCCTTGGCTCTTGCAATCTCCCCACCCAAAAGAAAAAAAAATCTCATGGAAGCTGCAGTGTGTCACTGTGTCACACAGTCTGCCCTTTTGCATAAACAGCTTTTCTTGCAAATATCCAGTGCAATGAATCACTGGTCTGTTCTGAGTCCTCTGGCTTCTGCTACATTAACAATACTGGATGCTCAGCAGGGCTCGGCTCCTCTCAGCTCTCCTGCTGTTGGCCTGTGTCATGGAGATCCTGCAGTTTGGTTTTGCAGGGCAGCACTGTCATGTACTCCAGCAGTTCTTAGATACAGGAGACATTGGGGGTGGGCCATCTCAAAGCCCTGGATCTGGGATAGGGCCAGGTACCCTGCCCACTCTCCTGTACCAGTGCCACCAAGGCCAGCTCTCCTGCTTTGCCCAGGTAAGAGATGGGACCTGTTTTTTTGCCTGTGGAAGATGGCAAGGGCAGGACCAGTTCTTCCAAGCTCACACCATCAGGTCCAGCTCTGTCACACTGCCCAGGAAAGGGGCAGAACCGGCTCTCCCATGTTCATGCCCTTAGATGGCTAACCTGTACCTACACCACAAATGGAGGGGCCAGCTGTCTTGTACCCAAATCACTGCTTGCTCTGTAGGTCAGGGAGGGGTGAAACTAGGTATACTCAGTGCTCAGTCATCCACATGGCATCAGGAGGAAGCCCAGACCACATACATCCACTTGGTCTTTGGTGGCAACATAGCCCATAGACATCAGCACAGACCCTGGCTGTGGTAAGGGCATGGACCCAGAAGCCTGGATACCACCATATCCTCATGTGGCAGCACAGACCACTCAGACCAGCACAGCCCCCAGACATTAATGTGGATTTAGGTGGCAGTGCAGGCTTCTCGTATCTAACTACTCTGCTTTTCTTTCTCCCCGATCTCTCCACCACAAACTCTGTCTTTCCCATCTCTCCATTATATATTGTTCATCATATTGACACCCACTGCCCTGGCCCCTTGTGGGCTGGGGCAGGCACATGGATGCGCTGTCCTTTTCTATCTAAATTTTCTGTGTTTTCTTTTTAATTACCTATCTCAAAATTGTCAGTTTTGAACACCCTCTTTGCCTTGCCAAGGCAAACCAGGCTGTCCGTACATGCATTGGTTTTTATCCTCCATCCTATTTCTCACCTCTCCACTCTCTGTTTAACCCAGTTTCCTGATGTACAGATTCCTACTACTGAAAAAATAACCCTTTTGGTTGGATTCCCACTCAATGCTCCATTCTACTAAATGCCCAATGCTATGAAAATCATATCTGCTCTTGTGTTTTCCTCCAGAACTCATGGTTTGGGTTTTATTAGTATAAGTATCTAAATCTGCTTTTATCAGCTGGGACCATGTAAGTTTTATAATCCACCTAGCCTGCAGTCCCCCAGCCTAGACCACTATTGACCAGGGTTGATGATTTCTTGATGGCTCCACAATGAAAGCTGACTTTAAGTATAGTGTCTCCCTAGGTTCTCTCTCTAGTGATGGCTCCAGTTTCTTCCTGGTATCACCATCCACACTTGAAATCCAAACTTACAAACTTAATGTATGGGGTACCTCCAGTACTGACCCACATCTGTAACAGTCAGCTAGTCATTATCATATGTTCCTCCAGACAAAACTGCTAACTATAACCAGTGATGCTCCCATCTCTGCTACCACCACACTAATATGTAGTCCCACCTCAGTGTCTTGTCAGGTATGATGTTATGTTGGGCAGCCATCATAATCTTCAACCTGGTATTTCTGTGTCCCCAGAAAAGCCACAGCATCATTTTCTTAAGGCTTTGCTGCAATCATCATTTCTTACAGCTAAGTATTGCTAATATTTCCTGATTTCCTGCTGAAATTAATTTCATATTATTTACCCTTCTTGAATACACTCCATTTTTTACCTGTTGCTAAACATATCTTACCCAAACAATAATATTATTGTCATTCTTGCAAATTGTGTGGCCTCTGATGCTTCTTCTATCCATCTCACAAACTGTTTACTTGATTTCCCAGTATCTTCTCTGTCTCCAGTTTAACTCTGCTTCTCTTAAATGCTTTCCTAGTTTCCAAAGCCAGACTTCATGTCTCTTTTGTACTTATATTATACTTTCACCAAGTAGCTATCACTGTGACTTGAGTTTTCATGGGTGCATTTCTGTTCTCTCCATCAAATTTTCAGCTCTTTTAACTAAGGAACATTTTATTTATCAGTAATTTATCACATAGTAGTAGACCATCTTGCACAAGTAGCAGTTTGAGATATATATATATATATATATATATATATATATATATATGATTTTAGAAATCTTAAAATGTTACTGATGGAGAGATGTTTTTCTAACCCTGAGCAATAGCAACAAGTGGTTTAGGTATTAGCAACAAGTTGTTCACAGGCTTATAGAAATGGCAAGTGTTGGGTTAAAACCCTCTTTGGTTAAGGTACTCCATGATGCTCCTTTAATTAAACTCTCTCTCCAACTCTCTCTCTCTCTCTCTCTCTTTCTGTCTCTCTCTCTCTCTCTCTCTCTCTCTCTCTCTCTCTCTCTCTCTCTCTCTCTCTCTCTCTCTCTCTCTGTGTGTGTGTGTGTGTGTATCCAAACACAGGGAAGTTTTCAGGCCTAACCCCAAAGGAAGCAACTCTCAGCTGACTAATGAAGTTCCAAATGGGTGGCTTCCTAGAGCTGGCCTCTTAATCCCACATGGCCTCTGCTCATTAGAGAGTGGCTTCATTTGCTCACAGTCATCATCTTTGAACCTTATTTTCAAAACCAGCTCCATGGGGTTGGGGGAACCAGGATTTCCAGCAGGTACAGGAAATGTCCTCCTGAACACTGTCATTGGCTCAGCCCTGTAAGTGGAAACTTGGCCATCCAGGCAGCCTTTAATCCTAAACTTGCATCTCAGACACAGTCCTTTGTAACAATCACCACTTGTGACATCTCATATCAGCCTAATTACCTGGTTGAAAATGTTCTGTGGTCTGAGTTTCTGGTTAAGTCCAAGTCATTTTTCTTCTAGCCACACACTGCGTGACAGCCAGGAAACATTTCATTACCAATAAGAATGACTTTCATTTTTTTCTTCTATTTTCATCTTTTGGAGGAACTCTTCTATCAATGAAAATGCTAGCAAACCCTGATTTCCATTCCAGCTCTCTGTCACTTTGATTTATTTCTCTCAGCACCCAGTGAGTGGGAACAAAGAGCAAGCAATAAAAATGGCAGCCCACTTAGTGTTTAAAAAAAGAATTTTGCCTTTTGTCTGTGAGGAAACTGCCTTCTCCAACAGACCAAAAGAGTTTAGGAAGTGTAAGAACACTTAGATCTGAAATCACCAAAGGTACCTGTGCCTAGAGAATATCACTAAGATACTTTGTTTCTACCCTGAATGATAACCTGTTCTCACAGGGCATATGGATATACCCTGTACATTTAGAGTAAATGTTTATACCTATATATGTACATTTTATATATGTTTACATAGCATATGCATATTCAAATATAAAACAAACATAATATTTCACAGAAAACACATTTCAAATTTAAATACAAAATATTTCAGTATCTTTTATTATTTGTTCTAACAGAGCATATTATTTACTAAAGCTCTTTACAAAAGCCAAGAGAAAAGAAATTTAAAATGAAAAGTAAAGCAGACCCAAGTTACAGGTCTGATGGGGCCACATCCTGGCTCCAACTCAGTGGTGGTAGCATTGCTCTCAGTTGCTTGGTTTATCAGAGATAGATAATGTTACTTCTTGAGGGTTGTTTGGTAGTGTAAAGATTGCTTTGTAACAAGTGTGCAATCTTTGACATTAAGCCTAAAGCGAAGGAGCAACTAGAAAATGGTGATTGAAACCAGTCACCCTGTTGTTTTATAATGCTTGAAGTCCATAAATAATATCTAGTATGCCTGAAGTTCTATGAAAGCCAGAACCCATCCATTTACAGAATGAGCTCAGGACCTGGTATTGACTAACCCACATCATGACGTCAGGTCCACTATAAACAAGAGCACTGTGTACCCTCTGGTGTGTTGAGAGCCATGAGACCACACAGTCCAAAATCTACCACTCTATGTTAATCTCAGAATACCTTGCGATAGTTGAAGAATGGTCACCAATAAATGAGCTGATATTGGCCAGAGATCATGGCGAAACCCAAGAATTGGTACTGGGGTCTTATGTTTTGGTTCATCTATATCCCATTCAGTACCTGGCCTTATCACATGCACTCAACTTCTGTTACCGCCCTACATGAAGCTCCTCCAACAGGCCCCAACTAATCTCTGTCTCACCTATCACAGTCAATTTCATCACATAAAACTAAGTGGTCTCTTTCAAAAGCAAATCAGAACCTTCTGGTGATTTTTCATTGTTCTTAAAATATAGCATAGATCCTGATCATTGGTTATAACTATTTATAGAAATTAAACACATGTCCCTCTCAGTTTCATTTGTGTACCCTCTGCCTCATTCATGTGATGTCATACCTCCTTCCTGCACAAACTCACAAAGTTTGTTCCTAACCTTCCTTGACCAATACATGTAAGCTTGATACACAATCCCATTATCCACCATGTCACCCTGTATTATATTCTTTACCTTGCTTATGCCATTGTATTCATCTTTCTCTGTAATATAATACAAACTCAATAAGAGGAAGGATCACGCTATCCAGTTCTCCAGAGTCCTCAACATTTGCAGCAGATCCTTAACATCGAAATACTTAATATTTGTTCATTTTGTAAGTCTATAAATTATTTATATTCCGATTCCACATATTTCTTTAAACGCCTCAAGGATGAGCTTCATAGATCATCCAGCTATGAATGCATTACAAACCGTGGAGCCTAAAACAGTACCACATAGTCTTCCATCTCAGGAGATGAAATCTGTGGGAGACAGAATGTATGTGAACCAACAGTAAGGCTGCTGCCAGATGGCGAGAAGTGTGATGGAAGACACAGTTTCCAGGGCCTTTGTGACAAAGACCATACTCTGGGTGTTCAGAAACAGGACTGTATTGTCTAAGCTCAAGGGGGCCATAGAAGCTTCTCTGAAGGATCTTGTCCCTCTCTCCTAGATTTAGAAGTTCCCTGGCTTAGGACAAACTATTACAGTCTATAAGTGGCCTTATTTTATGTGGGAGTCTCAGTTAACTTTCTTTGTGTCTTGTAACTTTCTCTTAATCCATACATAAACATCTCAAAAAAAGTCCAGGTTGATACACCTCAATGCACTTAGGAAGACTTTAATATGTTTCTTTTGCCCAAAGCACTTTCAAGGTAAGTAATTTTTAATAAAGAAGACATTTTCTTTTCTTGGCTTTACAAAATCCTCTGTTTTTATTATTTCGTGTATGTGTTATTATATCATATCATAACCTCCCCATGTTTTTTATATCTGTGTCAATAAATTTGATGGCTGAAAAAATCATGTGTTTGTAGTGCCTGCCCTAAATTTTGGGACTTCTTCATTCCTTACCATCACTTTTCATGTAGAAGACATACAGAATTAATCCACAGCAAGAAATAAAGCAGGACCCCTTTATTAATTCAGGGGTTTAATGAATTGCCAAGAAGGAATTTGGCTTTGCTGTTAGTATAGACAATGATGATGCGAAACACACGTCTCACTTCAGAAGGCCGAAGTTTATTCTGAGCCCAATATGAGTGCCCATGGCCATGGGACTTGGGTTCTAGTTGTCCTGAATAACATGTTACACATTGGAATTTGTTATATGAACTATTGCAGGCATACAATGGAAGTTGTTAATCATGGCAGTTTTTATGCATATTGATGGGGAGGTACAGAGGTTACAGTGAAACAGGGTGTTTGCTGTCAGTTTTAGGTGTTACCAGATCACATCATGAGCTTTTGGGTTGGTGGAAGCTAGTGGTCTATTGAGTTAACACATTTAAAAGTTTTGCCAGATAGTTGAAAGTATGTTAAGTAAGACACAAAGAGAGGAGTAAGTGACTACTTGGGGATTAAAGTTAGTTCAAGATAATTTGGCTCTGAATGTGAAATGTTCCAACTTTCTTCAATCAGGAAGTAGTCCTAATCAGCCAATCAATATTTTAGGATGTTTGATGTGTGTGGCATTTTTTCTCTGGGAATTTCAGCTTACAATAGACTTCAGGAAATTTGATATATCCCTGCTATAAACTAACCCCAATGAAGCCAAATATAAAGGAAATGATGCTCTATGCCACAGGAACTTACTGTAAATGTATCTGAGTGCGTGGACCAACAGATAGAAACAGATGCAATAAGCACTGAAGAGTTGATGTGTCAGACAGAAACATAAATAGATGCCAACAAATAAAAACTGCAACAAGGGTTCTCTCTCTTTCAACCTCTTCTCACATCTGAGTTAAAATGGGAGGCTATGGTATTGGCTTGAGCTCTATTGTCTGGATGTGTATCTCCCTGTAATCCAATTCACTCAATATGTTGCAATCAAGTTTGCCTTTCTCTTTTTGGTCATAAACTAGGTAAATGGGACATTGGTGACTCAGATTTTCAGGCTCTTCACTCAAGGTGGCAGAGGGTATACAATAAGCCACAGAGATGTACTGTGCTGTAGCTATTGTCCTCGGTTTGGCCAGTTGATATTTCTTCAACATGCAAGTCTGTAACATAGTCAGTTCTCCCGGTGTGTTCATGCATTTACAAGTAGAAAGTATTGTTTATAACCTACTTTATATTTATATGCTCCAGACTTTACCAACTCCTTGTATTTTCTTAGAATCCTGCAGGGTGTTATAGTATAGTGATTTTTTTTTCCCAGTCTGACTTGGCCATCAATCATCATGGAACAGATTTTATAGGATTTAGTCTTAAAATATAACAATAAAATAAGAAAACAATAGTGATAGCCTGTAATGATAAACATTAACAGTAATGGGCCTGTTAACACTTCCTAGTAAGGGGGGGATGGGTCACTAGATTCTTACCTTAATTTCTAACCCCTACATATATATCCATAGTCTTTGGGGTGCTCAAGTACGTATGGAACACAAAGTTAACTGAAGGTAGGAATCCATTGGCACCTCCATGTGATTGTTGTTGATACAGGGTGGGACTTTGATTTGACATATTTGCTTTATGTCATCCATATGCATAGCTCTTATAAACTCATTGGTTGACCTAGCTAGATTCAGGTATAATTTTTTCTTCAATCTCTTGCTGAGCCCTAACTGGAGTGAACAATCACTCGTCCACACTTCCTCAGGAAAAAGTGACACAGCAGTGAGCTCCCTAAGAAGCTGCAAAGGCACAGGCTTTTAAGGGAAATAAATACAAATACAACTTCATTTTAAGAGTTTCGTTTAATTCTGTTTTTAATGATAAATTGGAAGCATCATACTTGGAGGCAGTTTGGTAAACAGCCTTAATGTTTTCAATTGTCTATGAGTTAAGGATACCATCTTTTGGATTTCAGCATTAAGACTTATTTTTAGAAATTTCAATGCTCACCAAAGTTCTGCTGCTAGGAGGGAATGTTTTGAAACACTGTAGGTTGGATTTGGCTGAACCACACAGCAACCTCCTGGGAATTTTTATTATTATTATTAATATTATAATTTTTCTTATTTTACATATCAATCACAGTTCCCTGTCCCTCTTCCCTCCCTCCCTCCCTCTCTCTCTGTCATTCCCCCTGGCAAAGTGCAATGCCTTAAAGATGGCGCTGGCTTCTGCCTTCCACCTCCCTGAGGGTGAGTGCTCTCTGGCATAAACAAGCCCTTACTTGGTTAAGTCTGTTCAGCCTGTCTGCTTCAGCATTAGAGTAGCCTATCTGCAGGGTCCACGTAGCTCACTGGGGTTGGTTAGTGTAAGGGTATTTAAGCCTGTGCAGGGGTCCCCCGGGGTCTCGCGGGTCAAAAGAAGCATGTTCAAGGATCCTGATTAAAACTGCATGAAGAAGACCTTCCTGGAGTCATGTATTCCTTGCTGGTCAGGGTAGGCGTGGTATACTTCCCATCCCACCCCACCCCCCCTACTCCACAGGGAGGGTGATACCTTCCCTGAGGGATTAACAAAATTTGTCAAGTCATTTGGAGTAGGGTCTAGGCCCTCCCTCCTGCCTCTAGGTTAAAGGAGTATCTCTCCATGGGGAATGTGTTCCCAAAGTCCTTTGTGCACCAGGGATACATCCTGGTTACATTGTCAGAGGTCCCTTAAACTGCCAAGGCCTTCTAACTTACATGTCCTTCAATGATAATGAGATTGATGACTAACTTACCAATCATCATAGAGCCCTCATCTAGTAGCTGATGGAAACAGAAGCATACACTCACAGCTAAACACTGAGATAACTGGAATCCAGATGTATAGAGGGAGGAGTGATAAGAAAATGGGGGCAAGACCAGGCTACAGAAACCCACAGAGAGAGCTGACCTGAACAAGGGGGGGCTAATGGACCCCCAGACTTATAGCTGGGAAACCAGCATTGGACCGACTATGACCTCCTCCCAGGAATCTGCAAAATATCTACCTATTCATGATTTAGTTCCAGTCTTTGAGAATTTTAGAGGAGCCACCCCCTTTCTACATTCTTTTCCTGCCATCTGCATCTGATGGCATTGTCTCAGTCTTACTTCTCTCAACCACAAAGTATCAATCACTGATATAAGTCACATGGCAAATAAATAAATAAATAAATAAATAAATAAATAAATAAATAAAGTAAAAGAGACTGTGTCTGTACGTCTCTATTCACTGTAGGGAAGAAGCTTCCTTAGCTTCTCTAACTTGGACTTACCATTTATTTATCAGAAGTAGGTCATGTGATAATGCTATCTATAAGGAGACTGGCAAAATGTGAACCTCAAAACACAGGCAGATGTTCCATGATAAAATTGGAATACATTTGAAATACATACTAGGGGATATGAGTACCACAATCAGTATTATATCATGGGGGAAAGAAGAAAGGAAAGCTGGTATGCTGGGACCAGCAATGACCTTGTACCATAACATTTTAGCTAAAAATAAAGAATATTGTGAAGGGACATTACCACAAAAGTTCTTCCAAAAGTGCCTGCCTCATTTAGTGGTTAACAGGATCAAATATGTTCATATGACAAAAACAGGAGGGAGATGGGGAATTTTGAGCCTCCTTGAAGAACTGGACATGATGAAAATTGCAGATGAGGGAGCAGGGTGAGGAGAAAGAAAAAAATGTCTAGTTTTTAACATTTTTAAAACAGTGATTCATACTTCTAGGAATATATATTCTATCTAGTATTCTAGGGTATAACATTTAATCTAATTTTTGTTTTAGGAAAGCAAAGGTAAAAAATATTAATTGTTTTTAGCCAATTACTTTATTTCATCTTAATCTTCCTAGTTTTTTTTATTGTTTTTATGATAGACATTTTAATTTGATAGTAAAACAAATTTGTCCTATTGGCATAAAGCTTTTGATAAAGTTCCACATTTAATGAGATGGTATCCTAAGAGAACATTCAATTTTCTCTTTGTGTTTCTTTCATCATAAATGTTTTTTGTAGTAAATGGGTGCAATAATAGACACTATTGTAGAGATGGACTTTTTCATATGATAGAGATAATAAAAACCAAAGGGAAGTAAATTAATTTTTTCGTGACTAAATGAATCAGGTGAGGAAAAACAATCAAAGTAGAGAAAATTAAATATGACAAGAAAATAATATCTGAATCAAAATGAACCTTTGAAATTATGTACTTCCTCTAACATTTTTACCTTCAAAACAGAATTATAGTTGTAACACCTTTGATTATATAGTCACTAAAGTTCTGCTTACAGCACTCAATGACACAATATTCAGTATTATTTATGTTAATAGAACTTACATTGTTGGGATCTGTTTATTACCAGTAATTTCCTGGGCTGCATTAACATACTTTTTGAAGAACTTTCCCCATCTCTCACAACATGGTAATTTTTTCCCAAAGCATGTCTCAAAGTATACATTTATTCTCAGTTTTCATTCTTTAGTTTTTCACAAAAGATAAACATTTCCACCCATGTCCAGGATCAGAGAGTTTGCTGTGAAACTGTGCCTCCTAGGGTCTCAGAAGCTACACATATTAAGTCACACCAACATCACTACTTAAGTGGGAGCTGAGTAAGAACAAAATAATAGATGTGCAAAAGTAGACAGGAGGCCTCAACTCTGCACAAAGAATGACAGAAAGAGAATGAACATTGAAAGGGAAAGAAATTGTGTTCCCCTGGGTAAAGCACACCAACTGGTTATCCAATGCCAAATAGTGATCATGAAAACATATATACAACTAACATTATGCAGCTCGAACAGTTATATTTAGGAATATATAAATCACACACACACACACACACACACACACACACACACCAATGAAAAAAGGAGGCCATGAATTTGAAAGAGAACAAAGAAGGGTTTATAGAAGGGTTTGGAGGGATAAAAAGAGAGAAATGATGTATTATATTATTATCTCAAAAAATAGAAATAAAAAATAGATAAATGTTTTCAGTGTTGGGTGTAATTCAAGTTTTTCCTACTGGTTTGCTTTAATATGTCTTACAAAATGTTCCTAATTATTCTCTAACTTCCCTAAATGACTGCATTGATTCTTTGTGTTGTTGTTAGTTACTTTCCTTGATAACTTTATATTAGAGTCTATTTAATTTTTTCTTTACAGCTATTATTGTGAAACTATGCCAGTAGATAGGCCAAAAGGATATCACATCAATTTTCTCATTATACAGCATTTTAAAACACATAAATTCGGATTATCTGTGTTAAGGTCTAATACTTGAATTTTATTACCCTCAAAATAAAGATAAAGGTACCATATAATAAACATTTGCCCCATCCCATAATACTTGTTATAACAGCATTTTACTTTTAAGATATGTCTCTAAATAAGTATGAAAACAGAGTACACTGTGTCCTTAAGCTGCATTATATAGGTATACATAGGACATTATTATATATCAAATATATTTGATAATCGTTTTTATCCAAACCATGAAGCCTGTAAGACTAAGACCACCACACTCTTTTACCCTGTAGCTCTTTTGCACCAGGTCACAGATCCTTCTAGAACTTTTGTTGTTGTTGTTGTTGTTCTTACTGATGATTTTTGGAGATATTGAAAAACCTTTGAATCCACAGATTCAATGCAATCCCCATTAAAATCCCAGCACAATTCATCACTGACCTTGAAAGGATAATAATCAACTTTGTATGGAAGAACAAAAGACCCAGGATAGCCAAAACAACCCTGTACAATAAAAGAACTTCAGGAGGCATCACCATCCCTGACTTTAAGCTCTACTACAGAGCTATAGTTCTGAAAACAGCCTGGTATTGGCACAAAAATAGACAGGTAGACTAATGGAATTAAATTGAAAATCCTGATATTACCCACACACCTATGAACACCTGGTTTTTGACAAAACAGCTAAAAAAAATACAATGGGGGGAGGAGAGCATCTTCAACAAATGGTGCTGGCACAATTGGAGGATGGTGTGTAGAAGACTGCAGATAGACCCATGTCTATTGCCATGCACAAAACTCAAGTCCAAATGGATCAAAGACCTCAACATAAATCCAGCCACACTGAACCTCTTAGAAGAGAAAGTATGAGGTACCCTTGAACAAATTGGCATAGGAGACCACTTCCTGAACATAATTCCAGTAGCACAGACACTGAGATCAACACTAAATAAGTGGGACCTCCTCAAACTTAGAAGCTTCTGTAAGGCAAAGGACACAGTAGACAAGACCAAACAGCAGCCCACAGATTGGGAAAAAATTTTTACCAATCCTACATCTGACAAAGAGCTGATCTCCAAAATACACAAAGAACTCAAGAAACTAGTCAACAAAACACCAAATAGCCCTATTAAAAATGAGGTACAGATTTGAAGAAAGAGTTCTCAATAGAGGAAATCAAAGAGGCTTAACGACACTTAAGAAAGTGTTCAACATCCTTAGCTATCAGGGAAATGCAAATGAAAACAACTTTGAGATACCATCTTACTCCTGCCAGAATGGCTAAAATTAGAAACACCAAGGACAACTTATGATGGAGAAGATGTGGAGAACAGGGAACACTCCTTCACTGCTGGTGGGAGTGCAAACTCATACAGTCATTTTGGAGATCAGTATGGCGGTTCCTCATGAAAATGGGAATTAATTTACCACAGAAGCCAACAATCCCCCTCTTAGGTATATACCCAAATGACCCACATCCATGCAACAAAGACATGTGATCAACTATGTTCGTAGCAGCATTATTTGTAATAGCAAGAACCTGGAAGCAACCTGGATGCCCCTCAACTG
Source organism: Cricetiscus sungorus (assembly GCA_030556225.1). Classification (NCBI taxonomy): domain Eukaryota; kingdom Metazoa; phylum Chordata; class Mammalia; order Rodentia; family Cricetidae; genus Cricetiscus; species Cricetiscus sungorus. The sequence continues at coordinate 34,367,197 of JANBXA010000588.1, forward strand.
AAAATGGATAAAGAAGATGTGGCACATCTACACAATGGAATACTCTGTAGAAAAAATAATGGATTCTTGAAATTCACAGGCAAGTGGATGGAACTTGAAGAAACCATCCTGAAAGAGGTAACCCAGTTACAAAAAGAGGAACAGGGTATGTACTCGCTCATATATGGATTTTAGACCTAGAGCAAAGAATCACCAGCCTATAATTCACACCACCAGAAGAACTAGGATACAAGGGGTATTCTAAGAGATTCATATATGGTCCCTCACAAAAGGGGAAGGGACAAGTCCACCAGAGCACATGGGAAATGGTGGGGCAGTGGATGGAGAGAGAACTAGGAGAAAGAGAAGGGGAGGAGAGGAAAGCACATACGACTAGGTAGATTGAGTCAGGGTAGGAATAGAAGTCAAAAGAGAGAGAGAGGGGGGGGAGGGAGGGAGGGAGGCAGGGAGGGAGGGAGAGAGAGAGAGAGGAGAGAAGGGAGAGGGAGGGAGGGAGGGAGAGAGAGAGAGAGAGAGAGGGAGAGAGGGGGAGGGGAGGGAGGCAGGGAGGGAGGGAGAGAGAGAGAGAGAGAGAGAGAGAGAGAGGGGGAGGGAGGGAGGGAGGCAGGGAGAGAGAGAGAGAGAGAGAGAGAGAGAGAGAGAGAGAGAGAGAGAGAGACCATAAAAGAAGGAGCCATAGGTTTGAAGAGAAAACTGAACCTAAAGGAAGGTCTAGAGACTACAAGACTGACTCCAACAATTCGAGCAACCATGGAAAGGCTACCATAAATGTCCTTCCCTGATAGTGAGATCATCAACCAAACTATCCACCATCATAGAGCTCTCATCTAGTACCTGTTGGAAAAGAAGCAAACACCCATAACTAAACACTGAGCCGAACTAGAATCCAGATGCAGAGTGAGGGGACAATACCAGTTTGCAGAAACACATAAAGACAGCTGACCTGAACAAAAAGGAGCTAATGCTCCCCCCCCAGACTGATAGCTGGGAATCCAGCATGGGATTGTCTCAGACCCCCTGAATACGAGTCTCAGCTAGAAGGACTGAGCAGTCTGGGGTACTTCAGACAGTAGAACCAGAATGTATTCCTGATGCACAAAAGGACCTTGTGGACACATCCCCCATGGAGGGATACTCCCTTAACCTAGAGACAGGAGAGAAGTCCTAGTCCCTACTTCAAATGACTTGACAGATTTACATGACCCAACCTGGATAGCATAGACCTACAAGTGGAGTGGGGGTGGAGGGATGGGAGGGGAGGGTGGCCAGGGTGCGTGTCACAGGGGAAAATGGGTAAGAATGAGGGAGGGAAGAAGAAAGGAAGAAGAAACTGGGATGGATTATTTGAATTATATTATTAATAAAAAAAGAAAAACCTTTGAATAAAAAAGGTCAAGTATTTCAGAAAAGACTGTTAGGTAAGAGGCATTACCAGCCATGTACCAGATTCCAGGATTGGTCTTGCCAACCCAATGCTCTGCACATCTTGTGCATTTGAAGTTCTGTCATATAAATGTGATCATTTTTGGAGTATGCCGAAAAGGATGCTAATTTTTGCTTTTTCTTATAATGGTACATTTTGCTCTTCAAAGATAAATACAAAATTACTTGTCCTCATTTTCTTACATGCCCACACATACATAGACACTCTGTCTGGTTTTAATTACTGAGATGAGTTACAAACTGAGTCTTCAGAGTCCATAGTTTCCTATTTTTTGATTTGCTGTTTGTGATGCAGATTCCAGAATTTACCCATGTCTTCCCCACATTGAATATATGTAGTTCTTTATTAAATGCCGCACAGATATAGAAGAGTTAGTACTCATCTACTCTAATTAAAGATTATACACTTAGCCTCTTTTCTTTCAGTAAATAATAAAGACGCCAAAATAGCCACAAAATGTAAATGGTGGTTAGGTAAGCCTTCTTTATTTAGAAGAAACCAGTGGAGAAGCAGAATACCTAAATGAATATTAAAAGTAAATGAAAATTTAAATGTAGAAGGCACATCAATGACATTGTTTAAATAACTGGCCTCAAGGCAGCATGGATCAAAACCACACATAACTTTTGAGTTCATTCCCCTGTAGAAAGTCAGGTCTGTCATGTTTTAGAGATATGATCTCAAGCCATTTAGTTAGCTTTCGTTTCTTCATATTAGTGTCTAGAGCAGGAATGATATTTCTAACTATTGCATTAAAATAATGAGAACTGAATGAGACAATGTACAGGAAATGTTTCATTGCCTAGCATGTATTATTTATCATTATTATTTATATTAGATACGATTTCTTTCCTAAACCAACTTCTTATCCTTACTTTTCTCTCTATAGTATTCCTTCTCTATGTATTTTTCTCTGTATGTTATCTCTTTTCTCTATATATTACCCGACACAGAAGTCATTGACCATTGAAAAGTTTAAATCTATCAAATACTTTCAGTATTTAAAATCTGCCTATGGACCTGGTGCATAAGCACCATGCTACTGAAAAGGCACCAACTTCCTACTTTACTTGTCTACTTTATTTCACTATTCTGATAATCCTGGATCTTCTGTTTTTAAAATGTGTCACCTTAGACCAAAATATACTGCATGAAAAAGTCTAATAAAAATGTGTCAATCTTGTTTTTACTTCAAAACATTTTAATAAACAGCTTCTTCTCCTTGGGATGCTTATTATAATTTCTTCATATAGTTGCATTCTAACTTTACTGTCATCAAGTGTCTACTATCCTATGTTCAAAGAAGTCTTCCCTGACTTAATTTATGTAAAAATCTCCAATATCAGTAACTGATGGGAGATGTTATTCTGTAAATATGTTTCTTGTATTGGTTAATGAATAAAGCATGCTCACCAATAGAAAAGGAAGATAGGAGGGGCTAGGAAACAAGGAGGAAAGACGAAGTAGTTGGGAGGAGTCAACATGGAGAGCCCAGAGAGGTAGCACACCAGCCACTCTGGCCGGTAAGATGAGCCATGTGGAAATACTTAGATAAGTAGAAATGGGTTAATAATGAAGACAGAGCTAGCCGATAAGAAATGATAGGAACTGGCCAACAGGATTGTATCAAAAACAGAGTCCCTGCGTGTTATTTGGGGCTGGTGCAGCGGTGGGACCAGGCAGGCTGGCAGAAAACAACTAGCTACAAGTAACCCCCTGCACCTTAATTCTATTACTTCTGCTTTCTAGGTTAACTATTATGCTCATTTGCTTATTATTACCCATATATCCCTGTCTTAGTTAGGATTTTTTTTCTTTTTTTTTTTTTTTTTTTGCTGTGAAGAGACACTTTAACCATAGCAATTCTTATAAAGGAAAACATTTAATTGAGGTAGCTGAGGTAGCTCACTCACAGTTCAGTTTAGTCCGTTTTCATCATGGTTGGACATGGCAGTGTGTAAGCAGATATGGTTCTGGAATATAGAGTCCTTACATCTTGACCCAAAGGTAACAGGAAGTGAGCTCAGACACTGGGTGGTATTTTGGGCATATGTGAGCCCTCAAAGCTAACCTCCACACTGTCACTCCCTTTGGGGGCCATTTTCTTTCAAACCACTACTCCTTGGCACCCAAAGTCTTGTAGCCATATCATAATTCCAAAATGCATTTAGTCTAACTTCTAAAGTCCTTATAGTCTCATATAACACAAGTTCAAAGTCTCTTCTAAGAATCATGTAATCTTTTTATCATAATCCATTATAAAATTAAGAACTAAGAGCATATTACACACCTCTACATATAATGACATGGGGTCTCCAAGACTATCTAGGCTGTATCTCTATAGCTTCACTTAATGGCCTCTCTAGGCCTCCATTCAGGGAAACCCCTGCCACATGCCTAGCCTCAGAGGCTAATTTCATAGCCTCTTTCTTCTATCTTTAACTCTAAAGCCAGAACCACATGGTCAAAGATACAAAAAGCCGCTGCTTACTGAGGTGGGAACATGCCCTCCTTGTTCAAGTACATCTTCATTAGCTTTGTTTCTTTCATTGCCTAAGCTTGGCTGTCCTGAAACTTGCTCTGTAGACCAACCTGGCCTTGAACTCAGAGATCTTTCAATTACATCATCACCAGCTTTTTTTGTTTTCCATTATTTCCTTCACTTCCTGATCCTGGCTGTTCTGGTATTTGCTCTGTAGACCAGTCTGGCCCCAAACTCATATCCACCAGCCTCTTCTTTCTGAGTGCTGGGATTGAAGGCATTCAGCACCACTCCTGATCTAAACTTTTCTTTAATCACTTTTTAAATGTTGAAATTTTATCTGGATGAAATTTTGCCCTGAAGTCACCACATCCTTTTTTCCATTTCTTAATGTTTATCTCCTTCAAATCAGAATTTAGCTCCATTCCACTTCCTGGTTATTTTTCATTATAATTGTTATTTTTCATTATAAATCTTTGTAAGTATGAATACTAGTAACTACATGACAGAGTCTATATTAAACTGTATTGAGATTTCCTCTGCCAAGGGAATTAATCCAAAACTCTTCACTTTAGCCTCAGGCAAATTTTCAGGCAAGTGCAAAAGGCAGCCATACTCCACCAAAATATCACAAGAACATTTCTTGGCAACATACTAAAATTCTTCTCCCCTGAAATGTCTTGAGCCAGCCCTCCACAGTTCAAATCACTCTTAGCACCACTATCTTCTATGCTTCTACTGGTATGGCTTATTATGCAGTGCTTAAAGCATTCCACAGCTATAATATTTAAAAAATATTCCTATTAATTCTAATAATTGATAATGCAGTTTGAAGAAATTCCAAAGGCAAGAGGAAGAGCAAGGTCAAGTTAGTAATGCAGAAGAAAAAGTCACACCAACCAGCTCTGCATTCCGTGAGTCCTCATTAAGATCATACCATGCCACCTGTCCTCCGGCTCTGTTGGGAAGAAAAAAAACAACCTTAGCTGATTAATAGTGAATGTTATTTGTAGTATATTCAAGCTGCCAATGTAAAAATCCCATGAATGTAATTGTTCATAGCCACAGCAATTAATTTCTTGCATTTCTGGAATCTGGGAATTCCAAGGTCACAGTGGAGTTGGTGTTTAAGTGAAAGCCTCTTCCCGCTTCATAGACAACAAGGTTTCTCAGAAAATGGCAAGAGAGATCTTTCTGGCTTCTTCTATGGAAAAACGAATGGCTTTCATGAGGAAGGCACCCTCAGGACCTAATAATGACCTGAGTGTCTTTACTTTCTAACGCCATCATCAGGGTTGTTAAAATTTCAACATGGGTTTTGGAATTAACAAGCATTCAGATAACAGCAGCCGTTTTTATCTAAACTTTCAGAGAAACCATGATTGCTGGGAGCAATCAGAGATAGGTTGTTTCCCCTTGGGACATAGAGTTCACAGATGGCACTTTCAACAAACAGAGGAATTCATTAAGAAACTTTGATCTTTTATAAGACAGTTAGATGAAAAAGAGGAAGGATGAATGGCAGTGCTGAAAACATATATTGACCTGAATCTTGGAGGCTGGATTTTTATTATTGGTTAGTAGCAGATGAGATATGAACAGTGATGATTGTCTGATAAATTGTGTGTGTGTGTGTGTGTGTGTGTGTCGCGCGTGCATGCGCACACAAGCACATAAATACTTTTATTAATTATCTCACTGGATATTCTATTAAAATTCATAGAACTAATCTTTGCATATGTTATAGGATATTAAATTGCTACAAAATATCCATATGGGCTTATATGTTTCTCATATTGGTTAATGAATAAAGGACTGTTGGCCAATAGGAAATCAAGATAGGCGGGGCTAGGAGACTAGGAGGAAATAGGAAGGAGTAAGGAGGGATCAGCATGGAGAACCTGGAGAGAGCAACACGCCGGGCTGTCTCTCTCTGGTAAGATGAGACCAAGGGAAAATACTTAGAATAGTAAAAATGGGTTAATCATTAAGAAAAAGCTATCCAACAAAACACAAGTAACTGGCCAGCAACATTATATCAAATACAGAGTCTCAACGTGTTATTTGGGGCTGGCGCGGTGGTGGAACCAGGCAGCTGGTGGGAAAAAACATAGTTATTCTGTAAATATGTTTCTCATACTGGTTAATGAATAAAACACTGTCAGCCAAAAGGAAAGCAAGATAGGAGGAACTAGGAGACTAGGAGGAAAGAGGAAGTAATAAGGAGGAGTCAACATGTAGAGACCAGAGAGAACAGAGGTCTGGGCACACTCTCTGGTAAGAAGAGACCACATGGAAATACTTAGATGAATAGAAATTGGTTAATCATTAAGACAGAGCTAGCCAATAAAAAATTAATTACTGACCAACAACATTGTATCAAATGCAGGGTCTCTGTGTGTTACTTGGGGGCTGGCATGGCAGCGGGACCGACTGGCAGGGAAAAACCTGCACATAACACTAAAATATTGAGATATGTGATTTATGAGCCATGTCTTGTATTGAAGTACTTGAAATAGATAAGGGAAATAATTGCCAAATTAATGTACATAGCAACCTTCTAGCAGAAACTTTTGTATATAGATGCAAACTATTGCACACACACACACACATACACACACACACTCACGACTGCTTCTAAGATTAATAGGTAAAGGAAAAGACTCTTGAAAGCTAAGTTAATTTTTGAAAAAAATAATTGAAATCAATAAGACAGACTTAAAGAATAAAACTAAACAAAAAGACTGCATAATTATGGTGAATATAAAGATACATATAGTGATAAGACAAATCTACAAATAGATCAACAGAACATAAACCATTGAATATGTCCTCACAAATGTGGATAATTAATATTAATTGTTAAAAAATCGCTAATAAAATTCTCTAGCTTAAGGTATACAGCTCAGAATAGCACAGTTTGTGTGCCAGCTGATTCTGAGCAAAGATGCAAAACAAATCCTTCAGAGAATTTCAATATTTTCTAACTTGTGGTTGAATAATTCAAAATCCATGTCTTAGTCACTGTTCAATTGTTGTAAGCAGATATCATGACCAGAGTCATTCTTAAAGATGAAAACATTTAACTGGGGCTTGCTTACAGTTTCAGAGGCTTAGGTAAATATTATTGACTCACAGATCATAGAGACATGCAGTCACAGTACTGGTGAAGTAGTTGAGAACTATATCTTGATCCACAGGCAGAGAGAGAGAGAGAGAGAGAGAGAGAGAGAGAGAGAGAGAGAGAGAGAGAGAGAGAGAGACCTGACATGAGATTTTGAAAGTTAAAACTCACTCCTCAGTGACATACTTCCTCCAATAATACCATGCCTTCAAATTCTTCTAATTCTATCAAAGAGTTCACTCCTTGGTGACTAAAAATTAGAATATATGAGCCTCAGGAGGCCATTCTTATTCAAATCACCATATCCTACACCCTGGTCCCCATAGACTTATAGCCATACAGCAAAAATGCATTCCATTTGGTCTTACTTCAAAAGTTCCAATTGCCTATCAGTCTCAAAACTGTTTAAAAGTCCAAAGTTCAAGGTATCTCTGAGACTCATGGTAATCTCTTCACTGTAACCTCCATTTTCAACATACAATAGCCCCAAATATATATTACCTTTCCAAAAGGGAGGAAAGGAACATTGTGAAGAAATACTGGGCCAAGACAGACCTGAAAGCATCTGGGCCAACTCCAAATTCTGCATTTCCTTATCTGATGTCAAAATGTTCTTCAGAACTCCTACTCCCTTAAGCTTTGTTGACCGCAGAACACTTTTCTCTTTTGGACTGGTGCCATATCCAGTCTACAGCTCTCCTGGCAGGTATCCCATGATTCTGGCATCTCTAACATCTTGGGGTCTCCGCCATAATCCAGGCTTCACTTTCACAGTTTTGCTCAATGACTCTCTGGGCCTCCATGCAGGGACACACACCAGGCCTCAGTGGCTTTCCTTAGCCATGGAGGGATATTCCAAAATCTCTTTCTTACAGCCTTGACTCTAAATCAAGAACCATTTGGCCACAGAAGCTGATGAGTTCTGCTGCTTGCTGGAGCTGGAACATGGTCCTCTCATTGTTACCTTTGCATCAACTATCTGTTGTTCCTTCACCACTTAAGCATTTCTTTAATTCATTTTCACAAGTTGACGGCTTAGTCAGATGGAGCCTTGCCCCAAGTTTACCATTTCCTGTATTCCATTTAGCATTAGGCTTTCCTTTGAAATGTTCATCTACTTGAGCACTGGACTTAGCTCCATTATACTTCTGATGTGCCTTTTCTCCTCAAACTATACATTTTGTATTTCTCTTTGTTCAGCTCCTTTTTTATTGTAGATCTACATAAGAGTGATTGCTAATAACCACATGACACAGTCAATACTAGGATGTCTTGAAATTTCTTTTGTTAATGTCATTAATCCAAAACTCTTCAGTTTAGCTTCAGGCAGATTTTTAGGCCCAGGACCCCAAACAGCCACATTCCTAGTCAAAATATCACAAGAATAGTCTCAATATTCTTTCATCTGAAACTTCTTGAGCTGATCCCCCATAGTTCACCCTGCCCTCAGCATCATTGTTTTCTATTCTCCTACTACAATAGCCCATCAATCCTCACTTAAAGTGTCCAATCACTTTTCTAATCCAACATCCTAAAGTCTTCCACATTCCTCAAGAAAGAGCATGATCAGGGCTGCCCAGTAGTACACCACTCCATGGCACTAGCTTCTGTCTTAGTCACTGTTCTATTTCTGTGAAGAGACCCAGTGGCCATGGTAACTCTTTAAAAGGAAAGCATTTAATTGGGGCTTGCTTATACTTTTAGAGGTTTAGCCCATTATCATAAAGGCAGAGAGCATGGCAGCAGGTATGGAAGTCACAGTGCTGGAAAGGAAGTTGACAGCTGCATCTGCAGTCAGAGAGAGAGAGAGAGAGAGAGAGAGAGAGAGAGAGAGAGAGAGAGCGCATGGGTCTCATGTGGGCTTTTAAAACCTCACCGCTTACCCCCTAGTGACACACTTCCTCCAACAAGACCACACATCATAATCCCACCAAAGAATTCCATTTACTGGTGCCTTAGCATACAAGTAATATGAGTTTATGGGGGCCATTGTTATTCAAACCATCACAATATATATACAACACAATTGACTTGTATCCAATCTTCTCCATTTAGTAAAAATAATTCCTAAACTGAACAAAAAGCACAAAATTATAATGGAAGTTAGAAGGGAAATTTTTATTTAGGCCAACTGTTCCTGGATATATTAAAGAGTAAAACTGCAAAAGAGTAAAACTCACAGATTGACTTCAAAACAATCAAAATTTTCTGTACTGTGAAATGCATTGCTAAGAGTATAAAAAGATAAACTTCAGACTGGGAAAAAGTTTATAAATTATATATTCAAGAAGATATATTTATGTAAAATAAATTTGTACATGAACTACAAATTCACAATGAGCAACTACTTTTGTTTTTTTTGTTTTGTTTTTGTTTTCTGGAAGGAGCAATTTTAAAATAAAAGAAAAAAGTCTTGAAACAATACTCGGGTATAAGCAACTCACAAATGGCAAATGGGGGCATTAAAGTTGCACATGGTGTAGGGACAAGGAGAGGAGCAAGGTTGTAGAATGGGATTCTTCCGTGAATACCTGGCTATAGCACAAAACAAGATACGACACATTGATGAAGGTAGGAAGGACAGGTTTACTTTATCCATATCAACTTTCTCTCAACCACAGGAGTCATAGCACCCACAGAGATATCTTCTGCTTGGGAGAAAGAGGTTAGTGAGCACAGGATTTTGCTATGTATCTCACCAACAGTCCCTTCCTTGTAAAAGTCAGCACTGAGATGACCACATGGCTCTAACTTCCACATCAGTAGCTCAGCTCAGTGCCAGGTAGTACCACACAGCCCCAGGCTTGTATGACAAGTTCAGTTCCTGGCATGCATCACTGGTTACAAATACACAAAGCTCAGGGAGAATCCAGCAGCCATTGTGTCATGCATTACAGGACATGGCACGGAAAGGATCTTCCCCAGGCTTCTGGTTCATCATGACACTGCATTTGCCATATTAAATCATAGGCTCTTGGCAGAGAGACAGCAGCCACAGGGTTTCTAGAATGCCATACTGTCATGCCTATCATAAGACTTTCCTAAACAAAGCTAGTATTGAAGACTGGAGTGGCACCTACTTCTTCAACTCCTTAGCCTTTGCTGTATGTCCACAAGAACCAGGAATACCAGGGAAGCACAGCATCACCAAACAGACAAAATAAAGCAGTTAAACTGAGAGAGGGCTGTGAGTCAACTGAAAACAATGAAACTAGTTATTTCAAGGAAGCTCAGTAAACTTGATTCCAATGTGGTGAGGGAGATCTGGAATAGAGAAAGTTAAACAATAAATTAATTCTCAGACCTAAAAACACTGAGACTACAATGAAAAAGCAAAAGTACATTAGAGCATCAAGAGCAGAATAGTCAAGAAGAAATGGTTGAGAAAATAAGCATTTAGAGTGGAAAAATAGAATGAAGATGAATGGAAAGGCTTATGGGATTTATTGGCTAGCACTAGGAGAGAGCAAACTGTTCATTCACAAGAGCCCAGGAAGCAAAGGAAAAGGCAGAGAATAAAACTTCATGTAAACACTTAGGAGCAGGAGCTGGCATGGCAGCTCACCATATCATCCGTATACTTGGGAAATAGAAACAGGAGGATTGTTGCAAGTCTGATGTCATCAAGGACTACATAGCATGATTCTGTCTCTAAAAACAGAGGGATAGAATTACTTGCAGAAAATATTCAAAACCTGGGGAAACTATGTAAATATCCAGGTGCATTAGTTCATTTTGTGTTGTTAACAGCCCAATACCATAAGGCCTCAACCCCACACAGAGAACTATAGGCAGCTAAGGAATTCTGAGAACAGGAGAAATAGTCTTCCCCAGGGAACAGCACAATTGTTTGTCCCATACCAAATCGTCAGGCCTCAAAACATGCACAAGTAACATTATATACTCTGAGCAGATTATAATTAGGAATATATATGTATGTAGACATACATATGTATGTAATAGCAATGAATGAAAAAAACAGGCTATAAATTTGAAGGAGAACAAAGACAAGCACATGAGAGGGTTTGGAGGGAGAAAAGGGGATGTGGGAATGATGTATTTATATGATAATATCTAACATAATTTTTTTTTAAGAAAAGAGAAAGAGAGCTGGTCATTGGCAGCACACGCCTTTAATCCCAGCACTTGGGAGGCAGAGGCAGGCAGATCTCTGTGAGTTCGAGACCAGACTGCTCTACAGAGCTAGTTCTAAGACAGCTTCCAACAGAGAAACCCTGTTTAGAAAAATCAAGGAGAGAGAGATTCATTTTGGGTTATGTGTAGCAGGAAGTATCACTTCTGTGAGAGGCTCATGAGGACAGTCCTGAGGTGACACAGGATATTACATACTTGAGACAGGGACCATGCAAGCCTACCTCTTGGTCTTTCTCAATCCCAGTTATCTTCTCCAGTCCTAATCACCTATCCAAAACTTTGCCTCTAAACACCTTAACTAGATGAAGCTTCTACTAACAACTCACAAAAGGGATTTAATATCCAAGTTAGAAGCCTGGCAAGACAAACTCAACCCTTACTAACTTCTAGCACCAGGAAGTGGCAAGTTAGAAGTCTACCCAGAAGCAACTCAACTAACCCTGAGTCCAAACATCAGAACGCAAAGATAAAAATGGGCTCTGGAAATCAGACCAAGAAAAAGGGGACTCTGACGTCCTTAGCAGCAGACTTCCCAGGATAGAACTCATAGCAAGAGAGAGTGGGAGATGTAGTCAAAATGTTGAAGGACAGCAACAACAACCAACACACCTTGGAGTCTGTAACCACTGGATCTGGCTTGGAAGGAATGAGGAAGGCAATCCTCCAAGTGAAAGGAAAGAATACTTATTAGTTACCTAAAAGCACAGAACTCACTGGTTAAAACACAGTCAAATCCAGTGCCCCAGGACTGGAAAATGGTGCTGAAAGGTCATCATCTTTACTCCTAAGGTGAAAATAGAAAATTATTGAAATATTAATAGCTATAGTAATTCTAAATATCCAGATACACAGTTTAAGACAATGTAAACTTTAGTATTCTAAATTAAAAACATGATAGGAATTGGAATGGTAGAGGCCTTTTTTTTCCCCACCAAATTTAAAACTGTTATTTAGCTTAAAATACACTATTTTAATTGTAGGAATCTTTGAAAGCTACACAGTAATGAGAGAGTACAAACATGTAACAGACACATAGACTAAAAAACAAAAACAAAATGAAGATGAAAGCAAGCTATTAAAGAAAAATCTAGCTGGATATAGTATCTCACATTTGTAATTCAAGCACTAAAGAAAGAGAACCATGAGTCTGAGACCAACTTGACTTACTTAGTAAGACCAGGGAAAGAGGGAGGGACAGGGGAGGGAGACAGAATTTAAAGGAGAATAGCAAAACTTTAGAAAACAATAGGATGAAAGGCATTCTTATCTTTCAATGATAAGCTTCAATACAGATACTCCATTCAAAAAGATACAGTGGATGAATTGATAAACATTACCTGAAAGACCCAATATATGTTGCCTATCAGAGACTCACTTCATCTCTAAGGCCCGTAGAGACTCAAAGTGAAGGAAAAAACAAAAGATAGCCCATGCCAGCAAAAACAAGAAGAAAGCAGCGATGGCAGCATCTATGCCATATAAAACAATTTTAAGATAAAAGACAGAACTATTAAAATAATCAAGAAAGCTGTTATATAAAATAAAGGAGCCAGTGCAGTGAGAGGGTGCAACAGATAATAAAGTTAACTAAATAAATAAAGCAAGTATTGATAGACCTGAAGGGAGGAGAAGACTGCAATACAACAATAGTAACAGTCTTCATTCTCCTTTCAATGACAGATCATCCTAACAGAAAATAACAAAGTAAATAAAGGGCCAGTCTGTACTCTGTGTTAAAATGTAATGCCACATCACATTAACATGAAAAGGGACAAAAGCCACATGATTTCAATAGGCATAGAAAAAAATTTCAAGAAATTTCACCATCATTTGTCAATGAAATGGCACAGTCCGATACTCATAGAGGAGAGCATTGCTCAGCCCTCAACAGAGAAACTTCTTGTTGTAGATGGTCACTAACAAAGAGATCTGCCACAGCACAATGTACAGAGGTTGAGTGACCTTGGAGCACTCAGTACCTAATCATATGTGTCTATCAAACTATCCCCTCTAGGTTCAGGTATCTCTGTGGATGAGAAGGTGGAAAGATTGTAAGAGCCAGAGGTAATGGATAACTCCAAGAAAACAGCATCTTCCAGATGCAACAGGGGTAATACACATGGGAAATCACAGAGACCATGACAGTGCGCATAGGACCTACACAGGATCAAACCAGACAAAATCTGAGTACTGAGAAAAGGATGTGAACACAAAGCTCCACCCCAACCAAAAAGTTATTTACAATATTTTCTAGGGAAGGAAAAAATCTGTTTTCTCTAATAGAGTGTCACTGTTTATATCAAACACACTCTAGAGTAAGCCCCATGCCAAAGAGTAGTTTCCCAACAAAAAGTGAACTCCACAGTATGTCACTCTCTCTCTCTCTCTCCCTCTTCTTCTCCCTCTCCCTCTCTCTCTCTCCCTCCCCCCTCTCTCTCTCTCTCTGTGTGTGTGTGTGTGTGTGTGTGTCTGTCTGTACATGCATTTTTGTTTTGGTATTGTCTTACCAATTTTATCTATTTTTAACTTGTCTGTGTTGATTGTAATTTTTATGCTTTTAAAGTCATTTCCCTGATTTTTGTGAATATTTTGAGAAAGAAAGAACATGTTCAGGAAGCAGTCTCCTGTACCAATTTGTTCAAGGGTACCTCCCACTTTCTCCTAAACATAACACCAATAGCACAGACACTGAGAATGACAATTAATACATGGGACCTCCTTGAACTGAGATGCTTCTGTAAGGCAAAAGACACAGTTGACAAGACCAAATGGCAGCCACAGACTGGGATAAGATCTTCACCAACCCTACATCTGACAGAGGGCTGATCTCCAAAATATACAAAGAACTCAAGAAACTAGTCACCCAAACACCAAATAACCCTATTTAAATAAAAGGGGTACAGAACTGAAGATGGAATTCTCAATAGAGGAAATCAAAAAGGCTAAAAGACACTTAAGAAAGTGCTCAACATCCTTATCTATCAGGGAAATGCAAATCAAAACAACTCTGAGATACCATCTTACTCCTGCCAGAATGGATAAAATTAGAAACACCAATGACAGCTTATACTGAATAGGATGTGGAGAAAGGGGAACACTCCTACACTGCTGGTGGGAGTGCAAACTTGTACAGCCATTTTGGACATCAATTTGGTGGTTTCCCAGGAAAATGGGAATCAGTCTACCACAGGACCTGGCTATCCAACTCTTAGGCATATACCCAAATAATCCATAACCATGCAACAAAGACATGTGATCAACTATGTTTGTAGCAGCATTATTTGTAATAGCAAGAACCTAGAAGCAACCTAGATGACCCTTAGCTGAAGAATGGATAAAGAAGATGTGGCACATCTATACAATGGAATAATACTCTGTGCGGAGGGGGGGGTTGAATCTTGAATTTTGTAGGCAAATAGATAGAACTTGAAGAAACCATCCTGAATGAGGTAATCCAGGCACAAAAAAGGAACATGGTATGTACTCACTCATATGTGGATTTTAGACATAGAGCAAAGGATCACCAGCCTATAATTCATACTGCCAGAGAAACTAGGACATGAGGAGGAACCTAAGATTTTCATACAAGGTCCCCCCTTGAAGACACCTCCTTTCCTGTGTGTGTGTGGGTAATGGGATGGGAGGGTGTTAGGGGGCAAAGGAGAGAGAGGGAGCAAGGGAGGGAGGGAGGAAGGGAGGGAGAGGAAACTGGGATCGATATGTAAAATAAGAAAAAAATAAAATTAAAAGAAAGAAAGAACATGAAGTTGAGAGGGTAGAGATGAAGATGAGATCTAGAAGAAGCTGGAGGGGAAAACTATTTCCAGCATATATTGTATGAAAAAAATTATATAATTTTAAATATCTCTCCAAGATTTATGTATAGAATGGATTACCTCAATACCATAAACATAGTACAAGTGACAAACAAAATTCATAGCACCTGAAATTTTTCCCTGCAAGATATAGAACAGGAAAAGCAGGCAGAAATATGCAATATCTCTTGAATATAATACTGTAGATCTGTATCAGAATAGGAGATTAAAGGAGTCTAAATGGAATAAGAGTAACATAATATCTCTTTGTTGGGAGATGACACAGTTCTATGCACAGTGGCAATCTAAGGACTATAGGTCCGGACTGTTAGAATTAATGACATGAAGTTACAGGATACAAAATCAACATATAAAAACTTACAGTCTTCCTATATATTAATAGGAAACTATATGTGAAGAAATGAAAATTCTATTTATAATAGCATAAACCTTGTTACATTTTAACTTATAATCCACTGCATGCTGCATGTGCACATTGTGCTTGTGTGTGCATGCACACACACACAGACACCATAACATCTACATAGAAGTCAGATGATAACATGAGGGAGTCAGTTCTCTTTCTCTACTCTGTGGGCCTCACAGTTGGACTCAGGTCATCAGACTTAGCAGGATGCATTCTGACCATCTTACTGAACAGTAAAATATTTTTAGAAACAATTTAACTAAGAAGATGAAGATTTATGTATTGTCAACTATTGAATATTGGTGAAACAAATTTAAAATATAAATAAATGGATAATCTCATACTCATCAATGTGAAGAATTGAATAATGTTTTAATATCCATGCAACCTAAAAGTGATCTATATTCAATGTAATTCTCATAAAAATACTCAACATAATCCTCACAGAAGTAGGGAAAGCACTTCAAAAATACATACAGAACCAATAAAGACCTGTAAAACTAAACAAGTCAAGGAAAAGAAATAAAAAAGCTGGTTGTCATACTATATGACTTGAAACTATATTATCAGCATGGTGATACATGCTTGTAATTTTAGTATGCAGGAAGCAGAGACAGAAAGATCTTGAGTTTAGAACCAGTCTAAGCTTATAATGAGTGCTTGTGTCAATAACACACACACACACACACACACACACACACACACACACACACGCATGCACGCACGCATGCACACACGCACACACCACTACGCTATACTCAAATAGCATGATATTGGCTCAAAAACAGGCACAAGACCAGTAGATCAGGGAAAAGGTCTCTTTGGTGAAAACACTTACAGTCAATTGATTTTCTTCATAGATGTCAACCACATACAACAGAAAGAAGTCTCTTTAAAAACAGTAGTATTGGAGAAACAAGAAATATATATACCTAAGAATGAAATTAGACCCTTTCTCACATTGGACACACTAAGTTGAAATTAAAGATTTAAAGGTGAGACACTAAAAAGAAACAGAGGTGAATTTCTTCACAGCCATGTCTGAATAGTTAATTGGGAAACCATCCAAAAGCTCAAGAAAAAAAAAAACAAAGCCACAATAAAATATTTCTGCATAGGAAGAGAACAATTGCTAGTAGGGGATTATCATTGGAAAGGAACAAATCATTTCCTTAAAAAACGCCAAAGCAATACATAGACATTCTGTCAAAATCTTAGAAAAGATTTAACGTGTGTGTGTGTGTGTGTGTGTGTGTATGTATGTATGTATGTATGTATCAGGTTCTGTGATCTTTATATGCATGGAGATCAGAAGAAGGCATTGGATTCTTTAGAGCAGGAGCTGCAAGCATTTGGAGGAAGCTCTCCTGGTCCTGTGATTCTCAAGATTGTGCATCAGACATGCTTAAATACTGAGCCATATCTCCAGCTCCAGGATAGACATTTGTTGAAAACTACATACAAATGGTGAAAGAGTATATGAAAACAATACATGTCATCCCTAATCATGACACAAGGACAGTTAAAAAAAGGAGTGTCACCTTTCAGCTATTAGAGTGGCAATAACCCAAATTGCAAAAGACAGCATATCTGTGATAATATGAAGACAGGAATTCTTGCTATATGGTATGTTGGAAGTTATTAATTGGAGCCATTACAGATAACAATGTGAAGATTACTTCCAGAATTAAAAATATCACTGTCCATGATCCAGCAATTAATTCCACTACTACATATATGACTGGAGGAAATTAATTCAGAATGTCAAAGAGAGATCCATACTCTTGTGCTCATCTCAGCATTTTCCACAATAGCCAACACCCAAAATGAACTTAAGTGTTCACCATTGAACACTTCCTAGACTGTCTACTTTCTTATTTCTATGTCTTCTTTTTAGGTCATGTGCAACTTTTCACTGTTGTGTGTGAGTGTGTGTGTGTGTGTGTGTGTGTGTGTGTGTGTGTGTGAGGAGAGAGAGAGAGAGAGAGAGAGAGAGAGAGAGAGAAACCCTACGACAAACAAAGCCCATCTGTGGTAAAACAAAGAAAAAGATTTGTTTATTTTTGGATTTGTGTGTGTGTGTGCGTGCGCGTGTGCGTGTGTATGTTGTGAAGTCAGATGGAAGAGTATAACAAGTCTTTTTGAAGGAATTTAAAGAAGCCCTACATTTTTGATCTGGTATGAGTTACACAAGTGTATGGCTTTTGCAAAATGCCTAGATCTGTATACTTAAAATGTGTGCATGTCAATGTAAATGAATTTAATTTCAAAAGGAAAAAGAACTGTGAAGAAATTTTGTACTGAAGAATTTAAAATGAACAATAGATTGGGATATTCTCTTTAAGCTGGTGGAATGAAGCTTAAGGCAAAGTACTTACTATTAATTTTGGTAATGAGAAACCATAATAATGGATGTTTTTCTTAATATCCAGTAAGAATGGGTGACAATACATAAAGGGTGTATCTAATCTAGACTAGTATTTACACCAGGATCTGGTTAAAGATTGCTCTTGGCTGAACTGGACTACACTGATGACGAGCAGGTTTTCAAACAAGCAAACTGAATGTGTGTGGAGTGTTTCTGATGTCAATGAGAGTGAGCGCTTTGGTTTTGGAAGGCGTTTTCTCCAGAGCCACTTTCAATTATGTTCATGGACTCATTCATTTTTAGGTAGTAGACCAGAATCTTGCATCTCTCTCTCTCTCTCTCTCTCTCTCTCTCTCTCTCTCTCTCTCTCTCTCTCTCTCTCTCTGTCTCTCTCTCTCTCTCTCTCTCTCTCTGTCTCTCTCTCTCTCTCTCTCTCTCTCTGTCTGTCTCTGTCTCTGTCTGTCTCTCTGGATATCACTGGATATCATTTTAAACAGGAGACATTTTCTTAGTCCTAAATTCTTAACTGGGTAACATAATTCTAAGATATAAACGTCAATTGATATTCTCCTGGGATAATGAGGGGTGTATTAGAATAGCCACTAATTTAAGTGGAGACTGAGAATAGAAACTGCAGAGTTCTCATATGGATTAGATGATTCTCCACAGGGATCTCAGAACACTGGGATTCTCCAAACTTCTTAAGAATATATTTCCAATCATTATGAACCTTATTGTTCTCACCAGTACTCAGGTCTCTCCCACTTTACACATAATTAAACAGATCTTACTACTTGGGAACATTGTTGTGAAAATTTGTTATCAGAATTGCTATTAGGCCAAAACAAACAAACAAACAAGCCAAACAAAAAATGTCATGTAGGTAGTGACTCAGAGCAAGGATGCTTTGTGTGTATAGTGTGACTACTGTGTGTGTGTGCGCGCACACGCATGTGTGTGTGTCTGTGTGTCTGTGTAGGCAAGTTGGATGTCTTCTACTTTTACTTTCCACAATATCTTCTGAGACCAGATCTCTCACAGAGCACAGAGCTCACTGACAGGCCACATTAACTGGCCAACTGGAGGCAAAGCGCAGCCCAACCCCCAAACTTTATCACTGGGCAATGCAACAGATGTGCATAAACAAGGATGCCTTTTGTGAGAAATCTCAGCCTCAAATTTCTATTGAAGCTACTTTTCTGACTGAGCCATCTCTCAATCTGTGGACATTTTATGATGGCACTCATCGCTCTTCTGGCTGTATGCATTTCTCTCTAGTGGTACTGGCAGTAACAATATGAAATCATGGTATATTGTGAACATTTTACTCTGAGTATGTGCCTGCTAAAGTCTCTCTCTGATGGTGCTCCTAGAGAGCAGAGATGGGTATAAGCTGTCCCTGTAGGATTTTTGTTTTGTTTTGTGTTTATTTGTTCTTACAAGGAGCTGGAGTTCATTAATGGCAATAACACTGCATTAAGAGATATGAAAACAGAACTTTTTTTTCATCACATTCCCATTAAAAGAGGCAGTTCCCAACAATTGTATGCTCTTGTGAAATGCATAGTTCATATAAGGATGAGCTAGCTTAACTTGAACTATTAGAACACTTATGGCACTATATTGCCAAAAACTGCAAAAGAAATTACTACAAATCCTTATAACTGTTCCATGAGACTTAACATGTATAAGCACAGTCTTCTAATATATCATGGTTTATAAAAATTGGGTAATAGCATAGCTATTATTATTATTTTGCTTTGGAGAGAGCCATTTCTGGAATACATGAAATTTGCTTGTGTGCAAGCCTATGGTAGCAGTATCTTTGTGCTGGGGTTTAAAATGCTATTGAGGAACTTCAGAAATATAAATTCTAGTACAATCTTAAATATATTTATATATAGCAACATATTTAAATATATAGTATATTGTATTGATAAATGAAAAGTTAATGTCTTCAGATATAGCATTGTTCTTCAGAAGGGTATAATTAGTGAACAGATTTCACATGCTTATTGTATTCTAGCCCTGAGACGTTTTTCTAGACAATGCTGGAAACATAGAGCAAATCATGGAAGGCAGTTGTCCTTGTTCTAAAACCAACATTTCCTTCACCTACCAGGAGCATTAACGATTCTCTCTGGTGACTTTGATTTCAACATGAATAAAGGTAATGTCTTTTCTCATCTGTATAGAAAAATGCCACATTTTGCTTTAGATGCCAGGACATAAGTTAAGTGTTAGATTCTAGGTTTCAGGTGTGAAAATAGCTATGAGAGGAAATTGTTCAATAAGGTTTTTTTTTTTTCTGAACAGAAAAACCATATTTTTTCTTATCAATAGATATTCAAACTCAGTAGTCAATGGAGTAGTAGTCTGTTATTTCAAATAGCTTGATATTTCAAATTATTACATACTTACATCCAGCAGCAGAACACTATAGTAGAAAACAAATAACATAATAAATCACACAATTGCCTCAAAGCCCTAAGAATTAGAATGATGGGTATAAACTCTATATTTATTTTCAAGAGTTTCTTTGACTTTGTAGAATAAATTGAGCTCTCAGTCAAGTATTACCGGTTGATATGGGAACTTATTTAGGTCTAGCCAGAATGGGCTTGGGGTGTGGGAGGAACTTTCTTTAGAGCTTATTCTTTACCTCTGTTCCCCTGGGGGGAGGGAAACCTAGAAAATAGCCTAAACCTCATCTTTTGAGAGCAAAACAAGATCTGTATGTGTTCCTATGGTGATTTCCATCTGAACTCCAGAAGTTGCCTGATGTTATATGTTATGCTCAATACTAAAGCCGGGGCCCAAATACAATTAAGACACTTTTTTTCCCCCTAGTTTTTAAATTTAAATTAGAAACAAACTTTTTTTTTTTTTTTTTTTGCATGTCAGAGTTCCCTCTCTGTCCCCTCTCCCCGAGCCCTTGCTACTAACCCCTTATCCCATTCCCTTTCTGCTCCCCAGGGTAGGGAATCTTCAAAGTCTGTTGTATCATTTGGAACAGTGCCTAGACGCTCCCCCTGCGAAGACACTTTTTGTTTTAAATCTCTAAGAACGTAGCTTGCTAGGAGAGAGACAGCCTTTTGAAAAGAACTATAATGTGCAGTCCATTTCCAGAAAAAGCAAACATGTCCATGGTACCATCATGACATTGTCAATCATCATTCATGTAAAGGAATCTTTTTCTTTTTCATGGGAGCTTTATGTCACCTAGAGGCTTTATGATTTTATTATAGGGAATTTTTAAAGTTCAAACAACATCAGTAACATATTTGTGTCAGTAGCAAACTGAGATTATTTTTAGTTTTTTATCAGTTATATGCATGGAAATTGATAGAAAAAGAATACAAGGCAGAAGTCTGAATAATACAGAACAGTAGAAGGAGATGCTAACAGGATATATCACTCATACTATGAATAGAAATGAAGTAAAGGTGGCTTGATCCCTTGCTATTTCCTGCTAGGCTAGAGAATACAAGATGTTTTTAATTATCTTAATAATACATACATACATAAATACATATATGTATTTATATATACATATACATATACATATACATATATATATATATATATATATATATATATATATATATATATATGCTTTGATCCCCAGATTGGACTGGAGAAGAAAGCCAAATACAAACAGGTGTTTTTTTAGAGTCTGAGATTCTATCATCTTGTCACCATTTTTCTTCTAAAATACTGATATAGATAGTGTTTCTGACCCTTCTAAAGTCTAATATGACCTTTATATTTCATCTTTTAAGACCTTAACTTCCCAAGAAGCATCTTAAATTAAGCATAAGTTTAGAATTATACACAAAAGACACTATGTATTTCTTAATGTATAACACTAATGTATAGTCATTTGGACTAAATAAAGTAGAATTTCTACAACAAATCTATTTTATAGATAACATATAAAGATGACTTCTTCCTGATTTTGTTTTGACTATGACTTGAAATAATGTTACCCTTTGAAGTCTCTGCTGCTTCTCAAGTTATGAGCTTAAAATGTGTAATATTCTAATAGACTGGAAGATTCGAGTCACTGTCCATATCACACACATAACTGCATCCAAACTCACCCTCACATTTTACATACTAATATGACAGCAGTCGGGCTACCTACCGTTTTGAAAAAGAAGGGTAGAAAGTAAGAAGAGGAGATGAAAAGAAAAGAAAAAAGGGGAATGGAAAGAAAGGGACACAGAGAGAAACACTTTAACTTCAGTTTACAGCAGATGGGGACATGTACAGAAAACCACAAGCAATTAAAATGTAGAGTTGTGGAGCCCAGATACCTTTGTAGAACACTCCTGTACCTAAGGCTCAAGGAACACTGGCGACAAGGGAGCAGAAAGATTGTAAGAAACAAAGCATCAGGGAGTCTCTGTACGTGCCTTTCTCTAGCTCTTCTCTTTCTCACTAGGAAAATCTCACAAGTCCCCAATCCTACACAAAGGACCTTAGGCAAGTGACAAAATCTAGGAGCCAGAGAGACGTCCTCCCCAAGGAAGAACACTCCAGTACCAAATGGTCAGCCCTGAAAACATGCACACAAGTATTATTATATAAACTGAAAAGTTTCTATTTAAGAACACACATACATGCATGTATTCTAGTATATATACAATATATAAAGGGAGATTATATATCATATGTTTTATATATATTATATCTGAGTGTAAGGAGGAGTTGTGGTAGGATTTAAAGGGAGAAAAGAGAAGGGAGAAATGTTGTAATTAAGATACAAATTAAAAATAAAATTCTAAGAAAAATCTAAGTGTTTATGGAGTGGGAAAAGGAGGATATGGAGAGGCTCATTAGATTCTCAATGAAGTCTACACACACTCCTCTCTTCTAAGTTCACATCTAATTGCATATAGCCTTGGGGGGAATCTCTAGCATGCTGTAGTATATATGCTGGAGAAAGAAAACATAGATGGGAGAGCCATGTATGTGATGAAGGCAGAACTTTCATCCATGTAGAGTGAAGACTTTCCAGTGCAGTTGCTTCAGCAACCTTGTTATTTTCCATTAGTCCATGTTCTGTTAGTAAGCCAAATAAACTCAGTGGTTCTCCAGGGTAAACTCTGGTGGGATGTGACTTTGGTTTGTCATTGGGATCTTCTGAGGAAGTGGGAGTTACAGCTTATGGCTCCCCAGGGAGGGATTCTCACAGCACATCCCATCACTCTTTTCTAGAGTGTGTTCTCTTACATTTTCTGTCACCTTGCAAATGGACCTTGGATGATTATGACAGTTCTGTCATGTCTGAATTCTAACAGTAATGAATAAGTGGAGCTCTTATGACACACGGGGTTATTTCAGAGTAAATTTAACTCTTTTTCTTTCCTTGCAAGAATGTTTTTTCCTATAATGCTGTTGTTTTCCCTGCTTGCTTATTCCTGAAAGGAATACTACCATGGATGCTTTCTTGTAACAGTCATGCTTTTGTTTGTGTATTTTTTTTCACTTTTTCAGAAAATAAAATAAAATAAAAGGAAAGAAAAAAGTAGCAACCATTCTTGTAAGCTCAGCTTCTGCTTCAATGACAGGCTCAGGTGATAAACTCATTCCTGCCCAGGCTCTTCCATATCTCTTCACTGGTCAACCTAAGATCAATGATACCATCCAGGAACAGTCTTTTTGTAAAGCATTGCTGTTTGTCATCTTATCGAATAGTATAGTGACACAGGGGAAAGGAAACCAGAACTGTCACATGTCAGTGCTGAGTAAGTCCTTTATCATTTTAAGATGATTTCAGATGTAGGATAGTGGACTCTATATGGTTATGGTGGATACTTCTGGAGCAAATATGAAAGCTAGATGATCTGCAAGATGTCAATGGCTGTTTATCCTTATATGTTGCTTCTGAATCATGCTACTGAAAATTTTAGGTTCTCTATAGTTTTACCACCATTTGTATTTGATATGGTTCTGGGTCTTTTTGGTTTATTTCATTTCTTCCTAATGAACTAATAGGGTCTCCTAGAAGTTAGTGGCAAAAGGAATCTCCTTGTCCTTTTCAAAACTAAAGCCTGTTAGGAAGGTTTGGAGATGAACTCTTTCTTTCTGTCTTTATTCCTATTTCCCTTTTATTTTTCTTATGTTTGTTGATGATATTCTTTTGAGACAGGATTTTTCTGTGAAACAGTCCTGGCTGTCCTGGAATTCACTCTGTAGATCAGGGTATCCTCAAACTCACAGAGATCCACCTGCCTCCGTCTCCCAGGTTCTGGGGTTAAAGGTATACACGACCACCACCTTGATATTTCCCTTTTTTTAAAGCTTTATTTTTATTTTATGTGCCCTTTGTCTGTACATATGTATGTGCTCCTCTTCTTCATCTGGTCTAATCCTTTTATATTTTGTCATTTCTGAAACCTAGACTATTATTCTTCCCATTATAATATTCTGGAAGACTTGCATGAGCCTGTTTTTTGTTTTGTTTTGTTTTCCCAATGACTTGTTGCTTTGAGAAGCTTCTCTAGGCTCAATGTACTATAGCAAAAAATGATGCTTATACATTTATCCTTGTCTAGGATTCCTCAGGCTTAGATCCCAAATAATTGGAGAGGCTAAAAAGAAACAGTAAAAAAAATTATTGCCTTACAAATCAACAAAAGAAAGAAATTGAAAAGCATTATTTTTCTTTTCTTTTTTATTTTATTAAATAATTAAATTTTACATATGGATCCCAGTTCCCTCTGCCTCTCTCCCTCTCTTCCTCCTTCCCTCCCTCTTTTTCTCTCTCCCCCCATCACATGCACCCCAACCACCCTCCCCTCCCATCCCCCTCACTCCACATGTAGGGTGATGCCATCCAGGAGGGGTCATCTAAATCTGTCAAGTCATTTGAAGTAGGGACTAGGACTTCTCTCCTGTCTCTAGAATAAGAGAGTATGCTTCCATGGGGGGTATGCCTGCAAAGTCCTTTTGTGCACCAGGAATACATCCTGGTTCCACTGTGTCTGAGGTCCCTTAGACTTCTCAGGCCTTCTAGTTGAGACCCATATTCAGGGGGTCTGAGTCAGTCCCATGTTGGATTCCCAGCTATCAGTCTGGGGGCCCATTAGCTCCTCCTTGTTTAGGTCAGCTGTCTCTTTGTGTTTCTGCAACCTTGTCTTGTCCTCCCTCTCTGCATCTGGATTCTAGTTTGGCTCAGTGTTTAGTTGTGAGTGTTTGCTTCTGTTTCCAACAGGTACTAGATGAGGGCTCCATGATGGTGGATAAGTTAGCTGTTGATTTCATTATCAGGGAAGGGCATTTATGGTAGCCTTCCACTGTTGCTCAAATTGTTAGTTGGAGTCAGTCTTGTAGGTCTCTAGACATTTCTTTAGGTTCAGTTTTCTCTTCAAACCTATAATGGCTCCCTCTTTTATGTTCTCTCTCTCTCTTCCCTCTCTCTCTCTCTCTCTCTCTCTCTCTCTCTCTCTCTCTCTCTCTCTCTCTCTCCTGTCTTCTATTCCTCCCCTGACTCAATCTTTCTAGTTGCACATGCTTTCCTCTCCCCCCTTCTCTTTCTCCTAGTTCCCTCTCCCCTCACTGCCCCCCACTCATCATGTGCTCTGGAGAACTTGTCCCTTCCCCCTTCTGTGAGGGACCTTATATGAATCTCTTAGGTTCCTCCTCGTGTCCTTGTTTCTCTGGCAGTATGAATTATAGGATGGTGATCCTTTGCTCTATGTCTAAAATCCACATATGAGTGAGTACATACCCTGTTCTTCTTTTTGTGACTGCGTTACCTCATTCAGGATGGTTTCTTCAAGTTCCATCTACTTGCCTGCGAATTTCAAGAATCCATTGTTTTTTTCTGCAGAGTAGTATTCCATTGTGAAGGTGTGCCACATCTTCTTTATCTATTCTTCAGTTGAGGGACATCCAGGTTGCTTCCAGGTTCTTGCTATTACAAATAATGCTGCTATAAACATAGTTGAGCACATGTCTTTGTTGCATGGATGTGGATCATTTGGGTATATGCCTAAGAGGGGGATTGCTGTCTTCTGTGGTAAACTTCTGTGTCTTCTGTGGTAATTCCCATTTTCATGAAGAACCGCCATACCGACCTCCAAAATGGCTGTACAAGTTTGCACTCCCACCAGCAGTGTAGGAGTGTTCCCCTTTCCTCACATCCTCTCCAGCATAAGTTGTCATTGGTGTTTCTAATTGCAGCCATTCTGGCAGGAGTAAGATGGTATCTCAAAGTTGTTTTGATTTGCATTTCCCAGATAGCTAAGAGTGTTGAGCACTTTTTTCTAAGAATAAATTTGTTGTGTATTGTCTTATGGATTAGCAAAAGCAATCATAAATGTCCCTGAGTATTTACTAATACCTTTTTTCCTGATTTGGCACTGGATTTTCATATGGTCATGGGTTCAATGGCTCAGCATGGAGACATAATTCATTCACTGAAGTACAACAGATAATGGTGTGTAAATTATTAATTCCATCTTCATGGTTATGTTCAAGAATATATTTACTTAATAAGAAGTAGTTAAAAAGAGTAGTTCATTGGAACAAAAGTATGGATAATGAATGGTAGCAAAGATCAAAGGCAAGGTTAATATTTTGATTAAAATGTTCTGTGTGGATAAATGAAATACAGAACTCTTTTTACTTGTTAAGCAAGGAAGGGTGCCTTCATCGAAGTGGAGAGGAGTCACCACATAACGTGTGTGTGTGTGTGTGTGTGTGTGCTCTGGATTCTGCTGCCTCCTCATTTGCAAATGCTGGATATCAGCCAATGATTTAGTCAAGGAAACCCGAAACCCTTTTAGTCTGTTCTGTCTCTTTATTAAGTCATACATACTAAATTACATTTTCTAGAACTTCCTTGCATGACTTTGCTTTGCATTGGTCATGAAAAATGTTTTGTATGATATTTGGAAAATGGAAACAAAATAGCTGTGAAGGTTGGTATAGGCACCAATCAGTTAAGCTATGCATGATTTTGTATGCAGCTATAAGCAGAATTTCAGTCTCTCTTGGGAAGTCTATAACACCTTAACACAGTGACTATAACTTGAGATTGGATGTGTTAAGAGTCAGACAAACTTGCAATCTGTTCTTATAGGTCCCAGATGTTACGGCAGGTTTTTCCCGCCAGCTGCCACCGGTCCTGCCGCCATGGTCCTGCCACCACATGAGCCCCAAATAACACTCAGAGACTCTGTATTTGATACAATCCTGTTGGCCAGTTACCATTATTGTTTATGGGCTAGCTCTGTCTTAATTATTACCCCATTTCTACTTATTTCAAATATTCAAGTATTTCCACGTGGCTCATCTTATGGGGAGCAGCGGCCAGTGTCTTCCTTCCTCCCTGGGCTACATCTTGACTCCTCCCAACTACTTCCTCTTTCTTCCTCCTGGTCTCCTAGCCCCACCTATCTTGTTTTCTATTGGCCACGGTGCTTTATTAATTAACCAGTATGAGAAACATATTTACAGAATAACATCTCCCATCATCCAGATGCTCAGTTTTAAGATATCTGTGTGGATGCTTATTGTCTATGTTTTCCCCTAATTTTCCTTTATGTATTTGCAATCTGGATGACATGTAAGACCCCAAAACACATATGGAAACATGTAAGACCCCAAAACACACTACTGTTCCAATCTCTATAGAGATCAAATCAAGGTCCAACTTCTATAAAAATAATCTTTATCATTTGTAGCATTTCTGCTCTATGTTATTACCTGAATTATATGCTTTCCAAATGAATAAATTTAAAAGTCCTCAATTTCCAAAATAAGGATTAACACTTTATAATCTTCCTAATATTATTTTGAGATATAGCAATAAATCTTATATTGAAAAATTTTGAAGAATATATAAAATATAGATGAGAGATTGAGTTTATGTATTCATGAACAGACATCTGTATATTGATTTTGCATATAAATTAACGTATAATTGATGAGCTTGCCTCCTGTTTTGGTTTTGTTCTCAAATGTTCTATATGAGGCCATGTGCCAAAGGCTTAATTGGAAGCTGAGGAGCTTTAAGGGGGTCTGGTGGATTGATTATAGTTTAGGATATACAGGGAGATGACAGAAACTGTATGGGGTATGCAGTATTTGGAGGAAGTAGATGCCTGTGGACTGTGTGTGCAGGGTATACTATTAGACCATTGTTTTTGTGTGAACAGGTCTCTCACACACTTTCTTTCCAATTCTGGCTTAGCCTCCCTCTCTGCTTCCAGCCCATTCATTGAAAGTTGAGCCACTTTATTCATCACATGCTTCTAGTCATGATACTCTGCCTTACCATGGACCCCAGAACAACAGAACAAAAAAACATAACTGGTGATCCAAAAGCAAAAATCCCTTTCTGAATTCAAGTTGCTTATCTCAGATAGTTTCTCAAACCGCAGAAAACTAATATGTCTTTATATAGAAATACACATTATTCCACAAGTTAAGTTTAACCGTTAGAAACAAATTCCTTAGGGAATTTGTGCGTCTTGTTAGTTTCAGAAAGACATGGCTGCATTATTTCTCTGGATGTTTTGATGAAGTTTCACATGGAACAACTGATGGTCTTTGTGGCTTTTCTTTTCATAGAGACTCTGCTCTTGTTAATATAATCCTTTTACATAGAGACTCTGCTCTTGTTAATATAATCCTTTTACATAGAATAGTTAAGTCTTCATCTAAGTAAGGCAACTTTAGGTCTTTTATATAAAGTTCCAGTGTGCAAAGAGCTGGTTTTATTTCTTGTTATGGCTTTACTTCAGAAGTCATCTAGATTTACATCAAACTAAATTCAAGGGAAGCAAATATAGAACCTACTTACCTACCTATAAATGAACTTAGATTTGTGCATTAAAATTGCCTCTACAACTTTAGCTTATTGAAACCATTACTTCTTAATAAAGTCTTCCCCTTTTTCAACCATGAGGTCTCCTGTGGAGAGCTTTGTAGAATTCAATTCTCACCTTGGATGAAAAGAACTACAGTAATGATGTTAGTGACTTTATTAGATGATCAGTGATCCAATTGGCTTGCATGTGAAGTCTTATTTCTGGATAATCCACATGTCTATTACCTATTAAAAGTGAATGCTATTTAAGATCAATTATGCTAAATAATATGACTTAAATAAGCAACTCTGACCTGCTCTGCAGAGTTCTGTTACATAATTGACTTTTGTCACCATAAAGGCCCTTGAATTCAAGACATTTTCTTCCATCACTGAACACAAATATCTCATTGGAATATGTCTTCATTATATCAGGTCAAAGGAAAAACTGTGGCTCCATAATATTAATAGGCACTAAATACAATTTTGATGAATACAGACATTTTCAAGATCTTTATTTCTGCCTAAGGAAATGCATCTAATCAGCATTCCAAGGCAAACATTTGTAACAGTAGGCCATCAAGAACATTTTTTTTTATTTTAAGAAAAAATTGAGCTTTTATGTAAAAACAAAGATGTTGAGTATTTAAAGTAGTGCATGATACTTAAGATGGGTCTTTTTATAGCAAGCCACTCCAAAACGTTCTTGGGCTGCATGCACACTGGAATTTAATTCCACTACCAATTGCTCATCACAAACACCTGTGATACCTCAACAGAGTCAGAGAGAATAGGTTTAAAATGACTCTTGTCTTGACTTCTATTAATGAGCACATACTTCAATTTCCAGTTCATAACCTAATGTGGTTGATCAGAAGCAGATCTACATTCACAGTGGATTCCAGGGATTACCAGCATCTTCCATGGCCCTTCTCTTCAATTTTCTACTCTATGAAACTTCAAGTCATAAGAACTAGCTTTTAGAAGACACTTATCAAATGATTTTCTGTGTCCAAAATGAAGGCTTTGGTCCTACTTCACACATTCCTCAGTTTGTACAGCCTACGACATAATATAGTTTGACCTCTGATCATATAGTATTGTGCTTTATATATGAACGGAGGCATTGATGAATCTTCCTAGTTTTAATTACATAAATGCTTGGCTTAGCTTGCCATTGTTAACCAGACTATCCTTTACACAATTGTTTCTAGCTCCTATTCAAAGCACTCCCAGCACACTAAAACAAATATGTAGAAAAAAATTTCTGGGTAAAAAATAAGGAGAGAATTTATCAGAAGACAGATAGTTACTCTGTTCTCCTTCAATGTTAGAAGCAACCCTTATACTGAGCCCATGATCTCTACTTTTCATTCATTCATTCATTCATTCATTCATTCATTCATTCATTCATTCATTTATTAAGACTATTTAATATAAAATCATGTACCACATTGAAGGAACTGAATTTAAAAGGTATAAGTGTTTCATTTTGTCCTTTATGCACTAATGAAAGATCAGACAAGCTTTAGGTATTGATTTCTTTCTAGAAAATTCTAGAGAAAATCTGACAAACAAGGCTGTTTTTAAATTTTATAAACCAAAACTTGAATGAGGTTAGTATACAGAGCAAATATTGATTCAAAAAAGATTAAATGAGCTTTCAGGATATCACACACACACACACACACATACACACACACACACACACACCTATCTTTCTGCTGTCTTCCTTAATTGTCTTCATTGATATTTACAAGCATGCATGTGTATACATGGATACAGCTGCACCCTTCAGAAGGTGCTGAGCCACGCACAATGATCCTTGTTATCCATCCATTAAGTGTGAGTTGGCTCATTCTCTCTCTCTCCCCCCCTCTCTCCCCCTCCCGGTGTGTGTGTGTGTGTGTGTGTGTGTGTGTGTGTGTGAACAATAGAAAATCAGGGGAAATTTTGTTATGAGAAAGTGGAATGCATCTATAATGCAAACAAGAACAGCTGGTGTTAGACACAGACTGCAGTGGTAAATGGAAGCATGGCCTTGAGGAGACTATCATTGGATGATAAAACAGAGTGGAGGAGATTGGCACTGACCATACCAACTTAAAATGGTCATTGCAGTTGAAGAAAGAAGATACATTGAAATGTTGGTGAAAATGCTTCACAAAGCTCTTGTGGCAGTATTGAAAATAGAAGATGCATCTCATGAAGAAGATACGTCTTATGAGAAGATGCATCTCACTTTGGCTAGAGTGGTATGTCTGTACCTTGAAAATACACACATGAACAAATGAAAAGTTTAAAAACTGAATTCTTTTATTTTCAATCAAAATTTGAATAAAAGTATCTGGTGACTATGAATTATGAAATCATTCCTTGTCTCCCTAGATGACAAAAAGTTGTAAGCTACATTGCTCAAATTAAGAAATGGCTTTAAGGCAAAGAGCAAATCCAGGGTAGACCTGGATGATACCTCTAATATCTCAGAAAAAAATTGCATTTAGTGTGTCATGTGGATCTTTTGAAATAATGCTTTTCCTATTAGAAAATAGGACAGACTACCGCTACTGAAGAATGGGGTCTGTGAGACTCCTCTGAGTGGACCCTAAGGAAGAAAAGAATCTATCTTGAATAGGTTTGAACTTTGTCTCTGATGGTAAAAATAGATGGGAGCATAAAAATCACACATTGTTTTAAACAATTGTACCAATGTGAACAGATGGGCAACAAAGATTATAAAACATGCCAAAATACATCTACTTCTCAATTCTATAGGGGTGAAATAGTCAAGAAATGACCAGATGATTACACAACCTTCTTGCTGGGGGTAAAGCAAGAAGTGTGTAAACTAATAGATGCAGGATGCTGCAGGTGAAGCTAAGAACCCAAGGGAACCAGGTCAGGAGCTGCATCTGCTTCTCACCAACTGTGCCCAGCTAGTTTTCAAAGCATCCTTGTCTCAGAGACCCTTGATTCTCCCAGTTTAGAGTCTTGTCTGTATTATATGTCACAATAACTTCAAATACTACTTTTTAATTGAGGCAAAATATATACAACTAAATGTTTGGAACCATGTACACACTGTGAAGTGGCATAACAGGAGGAAGAGGTTCAAGGGAAACTAATTCACTCCAATGTGTGGCTCAGGCAGGCCTTACCCTAATTCCCCCTTTCCTCTGCCCTGATAAACCATAGGTTTCATTCCTGAAGCTAAGTCTCCAAAGACCATTCCCTTATTTGACCACCTCTCCCTCCTGAGGTCAACTACCAGTGTCCAGACATCAAAGTATTAAAATCTAGCCATCAAAACCCCACTTAGGGCCACCTAATTATCACGCCTAATTAAAATTAATCACCTCATCCTAACACAGAGTTTCCCATTTTACCTTTACAAACTGCCATTTGCCTATGGGCCACACCTGTCTCTTCTCTATGCAGAGGCAGTCTTTTGTCCCTCCAGGACAAAAACCCCTGCCTTCTTTCCCCCATTCTCTTCCGCTTCTCCCTCATCCTCTGTCTCCTGTCTTTGTCGCTAATTCCCTGTGCTCTGTCTCTTCTAGGGAAAATAATTCTCCTTTGTGCTAAGACCTGGTCTTGGGGATCCTGAGCTGATACTTTTCCTTTCAGAGGTAAAGAATTTTTCTCATATCCTAAAATGGAGCAGAACTGTACCGGAGGAGATGTATCCAAGGAAACCAAGCCAAGGAACTTTGCACACATCTCTAATGAGATCCTCGGTCTCAGACTTGATCCTGATATAGTAATGAGCTCAAACTTGTGGAGACTATTAGAGACAATTGGCTGCATTTTGAATGTGGGTGTAACTCGAGTGACTTGTGCAGGCTTTTACACACAGCACCAAACTGTTGGGTCCTCAGCCCCAGCTGAGAGGTGGGATCTTCGCTAATGTATTGGAAACTCATGACTCCTGGACTAAGCCTCTTCCTTGTGCATCATGCATTCATGCTGGAGCCCCAAATAAATTGGTTTAGCTATGCTGAAACCAATGGAGTTCAAAGAAAGACCAAATTTATTTACATGTTTTGAGAAAATGGAGCTATTCTGGGTCTGTATAATGAGAGAGAAATATGGCAATGGAGAGAGAGGGGAACAGATAGTCCTATGTGGTTGGCCCTTAGATATTCCAATTTTCCAATTTAATACACCAAACATTGTCCGACAGCAATTTCATGAGAGCCCTAGGTCAGTCTTTCCCTTTGTGGTCCTGCTCAAATTTGTGGTCCTCTAATGGTAAGCTACAGCTTGATTGTTGATGTTTGAAGCCACTAAGGGTAAGAGTGATTTATCATATGACAACCAGAACTGGCAAAAATAAAATAAGAATTTACCTATTATTTATTACCCACTAAAACATGACAATTTGTTTAATTAAGAGAACATCAATGAATCCACAATACTTTAATTAGACTGTAAATTACAGTGTTCATTTCACTTTCTCATATTTAGCTCATTAGAAATCTTTGGACTTTCCTCCACATTTTTTCAAGGTAATACCCAAGTTCTTTCCTTATTTTCTGCAGAAATATTCAAAGTATGAGGTACATTTTAGTATACATGCTTCTCCCTGCAAACATTTGGTGCAGACCTTTCTGATTTCTTCATTTGAAGAAAGTTAATGTGTGACTCCAAGGTTTGAAGTTATCAGAGACAGAAGTTTAGGAGTTTGTGATGAAAAGTACTGTAAAATATTTAAAAGAAAGATCCCAATAGAAGTGGCCTGAATTTCAAGAACACTGGAACTGACACCCTGGAAAGTGAGTCAATGGCTCACTTTGTTGTGTATAGCTAGCTTTTTGAGAAAGATAAAATTCTGGGTACAGAGGCATTAAGGAATCCTGAGTAACAGCAAAATTTAAGATGTATTAATTGAAAGCCCAAACTCCCACACTTTCAATAACTCCACAAACAATTTCTTATCACATTACCTTCTCTTCCATAATAAAACAGAGACAAATATCAAATGGATTCTTGAAATAACAGAGAATGTTGGGGTTGTGGGTGAGCCTCACTATCTTCTTGGAAGCAGGTGTGAGCCCTTTTGATCAATATGATGCATTATGCTCATCAACAGTTTCTGTCATATGTTGTTGGACCATTTCCATGAAGAAGGGAGCAAAAGGGGCATTCATCATGTCACTACTGTAGAACTGCCTGTAAAGCCAAACTACTGGATGAGACTTGAAAATATCGATTGCAATGATGTGATAAATATCCAGGGGTGAGAGGTCAACATATGTTAAGTGTGTTAAGTGTGAGGTTGTGGGGAAATGGTATATTTCCAGACTCCTTCACAGCTTTGTTTTCTGTTGTGGAACAGACAGATCATTTGGAGTAGAGTTAAAGAAGAAGCTGTGGGCAATAATAAGATGCCTAGAATGAATCTGTCTAAACACAACCTTTCCTTCATGGCTTTTAGTTATCAATAGTGACACCACAAAACTGCAGTGTGGGACCTAAAGAGGCATTGCTTTGATTGGGACTTTTCTTATTTGACTGGATGTAAATGTCATGCCCCATAATTACACAATAGAGATTGCAAAAGTGCATGTCTGACAGTCTGGATTGTTCCCCTTTGCAAGGTATATATTCCATGCCAGGAGTTGGCACACAAAGAAACTCACCTTAATCATAAAATGACTTCTCTGGAATATATTATTAATTGGCTCTTATTTCCAAGTTACTGCTTGGCTCTGATTTCTTGCAGTGTGGTATCTAAGCAATTCTTCCTCTTTGTGTAAAGAGTGCTTTCTAGGGAAGGGATTGGCCTTGCCTCAACTTAGTATACCAGACTTTGTTGATTCCCCAAGGAAGGCCTCATTCCCTCTGAGGAGTGGATGGAGGTGGTAAGTTGGGACAGGTGGAGTATAGGAGAAGGGGAGGGAGGGGGAACTTGAGTGAATTCCAAAACAAAGCATCTGAGTTTCAGATGTTCAGGGAAATAAATGTGACTGGTGAGGAGAGCAGAAGTTGGTCAGGAATAGGTCTTTACTCTGAAGTCCCATGGGGGATTTCCAGAAGCAGCTTTAGGTGCTGGAGCCAACAGTCAGATCAAAGTGGAGACCAAACAAGGTTTTCCCCATATGGTTCTTAGAAAGCCCTCTATCCCAGTAAACATACTTTAAAACTTACAGAGGAGTGATCTCCATATGTTACAGAACTAAGTCACTAGTTTAAGAGAGAGAGAGAGAGAGAGAGAGAGAAGACAGACAGACAGACAGACAGACAGACAGACAGACAGACAGTGGACAAACAGATAGACACACACAGAGACAGAGAGAGACAGAGGAGAGAGACAGTAGACAGATAGAAAGACAGAGAGAGACACAGTGAGAGAATGAGGGAGGGAAGGAGAGAGAGAGAGGGAGAGAGAGAGAGAGAAAGAGAGAAAGGAGACAGACAGCAGACAGACAGATAGGCACACACACAGACAGAGAGATAGACAGAGGAGACAGACAGCAGACAGACAGAGATACAGAGAGAGAGAGGGGGAGGGAGGGAGAGAGATAGAAAGAGAGGGGAGACTAACAGCAGACACACACACACACACACAGAGAGAGAGAGAGAGAGAGAGAGAGAGAGAGAGAGAGAGAGAGAGAGAGAGAGAGAGAGAGAAAGAGAAATTGATTTTGAGATGCATATCAGCTGCCAGGCCCTATTTCCCCAGTAAATGTAATTGTGTTCTTAACCCTGACTTTGGAGCTGTGATCTGCCTCAAACGTGAAAAACTGGTTTGGGTTCTTGCTTGATGGAGTATTTTTATTCATGTCCAACCCCACAAAAGAATCTGTTACCAACTTGAAGCATTAAAAAAATTTTCATCTGTTCAGCCTTTTTCTCTCTGTTTATTTCTGTCTCTTCATCTTTCTCTTCCTCCCTTTTTATTAAGAAGTAAATTCTCTCTCAAATTGAAAAACATGTAAAAGAAGGTAAATTTGTCACTACTTGTCAATTCCTTCCTGCCACCATAGGCACAGGACACCCAGCCAGTCTATTAAAGTATCCCTTCAACCTGGACAGTGAGTCTAAATCTTATTCTAATGAAGATGGGAGAGATTAAAGAACAGATGTAATGAGAGGTTCTCTATCCGGCTGGTCCCACTGCTCTTCAGCCCAAATGAACAAACGGATGCTATATTAGTTATAAAACTGTTGGTCAGTGGCTTGCACTTCTTATTGCTTAGCTCTGTATCAATTATTAATTTCTATTAATCTATGTATTTCCCTTGGTATTGGCTTATCAGAGAGTGCCTGGTGCATTCTCTCTTCCCAGGCTCTATGTGTTGACTCTGTCTGCCTCCATTTCCAAGAATTCTCTTCATCTCCTAGCCCTACCTATATTTCCTGCCTGGCCCATAAGCCAATCAGTGTTTTATTCATCAACCAATAAGAGAAACACACACACACACACACACACACACACACACACACACACACACACAAACACAGACATCTCCCATCATCAAATTATATACAACAAAACAGTTATTAAGCAAGAACTATAATTACAGTATTTAGTCCATTAATATTTAGCAAGATTTAAAGAACATATTCTATCATCTATCCTATCTTTGTGAGTCTATAGTCTCATATGTAGCTTATCCTTTATTATAACAAATGAAGACATAACTATAACTATCTATCTTTAACTCTATCAAAGACCACAGAAGGATAACACATAAACTCTAGAATTGACAGAGACAAAGTGGGATCACTTAAACCTTTTCACCATCTTGGCATAGAAAATAACTCCCCAAGAAAATCACATTTTTTCTCTCAGTTAAAATGCAGGAATGGATGGAATGTCTATGGAAAAACCACAGTGAAAAACTATACAATCATCTCTTCTACAGGTACTTTTTTTTTTACATGTATGTGGTATACATGCATAGTTGAAAACATACTGGCATGCGTGGGGGTAATTATGTGATTATAGGAACATGTGTGTGCATGTGGAGGCTTGAATTCGATATTAGGAACCTTATAATTAATCTCTACTTTATTCATTTAAATTCAGAGTTCATGACTATGTCTAGTCTGGCCTGCTAACTTTCTTGGAGATCCTCTGTCACTGAACTAGAACTACAGAGAGACATCATATCCATAAGGCATTTATATAGGTGTGGGAATTGAACTGTGATTCTCATGCTATAGAGCCAACCAACTCCCTAGCTTCTTCTATCACAGGTCCTTTAATATGAAAATCTATCTGTGCTATTACTGAGACTGGCACCCAATACAGGAACCTGATTTCCTGCTTGATGAATAAATTTTAAGTCCACACATTTTATTTAATTTATTCTTTAAAATATTGTCCTTTAGGCCTTGGGTACATATGGAAGTTTATATCACAAAGAACAAAATATCAGACCAAGAATGCCATTTGTTTCCATCAATGCCATGGATTGTTCACCTCTGACAAATTTTCTTAGTCAGAGCCTGTAATGGAAAGATATACACCTGTGTGAATTTAACCAAGAAGCTTGGAGGGAATGTAATTGTTGGGAACTATTTTTAGAATGGAGAAAATGCAGTGTTTCTAAAAATAAAGTTTCCATCGACTAGAGCCCTTAACATTGCTGACAGACAGTCTTTGGAGCAGAAGTCATCAGCAGGAACTTGATAATCCATGAATGGAAAGGCCATACAATGACACAAGGATGCTAACATCCTCTTCTGGAATTCTGTTAAGTGGGGCAAAGTGCTCCAAAGGTAAAGCAAACGCCTACCTCTGTATTTCTACTGATGACATGATGACTTAAGATGGCATTGAAAACAAGCTATGAATCATAACCATATGCCCATTAGCAAAAAGGAAGCTGTGCATGTTGGGGAAAGTTGGGAGCAGAGTGAGGACACAGTTGTAAATCTAACAAGCCCCTTATAATAAAGGGACAAACATGGAAAATTATACACCTGGAAATTATACGAAGGGACCAGAATTGCAAAAATGTAGAACAAATGAGGATAGAACGTGTAACAGACGATGATGAGGATGTAGGCAGAAACCAGACCATATTTGCCATGATAAAACGTTATTAATGACCTTTCAGTTAGGATGCTCCACTAATTTTCTTATAGATGAAGATATTATAGTAAACCTAAGAGACTTATAATAGAGATGACCACCCAACACTATGTGCATCCTTACATTTCTCTCTGCAAAGCACACGGACATCTATTTACCTCTTGCCAAATCTCTTCTCCTGAAAACATATCTTTAACTCCCATGTGCATATTGATCAGTGGGTCAGTACAGAGCCATTCCCTCTTTAGCGCTGCTCACTGCAAATCTCTTCTCCTGAAATCTCTTCTCCTGAAAACATATCTTTAACTCCCATGTGCATATTGATCAGTGGGTCAGTACAGAGCCATTCCCTCTTTAGCGCTGCTCACTGCAGAATCTGGGCGCTTTTGCTGCCTGTGTTGTTGGTGCAAAGGGACCACAGTTATTGAATATTTCTTTCCGTGCTGCTCTTGGCCATATTTCTAGAGTTTGTGAAGTATAGATATCTGTCAGACATCACACGCACCAGGCACTGACTACGAAGAACCATTGAAATATCTAACTGGTCCATGAGAACTTCACACACAAGTGGCCAATACAGACAGTATTAATAAGTTGAAATCTGCATAGTGTTTTACAAGAGCTCCATCCTGGAGGGGAGACCTTGGTATTTTTTCTCTTGTCTAGAGTGACTGGATTAAAGGAGGACTGCTTTGTGTGCGGTTTAAACCATTAACTCACACTAGATGTTAATACTGAGGCACTGAGAGTTTCAAGCGGAGTATTACATCCTGTATTCATTTTAAAAAATTTGTTTTACACTCTATTACATTAACATGTCTCAAAATATAGCTCAGCCCCCAAAGAAGGTGCACACAAAAACATTACATACAAATTATCCACTGTGAGCTCCGTGTAATTTGTAGAGGAATGTAAGAAACTTGGAGTTACCATACTAAGAAGAATGTATGAAGACTGTGGTGTCCTTGTGGAGAAATAAAGCATGGTATGGTAGTCTCTTGGATTGTGGTGTGCTTCCATGCAATTAGATGTTCGCTGACTTTGATAAAAAATTGTGTTTTATGAAAAATTTGTTGTTTCTCTACTTCCTTGTTGTCAGCCTTGGTCGGGCTTCCATGCCCATTAAAGTAATAAATGAAGATAAGATAAAACATGGTGGAACAGGACAGTTCATAGAATGGAAGGACTAGAAAACAGCTTTTCTAATATGATGCAGTATTCTAAAACATGGCTGTATTTCAAGGACTACAGTGACCATAGCAGTGCGATGCTGTGGTCAGTGTCAGGGATTTGATGCTGTTTACCTTGGAGGTGAAATTGGAGACATGACACCATTTGTCTAATGTGGCTAGGAGCTTCTGAAGGAGTCTTGAGAGACAGTTTCCCTACATGAAATGCTTTCCATGACTGTAATCTCTATGATGGGCTCACAACCATCATATTCATACCTGTGACAAAGGGTTCCTCAATTCTGAATGGATATACTCTTTACACTCTCTTCTAAAACTTTTCATATTTTTGGTCAGGTCGTCTCATCTTGAGATTAATCTTGACAATGATTTTTTGATTTGACACAGGAAATAAAAGCAAAAGTACATATGATTGATTACACAGGGGTGGGGGTTTGATAGATTTATAAAAATGCATTCAAAACAAACAGGCAAATGAATGAAAGTGTAACTTATGAAATGGAGAAGGAAGCATTCTTTTTAGATGCCTTTAATTTTAAAATAAACATTTTAAGTTAGAATAAAAATCAACAAATTTTATGCAATATCTTCATAAATATGCACCATTATACTTTGTTTTCAAACCATGTTTCTAAGGAAGGGCTCATTTTAAAATATGAAATAAACCCTCAGGATTTAAAGCAAAAAATCCACATAACTGTTTTTTTTAAATGAGCAGTTTGGGATACAGTTTTGTAAGGTTTAACTAAAAAATGATCGAGAGGGCTCAGTGAATATTTTAAATAAAGCCTTTCCTTTATTTTGTATGGAATGCATGGAATGTATTCTTTAATTCCACAAGTATTTTAAAATGTGGAGATAGCTTATGCCTAAAATAATTCTCAATTTTGAATCTTTTGTCATTTTTCTAGGGATGCTCTTTATGAACTACATACTTTTTCAAGTGATACTTCCCCTGTCTCTCTTGTGAAAGAGCAAGTTTCTGCTAATAATGAACATTTAATATTCTTCATGCCTTTTGAGGTATATAAAGCTATTTGTTTTACTTCAAAAATTAACAAAATGTGATGCGCACTAATGTTAGTTCAACACTGCACTTATTCTGCCTAATCACAGCTCTGTGGAGGAGTGATTTGTCAGTGTTCCCCAGCCCTATAAAAGCCTGGTGGGAGGGCCCAGACGTCTAAATAAATAATGAAGTGCAAATGTGAAATAGAAAGTTGCTCTTTGCAGTCCCTAAAAATGAACCACTCGAGTTTATTTAGGGCTTCCAATCATTTTAGCCTCTAATCTAGGACTGGATCCCATGCATATGTGCCTGCTATGCAAATGGCTGACTCCCTTTTCTCTGTTGGAACTTGCCTGTCCTGTCTCTCAAACTGAGTCCTTGGCTCTCTGATAGGTGGGTCAATCTACTTTAAACTTTTAAAACATTTATAATGTATTTTTTAACTCATGAGTGAGGCTCGAGCATGTATATCAGTGGACAATTTGGAGAAGTTTGTTCTTTATTTTCACTATGCACACTCAGGGGAGTGACCTCAGGTATCAGGCTTGGCAACAAGATCCCTTCCATAAGAAGATATTTTGAGCCCTAGAATGATATTGTTGTAGATTTCTTGTTTTCTTTCTGTATTTGCTACCAGATAGCTCATTTTGGGTCTGTCTTCACTGTCACTGATCTTTCCTTCTATGAACTCTTACCTTCTTTTTTCTTTACTATGATTTTCCTATGTGGTTAAGTTCCACCTTTGCAAATCTTTCATGCTTGTTATTAATTTGTTTGAAGACTTAGAGTGCAGTTATTATATCTGTTTAACATTCTTGTTTGCTAATTCCAGTACTTACAGTAATCCTAAATGTATTTTGTCATTTTTTTTCTCCTAATAGGTTAAACTTATATACTACTTTCTCATGTAGGATACAGTTTGATTGGATGGCATCTACTATGAATTTCACCACATCGGGAAGTATAAATTTCTGTTGTCCTAAATCTTGAGTTTTATTCTGGGGTACAGGTGACATTCAGTAACCTTTCCAAACCCTCCTTTGAGGACTTGTAGACTTGGATATTCCTCATTATGGAAGCAAGGTGCTTCCAGACATCTGTATGCAAAAGTGCAGTGTGTCCCTGCCTGGCTCTTTGGAAACATTCTTTCCAGATGTTTGCTTCTATTGATTTTTTCCCAGCCTCCCACAGCTTCTGCACATGCACACTCCAATCCACACTCAGCTGTAAAGACAACAGTGCCTGTGTCAGGTCTCTGAAGTTCTCTGTGAAACTTCTCTTCAGTCTTTGCTGTGGATAGTAACTGAGTGTTGTGAAATCTCAGCACCATCTCACGTTCTTTAGATACAGAGACCATCATCTCCATATCCCAAGATGTGAGCAGATGTGGTGTGTGAGGTTCAGGATTTCCTTCCTGGCAGACTCTGCTTGGTTTTACCATCTTTGCGATGCTGAGTGTCTCAAGACAGTCAACTGAAGAAACTGTAGTGTTTCTCTTTGCTTGTTTGCATTTTCTTGGAGATCATATTCATTGTCAATTCTAATGCTTTAAAAACTGCTGTCTCCTGCCTGTTATCTGTTTCTGTTCTTTGCTGCTTCGATTGCTTCAAATGCAACAATCTTGTTTTGTTTGTTTGCTTGTTTTGGCTTGTTTGTTTTTTTGTTTGGCTTCTTTTCCTATAGTGAGACTAATTTTCCATAGATTCAACTCCATTGGGCCATTTCCCTACCTCTTCCTTCAAATCATTTTAACCAAAATCCTAAATGAATCATCCAACTCAAGACACAGTGTTCAGCCCTCAAAACTTCTATATTTACCTGTTTACTCAAAATTTACATGTGCAAAAGGTTTGTCAAAGTTAGTACTTAAATTTCAGAATTCATTCCAATTCTTGAGTCTATCTCTTTAAAATGATCTTTCTTCTTTGAGCTTAAGATCTTTTCTGCCTGAATCCCCACTCTGCACTTCTGCAGATCTAACCATCATCAAAGCTTTGTGCATCTTTGCCTTCTTGTTGCTTTTGCCCCTTTCCAGCCAAATTCACATCACCACTATAATCTCTTACCAGATTGTTGACAGAACCTGTTATCTTACCTGTATATTCATATTCCTAGGCCCCTATGGTTGATTTCACACATGACTTCCAAAGTGTTAATTTCCAAGTAAGAACTACAGCATGTGACTCCTCTGCTTCAAATGCTGTAGGAAATGACTCAATGGTAGAGAATATTCACTGCATAAGAATAAAGGCCTGAGTTTGGATTCAAGTGGAATAAAAGTGTGGTCCCATGAACATCCATAACCTAGTGCTGTTGCAGACATATCGGGGGGTTGTTGGGGCTTTCTGGCGGCTAGCCTAGGCAAAAATGCAATGGCTGATTTTAAGTATCTCTGCCTCAAAGAAATGAGATAGGGGTAGTGGAGGAAGACACCTGATTCTCTGCTCTGGTCCCCATGTATGCACACCTACACCCCCCCCACACACACACACCACTCACATACTAAATTATAAAGAAACAAGTAAAATGAAGGCAGTAGTGGCTTTTAGTCATCTTGTATTAAGATATAACCAGCGTTTTAACCTTCAAGAAGTACAATACCAAGCACAATGCAAAAAATGTCTGTCAACATTTGTTTTTGTTTACAGTGGCCTTCTGTTTTCTTCAATCATAGAAAGACCACTTCTGTCTCGTGATATTTAATATTATGCTTGATCATTCCTTTTGCTCAAAATACTGTTCTGAGTGCTCCATCATTTCTTCCAATTCCATGTTGTCTTTCCA
The DNA here is from genome assembly GCA_030556225.1 of Cricetiscus sungorus. Lineage (NCBI taxonomy): Eukaryota > Metazoa > Chordata > Mammalia > Rodentia > Cricetidae > Cricetiscus > Cricetiscus sungorus. Next base: position 34,409,866 of record JANBXA010000588.1, read on the forward strand.
GAAAAGCCTTCTCTAGGAAACCGTGGACACATTCCAACTCACAATAGTTTCAAAGAAAATAAAATATCTAAGAATAAACCTAGACGAGGAAGTAGAGGACCTCTATGATTAAGAATTTAAATATCTGAAGAAAGAGATAGAAAGTAGAAAGACATCATTTGCTCATGAATTGGTAGAACCAAGATTTAAAAGTGACAATTTTGCCAAAACTTTTTATAGATTTGATACATATACAATAAAAATTCCCACCCCATTCTTCACAGAAACAGAAAAAAAATCTATAATAAAATGTATATGGAACCATGAAAGACCCTAGATAGTCAAAACAACTTTGAGCAAAAATAACAATAACAAAGGGATTACAATTTCAGATGTTAGGCTATATCACAGATCCATGTTAATAAAAACAATATGGTTTTGACAAAAACAGACATATAGATTAGTGGAACAAAATCAAAGACTCACACATAAATACATATAGCTTCTTCCATTTAATATTTGACAAAGATACCAAGAACTGGAGAGGGAAAAAAAAGCACCTTCAACAAGCAATGCTGGGGAAACTGAATGTTCAGTTGCAAAAGAATGAAATTAGACTCGTATCTATTACCGTGCACAAAACTACCTCCATATAGATCAAAGACCTAAGCCTGAAAACTGAAACTGCTAGAATACATAGGCCAACCCCATAAAATATAAGTGTCGGAAAGCACTTCCTGAATAGGACTCTCTTTGCCACCAAATTAAGGCCAATAATTGACAAGTGTGACTTGATGAAATCAAAAAGCTTCTACATAGTTAAAAAAAAAATCAGTTCAATAGAGAGGAAGCCCACAGCACAGGAGAGAATATTTTTACCAGTATGTATCTCACAGAGGTTTGATATCCATAATATACAAAGAACTCATTAAAAACAGAGTAAAAGAAAAAATGATCCAATCAAATAAATTGACCTCGAACCTGAATAGATAGTTCTCAAAAAAAAAAAAAGTAACTGACTAAGACATGTCTCAAAAATGTTCATCATCCCTAGTAGATAGGGAAATGAAAATTGAAACAGCTTTGAAATTTTGTCTTATCCCAGTCAGAATGGCAAAGATCAATGGAACAACCAACAGCAAATGATAGACAGGATAGGAAGAGCTCTCATTCACCATTGTTGGGATTACAAACTAGTACTGCTACATGGAAATCAGTGTGGAGAATTCCAAAAAAGCCAAAAATAAAAATGGTGATATGACTCAGCAAGAATCCTCCTTGACATATGCCCAAAGACCAGACATCATACTCCACAGGTACTTGCTCAGTCATGGTCATTATTGCTCTATACACAATAGCTGGGAAACTGAAAGACCTAAATGCCCTTCAGTTAATGAATGGTTAATGAAAATGCATATACACACTACAGAATACCATTAATCTGTAAAGAAAAACAAAATCATGAACTTTGGAGGTAAATGGATGCTGAGTGAGGTAACCCACACCCATAAAGACAAATGCTGCATGAGCTTTATTATTGGAGACTCTCATGAATCTCTCTCATAGCCCCACATCTTCTGGAGTGAAAGCATAACCTGTAATAAACACAGAAACCAGGAAAGTAAAACAGGACCACTGCCAGGATAGGGAGTTTAGGGATCAATGGAGAAGGGTATAGCAGGGTGCAAGTGATCCAATCAGGGAAGTGGGAAAAGGGGGATAATTTTTGGTAAGTGGAGGGAGGGTAAATATAGAAGAAGGAAGATGGGATGAGGACAAAGGGGAATAGCAGTATAAAAGGAATTGGATTCAAGAAATGAAAAAGGGGATCTGTTAGATAAGGAGAGATAGGTAAATACAAAATATGGAGGCAGTTATGGAAAAAAACAATGGGTATGTCTAAAAAAAGCCACAAGGGATCATACTATTAACTGTTTACCTAAAAGAAACCCTGTAATACACATACATATATATCCATGTGTAAATATACATACATAGTTTGAATAAACATTTCTCATTTGGGCTGATGGTGCTCCCTCCAAGAGTCAAAAACCACCTAATGAAACGCTTAATACCAGGCATAAGAAGCCCTCTTTTGTGTTGCTGTTTAGGGTTGCCCAAAAGCCTCCCAAGGCATACAGCCTGTTGTTGTTGACCTTTGTGACCTGCCAGGGGTGGATAATAAATCCCTATTGCTGAAGACACCATTAACTTCAGAAACAAATCTCAGAGACTCCTGAGTTGGAACTTACCTAAAAGTCCACCTTCCAGAGGACTAGCTTTTATAGTATCAGAAGCTTGAAAACAAGGAAGGAAACAAAAAGTCTAGTCAGCTATGATACCTGCTTGAACCTGTGTCTCCATGGATACCTTGGCAGTGACCATCATCTCTAATTGGACTTGAGATGTGCTTAACAAGAGGGAAAGCGCACCTGCTACTAGGTACGAAGTTTACTATTCAGTGCTAGTGAACTTCACTGGAGAACACATAACCACTATCTTAACTAAACCAGCATAATCTCTGAGAGAAATCTATAAACATTTGTCTTTACACCCTCGTATAGTCTTCTTTACAGTAGATGTAGACAACTACAGAAAAGCACAACCAATCAAAATGTAGAGTTGTGGAGCCCAGTCCCATTGCATGCATTTCTCAAAACACTCCCATGCCTAAGGCTCAGAGAACAGTGCAGAAGAGGGGACAGAAAAGCTGTAAGAGGCAAAGGATCAGGGTGTCTCTGTGACTTTGTGTCTCCTAGAAATGTTAGAAGCTACACCAACATGACTGGCCAAACATGAGCTTATTAAGGACAACATCAATGGGCATGCCAAAGTGGAAGAGAAAAATCCCACGAGGCCTCAACCTTATACAAAGAACTATGGGCAACTGAAACTGGAAGCAGGAGAACTGGTCCTCACCAGGGAAGGGGGCACTAATTAGTTATCCAATAGCAAATGGTCAGCCCTCAAGACACACATACAATGAACATTAAACAGATCAAAGAGGTTAAACTTAGAAATATGTGTGTACACACACACACACACACACACACACACACACACACACACACACGCGAGAGAGAGAGAGAGACAATTAGTGGAAAAACAGGCTATGGATTTGAAGGAGAGCGAGAAAAGATATATGAGAGGGTTTGGATGATGGAAAAGGAAAAAGAAGGAAAAAAAGAGGTGTTTTCTAGGTATACTGGTCACTATGTTGAAGCAACTCCTTAGTTATTTCATATCATCTCCTGTGAAGTATCTGTCACCATCTGCTAGGATAAATGCCTGTTAATGTCCTTGTGTTTGCTTTATTAGTAACAAGATGTTTGCAAATGCATCCCTAGATTTTCCACATAGTAGATGCTTAATAAATATTTATTAAGTACATAAATAAAACTGTAAGTATGAACATGTTTATCACCTGGCATTATATGACACAGCTGCTACAAAGTGAGCCCCAATTTTTAAGTCACTTTCCAGCCTGTGTGGCATTCTTCTAAGGCATTCCCAAGAGATTTAGCTAGTCAAACCTGATGTATGTGTGTCTTGTGGTTGGAGCAATACCAAATTTCAAAGAACTTTCTTCTCTTGGCTCTAATGTAAGGAGAAATGTTTTCCACCCAAGGTGCTAGGCTATCAGAGTTATAGGAGATGAGAGGAATGTTATTTTCAAATGTCTAAATTAGGGCAGAGTGGGTCCTATTCCCTACCCAATAGCCAGTCTCTTGGTTACATAACACAGAGGCTTAAGCATTCTGTCAATGACACAAAAGTCATATTTTCTTGATGTATTTAAAGCAAAAAATTCTGTACGTCCTTCCAGTATATTTTCTATGTTTCTGAAATATTCTTTAATTAGGATTTTGTGATTTATGAAATGTTACTTCCAAAAATTAAGATTGCTGGTTATTTAAAATCAAATTCCTATGATTTAGGCATATTAACACATATATATCTTGATATATGATATAAATAAATACATATTAATAAATAAATTTATATTTCTTTTTTGGCCAAGAGCCAAGAGTAGAGGTGTATTACTATAATCTTATCACTTGGGAGACAAGAGGCAGGGGGATTATTGCAAGTTTGAGGCAGCCTGGTTGACATAGACAGGTAGAGGTGCTACACAGCAACACCCTGTCTCCAAAATCAAAAGCATCTTCCAGAATATTTTAACAAGATTCCTCTAGGCAAGGAATAACATAGTTCTTTTGTTCTGATAGATGACTTTGGTACATCTCACCCTTTGATGGTCTCAAGGCAGAGAACATAGGAGAAAACAACTTGTTTCTTTAACTGGGAGAGTTCTTAAACTAAGAAAAAGTTTTGCCATTTATGCATGTCTCCTTAGATACAATGACTCTTTTAAACTTTTAATTACATTTATGTGTGTGTGTGTGTGTGTGTGTGTGTGTGTGTGTGTGTGTGTGTGTGTGTGTGTATGCACACACCTGTGCTGTAGCATGTGTGTGTGGTCAAAAGACTACTCAAGAGTGTCAGTCCTCTCCTTCCACCATGTGGGTCCCAGGGATCATTCCAGTTATTGGTCTTGGTAGCAAGCTCCTTTAGTAAACAAGCCATCTTGCCAGACTTTTATATGCTCTTTGAAAATACAATTTCATGGTGTGTTGCCAAATCACAAAGGGAGATAATGTTAGAGCAAGTAGCTAGTTGAAGAGGCTGATTAAAATTAAAATTTAATTTTGAGAAATCACCTTTGTACTTTCATAATTGTATTATAAGTAAAATAATCATAATTCCCACAAGCTTTTTTTCAACAAACTGCGATACTCTTGTATCCTGTTAGGGTAATAGTTTAGACTATCATTATTTCTGTTTAACAAATATAAACAGAACAAACAAACAACAACAACAAAAACAGGTTCACCTAGGAGAAGCAACCCTCTCAAGGTTATTTAGTAATTCCCTTCTCATTCCAAAGGAATGTGTTTCCCATGTATGTGGTGTGGTGTGGTGTGTGTGTGTGTGTGTGTGTGTGTGTGTGTGTGTGTGGTATATGTAGTTATATGGTGTTTTGGGGGTGTATATTGTGTGATGTGTGTGTGTTTGGTGTGATTGTGTGTATTTGTATGGTATGTGGGGGTGTGTATAATGTGATATGTGTGAGTTTGTGTGTGTATATTTGCTGTATGTGTTTAATGTGTTGCCTATATATGTGAAGTGTGTATGTGTGTGATGTGAGGTATATATATATATATATATATATATATATATATATATATATATGTGTGTGTGTGGTGTGTGTATGACATGTGTATGTGTTTGGTTGTGTGTGTGTATGTGTGTGATGTGTGTATGTGTGGTGTATGTGTATGTGTGTAATGTGTATGTTGTGTGTGTATAAATATGTATGATGTATGTGTATATATGTATTGTGGTGTGTGATGTGGTGAAGTGTGTGTGTGTGTGTGTGTGTGTGTGTGTGTGTGTGTGTGTGTGTGTGTGAGTGATGTGGTGAGATGTATGCATGGTGTGTATGTTTGTGTGTGTGTTATTCAGAAGAAAGAGAAAGTGAGACTCCATTGGAAAGACTGCAAAGACAGAACTGTCCATGCTTCCTTACTGAGTGGCAGGGATAGTACTCAGTGGGTCAGAAAGTCTTTCCAGCTCTCAGTTCTTTGGAAAGGAACTAATATTTTCAGGGAGCCCTTGCTCTCTCCTTTGGAATTTAAACACATATTCACGGACTGGTGATGAGTTAGTGCTCACTTCAGATATGTGCATTTAATATGGTAGAGACCTCCAAACTCCCTAAAGTATATTCTTGCCACTCCACAAATGTGTGTATTGCTAGTATAGGCCCTGAAGGCATCTGTGACTCCATGGTTCTGTTCCTCCTAAATTGGCTGCCAATCATCCATCTCTTACCTTTATTGAGTCCATGACTAGATTTTGATAACAAACTGTTGACTGCGTATCAATTAAGGTAGGCTCTTGGCACTGTCTATGGGCATCAGCTAGAATGTCTCCTTCTACCATTACAGAAAGCTTTTTCTGAACAAAACTTATTTTTAGAAATGCAACATAGCGATTTTTTCTAAAAGTAAAGTTTGAATTTCCATTTTATTTAGAAGCCTCAGGGACATTGCAGCTGAGGAAATGTATTCTTAAGCCAAGAGACTTGATCATATTGTCCTTACAGATGACAGTGGGCATTTTGCTAGAGTAAGGATAATAAAATTAGACCTGTCATTCTTGTTTAGGCATCTGAGAAGTAAATGTAAGGCACAAATGGTACCGGCTTAGATGTTTAGACCTGAGCAGGGGAGCAACAATAAGATTCCATTTTCAGTAGCTGGCACTATGTGAACTTACTGCTTATTTAGGAAAAGACATTATTCAAGGTCACAAAGTCTTCCCTCATAAAACACATTGTGATGAGTAAAAACTGGCACATCTCTTTTAGATCTGTACATAATTATATTCTTCTACACCTAGGACTTTTGAAGTCCAAAACGAGTCTTGATTGAATCTCAGTTGTACCCAACATACTTTCCAACAAATAGGCACTCAAAATAAATTTTCCTTGTATACCATGTCCCAGAGTTTCTTTGATATGGGACTGATCTGTTGGATGAAAATACAGGAAATTCTTTTCAACATATGACTTGAAGCATAAACTACTGCATTTGGCCCTCCTGTCCTGTCCTGTGCTGTGCTGTCCTGTGCTGTGCTGTCCTGTGCTGTGCTGCCCTTCCTGTCCTATCCTATCCTATCCTATCCTATCCTATCCTATCCTATCCTATCCTATCCTATCCTATCCTATCCTATCCGATCCGATCCTATCCGATCCTATCCTATCCCAGGAGAACACTTTAGTAGTTCAGAATATACAGAAATGTCTGTTACACAAAGAGTAGTGCAAACCCAACTTCCTCCAGCCCACAGACCATGTGTCATTTCATATTCTATGAATGTCATGACTGTTCAATAAATTTTGGCTTTATGATTGGGTTTTAGCTCACTGATTGTCATAGTGTGTCTATGGTTGTAGGATATTTATAATGAGGGAACCATGCTTCTTTTGAACAATAGAATGTTTCCTGATGGCTTATTGGGTCTATGGAGTCTGTGTTTTCCCTGGTGGTTAGTGTCTTAACTTAAGAAAAGCTGAACTCTTAGTGATAAGAACAGCAAGGAATGCATTATCAGAGAAAACTTCTGGATAGGCTTATGTGTATATAGTCACATGAATAAATAGTCAGCATAGAATTCAGAGTCATGCTTACAGTGTTGAGACTCTGCATACTAACAGGAGAAGGAGAATTACTTCTTCTCTGTTATCTTTGTTTTGCTACGATACTATTTCTTTGCATTATAAAATACAATATCTGAAAAAAATACAATATCTGTAGGGAAGAGGGAGGGATGACAGGAGTAGGAGGCAGCTGAAAATGAAGTATGAGTGAGAATGAACAGAAAGCATTATATGCATGTGCAAATTTTTCCAAGAACAAATTTAATCAATAACAATGAGGAAAAAGAAAATATACATTGGCTGTGAGGTTAACTGACTACCTTCTGCAAAATATTCAAGTTTCAGATTTTTTTAAAGATTGCTTCATATTTTTATACGTGTGTCTGTATGTAGTGGCCCAGAGTTGGAGTTACAGGCAGTTGTGAACCACAAGATGCTGGTGCTTGGAACTGAACTCATAACTTGTGAAGATCAGTATGTACTTTCAATCACTGAGCCATCTCCCCAGTATTCAACTCCAGGGACTTTTAAAGATTTAACTGTTTTCTTTCTCAGCTACTGTATGCATTTAAACAGATTTAACAAATTCCAGTTCTAGGTTCTTCTTTCCACTCATGTTCTCTCGCTCATCATTTATCATTTTTCCTTTTTCTCTCATTTAAAAAATCCACTTGGAGGGATTGATAATCTTTCCTGCATGATGAAAGCAAGAAAATGCCAGCTTTGGAGTTCCAAAGAAGAAAATATCTGATTACATGCATTAAAAAAATCATTTGCCTTAGTTGGGCCTGGTAGTATATACTTATAAACCCGGTATTCAAGAGTGAAATGGAAGAGGAAGTCTACAAATCCAAGGCCAGCCTGTTTGAAATAACAAGTTCTAGGCTAATCAATAATATATGTTAAGGTATTGTATCAGAAAATGTATAAAATATAAGTAAATACATACAAAAATAAAATCTTGCCTTATGATTATTTGATCTGTTTCTTAGTAAATTGTCTATATCACTTTCCTTTTCTTCTATGTCTCCAACCATGCTGAAATCTGAGATACAAACCTGTCAAATGTGTACTTCTCAAATGGCCTATTATTACACTATTTTGTTATAGATTTCAGATCCTCCCTCTGCTGCAGATTCAGACTTCAATTTTCTAAAGCATTAGCACAACTTAAGAAATATGTCAATTGAGCCTGGGAAATCCCTGACACACACAAAAGTCAGCTGATAGCCTGAAAACAGTAAAGGTGATTAGCCACAATATTACATTTTCACTCTTCGAGTCTCTTCCTAATTCTCCCTACACTCCCATCACCTTGGAAACCTAGATAATAAAAGACACGGGAGGTTTCCTGTACTCATCCAGCCCTAGAGCTTTTGTATTCTTTAATGCACTATAATTACACCCCTGCCAAACAAGCTATGGGTATATCACTGAGTATCCCAACCCATGAATTCCAAGTCCCTATTTGCCCACATTTTGTATATGCAAGAGGAAAAAAACCTGTGTTCTTCATCTTTATCTATACATTTGCACACAAACAACCGGTTCCAAGGAGAAACAGTTTAGAAAAGAAAGAGACATTCCTAGGTGATTAACTGCAAAGGGGATAATGAATCCACCCACATTTTATAAGACAAATTAATTTGTCAGTCCTCCAAGAGAAAATAGAAAAGGATCGTATTGAAAAGTGTCCATTTCTGTTTCCCTATTTGGTCTTTCCCTTTCCCTATTGCTCTTCCAATTAGATTTGAATATGTTTTTGTCTCTTTGTCGTAGTCACTGCTCTGGGTGAAACATTCTGCACTTACAGTTTTCTTTAAAGTGGGGGCAACCTTCATAGATGGCTGGTAGCAACCAGGTCTTAGAATACCAAGGGTTTGCAAATACTCATTTGTAAGCATAATCTACTTACCTCGCAGGCAAGACTTTTAAAATGTCCCTATTCTAAATTCAATAGAATTGAGAATATCTACCTGTATGCAAACACTAAAACTATATAAACTGACCTACTATTTTCTAAATATTTAACAGATCAAAAATAACCAATTACGGTCATCACCACCTTTCATAAGCCCCCATGTCTCAGTTATCTCCCACTACAAGACTGCTCACTGCTCCAGACATTAGGCACATCTTTAATGTGCCTCACTGCAATGAATTGTAGACATTTCCTCTGGTCATGCCTCAGCAATAACCACTGACGTTCTTTTGTTGAAACTTATTAAAGGGTTGAGATGAATTTAAATTTCCCAATGTCCAGAGGATGCAAGGTGCAGCAAGGAAGTCAGATGTTGGGCCTTCAATTCCATGCCAACATAGCAAGTGTTGAATTGAGGAACTGTGGATTGCCAGAGTAATAATGGTCTGGGCTGAGCTATCAACTTCAAATAATGGAAGAAGTTCCCCACAACATGGGCTGCTATTGAGTAGGACAGATTAACTCCCTAGATTATGGAGTATCTTCATTTATTTTTCTTGATTTTCTTTGGCACAAAAAGGGCAACAGAACACAACTTTCTGTTGAAGTTAACACCTGCATCTTATCACCACCACCCCTATGGGAAATAAATGCTGTTCAGAAAAGTCCTACCTCTTTAAAAAGTCAACCTCAAAAGAAACTTGAATGCCAGTTGACATGTATTAAACTGGAGTTAGAACTCAGGATATTGTCTGAGAAATTCAGCTCCTTGAGATCTCTTCAGAAAACTGAGCTCTCCCCTGGTTTAAATCTGGAGTGCTATCTGGGGTATTCTCTGTCTAATTGGACACACTGCTGCCTCTTGCCTTGAGCTTTGCCCTGTAATTTTTAACTTCTCCTATTGTAGCTTTGGCTTTGACCCCATACTTCCACAATTCAGCTAACTCATAAATCATCACCCTACTGTAATCTCTCACAATGCTGTTGCTTACCCAATCCTATTATCAGCAGGAGTTGTATTAACTGAGAACACTGTCTTCCCTGCCCTTGTCAGCATACTACATCCAGCGTGCTATCCCCCAGCAGTATCTCTGACTCCCCAGAACTTAAAGGGGATTTAAAAGGAATCCGATTATCTGAAATCCAGCACCTGTTTCCTTAATTGTAAACAATACACATGGAGAATAAACCTCATAGAGTTCCCACAGGATGCCCTATCCTGGGTCCCAGGTAAATATTTTCAAATATCCTAACCTGAAAATTAAATAAAACTAAGTGTTTCACTTACTTAGTCCATAGAGTAGAATAGACTATTCCAAACAATATATGTATCCAAAGAACCTCACAACAGGCAGACAGCTTGAACCTTCTCACCTGGATAAAGGGTCAAAGATAATAAAGTATTCAGTTTAAGTTCTCCCAGAGTGAGGGACTCTGGGGTCAGAGAAACACTGTGTGGCTGATGAGGAGGCCTAGATGCAATGAGAATTCCCCAGATACAGCTTAGAGAAATATGTATTCACATCTTTAGGAGCAAAGAGATCAGCCATGACAAAAGAGACAGAAAGGCTTCTGAGAATGGGAGAATCAGTGTTCTTCAAGGACAAGCCTTCTACAGGTTATCTCATCTCCAGTGATCAGCCCTAAATGCACAGATACACATGATTATATATCACTATATATAATATATATTACATATATTACTTATATATACATATATGAGTATTACTAATGAACTCCGCAGGTTTCACACACACATGAGTATATATATATATATATATATATATATATATATATATATATATATATATATATTTATCATATATATGAATATATTTAAGTAACGTTAAAGAACTCAGTATCTATGTGGATAAGACTAAGTCCCCAAATGTCTCCATATCTCATTATACCTGAGGATTTGACACAAAGAACATGATTGGATAATAATTTGAGGGTGGAAATGCCCTGGTATTTGTGACTGGCCATGTTTCATTGCCCTTCGGTCCTAATTTGAAAAGTTGGTCTTGTCATTGGCATTACATGCTGAGAAGATTTTGCATGCTGAACAATGTATTTTTAATTTAGTAAGTAAAAAGTCTTACTTATATAAATAAGGCTGAATTATCAAATTAATACAGAAACACAGACAAGAAGTAGCAAAGTAACTTTGAGTACTTTGAGAATGTTTTGCCTGGGCAGTGATTGTCTTGGCAGACTGTCACTAACTATTTTAGAGACCTGCAGACTCCTGAAACTTGGCAACTTCTAATGGAGGAGTCCTGGGTGATTAATTTTATTTTTGTTCCAGATCCTAATACAAGTAGAGCTGTCCATTCCCAGCTCTCAGCCACACCCTAGCATTTGTGCATGTGTTCTGCAAACACATTACAAAAGGCAAGGTGGGCTAACTAGAGCTCACTTTAAACTATTGCCAATAGTGATCTATTCACTGAGGACTGTTTTTCTCATCTCAGGGATAAAGACACAAAACTTTTTGGAAAATGTAATACATGAGTACTACACTAATATCACCCCTACCCTTCCTTTTCCCTACTCATACTCCTCCCATGTGTACCCTATTCCCTCTCAAATTATTGACCACTTGTTCTTTCATTAACATGTGTGTGAAACCTGCTGAGTTCCTAGTGTTACTCATATATTCATATACATAAATAATATATGTAATAGATGTATGCTTTATATATAGTAATATATACTCATGTATGTGAAACCTGCTAAGTTCATTAGTGTTACTCATACATATATATGTATATGTATATACAATATAATATATGTATATTATATATGGTAGTTTATATTCATTTGTTTGTGTGTGTGTATGTGTGTGTGTGTTTGTGTGTGTGTGTTTAGGACTGATCATGGGGAATAGATAACCTGTAGGAGGCTTATCCTTAAAGAAGACTGATTCTCCCATTCTCAATAGCCTTTAACTACAGGGGGTGCGGCCTTATGAGATACTTTACCCCTGTCCATATTGATATGTCAATTTGTATTACCATTATGCAGGTCTTGTTTAGGCAGCCAATTTGTAGATATTTTGTCATGGAAGTTATTTTAGAAAGTCATAAATGAAAGGCTAGGACATTTGAAAGTAATTGTGTGTGAAAAGAAAATTAGAAAGTGGTCCTATGTGCCCATGGGAAAGCTGGGGAAAATCCTTAGGAAGACCTTAAGTTTACAGCTCGTGTTGGTCAGTGACCAGAGATGACCCAAAATAATAACAAAGTGCTAAAAAAATAATCAATTGTGACTCACATTTGATAAAACTATCATTTAAATTGGGGCAGAAATTAAAGTCCCAATAAGAGGCACTGTCACTTCAGAAGAAAATAATAACCACAAATGAAATAGATAATAGAAAAAGATGAAGTGAATCTAACTACAAAATTTAACTTACTATTATAGAGCACAACAATGCAAGGGGAAAAATGTTATAACACACACATAAATGATATAACACAAATTATTCTCTCTCTAATCAGCAATTATTTTAAATGTAAATTGATTAAACTTTTCTATTGAAACATCAAGATTGATAGAATTAAATAAAATGCATGACTCCACCAGATGATGTCTAAGGAGTGACTCATTTCCTATCTAAGTTATCAACTCAGAAACTGAGAGATTGAAAATAGAATTCCACACATAAAACAAGCAAGAGAGAGTTATGATTGGTGTGTAATATCAAACAGAGCACACTCAGATTTTTAATCTTGCTGATCTGGACTTGGTTTAAACCAAAAAATGTTACAAATCATTGAAAGACACCATCCATTAATAAAAAGTTCCATAGAGTGGTAATATATAATAATTATAATCACTTATGTCTAGTCATAAAGAATTATGATGTACAGAAAAAGTAATAGATCCAAAGGGAAAACTGGGTCTACAATAGTAATGTAAGACTATTATTAGAGTATTTATTGACTAATAATAAGACTGTTATTGGAATATTTATTCCAAGAATAAAAAGAGCAGGCAGATAAGTTCTCAACACAAGAAATACAAATGCATAGGAAACACTTAAAGATGTCTTCAACATCCTTGGCCACCAGGAAAATGTAGATTAAACATACTTGGAAGTTCTTTCTCATCCCAGTCAGAATGGTCATTATCAGGAATACAAATGACGTCAAAACCTGGTGTGGATGTAAGGAAAGGGGAGCTCTTTGCTCTTTTGGAGGGGAGTATAAACTAGTGCAGCCACTCTGGAAATCACTTTTGAGAGTTCTCGAAATAAATAAGTAAATAAATAAATACATAAATAAATAATCTGTCATATGGCTCAATTATATGATTTCTTGACTTACATAAAAGACTTTATATCTTATTGCAAAAATAGTTACACAACCATGTTTGTTGCCATTCAATTCACAATAGCTAGGCAATGGAATCCACTGAATATCCACCCACAAATGATTGTTGGATAAGGAAAATGTAGAATGTGAGACATTATTCATCTGTAAAGAAAATGAAACCATGTAAATGAATGGAACTGGAAATAATTTCACTGAGTGAGGTAATCCATACCTAGTAACACAAAAATGTGTACTCTCTCTTATATAAAGGTCCTAGCTCCAATCATTTTGTGTTGTGTGTTTTACAGGAAATATAGATAGAAGCTAGGATACTATGAGTGGGCTATTGGTTGGGGAGTGAATTAAGGAAGGGAAATGGAATGCAGGTGAATTGAAACTAGGGCATTACTGAGGGAAGAAGTGTTCCAGAAACTATCAGAGCAGTGGAGGTGTAAACATGGGCATGAGAAGGGTACCTGGGAATTTATTATCTGGCAATTCAAGGAAAAATAACCAGAGGTGATAGTAGATAGTTAAATACATTTGATACAAAAGAATAAGAAGAAAGTACTAGGTTGTAAAAGTTTAAGCAGGGATGAGCAGGGGAAAGGAGAGGTGCGGTGGGTTAACCAAAACAAGGGCCAATGAAGAAGCCTTATGAAGTCCACTGGTCTGTAAGTTAGTTTAAAAAAAAACAGGCATTTGACAGAAGTATCCTACATTGGTGAAGAATGCTGCTCATAGAAGAAATGGATGATTATATGAAAATCTCAGTACCAGGCACCAGTTACCTCCCTATGAGTTGTTAGTATAAGAGGAACCCAAAACCATAGAGGCTATCACCATTGCTCTTGGTTGCTAACCATAAGTAGGTGACAAGTCCCTATTGCTGAAGAGACCACACAAGAACTTACCTGGAGGTAGGTATTGTGCAAGCTGCTTGAGGGAGAAGGGACATCAAAGATCTAACTAGAGGTGTACTCTGTCTGCTACAACACAAATCTGCCTAGAAAGATGTACCTATCCATACAATAGTGTCAAGACTATTCATGGAAGTAATCAATCACTCTCTTGAGTTCAACTGAAGCCTCCTTCACAGGAGGGAATTTATGGCACTGTAAAAAGGGCCAAACTCCAAGACCAAGAAAGTCAAAATCTCTGGGGAAAACCTACCAATATTGTTTTTCTAAGTGGTCAAGTTATCAAACTCAGGTACTCATGCTTGCATACCATCACCACCTCAGCAATCTTCCCAACCTAACTCCAATCTTCTTATAAGGATGTCAAGCAATGTAGAAGGCAACCAATGCAGTGTTGGAAAAACAGGAATACACATTCAAAAGGAAAAAGCTAGATTCTAACATAATACACTGTATAAAACCGATTCAAGTTGAAAAGCATAGCTAAACACAAAATCTCAAACTTGAAAATCCCTAAAGAAAACAGAGGACACCCAGGGCTTGACCACTAATGCTTTAATACAATGCTCATAGCACAGGCAACAAAAGAAAAATACAGTGAAACTCATGAAAATTCAAAATCTTAGAACCTAAAAATAAAACAATAGAGAAAAGGAGATACACAAAATGAGATAAAACATTCATAAATCCCATATCTAAGAAGGCATTCATGCCATGAATATGTTAAGGACTCCCTAAACTGAACAACAAGGATAATCCAATTCAAAACTGAGCCTGGGGCTTAAATAGACATTTCTCCAAAGACAGTATACAATGGTCAAGAAACAAATAAAAACATTCAATACTGTTAATCATTAAACAAATATTAATCTAAACCACAACCAGATTCTACCTCTAACTCAGTAGGGTAGCCATTATATATATAAAAAAGTGCATAACATTTTTATGAGGATGTTGAGAAATTAGAATCCCGGTGCACTGTTGGAGTGAATGTAAAATGGAACAGGCATAATGAAAAACAGTATAGCAAATGCATAACAAACTTAAAATTGGATTTCCTATTGATACAGCAATTCTGAGAATGCACCTAAAAGAGCTGAAAAGGAGTTCTTGAAAGGGTGTTTATGAAGAATGTGTGTGTGTGTGTATACGCATATATATTCTAAGATTATATATAAATATACATACATATGTATACATATATATAGTTATTATTCACAGTAAAAAAGGGGAGCGTCCCAAGTAAATATGATGGATGAATAGCAAAATTATCATATATTTACAGGGGATTATTATTCAATGTAAAAACAGACATGAATTCTGATTTCTGCTAAAATATGAATGGATTTGAAGACATTGTGCTAACTGAAATAAACCAGTGACAAGTTTTAATACTGTGTATAATCCAGCTTCCATGAGAAAATTGGGATAGTAAAAATCATAAACTCACAACTTTGAATACTGGCTACCTTAGACCTTAAAAGCAGAGAAAGTAAAGTTCACAGTTAATGAAATTGAAAGTTTTTTTAAAATTTTTTTTTATTTAATATTTTCCTTATTTGCGTATTGATCCCAGTTCCCTCTCCCTGCCATCCTTTTCATGCCCACCACAGACCCTTCCCATCCTACCCCCCATTCACTCCCCAGGGAGGGTGAGGCCTTCCATGAGGGATCATCGAAGCCTGTCAAATCATTTGGGGTAGGGAATAGTTTTGGATTATCTTTGTTGTTCAGTTTAGGGAGTCCTTAACATATTCATGGCATGAATGCCTTCTTAGGTATGGGATTTATGAATGTTTTATCTCATTTTGTGTATCTCCTTTTCCCTATTGTTTTATTTTTAGGTTCTAGGATTTTGAATTTACATGAGTTTCACTGTATTTTTCTTTTGTTGCCTGTGCTATGAGCATTTTATTAAAGCATTTGTGTGTCTCTAGGCTAAGGGAATGGGCTCATAAAGTCCATTCCTGCACTACAGACACATCCTGGTTCCATTGTCAGAGGTAGCATAGACTTCCCAGGACTCCTAACTGAGACCCATGTTCAGGGGTTCTGGTTTGGTCTTATGCTAGATTCCGAGCTATCAGTCAGGGGTCCATGGGCCCTGCCTTGTTCAAGGTCAGCTCTTTCTGTAGGTTTCTCCAGCCTGGACTTGACCCCTTGCTCATCACTTCTCCCTCTCAAAACTGGATCTCACACGAGTTTGGCTCAGGGTTTAGCTGTGGGTGTCTGCTTATGCTTCCATCAGCTACTGGATGAAGGCTATAGGATGAAATATAAGGTATTCATCAATCTCATTATCAGGGAAGGGCATTTAAGGTAGTGTCTCCACTATTGCTTAGATTGTTAGTTGAGGTCATCCTTGTAGGTTGCTGGACATTTCCCTAATGTGAGATATCTCTTTAAATCTGTAATGGCTCCCTCTATTATGGTATATCTTTTCTTGTTCCTTTTGATTCTTCCCCAACTAATTTTTCTGCTCCCTCATGCTCTCCTCTCCTCCCCCTTTTCTCTCCTTCTATATCTCCAAACCACCCACTCTGTCTGCTCTCAATTTGCTCAGGAGATCTTGTCTCTTTCCTTTTCTGTGAGGGACCATTAAGTCTCTCTTAGGGTCCTTCTTGTTTCCTAGCTTCTCTGGTGGTGTGGATTGTAGGATGACAATCCTTTGCACGATATCTAAAATCCATATATGAGTGAGTAGATGCAGTGTTTATCTTTTTGTGAATGGGTTACTTCACTCAGGATGGTTTCTTCTAGTTCCATCCATTTGCCTGAGAATTTCAAGATTCCATTGTTTTTTCCTCTGAGTAGTACTCCATTGTGTAAATGTACCACATTTTCTTTATTCATTCTTCAGTTGAGGGGCATCTAGGTTGCTTCCAGGTTCTGGATATTACAATGATGCTGCTATGAACACAGTTGAACAAATGTATGGATGTGCATCATTTGGGTATATACCTAAGGGTGGAATTGCTGGATCTTGTGGTAGACTGATTCCCATTTTCCTAATGAACTGCTGTACTGATTTCCACAGTGTTTGTACATGTATGTGCTCCCACCAGCAGTGCAGGAGTGTTCCCCTTCACCACATCCTCTCAAACACAAGCTGTCATTGGTGTTTTTTATTTTAGCCATTCTGACAAGAGTAGGATGGTATCTCAGAGTTGTTTTGATTTGCATTTCCCTGATAGCTAAGGATTCTGAGCAATTTCTTAAGTGTCTTTTAACCATTTTGGATACCTCTACTGAGAATTCTATATTTAGTTCTGTACCCCACTTTTTAGACTGGATTATTTGTTTTTTTGGTGACTAGCTTCTTGAGTTCTTTGTATATTTTGAAGATCAGCCCTCTTTCATATGTGGGGTTGGTGAAGATCTTTTCCCACTCTGTGGACTGCCGTTTTGTCTTGTTTACTGTGTCCTTTGCCTTACAGAAGCATATCAGTTTGAGGAGGTCCCATTTATTAATTGTTGAGCTCAGTGTCTGTGCTACTGGTGTTATGTTAAGGAAGCAGTCTTCTGTAACAATGCATTCAAGGGTACTTCCCATGTTCTCTTCTAAGAAGTTCAGTGTGGCTGGATTTATATTGAGGTCTTTGATCCATTTGGACTTAAGTTTTGTGCATGGTGATAGATATGGATCTATCTGCAGTCTTCTACACAGCAGCATCCAGTTGTGACAGCACCATTTGTTAGAGATGCTTTCATTTTTTCATTGTATAATTTTAGCTTGTTTGTCAAAAATCAGGTGTTCATAGGTGTGTGGGTTAATATCAGGGTTTTCAATTCGATTCCATTGGTCTACCTGTTTATTTTTGTGCCAATCCCAAGTGGTTTTCAGGACTATAGCTCTATAGAAGTGTTTGAAGTCAGGGATCGTGATTTCTCCAGAAGTTCCTTTATTGTACAGGATTGTTTTCACTATCCTGGGTCTTTTGCTTTTCCATATAGAGTATTGTCCTTTCAAGTTCTGTGAAGAATTGTACAAGGATTTTGATGGGGATTGCATTGAATCTGTAGATTGCCTTTGGCAAGATTGACATTTTTACTATGTTGACCCTGCCTATCCATGAGCTTGGGAGATCTTTTCATAATCTGGTATCTTCTTTAATTTCTTTCTTTTGAAAGGCTCAAAGGTCTTGCTATATAGGTCTTTCCCTTGTTATGTTAGCATTACTTCAGAATATTTTGTGTTGTTTGTGGTTATTGTAAAAGGTGATGTTTCTCTGATTTCCTTCTCAGCCCCTTTATCATCTGTCTATAGTAGGGCTAATGATTTTTTTTTTTGAGTTAATCTTGTATCCTGCTACTTTGCTGAAGGTGTTTATCAGCTGTAGGAGTTCCTTGGTAGAGTTTTTTGCATCACTTATGTAAACTATGTTATCATTTGCAAATAATGAAAGTTTGACTTCTTCCTTTCCAATTTGTATCCTCTTGATCTCCCTTTGTTGTCTTACTGTTCTAGCTAGAACTTAAAGTACAATATTGAAGAAATGTGGAAATAGTGGACAACTTTGTCCACTATTTTAGAGGAATCACTTTGAGTTTCCATTTAGTTTGATGCTGGCTGTTGGTTTACTGTATATTGTTTTTATTATGTTTAGGTATGTTTCCATTATCCCTGATATCTCAAAAACCTTTATCATGAGGGGGTGTTGGATTTTGTCAAAGGCTTTTTAGCACCTACTGAAATGATCATGTGGTTTTTCTTTTTCAGTTTGTTTATATGGAGGATTACATTGATAGATTTTTGTATGTTGAACCATTCCTGCATCCCTGGAATGAAGCCTACTTGGCCATGTTGGATGATAACTCTGATGTGTTCTTGGATTCAATTTGTCAATATTGTATTGAGTGTTTTTACATCAATGTTCACAAGGGAGATTGGTCTGTAGATCTCTTTCTTAGTTATATCTTTGTGTGCCTTGGGTACCAAGGTAATTGTAGCCTCATAAAAAGAGTTTGGCAGTGTACCTTCTGCTTCTATCATATGTAACAATTTGAGGATTAGCTCTTCTTTGAATTTCTGGTAGAATTCTGCTCTGGCCCTGGGAATTTTTTTTTTTTTTGGTTGGGAGACTTTGATGACTGCTTCTATGTCATTAGGGATTATAGGTCTATTTAAATTGCATGTCTGTTCATGATTTAGTTTTGGTAAATGATACCTATCCTAAAAATTATCCATTTCCTTTGAATTTTTGAATTTTGTGGAGTACAGGTTTTCAAAGTATGACCTGAAAGTTCTCTGGATTTCCTCAGTGTCTGTTGTTATGTCCCCCTTTTCAGTTCTGATTTTGATAATTTGCATATGCTTTCTCTGATTTTTGGTTAGTTTGGATAAAGGTTTGTCTATCTTGTTTATTTTCTTGAGGATCCAACTCTTTGTTGCATTAGTATTTTGTATTGTTTTCTTTGTTTCTACTTTATTTATTTCAGCCCTCAATTTTATTATTTCCTGGTATCTACGCCTCCTGGTTGAGTTCGTTTCTTTTTGTTCTAGAGCTTTCAGTTGTGCTGTTAATTTTCTAGTGTGATTATTCTCCAGTTTCTTCATGTGGGCACTTAATGATATGAACTCTCTCCATAGTAATACTTTCAAAGTGTCCCTTAAGTTTGGGTATGTTGTGTCTTCATTCTCATTAAATTCTAGAAAATCTTTAATTTATTTATTTCTTCCTTGACCCAATAATGGTGCAATTGTGCATTGTTCAGTTTCTATGAGTTTGTATGTGTTTCTGCAATTTGAGCTGTTGCTGAATTCTAACTTTAAAGCATGGTAATCTGATAAGTTACTGTGGGCTATTCCAAGTTTTTGTAACTATTGAGGTTTGCTATGTTGCTGAGTATGTGTTCAACTTTGTAGAAGGTTCCATGTGGATCTGACAAGATGGTATATTCTTTGAGTTTGGATGAAATGTTTTATAAATGTCTCTTAAGCCTAATTTGGACATAACTTCTGTTAGTTCTTTTGGTTTGTTCTTAAGTTTCTGTCTGGTGGTCCTGTCTAGTGGTGAGAATGGGGTGTTGAAGTTTCCCACTGTAAGTGTGTGAGGTTTCATATGAGTTTTTAGTTTTAGTAATGTTTCTTTTACAAATGTGGGTGCCTTTGTATTTGGGGCATAGATGTTTAGAATTGAGACTTTGTCCTGATGGATTTTATCTGTGATGAATATGAAATGACCTTCTTCATCTCTTTTGATTTAGTTTGAAGTCTAATCTGTTACATGTTAGGATCACTATACCTGCTTGTTTTTTTGATCCATTTGATTGAAAAATCCTTCCCTAACCCTTAAATCTGGTAATGTCTGTCTTTAAGGTGTGTTTCTTTCAGAAGAATGGGTTCTGTCTTTGTATCCATTCTGTTAACTGGTGTCTTTTTATAGGTGAGTTATGACCATTAATATTGAAAGAGATTAAGAAGCACTGATTATTAATTTTTGTTTGTTTTGGATTGTTGTTGTTGTTGGCATTGTGAGTAAATTTACACCACTTTTTCTTTTGGGTTCTTGTAAAGTGGGATTATCTATTGCCTATGTTTTTGTGAGTGTAGTTAACTTCCTTGGGTTGGAGTTTTTCTTCTAGTACCTTCTATAGGGTTGGATTTGTGGATATGTATTGTATAAATCTGGTTTTGTCATAGAATATCTTGTTTTCTACTTCTATAGTGATTGAGAGTTTTGTTGGGCTTTGTAGTCTGGGCTGGTATCTCTGGACTCTTAGTGTTTGTAGAACAACACTACAAAGCCAGGACCCTCTGGCTTTCAGAGTTTCAATGGTGAAATGTCAGGTGTAATTCTGATAGGTCTGATTTTATTTGTTACCTGGCCTCTTTTTTTTCCGCTGCTCTTAATCTTCTTTCTTTAGTCTGTATGTTTGGTGTTTTGATTATTATGTGGCAAGGCAATATTTTTTTGGTCCGGTCTATTTGGTGTTCAGATGCTTCTTGTACTTTCATTGGCATGTCCTTCTTCAGCTTGGGAAAGTTTTCTTCTATGATTTTGTTTGAGTTGGGCTTCTTTGCCTTCTTCTATTACTATCATTCTTAGGTTTGGTCTTCCTATGGTGTCCCACATTTCCTGGATATTTTGTGTTAAGGATTAGTTGGATTTAAGATTTTCTTTCCTCAATGAATCTATATTGTGTAGTTTATCTTTGGTGTCTGAGTTTCTCTTTTACATCACTTGTATTCTGTTGGTTATGCTTGAATCTGTAGTTCCTGATCAGTTCTATTTCCAGCATTCCCTCAGTTTGTTTTCTTTATTGTCTCTATTTTAGTTTTCAGGTCTTTAACTGTTTGAATTGTTTCCTTCATCTGTTTGATTGTTTTTTTCTTGGCTTTCCTTGTTTCCTTTAAGAGATTTGTTGATTTCTTCTGTTTTTTTGGTTTGTCTTTTCCTCTATTTCTTTCAGTTTTTGTTTGTTTTTTTTTTTCTTCCATTTCCTTAAGAGATTTTCTTATATTCTCTTTGAGGGCCTCTATCATTTTCATAAAGTTGTTTTTAAGGTCATTCTCTTCTGCTTCATCTGCTTTGGTGTGTTCAGGCCTTATTGATGCAGAGTTCCTGGATTCTGGTGGTATCATTTTGGTCTTTCTATTTTTGAGTGTTTTCTTGTATTTCCATATTCCCATCCCTTCTTCCAGTGGGTGCCTCTCTCTACTCTCCTTTCCCAATGGGTGTAGATGGGTCAGGACTGCAATGTCAGTAACTCTGGATGGTCTGAGCTCTCTTGAAGGTCTCAAGCAGTCACCAGCAAGTTCCAAGTAGAGGGTGAGGGTGTTGGACCTGAGCTGGCCAAACATTTACCTCAAGCAGAGGGTGCAGCAGGGCTAATGCTGAGAAGAAAGCAGGCTACAGATAGTCTGGTATACCAGGATGGGACCACTCAAGCAGAGGGCATAGGGGGTGGGGGTGGGGGTCAAGATGTAGCACTGACCCAGGAAGTTCCAAATAAAGGATGAGGGATTTGACCTGAGCTGGCCCCAGACTCACCTCAAGCAGAGGATGGAGGGGGGCCAAGGGTCAGGTGAGAGTGGGATCCAGATGGTCCTATGTGGTGGGGCAGTTCTACTATGTGCAGAGCCAACCCAGAAAGTTCGAAGGAGAGAGTAGTGGTGTTGGACCCAAGCTGGCCAAACACTCACCTCAAGCAGAGGAAGCAGCAGGGCCAAAGCTGAGAGAAGGGCAGGCTCTGGAGGTTCAGTGTGCCAGGGAGAGACCAATCAAGCAGAGGGTATATGGGTGGGTCAAGATGCAAAGCTGACCAGGAAGTTCCAAGGAAGCCTGCTCTGGATAGTCTTTCATGGAGGGGCAGGTCCAAATTTGAAGTTTTAATATTGTACAATGCAAAATGTAGGCAGTGATGGCCATATTATCACTGTATGTACTAACACTGAATCATACAAGGAAGATGATTATGGTTGTAAATTCAGGGATGTGAACTTTTGTAAAAATTTTTAAAAAGTTGAAAAGTTATACTATAACAGCATTCAAACACAATGTGAAGACTATGGATAATGATAGTGTTCATATCAGGGTGAAATAGAGTACCTTTGGGAGCACAGCTCAATGATCTTTCTCTGAAGATATTTATACATCTACAAGTCCCACATTCACCAGTGCACAACTGGCGATGCTTCACTTCTTTAAACCAGTGAAAAGAAACATCAAGAGCTCTGACTCATGATGGCACTATATAAATATTTATTTAGCTGATACTGAAAGGGGCTTCCATAATTATGTTTTTGTGTATCATCCAAAATCATCCAAACACTCTCATCTGCTCAAACTCCACACATTTAACCTTTCACATAATTCATTTCCTGTGTATTTTCCCAGGTCATTTCAACAGTATTAGTATTCATTCTTTATTTTATTATTGAAAACGTCTTAGCATTGTCACAGTTGATTGTTTTGGAGCTTTTTTATCATAGCCTGGTAACAATATACAGCAGGCATTAGAGTCTGACAAACACATTGCCCTTTATACTAGGAAGACCTGCTTTCTTGCAAAAAAAAAATGCATTCACACACACCTGAACCACACAATCCTTGTCATTCCACTTCACCAGGTGAAAGCTACCAGATCTGAATGTGAGTGGGACATCAGAAAAGCTAAGCTTCTAGATGTGAAAAAAAGAACAAAGCCAGCAGGTGGTTCCAAGAGTCTACTCGGAACAGCTGCTGAATGTTCTGCTTCATCCTGGAGATTTGCTGTGCTTCTGAGCAAGTGACAATGATCCAGCTTTGGTTGAAGCATCCAAACAGTCACTCAGGATAGGAAGTAAAAGCTGCCTTTTGACTATCCAGCATGGGCAAACTATAACCTTCAACTTCAAGGTAAATCAAAGTTTGTTTTTCTAATTTTCCAAAATTGTTTCATTTCTTCCTTTCCCATCTTAACAGTTCTTCCTCTTTCTTTTTTCTCCCTTCTTTACTTTTATATTTTATTTA
Source organism: Cricetiscus sungorus (assembly GCA_030556225.1). Classification (NCBI taxonomy): domain Eukaryota; kingdom Metazoa; phylum Chordata; class Mammalia; order Rodentia; family Cricetidae; genus Cricetiscus; species Cricetiscus sungorus. The sequence continues at coordinate 34,433,685 of JANBXA010000588.1, forward strand.
TTTTTTCACAATTTGATATTTGCACATATATAATGCACTTTGATTCTATTCTGCCATTATCCTTCCTCTTCATTCTTCTTGTTTCACTCAAACCCTTCATCTCAACAGTTTCCCTTTCTGCCCTCATTTCTTCTATATGTTTGCTCCTCATTGTACTTGCATGACTCAGCAAGGGTTGCTTCACTCAGCATGGGTGCAATTGCTGTTTATTTGAGCAAGGGCAACTGGCCTGGCTAGGCCACTGAGAAATCACCTCTTTGGCAAACTCTAACAGCCATATCTCCTCAGGGAGGGGTGGGGCATCATGATCCCTAACACCATCATTGTGGGGTATCCACCAGCCCCATATGTGTTGGACTTAGGCAGGTCACTGCAGCTGTTTTGAGTTCATGGGTACAACATGTCCAGAAGACATCTCACAGCACTCCTTCACGTCTTTCATGTCTTCCCATATATCCCCCACAACCTTTTAAGTCAGTTCTGTGAGCTTCAGAAGAGCCGAGGATGATGAAGATGTCCTTCTTAGGGCTGAACGCTTAGCAGTCACATACTTTCAGTGCTCTGACCATTGATATGTTCCCACGCCAACATACAGCCCACAGAAACTCTTCTGACTAAGACTGAGAGCAGTGATAATTGGCCTTGCCTGTTGCTTTCACATTTCTCCTCACTCAAAGGCCATTTGTCAGCAATCCCTTCCATCTGAGTCTAACTTTGGATGATTGAATTAGTATTGCTATCTCATTGGCAATTCTACTGAAATATCAGTTATTGCTAGGCCAACTTTGCTCCCCCAGAATGTTGGCTGGTTGATCAGATTTACTCCGAGATTTCATATTACTGAGAGTTTAAAAACTTTTACTTCATAATACAACTTGTATCCTTAGTTTCAGACCATCTGCTGAGCACTGGGATATTCTTGGCAAGAGCAAGCATGAGAATTAAAGTGCTCTAAAACTTTGAATAGAAGCCTTGAGCTGGGACTCATCCCAATGGTCTAAAGAGATGTGCTCCATGCCAGAACCAGAGATATTACAGACAGGATAGAGAGGGGAATATGAAAGGAGGAAGCATTCATAGGTTAGTCAATCTTATGACACTGAAGAGACTTACAGGTTGACAACAGTTTTTTAAATTTGCAACCCGAAGGGTTGATGGGGATATGGGGAAGAAGACAACAGAAGGTGGATCATATGACATTTCCAGGTAAAGATTTCTGATCAGGCCAAACATATGGGCATGAACTATAGAAAAGTCTAGCATGAGTTAAAGTTGTGGTTATGGAAGGTATCACCCTGTGGGAACATATTCAAAGAGATGAAGGATGGCATATACATGTGTTATTAGCATCACTCGTATAGTTTCCAATTGATGGCAAATGCCTATTCATTCCCAACTCTGACAAAGCTTTTAAATGATGTGATTAAAATGAATAGAGTGTAATTTAACCCTTTTAAGTACTATAAAGAAAATATGGCTTACATCAGAACTATATGTGGCACCTCTTTTACCAATCGTTCACAGCCAGGTAAAACTGGCTTTGGAAGAAAAATGGAGCAGTGTATTTATCTGTGGTATAAATTGCTTGAAGGTGTTTGATAGAGAAAAATTATAACACAGATACCAGCTCTGAAATTTTACCAGGCTATTAAAGTTAACATTCTTCCCAAGGATTCAGGGAATCATCTATATCAGCATTGAGAATGGCAAACTACTTTAGGCAATTTTAGTACGGCTGCCTCTGTACTCACCCATGCCACCTGCAGTGAGGCAAGGGTATGAATTAAGTGCTGAGGAGGCTGCCTATAAGGTGTGAATACAGTTTTGGTGAGGCATGTAATTGATGTTTTTATAATACTACATCTCTGAAATTGATAAAGACATCAGAACTGGAACAATCATTTCACTTTTTAAAAGATCTATGAAGTCATTACAAAGAGATTATTCTAGATGCCAGCACATTGATACCTCTGCAGTAACTGACCTGTTCAGAGCAAAGGATGTGATTAACAGTTTTCCTCTATCCATATATGCACACGTTGCCCACTTTGTATGGAGCATTCTCCTGGGTGCTGGAAAAAAATTAAGAATTAGAGCCCACAGCTCCATAGAGTTAAGATGCCATCACCTTTCCATCCTAGCTGAAGAAAGTCAAGCATTACTTCAGGCTTACTATTCTAGCTCTTCAGCCACATGCTGACATTATAAGTAGCTACATAGTGTAGCAAGTGGTTTCTGGCCAGTTTCCCTCTCCTATCTATGAACAGCTTAGCAAAGAGAGCACATCTTTTCTCTTCTTTTGCTTCCCAAGAATACAGAAGGTAGCACATAAGAAATGGCAAGTAGGTGTTGGTTGAGATGAAAATGGAACCCATGTTCTTGTTTTGGGGAGATATAACAAAAGTGTTAAGGAAATGAAATTTGTATGGTAAAAAGTTTCAGTTAGATTGTTGAAAAGAAGGCAACACATAGGAAAGGAATACATTTTTCAAAGCTCAGAAATGTAAGTAAAGTTTGAAATCTCATGGTACATATTAGTTTAATTTGAGAAAGCTGCTTTGTTTCAGAGTAGAAAATGCAAATATTAAAATACAGTGTTACGTTATGATATAGTCTCTTTTGGTCTTTATTTTCCCCAACATTGCATGTTTATTAATTATTTGAAAATTTCATACAATGCACCCTGATCATACTTCTCATTCCTCCCAGGTCTACCCTTCAACCCCTGCTCCTCCCCTCCCCATGCAAAACACCAAATCCAGCTTGTGTTGCCCATATGCTTGCTGGAGCATGGTCAAACTCCCAATGCTCAACCCCTTAAGGAGAACTGAGTCCTCCACTACCCCACCACCAGAAAGAAGAGCTATACTTCTGCATCTTTTTCAATTTTTAAGGACTCTCTTCAGTAGCTTCTTGTCTGGACTGTTTCTGTTCAGGAGAGATGTCACAGAGGCCATCAACACCTCTCATTCTCAGTTGTGAGGCTTCAGGCATCAAAACCACTGTAAAAGAAGCTTTCTTGCCCACACCAGGTGGTGACAGCATGGAGAACAGACATCAACATAGCATCTTCTGTCAGCAGCATGATCTTTAATGTTTTAGAAATATAGTCAAATGGAGCAAATAGTATCATTGTTTTGTTGCTATTATTATATGTAGGCATATTTGTAATTAAGCTTTAGAAGGAATCATTATGTTTTTTTGTTGTTGTTTTGTTTTTTTACGGTGGGCCAGAAAGGCTAGGGCTCGAGGCCTAGTGGAACTTCCTGAGCCTGGCTAAAGTTTGTCAACCGGTCTTTGGCTTGTAACCTCCATGTGAGAGTGACTTAGCAAGGTCTGATGGAAGACTTGGCCCTGCCAAGCTAACTGCTTGCTTGGAGCATTATTGGCCCCTACTCCTCATATCCTAAGATTTCTACCCCCTACTTCAACCCTATATAAGTCCCTGGTTGATACAATAAAGAGAGATCCTGCTTTGACATTCTCCCAGCCTGGCATGTGTTTCTCCCTGGTAACTAGGAGGAGAGAGGTCTGAGTTGTGAACACTTACCATCCTGCTCAGCCCCAGGAGGAGATCAGCAGGACCGGCCCTTCCCCAGCCCTACCTGCCAGAGGATCCAACATTTCAGTGTAGCTCAGGCTATCCTTCAGCTCACTATCTCCCTGTCCCAGTCTCATTAGTGTAGCAACTACAAGCTTGTACCACCATATGGGGCTACAGTCCAGTTAATTCTAGCAACAAAGTAGTGCCTGCACAAAAGGGCTCCTCCCCACATGCATGCTTGAGATAGCCAATGGATATGCTGAGCTGCTGCTGAGTCCTGGGACCACAGTGGTTACATCACTCACTGCATTGTGACTAGCACATTCTTATTTCTGTATCGACCAAGACATGAGAACTGTAGAGAAATTCTGCGCAGCATAAGCTTAACTTTGGATGACCTGAAACCATTTGTAGCCAACAGTAAAACATGCTGTAAAAGCTAAATCATAGTAGCCACTTGAGAGAAAAACTCTTAAGACATCTTTTTTGCTGTGGATGTGATATTCATTGACTACAAAGTATCAGAGCCTCATGCAGCAGCAGGTCCAGGCACAACATTAGAAGTAGCATCTTGCAGGCATTTTTCTTTCCTTGATTAATCATTTTCATGAAATCAATTATACAGTAGCTTTCTGGACCAGAGATTGACCTCAAGGATCAGGACAATGGCCCAACACTACATGAAGAGTTATCCTTATAGGCTAAGTGTCAGGTTGGGCAGGTTGTGTGCAGGGCAGTCCTGTGAGTGCCCTTGGGCTGGCCTAGTTCTTGCTCCTCTTATTCCTCCCAACAATAACTGCAGATGTGCTGGCAGCTCAGCAGCTCAAGATGGGAACGAAGTGTCTGGAACTGCCCAGGCGCTATTCTTGTTCTTTTTTAAAATGGAATGCCCTTCAACACACTAACTCAGCAAATCTTATTCCCACTGAATTTAAGACTCAAGGCAGACTGCAGTGTTCCCAATAGCGACTAAAACAGAACTAGCACAGACAAGAAACGATGGGCAGCTTTTCTATGCTGTTGGGCTAGTTCACTGCAAATTTATGTCTACCCTCTTGCCATGTGAGACAAAAGTTGCTTTGTCTAATTTGTATAAATATTTGTCTCACCAGACTCATGATGGAAATTGTAGCATAAATACATGTAGTGAAGTGTTCAGAAAGTACGATAATGAACTCTGCTGTCCTATATGTGCTGGGAGTTGCTCCCTTGGATTGAGGCTGCGCATGCTGAATCTGCTTCACAGGATGAAGAGGAGGTGACTGACAGCTGAAGAACTAGAGTTGTGGGGGTGGTATTTTAACTAGAAGTCCACGAGTCAGGTCGCAATTTTATATCCATTCCAAGACTTGAGAGCCTGTCTGAAGTAATGCTACAGTTTGGATCTTCAATATCTGTAAAGGCCCCTGTATTAAAAGCTGGGTATCCATCCCCTGATGCTCACAGAAGGAAGCTAGGTCACAGGGCAGAGAGGGTGGGGGCGGGCATGCTCCTAAAGAAAGCATTGGGAACCTGGCTCTTCCTATCTGTTTACCTCTCTCTGTTTGCTGTCTTCTATGATGTGAGCAGGACCCCCTCATCATGTAGTCTTATGATGATATGCTGAGCTCCCACAGGCTCAAAGGGCCAGGGAAACCCAGACTGAACTCTCCGAATTCATGAGCTACAATAAACCCTCCCTCCTTCAGGGTTAATTTGCCTCAGTCACATGCTATAGATATGCAAAGCTGACTAATACAAACACAGACCATTTCAAAATAACCAGAAGCCCAGGAGTTAATCATCTTTGTGGGGCACAAGCAAGACCAGAGAAGGCTGGAGGTGCAGAACTTAAGTCCTGGAAACATCAGTTTTCAACTGATCTTGCCAATTCCATTTAGTCTAGCTGGCCAGAGAGTGCTGGGATTCTTTTGTCTCTACCTCCCTAGAAATTGCCATTTTTTTTTAAAACAATGAATGGTGATGATCATTTCAAATACAGAATATCACATGTCTATCTACATTTAACTCTATAGGCTTCTTTCTCTTAAGTATAGAAGGTGATCTATACTAACATATAATATATTTTAGTTTTACATCTCAACAAGGTATAAACAGTCATTTTAATGCTAAGAGTGGTCATTTCATTTAATTAAATCTCCCTGTAAGAGTGAGAATCCCTGCACTGATGAAAAGCAGGTGTTTTTGTTTTCATTTCCTTACATAGGTCTTGCAAAAATACTATGAAAAGATAAGCATGGTATTTATTCATTTATTTTAGAACTATTTTGCTTGATTTTAAAAAATACAATATAAAGAAGCTGTCCCCGGACTTCCCTGCACACTCCTCTCATACAGTGTTAATTAGAAGCAAGAGAAAGGATTTGAAAAAGTGATTATAAAAGTTAAAACATAATGGATAGGTGGTATAGGAGAAATGGGAAAGGTACAAGGGAAGGAGCAGAAAAAGGGAACAGATCAAGGTGAACCAACTCTTGGGAAAAGCAAGGAAATAAGTCAAGTGCTGAGGCTTGATGAAGCTGGTATTTAAAATAATGATATGGTTCCCTGGTGCATCCTAAATAAGAGAGGAGATGAAGGTACAGAGAAAGAAATGCTGTAAAGCTATGCAACTCCCATGATAAGACTATCATCACTGTTATACAATCTTCATTAATTATATTATAGCTAATAGCTTCTCTAAAAGGCAAAGCATAAAGGATAGGCACCTTACAATGAGGAGTCAAAGATACAAATTTTACTGATCTAGTTTAATACAGAAGTCAGTTTGTTGTTCATGATAGATTTGAATGTCACCACTCTATGTAGAATAAAGATGAATTGCAATGAAATGTTACTGAACTAAATGGTATTTACATAGAGCCATTTGCTCATATGCTAAATTACCTGATGTCAAAGATGTACATGTTGTCTAATTGAGATAAGAGTCTGGGGATAAGATCTCCTGTCCAAGTGAGAAATAGGTTTGAGAGAGAGAGAGAGAGAGAGAGAGAGAGAGAGAGAGAGAGAGAGAGAGAGAGGGAGGGAGGGAGGGAGAGAGAGATCCAGAATGGGTGAATGAAGGGTTCAAATCATCATAAGAATGCCAGGATTCAAGAAGAGAAGAAAAAGACAGGTGTAAAGGACATTGAAAGAAGAAAACATGTGAGAGAATATTGGACAAGGACTGATAGATAAGAAAGCACATGATGGAAAACTAACCATAGGGTACAACGAAGGCAGCAGAGCGACAGGGATGCAAGACACTGTGTGCTTATATGTGGAGAACACTTGTCCTCTTTTCTGTTATGTGTGAAAGGGTTAAATGTCATCAAAACCAAAAATTTGGTGTCTGCTCAGAATATATGCAGTTGCATGAAAAGTAAAATTAAAACATTTAAAAAGCATAATCCCCCATGAATCATAATTTATTATTTGAAGAGCTAATACCACAATGGAAAACAACTGTCCTGAAGTTCACATGTAGTAACATTCACCCATCTTAAGAGTATAATTCTCAGTCTGTGCTGCTGTTTCTTCTTGTCAACTGTGACATTTGCCTTACAAAAGCTTCTAAGTTTGAGGAAGTCGCATTTATTAATTGTTGATCTCAGTGTCTGTGCTACTGGAGTTATGTTCAGGAATCGGTCTCCTATACCAATTTCTTCAAGGGTACCTCCTACTTTCTCTTCTAAGAGGTTCAGTGTGGCTGGATTTATGTTGAGGTCTTTGATCCATTTGGACTGAAGTTTTGTGCATGGCGATAGACTTGGGTCTATCTGCAGTCTTCTACACACCATCATCCAATTGTGCCAGCACCATTTGTTGAAGATGCTTTCCTCCCCCCATTGTATTTTTTTAGCTGTTTTGTCAAAAATCAGGTGTTCATAGGTGTGTGGGTTAATATCGAGATTTTCGATTTGATTCCATTGGTCTACCTGTCTATTTTTGTGCCAATACCAGGCTGTTTTCAGGACTATAGCTCTGTAGTAGAGCTTAAAGTCAGGGATGGTGATGCCTCTTGAAGTTCTTTTATTGTACAGGGTTGTTTTGGCTATCCTGGGTTTTTTTTAACTAACCCTACATCTGACAAAGGGCTGATCTCCAAAATATACAAAGAACTCAAGAAACTAGTCAACAAAACACCAAATAGTCCTACTAAAAAATGGGGTACAGAATTGAAGAAAGAATTCTCAATAGAGGAAATCAAAGAGGCTGAAAGTCACTTAAGAAAATGTTCAACATCCTTAGCTATCAGGGAAATGCAAATAAAAACAACTTTGAGATACGATCTTACTCCTGCCAGAATGGCTGCAATGAGAAACACCCATGACAACTTATGCTGGAGAGGATGTGGAGAAAGGGGAACACTCCTCCTCTGCTGGTGGGAGTGCAAACTTGTACAGCAATTTTGGAGATCAGTATGGCGGTTCCTCAGGAAAATGGGAATTAGTTTACCACAGGACCCAGCAATCCTCCTCTTAGGCATATACCCAAATGATCCAAATCCATGCAACAAAGACATGTGCTCAACTATGTCCATAGCAGCATTATTATGGAAGCAACCTAGATGTTCCTCAACTGAAGAATGGATAAAAAAGATATGGCACATCTACACAATGGAATACTACTCTGAAGAAAAAAATAATGGAATCTTGAAATTTGCAGGCAAGTGGATGGAACTTGAAGAAACCATCCTGTATGAGGTAACCCAGTCACAAAAAGAGGAACAGGGTATGTGCTCGCTCATATATGGATTTTAGACATAGAACAAAGGATCACCAGCCTATAATTCACACCATCAGAGGAACTAGGATACAAGGTGTGTTCTAAGAGATTCATATAAGGTCCCTCACAGAAGGGAGAAGAGACAAGTCCCCCAGAGCACATGGAAAATGGGGGGGCAGTGAATGGAGAGAGAACTAGGAGAAAGAGAAGGGGAGGAGAGGAAAACATGTGTGACTAGGTAGATTGAGTCAGGGTGAGAGGGGGGTGCATAAAAGACAGACCCATTATTGGTTTGAAGAGAAAACTGAACCTAAAGAAAGGTCTAAAGAACTACAAGACTGACTCTAACTAATAATTCTAGCAACCATGGAAAGTCTACCATAATAAATGCCCTTCCCTGATAGTGAGATCATCAACTAAATTATCCATCATCATGGAGCTCTCATCTAGTACCTTTTGGAAACAGAAGCAAACACCCATAACTAAACACTGAGTTGAACTAGAATCCAGATGCAGAGAGAGGGAACAAGACCAGGTTGCAGAAACTCACAAAGACAGCTGACCTGAACAAGGAGGAGCTTGGGCCTCCCAGACTGATGGCTAGGAACCCAGCAAGGGACTGACTCAGACCCCCTGAATATGGGCCTCAGCTACAAGGGCTGAGCAGTCTGGGTTACCTCAGACAGTAGAAACAGGATCTATTTTTGGTGCACAAAAGGACCTTGTGGATACATCCCCCATGGAGGGATACCCCCTTAACCTAGAGACAGGCTAGAAGTCCTAACAAATGACTTGACAGATTTACATGACCCAACCTGGATAGCATAGCCCTACAAGTGGAATGGGGGTGGGGGTGGCAGGGGAGGGTGGCCAGGGTGCATGTCACAGGGGAAAGAGGGTAAGAGGGAGGGAGGGAGGGAGGGAGGAAAGGAGAGGAAACTGGGATCCACATGTAAATTTTTTAAATTATATTATTAATAAAAAAGAAGGAAAATGCTGCTAGATTAAATATATATATATATATATATATATATATATATATATATATATAATGCTTTGAATTCAAAATTTAAGCCTAAGGACAAGTTACTGGGGAAAAGGATTTCTAATTTTGTTTTCACAGAAAATGAAAAGCTGTGGATCACTTCCAGACTAATAATGTGGTTTGATTGAGCAAGACCCCCTGAAGCAACGTCAATGGGACAATGCAGCCTTACAGACCACTACAGCCAGGATGTCTGAATCTTCTTAGGATTCCCCCATGACAGCGCCCTCTACTAGCAGGAGGCAGTTTGGAAAGAACAACGCCTAAATTCCCAAATATTGCTTATATATGTTTGTTTTCATTATTTTAAAAATATGCATGTATAATTATGTCCAGAATAAAATAAATAAATGTTTAAAAAAGTGTATAATTCTGTCCAATGTGATACATTTTTACAATCATGCATCACCACAGTCAAGATTAAAATTAAAATCCTTTCCCTAAAGTTTCCTAGTGCCATTCATACACTTCCATTAGGCTCAAGCTCTTGACTACAACAGACCTTAATCTTCCTCTAGAACTTTGTTGGTCCTAGAATGTGAAATAAATAAAATCATAGGATGTGTAAGATTTTAGAGCTTGGCTTTTCCACTCAGCTTGTTTTTAAAGTTCCTCTATGATGCTGTACATTGGTTGTTGGTTCCCAGTGGGATTCTGTTTTATGGATATGCAATTACCTGATTATCAATTCATAAATTCATAAAACACAGACTGGTCTATGCTAGGTAAATACTTGAGAAGAATTATTGTAGATCATGACATATATAATTTATTTTCTGCATATATGTAAGTCTATCATTTAATAAATAAGCCCATGATTTTAATCACAAAAAAGTCATATATATATATAAAAACCTTGGCTATCCAATTTGGAATGACACAAAACAAAGGTTAAAACTATGGGCTGGTAGATGGCTTGGCTAATAATGTGCTTGCACAGCAAGAAAAAAGGTCTGAAGCCAATCCCCAGAACTCAGTTAAAAAAAGCATCTGGGCACAGAGGCATGCTGTAATATCAGCTTGGAGAAGTGACTATGAATGGATCCCTGAGGCTCAGTTATCAGGCAGACTAGCCTACCTGGCAAATTCCAAGCCAGTGAGTACGGAGGGGGTTGTCAATGCTTGAAGCACTACACCATGGCTTTCCTCTGGCCTCCACACACATGAACATATATGTTCATGCAGCTATAAATACACATGGACCTCTCCATGAGAACACACTTAGGCTCTTTGTATATAAATATATGTACATGTGAGTTTGTACACATAAAAATATGAAAAAATCTTATAATACTCTATATATGTATATATATATATATATATATATGTATCTGTGAAAGACCTCACATACCCTGTCTTGCTTTATTATGCTGACAAACAATTTAAAGTGTAATCCTTTTTTAAAGCAAGAGCTAATTGAGGTAGGTACACGCTTTTTTGCTTTTGGACATATGTGAAGTTTTGAGTTTCTTTTTATTTAGTTCTTATTTTACCATATTATACTTCTTTAACTTAATAAATAATATGTCCAGAATAAAGTGTGAGTCAAGGGCATCTTTGTGGTTAAACATTCGCAATATTCTAGTTCAAAAATTATATGTTCTATTCACTTGACATCATAGTATCTATATGTAGTATGTGAGAAAAGACAAATCTAAGTAAAATTGTTACTACAGTATCAGGGTAGCTAACTACCACCAGAGCATAAACAATGAATGCTCTATAACATTGGGAGTTTGTTGACTCAGCTTTTCCTGCATCTCAGCACATGCCCATTGGTTCACCTCTCTTTCTGAGTACTGTCTGATGAGAGGCCCTTTGGTACCTAAATTTTTACCTAAGTGAAAATACTGTCTCATAGCTTTAAAACTTCATGTGACTGAATATATAGGTCTAATATTAAAATTATGTTAGTTTAATTTCACTTTAATTTATGTAGACTTTTATTTTCACACCAAAATTTTTCCTTTTTTTGAGAATTTCATACATGTACGCAATGAAATGTGCTCATGAGCACTATCATTTCCCCCTCTAACTGTTCCCATATCCCACAGTAATCATTAGCTTTTTTTGTCAACTTGACACAATATTGGATTATCTGGGAAGAGGAAAGCCAAATCAGAAAATTCTTTTATCCTGTAGACATATAGGCAGGCAAGTCTGTGGGGAATTATTTTGATTGACTGATGTGTAAGGGCCCAGTCCATTGTGGATAGTGCAATCCCTGGGCAGTGATCGTGAGCTGTATAAAGAAAAGAAAAGAATAAAAGGCCAAGCAAGCCATGTGGAGCAAGCCAGGAAGCAGCACTCCTCCATGGTCTCTACTTCAGTTCCTGCTTTGAGTTCCTGCCGTGACCTCTTTCCACAATGGACTGTAAGGACTATGAACAGTAGGCTGAAAGTTGCTTTTGGTCATGGTCTTTATCACAACAATGAAAAGCAAACTAAGACATCCATCAAATTACCATCCACAGCCTCATATATTTCTGTTAAATAATTCACCATCATTAGTGCTGCCTATGTGTATGGGTATAGGATATCCACTGAAACAATCAGAAACCTACAAGTACCAGTAAAAACGATTGTTCCTTCTGTAGCCACTCTCACCTGACAATAGCTTCTCAGTTTGAAGCGAGGCCTGTAAACATCTCCCTCATCCATTCTGGCATTTTGGTTGACTTCAGCTACTATGAGTTTGCGAGGGCAGTACCCATGTCACATAGAGAAGACAGCATTTCACATCCCTTCCCAATCCTTAGGCTTTTACATTCTTTCTGACTCTACCTCCACAATATTATTTGGGCTTTAGCAATGGTGGGGTTAATGTAAATGTCACATTAGAGCCGAGTCTCTTATCTTTATCACTTTGGCCAGTTAGTCATCTCTCCCTTGTCTGCTGTCCACCACAAAAAGAAATTTCTCCAACGAAGGCTGAGAGCAACCCATGTCTATGGGTATAAAACAAGTATTTAGAAGGCAATTTGACAGCATGGCCATTTAATAAAATAACAATATCAGGTTCCATCTTAGAACCCATGACCTCCAAGCCATAAGATTTTTGACTAGAGCTGCAATATCAGGCAGCAGATTACTTTCTGTGGAGCACCTCTCAAAAAGTGATTAATTTACCCATAACATTTGTACCACTATGTATACCAGTGATATCTTGTCTAAAAAGTCTGTATTATAACGAGGAAGGATCCAGTGCTGGGTAAGATCATTCATGCCTTGTCTCCTCCAGCACCCTACAAAGCACTTTCTGGCATCATGAAAGCTGCCCAGAGGGAGAGAGTTTCCAAATTGGTTTACAATTGATATCTTTATGCTCTGCAACCAAAGTGTAGAGCTTCTTCAGCAACAGGATGTTACTGGGTAGTTACAATGTGCAATCAAGGGCAACAGCAATATCCAGAATTGTTTTGGGGGATTTCTGGGGCCTCCCTGACCAATTACTCCTAGGGAGTATCCCAGACCCCTCACTCAGATTTATTTAGCAACCCATTTCTTCTGAAGTGACATTGTCCATGAAAGCTAATTCCGTTCAAAATATTTTTTGTAATGTATTTTTAAATTAGATTACTAACCAGTGAGTTTAAGTGATGCTTTTTCATAGAGGTTTGCTTAGGTCGCTCACTATCCACCCCCTTTTTCTCAACTTCTCAATCAATCCCCGATTAACTCTCTAACCCTTAATCTTCCCTCTTATTTCTTTTCATATGTGTTGTACTCTGCCTCAACATTTTTGTTTTCAGACAGATGGTAAAATAATGTGCTTCCATGTGATCTTTCACATCCCTTTCCTTTGGGTTAACACCCCTCTCACTCCACAATTTCCCCTGTATTTCCACACCCCTCTCTGCTTAGACTCTTCTTCCCCCAGTAGTATATTTCACAATTTGTCATTGTACTTTATAATTTCCTATCTTTTACTTTCCTTAAAATGTCCCCTCATTCTTAGCTTCTTAGCTTCCACGAACCTGTAATTTTTCTCAGTATCAGTGCTAACACTGGTCTACTTAGACTCACTTTCACCTTTGCTACTTTGGAATAATGTAGTTGATTACCCCTACATTTCACAATGCAGTGCTATAGTGTAGCATAACTGTGTTGCCAAACATCAGTGCATGCCCTCATTGTGAGTGATCCTACTAGACCCAATACTATGAAAGATGCCCTCGACCATAACTCTGAGATAGGAGAGAAAGAGACCAAGGGAACCCTAGAGGCAATTGTGACTGAAGGCTCCAATAATCCTTCTTGGAGCTGTTGATATCATAGCACAGACTGCTGAGGATTCCTGCAGTCTTTGTTACCAGTGGGACCAGTTTATAGGGCTGCAAAGAGAAACAAGATGAGCCCTCTTGGGTGCCCAAATAATTGTATTTCACCTCGCAATTTTGCAGTGCTCCTAGAGTAACCCTCTCCCCCAAGGGTCTAGACAGACAGACAGACAGACAGACAGACAACACACACACACACACACACACACACACACACACACACACACACAGAGAGAGAGAGAGAGAGAGAGAGAGAGAGAGAGAGAGAGAGAGAGAGAATTTTTGTCATCACAAGCTTACCCACTAGCAAGCTTAGATGGTTACTACCTTTGTTCCTGCTACTTTCACTCTAGACTCTGAATAAAAATGGCTGCAATCTCTTCCTGCCTGCATACAATGCTGAGGAATCTGCTGGCATGTGCCATAGTTTCTCTACAAGATGCATCTAGATTCATTTGGTGCTTTCAAAACCTTCTCCCTGTCCTTGGATTTTAAATGTACAAAAACTTGAGAAAATAAGAACCATGTGAGACAAAGAAGACAACACCACTTAAACAGTACAGAAATTTTTCTCTAGCTGCCTGTAAAGACTGTGGGAATTAGTCAGGGTTATGATATATCTGAAAAGGGTTTCAAATAAATTTTAAAGAAAGTGTGACAAATTTAAGAAAATAAAAGAGAAATAATTACAGCAGGAAATCAGCAAGTTAAATTATCTTTATAAAAAGAACATGGTGTGCTAGTGCGAGGGCTCAGTAAGGAGAAGTAATGACACTTACCACCAGGCCTGGGAGGTCTGAATTTGATTTCCAGAACCCAAATGATAGAAGTAGTGGACCGGCTCCCAGCAGTTGTCTATCGAGTGCCATATACAATTGGTGGGATATGTGTGCATACATGTGCATATACACACACCGTAATTTAACAAAATGTAAGAAAAATTTGAAAGGGGATCTTCTGGTGCTACAGAGCATAACAAATGCAACCAGAACTGTCACAGAGAGGAGGACAATAGATTTGATCCAAGAGAAATCTGTGAAGTCAGGGCAAGTTGGAGGAGAAAAAGAATAAAAGGAAGGAAGTAAAACTATGTGGTTTGTGAGACATAACAAGGAAGACACAATGTTTGAATTATCTAAGTTTAAAAGTAGAAAAGAAATAGAGAGATGGTTTAAATGAATAATGCATGAAAGCTACCCAAATCTTAGGAAAATAGGAATACCCATACACAAGATGGTCAAAGGACTCAAATTAGATCCAATATATGATATTATAGAAATATATATAGGAAATATATATATATAATATATATATTTTATATAAAATATATATAAAAATATATATAAATATATGTATATAAAACTTTATATAAAAATATATAAAGAAATATATATAGGAAACGTAAATAAATGTGATGAATAAGTAAAAAGACTGATTCAAGTATCAGAAGCTATACCCATAAAGTCTTACCAATGTCGTGATTTCCTAAACATTAGTTAACAAAAAATGAATATGCTAATATGGACAGGGAAAAGCCCAGGTCTTAAGCCTGCACAAGGAACTATAGGCAACTAAGGAATGCTGATAGCAGGAGAAATAGTCTTCTTCATGGAAGATCATACCAACTGGTTATCAGTACCAATTGGTTATTAATACCAAATGATCAGCCCTGAAAACAAACACACAAGTAAAATTATTCAGAATTAGAAAATTATACTTACATATTTTAAAATATATATTAATAAATTAATAAATATATATTGGAAAAAGAGGACATGATTTGAAAAAAAGAAAGAAGTGGTATATGAGAGGGTTTGGAAGGCGAAAAGGGAAGGGAAAAATGATGTAATTATAATAATCAAAAAATTAAAGAGAAAATTAGAAAATATTAAAAAAAAAACAATAACCAAGTCTAGGTAATTTTAGTCTTGATTTTCTAGCGGACATTCATGGCATTTGTACAATCATTAACTCCAAACAGAAAACTTACTCTGAGACTTCTCTAGTAACAAAGGCAGGAAAGAAACTACGAGCAAAGTAAATACAGGCCAATAGCTCTGTTGACCACAAAAGTAAAATTCCTTAACAAAACAATAGTACATCAAATTCAACAGCATATTAAGAACCAAATGTCAGGATCAAGAGGAATTTATTGCTGGAATGCCAGGGTATTTCAACAGGTACAAATCCATGGGTGTCTTTAAGATGATGGTCTCGAAGGACCTGCAGGCACTTTTTGTCCTGTATTTACTGAGACTCAGTTATTGGGTTCTTATTTTAATTTTTTGGAGGTGTCCTCTTTCCTGTTTCCTTGTGATTCTGGTGGTCTTGAGCTGGTGTGTGTGTGTGTGTGTGTGTGTGTGTGTGTGTGTATGTCTTGAAACAGAAACATCATGTACAATTTTTACAGACTAACCGCAGCAAGTAAATTCTTTGCCAACCCTCCTGGCTGGAGGTTTGTCTGCTGCGTCAGAATGGTATAGGGCCAGGCCCACCCACTTGTGGTCCTTGAGTACCTTTGACTGCCATTTGACACAGCTGTACCTGCTTCTAGAGGCTGAAGATTGGTTGTTGAAGTCTGCACAATGCTTTCTGGGTACTTAAGGAACAAACAAACAATAAATAATTAAATAAAATCCATGAAGGGCTGTGAGAAGTTGGATTGATTTGCTCTCTTTAGTCCTCCATAAGAGAACCCAAAGACAAATGTATTTCTTGTTGCATTCACTGGGCTGGCTTGGATGATGGGAGATATGAGTAATCGATACTGTCTTTGTCTTTTTCCAGCTGTATTTTCTAATTTTGAGACTCCAAAGAGATGCCTTGGAATGCAGGGGTATCATAACTTTATTCTAATACCCGGCTGGCTGTATAGTTGGTATTTCTATGAAGGACATAAGCATTGGGACTCTCTCTGTCATGGTGACATCACCATTTTAAGGTTTCAGAATTCTGAGAACAAAAAGAAGTCTAATAAATATCCAGACACAAATGTTATGAGCAAAGGAAAAAAAGAGATAGAATATCCAACTTCTTGTTTTCCACTTTAGGATACACTGACAACTATATAAACCATGAGACACTTCACTGTATAAAGTTAACTTTTTAGAAACAAGATTGTATTGTTACAGAATTGTACCTAAACCATCTTTATTATCTACTAATGCTAATAACAATTGGAATTTTAGCAAGTATATATTCTCCATCCCATACACAATAAAGTTGATATGTTAATATGAAAGGAGATGTTCACAAACATTTAATCAAAGATTTAAAAATATGTTAATCATAAAACTCATGGTGCATATGTAAAATGAAAAATAAATTTTTAAATAAAAACATAAAAAAAAAAACCTCATGCTAGCAAAATGCTCAAAGAGAGTGTGGTTGTAAATGAGTAAAGTCCCAGCATTGAGGATGCTGAGTTAGAGGCTATTTCAAGGCTAGCTTGAAATATATAACGAAATCTTATCTACAAAAAAAGATGAGGAAAGGAAAGGAAGAGGAAATAGAGATAGAAAGAAAGGAAGAGAGGAACAGAGAAGCAAAATCTGGTTAAACACAGCAATGTTAACAACAGACAGTATTTGGCAAAGAATGTGTGTGTGTGTGTGTGTGTGTGTGTGTGTGTGTGTGTGTGTGTGTGTGTGCACATGTGTGTTATCAACTATGAACATATGCATATATAAATACAAAGCAAATTGTCTAGGAGTGTATAAAATAGAGTTCTAAATGAGCATTATTTAAATATAGGAACCTCTTGTAAAGTACAATGGGAATAGTTCGGAAACATGATTTCATAGAACAACAAAAATCATGTTTGTAATAGGTGTAGAAAATAAGAAGACAATAATGTGTCAGAAATTTTAATGAGGCTTACAAAATAAGAAGCAATGTAATGGGATGAATAGCAACTTGCTCAAACCAGAAAACAATAAGGAAAAGATAAACCACCAATAAGTATAAAAAAATGTAACCACTAACAAATAACAACACTAATGTATGCACTTCTAACAGCTTAAGAAAATGGGACAAAGCCCCTGGTAATAATGACTAAAGAAGATTTCTAAGAAAAATAGAGTGACATTTCAGTTAAGACTGAAAGCCAGACAAATGGAAGGAATACTGAGGAGATTTATCAGAAGGTGTGGAAAGGACTCCAGACAAAAACTTACATTATACACCTTTTAGAAAACTTTACCAGTGTAAGTCCAAGTCTGAATTCTTGTAAGTTAAATATTATAAAATATGCAAAAGTAAGGGTCACTGGTTACAGTGCATTTTAAAAATTACATCAAGCTCCTCAGGAAGCTTTAAACATCTGGTTTGATTAGACTGAGAAACTTCTGAAATAAAAGAGTATACCTAGTAGTGGTGTGAAACGCTGACAATGCAGGATTTCCAGGGAAAGTGGAGTCTCTGGACAGCAGCCATCCCGGTACGATCTCTCTTGTGCTGAACTATTTAGCAGCAAAGAAGAGAGTTTTATATGAAGAGATTTGGACCTTTCAAAAAAGCTCTCAGTGCCAGCTTCCCACACAGCTTAACTTTGACTTAACGCTTCCATCTGACTTTGAGATTGAATGCATTTTTTTTAGGAAAGACTGAACGAATGAGTGTTCAGGGCATCTGTTTCTCCAATATCATTTCCAAGAAACTAAAAGTTGGGATACCTTGTAAAAGTGCATATCTCTCTGCACATTCCCAACCTTCTAAGAGCCTTTAAAGGTAAGGCCCAGAAACCTGTGCCTCAGACAGAAAAATCTACACAAGTGTTTTTTAACCATCCTGTGTTGAACTAAAAGCAGGTATCTAGGGACCACTGTTTTGGAGCATCTCAACAGAATTTGCAATTCTGGGGCTCTGATCATACCAGAAGAGTTCTGCTTATGTTCTTCCAATTGAGTGAATATTTATTAAGCAGACTTTATGGTTAGGATCAGCATGGGTTAGGAAACAAAGAAAACTGATTAAATGTTTCTACAGATAAACCTCTAATTCTAAAGAAATGTTTGTAGGATCCATTCATTTTATACTTCCAATGGCTATGACAAAAGAATGTGGAGAATAGGCTAGAAAGTAACGGGAGAGAAGAAGTTCAGAAGAGCCACTTGGGAGAGGTAGTGTAGAGAGCTGCGAAGTGCCATGCCTTAAAGATGGTGCTGGCATCCACCTTCCACCTCCCCGAGGGTGAACACTCTCTGGTGTAAACAAGCCCTTATTTAGTTAAGTCTGTTCAGCCTGTCTGCTTCCCCGTTAGAATAGCCAACTGGGGTTGGTTAGCACAAGGGGATTTAAGCCTGTGTAGGCATTTTCCCGGGATCCCATGGGTCAGAAGAAGCATGTTCAAGGATCCTGATTAAAATTGCATGAAGAAGATCTTCCCAGAGTCGTGTCTTCCTTGCTGGTCAAGGGTAGGCGCGGTACAAGGTAGCTCCTGATGAGTCTTGAGGAGTCAGTGTATTATGCATAAAGATAAAAGAGGAAAGAAAGGCTGAGGTGAAAAGTAAGACGTGGGTTTTCCAGACATGAGGAAAGCCGTGCTAGTCTGGTCTTGCAAGACATCCATTTCCAGAGTCCATGAATCTTGCTTCACCTAGTTACCTATAATAAATTAAAACCTTAGAAGTTTCTGAACTGGAATCCTTTGTTTAAATCCTTTGTTTAAATATTTGTCTCTCTTTTCTGTTTTAGCTCTTTCTTAATTACAGCCAGCCTAAAGATATTTTTGAAGATAATGTGACAAGAGCTTTTCAACTCAACAATTAATGACAAGCAATAAACAACAATGATGAGGTTGAATCACACATGGGTGATGTTTGTCAATTTTTAATAGTCCATCCTACAGCCATGGCCCAACACTCAGAGAGGTGGGAGGGACTTGGGAAGGGGGAATATAACACTGTGTGGATCCAGTGAGTCTAGCAGGCACAGTTAATACCAGAAAATCATACTGAAGGAAGTCTAATGAGGGACATTATCAGCCTTCTGTTTATGAGTTATTTAAAAGATTTATGTATCTATTTAAAAAATAAAATCAGTGCTGTCTTACATTGCTTCTAATGGAGCAGTGGCACAAGAGGCTTGCATTTTCGATGCTGCAGAGGAGGTTGCTGCTGTTGCTATGGTTTCTATGATGTGAGGCTATAAACCCATAGAGCCGCACTGGTACCCAGTTATGCAATTTGACTGCAGCACATCAGGGCTTGTTATTTTTTGCTGTATTCTTGTTTGACTTTAACTACCAGAAAAACTCCAAACCACACATCAAAATGATGATAAATCATTTCCAACATTTGTATATCTTGTAATTTTCCACATAGTTTTAGATACGGTTACAGAATTTTGTATATGGTAAAGATACTTTTTAACCTGTTCTACATATTCTTTGGTTTACCTACCTTTCTCCCTCTCCCTCTCCCTCTCTCTTCCTACTTCAAGGGGTACACATTTTAATAGCAAAACCAACAGTTATTTTTGTTTTATATTCTTGAAAACCACTAAATATGATTTTTCATTGAAACCACAGAGACAGACTTGGGTACATGGTGTTCACCCTTACAGAAATGATGTATGATAAATAGGAACTTCAAATTAGTGTTAAATCTTCAAGCAGTTTATTACAGTTTGATGTCATTGATAATTAATTACTTTAAGGGGAAGAGACTACTGTCACTCACTTTCTAGATTTTTAAATGCAGGTAACCTTTGTGTTGTCTACCACTGCCTCAGTCAGTTCTGTAAGCATGAACCTGGTAAGAAGTCAACAGGTTGAAAACAACCTTAAACAACAAATATTCCGTAAATGTGAGAAGCAACATGTGGGTATATGTTGATAATATTTGTGTAAGATTTCAAGTGTTATTCTGGGTCAGCAGGGGTCAGTGAAGTAACTTCTTCCTCTGTGAAACTCTATTAAAAGTTTCTGTGGAAAAGAATTCCCAATTCCCTTCCCATAGTGTGTTTTCTGTGTTGTTCAATAAGTAGTGGACAAATCTCTTTGTTAAGGGTAGGCAATAGGGTAGCTCTCTCTCTCTCTCTCTCTCTCTCTCTCTCTCTCTCTCTCTCTCTCTCTCTCTCTCTCTCTCACACACACACACACACACACACACACACACACACACAGAGAGAGACAGACAGGCAACACAGACAGACCACAGATCACAGACCATAGGCCAGATAGATGGACAAAAGTGGAAAATTCAAATGTGGTCTCAATCTTACTCAAACTACTCCTTGAGGAAGTCTTTTATTGCTTAATGTGATGTTGGTGTATTTTGATGATCTCCCTTCTTTGACATGTGATTAATGAAGCTTCCAGGTCAGTATCAGCTTGGTTTCTCCAATCCTGTCACTAAAATGTGCAGTATTTTCAGAAATGATGCCTTACTGTCATGTTCTAGTCAGCATTCAAGAACAATAATAGCCTACATTGTCTTTGAGACCTCTTAAACTTCCTGTGACCAACAACTCAAATGGACATATCTCTTCCATGACATGGAATTTTTGTTAGTCTATAGCACCTATGGGAGCATTACCTCACTGTCTAGGGTATGGTCTAGGGTATGTATGTATACACACACACACACACACACACACACACACACACACACACACACTGCAGTTTATATATATTATAAAACAATAGGTTACTATATGCTTTTACAAATACCATTAGTGTTATCCATACCAGGCTGATCATTACATAAAATCTGGGGCTCAAACTCAGGTGCTTGTGTTTGCAAGGTGAGCATATTACTGAGTCATTTCTTTAGAAACAACGTGTCTTTATAGAATTGAAAATCAGCATACTCGACTTACCAATCATCTACCCTGTACAGAGATTAGCAGATAATTCAGACCTTTACAATAGGATAAAAATATAGAGAGATTGTCTCCTTTGTTCTCTTCATGTCACTTTATTTTGATATTAATCTATAAGCTATGTAGATAAATTATTCACAATGCATTCAATAAATCTCTTTGGATGGTATGATATCATAGACCTGGAGTGGCCAGGGCCTATCCTCAATACTGATACAGGTTAGAGAGGCAGAACCAAAATACATAAAGAGAAGGGAACCAAGTGATACCACTGCAGTCCCTGGAACTAACTTGTTCCCCTAAACTCCAGCACTGGTTTAGAAGTCTTAACATTTCTTCTGTTTCTAGGACTAGTTTGAATTATGCAAGGATAATTATTCAAAATACTTAAACACCAGTTCAGTGGAGACACCAACAATCAGTCATAAGAGAAGCTAATAACAAATACCTGGGACTATGGGAAATGGTACCTCATGGCTGAATCTCAGTCTTGGTTTCTGCCACTTACAAAGAAAGTGTTCTGTCTGGCTACTTATGTACTGGGAGGGGGTGAAAATGAAGAGGGTCATCATCCATAGAGCATTCACCTCATAGCAGACATTAAGAAGGTCTGCATGGGAGGCATAAAGGAGTGAAGAACATTCATAGGGCATACTCTGCATAGCAGACACTACAGAAAGTCTGCAGACATAAGCTCATTTACCCACCCCCCCCACCCACCTACACTTGGCAGGGAAAGACTAGACATAACTGGATTATTTTCCCCTTTATACAGACAAAAAAAACGAAGCTGAAATTTATCAGGTAGTTTTCCTAATAGATGATAAGAAGATGAGTTGTGATTTCTTCCCAAGACTGCCTTGTCTCAAAGCTCAAACTGAAGACTCAGATAAAAACGTGGTGATTTTATGCTCTGGCTCTTAAATTCTCCACTTGAGACTTTGCTCTGGGAAACTGACAATTACATGTCCAAGGTTTAAGATTCTTTCTAATTTAGTACTTTAATCTTCCAAAAGATAAGCATGGGTAGAACTAGCAGGCTAGCCTTGTCACTGCTTTTAGTTCATATCAAACAGAAAATCTCAGCTCTTTTTAATCCAACTGACACAAATACTCACCTAGATCAATTATGCCCAAAAGACTTTCCTGTATTTTCAGAAAGCTTCATTCCACTATTTGTACACATACCTACAGAGTCTCGTCTCCTGACCATCTTTCTTCTGGACACAAGTCATATAAATAATGATTTCAAGAGATCTATCTATTAAGATTAGCAATGGCTTATTTTCTGTTATTTAAAAATTCTGATTAGAAAATGTCTGTCCTTGAGGTATCTTTAGGGATAGCAACTTCAGTTTGTGTCTTCCAAAATCTTGTCAAATAGTGTTTATCATTGAATAATGTAGGGGTCCGTCAATTTGGAGATAATATGCAGATATTACTCTCCTGCTTTATAGAACATCCAGTGTTGCTAGCTACTTAGTGCCATATTACTTCTTTTATAGTAGAGAAAGATATTCTATATTTAAAATTGTGTGTGTGTGTGTGTGTGTGTGTGTGTAGGTGCAACATTGCATTCACTACATAGAGAATTAGTTGTATTTAAGGAGAAGATGTGCTTAACGAAGAAGAGGAACCAGGCTGAAGAGGTGCCTTGACATTTAAGAGTATTTCATTGCTTTCCCAGAGGACCTGAGTTTGGTTCTCAGCATCCATGTCCAGTGGCTTAAAACTGCTTGTTCCAAGGCATATGATATCCTCTTCCAACACCATGTGTATTGTGAGCACAGATATACACATGTATATAAATAAAGTTAAATTAATAAAGGAAGAGAGCCACTTCAAATTTCTTCACTAAGTTCTTTAAATTAAAATTACCTTATAAACTACTCATGGTGGTGTGGCACATCCCTGCAATGGCAGATTGATAAAACTGAGGCAGACGAATTGTGTTCAAAGTCATCCAAGAATATAGAGATAGACTCTAGCTTAAACAATGATAGTCTTCCATTAAAATTTTCATCTAGAAGAAATTCATCCTTCATTTATGTTAGATTTAAAAAGGTCACCAGCTAGAAAAAGCTGAAATCCCAATATTATCCATATGGCAACACACATAGAAAAATCCATAAAATCCCTTAAAGATTATTTAATTCATATTATGCAATACATGTGAGGACCCAGTGCTCAGGCTCTAATAAAAGTTGGCAGTGCAAGACATTAGGAAGCTAGATGTTCAATGGTGCTGAGACTGTAGAGCTGCCAGCCACTGTCACACCAAGACTACTGTCTTGGTCAATCTGAAGTGCTGTGTTACTGAAAGTGGCCCAGTTTCAACTGAATCATTCTTCATGCATAAGTGGCTTTTCTGAAAATTAAAGACAGTTTAATAAGTGAGCATCAGAGTGCACAGCCTGAACTGGCATGGCCTTGTTGTGCCAGTGAGGCGTGCTGGGAAGCATGAATAATTTAGATTGTCAGAATTCCTAGAGTATCTATTTGCTGAGTTCTTTTGGCAACTGAAGGGTAGAACAAGGGCCAGGATTAGGACAGTATTCTAGGCATGACTGAATTCATAATCATGCCAATATATAATGATCAATTTGTTCTTTATTGCTTAACTAGAATGGTAATTAGGAAAAGCTAAGATCTCTATAAACCTCATCAAAGAATATATTAAATAATGCATTGGGATAGCCTTTCTATATTCATGAATCCTCCTACATTGTATCTTAAATAAACTGAAGTCATTAGTTACATAAGTGTCTATCTGTATCTTAGAGCCTAAAATGTGTTCTCAACACAAAATAGTGGTGGTAGTGGATTCTGGTTTTTTTATTAAGGCACTTTTAACCCCACTGAACTACTACCAACATATCCTGATTTTACTCAGTATCTGTGAATATATGGATATGAAAGTGAATAAGGGAGCCAACGAATTAGAAAATTTGACATACAAGAGGAAAGTAGAACTTAGCAGTGAATATGTTATTCCACATAGATGCTACCCCCCCCCGATACAAGAAATCTATCCTTAAGACTAAGACCTTAGATGTCTTGGTTTTCCAAATGTAGGAATCCTCATATTGGAACAATGAGTTCTAATATTTATCCAGAATCACTATCAGGAAGCCTTCAAGACCGTGGACTTAAGTTATTTGCTGGGATTCAAACCCACTTCTACCACTAACTTACCCTGCCTTTCTTGGGCCATTTCATTTTGAACATAGTAATAGCGCTGGTGTATAGGGTCATTTCAATGACTAATTAAATTAAAATATGTAAGGAGCATAGATCACTACCTGGCCTGGTGTAAGTGCTAAGACACGGGTATTTTGACATTCGCCTTTATGCTGTGGTTGTCATGGCTTTCACCAATTTAGGACCTTCACCTAAGTTAATACCTGCAAAGACCAATGGCACTTAGATATGCAATGAACAGGGCAGAGTTGAAGCAACTTTCTACAAAGTGCAAGTGTCTAAGGCAGCTGGCCTATGCAATTTGGCTACAGTGCATATGCCATTCACCTCTATAGCCAACCTTTCTGAATGACCAGGTGCCTTTCCATCAAGTGCCACTCTTTCCATATGACTGAGTGTCTGTGAAATTGGAAGCTGTTCTTGCAGATGCACGAATCACTGCTGTAGTTTTTATCAAAACAACTGTTTGCAGCTGTTTATATGAATACTTGCATTGCTAACTAGCATCTTTAGATTAATGTGTGTCTAAATTTAGTCAGACAGTATAGGCTGCATTTTCCTCAGAAGCAAAACAAATATTTTGGTCCTCTCATAATAACAAGGACTACCTCCAAATAATTCAAAGTTGTAATCTTTGTAATTTTGTTCATTCAACAGTGATTGTATGATGATATAAACAGCTTGCACTTGGATTTTATTAGTTCACATAATGAATGCAAAAATCAAAATGCTCTGTTTTGAAAATTAAAGCTTTATACCCCATACCTTGCTGAATGTGAGGGAAACAGAATTATATAAAAGTGTATTGTGTCTTGGTGGCACTGGACTTCAAACAATATTGAAATTTAGAGAAAATGGGTATTGTACCGGGAATGTATCTGTAAGTTTACACATAAAATCAGCTAGTTTTTCTTTTTTTATTCATTCAGTTTGGAACACCAGCACATTGAATGATGCTGCCCTCATGTAGAGTGAGTCTTCCATGCCCCACTGTTAACCAAATCTTGATCATCCCCCCTCACACACATATGCCTAGAAGCTTATTTCTTCTGTGATTCTAGATCCTATCAAGCTATAATTAATATTAAGATACTTTAGGTTGTTTGTGGCTATTGTAAAGGATGATGTTTCTCAAAAAAGTTAATATTAACTATCACAATCCCCATACTGAGGACTGGATGATTTAAGTAACTTTAGACATGTTTTAAAACTTGTAAGTACGAAATGCATCTATTAGAGACTAACTTGATCTGCTTCTGCATGATCTGCAAGTACTTTCCCAATGGTACTTCTCAAAAACAAACATTCTGTGATCACCTCAATAGACTTTTAGCTTTCTCTACTTTTTGTCTAGGAGTACTATTTCAATAAAATAACTTATTCATCTTTTGAGAAGTTTATGCAATGTATATTAATCATATTCACACCACTTTCCTTCTCTCTAACTCCTCCCAGATCTACCCTTATATCCCTATCCACACAAATTATTGTCCTCCTTTATCTTTCTTTAGTAACCCATCAAATAAAATCTGTGGTGTCTGAATGATCTTCCATGTGGGGCTATTCTTTGGAGCATGATTAACCTACCAGGGGACACGTTCAAAGAAACACGAGTTTTCCTTTCCCAAAAGCCATTAAGTACCAGTAGCTCCTCTATTAGTGGTGAGCTCATGAACCCCTCCCATTCCCATGCTAGTCTGTTGATTGGCTTGTTCTTGGGCAGCAGACAGTCTTAACTTCTGTGAGTTCAAGAGTGCAGGTGTTATATCCAGAAGATTCTGACTCATTTCAGTGTTCCTTGACCTCTGGCTCTTACAAGTTTTCCACATCTCTCCCATGATGATGTTAGATGCTGGGGAAATGGGTGATGCAGTTGGCAAGTATGTGATACAGGTGTCTTATTTGTGGCTAGGCTCTCTACTGACAGTTATACTCTGCACTTTGCCCAGTTGTGATTTTCTGTGTTAACAACCATCCACCACATGAAGAAACTTCTCTAAGGAGATCAAAGAGCTATATTATTATATTATAATA
Organism: Cricetiscus sungorus; assembly: GCA_030556225.1. Lineage (NCBI taxonomy): Eukaryota > Metazoa > Chordata > Mammalia > Rodentia > Cricetidae > Cricetiscus > Cricetiscus sungorus. Next base: position 34,460,320 of record JANBXA010000588.1, read on the forward strand.
TATGGATACAGAAAGTAGGTTAGCCCAACTGTGGACAGATAAATCTTTTCTTCGCTCCTACTGGGTATAGATGAAATTCTTTCTCTTGGATTATTTGAACAAATATCTCTCTGATTTTTCTCTTTCTTCTTCCACCCTGAGTACTCTCAATGTGTCATCCATCTCTTCTCATGCCTCAAATATCTCATTTCTTACTCATTTTCTTAGAAGTTACCTTTACTTCCTCTTATGTTCATGAGGCACTTTATCAATTGGTACTGTTTTAGTCACTAGCTGAATTAACTAAGGTGGCTAAAATACTGCAACAAGTAGACCATAAAATACAATGTTCATACACAATAATTACAAGAGTAATTGTCTAAAGGATATACTTGTGGAAGATGGGTATTTCTGGAAGATGGACATATACTTTTCAACAATTCAAGGTTTTTCACATTGATCAATTTAATACCCACTGGAACATTGCTATTGGCCACGCATACCCAGCTGAAGCACAAAAACACAGGAAGACTCATTAACTCTTTTAAGTACCTTTTTTTTTGAGCATGGAATAGTACTGTTTCTTCACACCCTAGTGGTAAAATCTAGTTCCACAACCTCACTTTACTAGTAAAAGAGTTACAAAGCATAGTATATAGGTCTATATCCATAAAAAAAAGCAAGTGAATTTTTATGAGCTCTCTGCAATGTCTATCACATCATACCATATATCACTGTACTCCAAGTATTTATAGCTAGACATGTAGTCAAACACTAAACTCATAGTTCCAATAAGAATATCTCATTGGTGTTTCAAACACAGCATATCTATAACTAAATTGACTAGCTTATTATCTGAACTCCTTATTACCTCGAGGGAAAGAAGGAAACATAGCTAGAAAACTGGGAGTATGCTTGATTCCCTTTTCCTCCGATCTCATACCAAGTTATCACTTCTTCAAGTTCTAGCTCTTCATAATTATTGGACTCATCCTTTGTCTAAATCACTACTAGTGTCTCCTAACTAGGTTTCCTGCTGTCAGTTCTGACCAGTGTTACCTTCCTTGTTCAAATTGCTATCCTTAAATACTAAAGTGAGTCTCCCACATACAATCCTCAAAATCATTTAAAGAATCATGTTTCCCCCAACTTACTTATTTTCTTGACACCGTGTCAATTAGGATACAGTAACAACTAATGAAACTCCTTCAGCATACTCTCTTGACACTGCAAACCTTGACAAATGCTCTGCTAAGTATTTCTATAGATACTTTTGTAACTTTCCTAACCATATCAGGAATGGTTTTCTGTTTGCTTATTTGGCCTGATATTTGGGCTTTAACTTTCTTAAACACAGAGACAGCATCATGTATTATTTCAATCCTGTGCCAATGAGTACTTAAGTATCAAGTATAAATTGGTAGCCAGTTGTTCCCAGTTCAAACAGTCAGGCAAAACTAGAATGGACTCTAGCAGATGCATGTAAAAACCCTCATAATTGATCATTGTCTAATTAAGTTAAGAATCCTCTCCATCAGTACTGAAAGTGACATAAATTCCTAGGAGGAAAAATGCCAAGGCAGGGACTTGTACTTCTCAGGAGGCTGCTACTGGCTGAGAGTCAGGTGTAAGCCATTTTGTGTGTGCTGTGAGATAGAGAATGTATAAATGGGTGTATAAATGATTACAGGGCAAATTGTTTACAATACAATCATAGAGGTAACTAATTAAATGAGAGTTGGCATGTGCACATCTACCTGGAGCTAAGTAATTTTCCAGTTCTAATTCTCAAAGACTTGTAATGTTACAGATAAAAATTCTTAAGAAAGAGACATGAGAGGATTTCCAAGAATTCTTTTTATATGGTATACTTTAAAAAAAACTCCTGGGGCACTTTAGAACACAGTCTAATTGTGCAATATTAAGAATAGGATGTAGAGCAGTGGTAAGACTCTTGCTGCTCTTGTGCAAAGCTCTGGTTTAATTTGGTTCACAGCATCACAAGAAAACTGGAACAATCATAACTGATAATTGTATAGTATCCCTAACCACTTTGGGGACCAACGAAATGCCTCTTTAAATGGTACATAGTGATCCTGTCCCAGTAGAGTCCTGGCACTTATGCAGGTTCTACTTACATGCATGATTAAATAAGTATTTGAGTAACTGATACAAGAATAGTTTGAAATGCCAGCCTTCTAATTCTTAAACATTTGAAAAAATAGCTCACTGCATAAAAACTCTACCCAAAAACATGGTGATCCCCCATCTGTTCATTCACTTAGAGTGTCCTCAATAACAAATATACATAAGGAGGCGTATGAGATGCCCAGAGGTTGGGTGAAGGATTACAGATTGTTACACTGCGGAATAACTTTAATAACCTACTAGGGAAAGTCCAATATGCTCACAGAAAAATCATTATAATTTAGATCAGGGTAGGTGCCATAAGAGATACATAAACCAGGAGGTACAGAGATGCAGCAGATGGGAAAATAGCAGTTTAGGCCATAACGAGATTATACAAAGAAGTCAACATCTAAACTTTAATCTTAATGAGTGATAGAATTAGGGCAGGCAGAAATTGGAGAAAAATGTTGTTCAAATACCTGCTTAACTTAAACATCTTCCTACCACAGGAGACAGATACTTAACAGATTGGAAACTTAGTAATTGCCTTTACCCCAAAGAGCCATTATTTCATGTTTAACCCTCAAGCCAAATTACAGTTAATTGATGTTGTAAAAAATATATGGAAGTATATGTAACCTAGACTTTATTTTTATCAAATGAATGATGAAGATACTGATTATTGGTGTCTTGGTGAAATGAACTGAAAATGAATTTTCCCTGTGCTGTGGTTTCAGTATGATATGTGTTTTACAGACTCATGCATACTCATTTTCCAGCTGCTTATGTGGTTTGGGAAAGTATAGATTCTGTAGAAAATGGGGCCTTGTTGGAGGAAGTAAGGCATCAGGGTTCTATAGCCTAGCCCCACTTTTTGTGTTTCTCTCTACTTCCTGATTGCAGGCAATGTAACTGGCCAGCCTGCTGCTCCTGCCACTCAGCAAGGTCAGCTGTATTCCCTCTGGAAATGTCAGACAAAAGCAAACCAATTCTCCCTTAAATTGCTATTGCTGGGACATCTTAGCACAGCAACAGAAGCAAAACTGGGACACCCTGCATTAATAACATAAAAAGTAATAAATAAAATCTGCCCTAAAAGAGGAAATCACAGGGCAAACTATAGCTGGGTATGTTTCATTCACTGTATCTTTAAAGCATGTGCCTAGAAGAGGCATGAGAAAAAAATCACTGAGTACCTCCAGGCAAAAATAATAAGGAAAATCAAATATTTGTTGGTTCCATTTCTAACTGGAAAAAAATACTTCAGCCAATGAAATCTAACTTCGTCTTAAATATAGGAACTCACAAATGATCCACAAAGTATGGAAAACTCAACTGCGTGATTTTCATGCCAAAGAAAAGGCAAGTCTGTGCATGATTGTGCATGTACACACACAAACACACACCTAGAGTGGGGGAGGTATTTAATAAAAAGAGATCCTATAGTCAACTAGGATATTGAGAAAGAGTCGGCACTGTTTTCTGCAGTACAATTTACAGAAATTTTTCAGAATGTACGTGCATTTTGACACTTGAAACTTCTGAACTGCTCTTCATGAAATGGGGAGATCTAAGTCTGGAAAGCAGATCAATTGCTACACTATGAATTTATTTTGCTATAGCTTCGTCAATGCATTGTATCTTTTTCAGGGTGGAAAATCTAAGTACCAACATCCATTGATGTAATAATCTTATCCATTCCAGAAAAACAGAGCTGACGATGGAGTATTGAGAAGGAAGTTGCCAGGATCCAGTTATCAATCTTGGTTAACCCTAGGGTCAAAGTAGAAGTTATTTTCATGTTTAAAATAGGATTTTATTAATATAGTTATAATATATTCTGAGTCTAAGCAACTGAAAACATGTCTTTGATATCTTGTAAACATATTTACTCATCTTTTAATATGGTCAGTGGTGCTTGTATAAAAGATAAAAGGGTCGTGGAAGGGGTGAGACAAGAAGGGATTGAAAGGAGGACAGGGAAAGTGACGTAATTATATTTTCTCTTACCTTGGCAATTAAAAAAGAAAGCTAGCCAGGTGTAAATCCATTCTTAGTTCAGCATGTATTCAATTACTCCCATTTTAAATGTGAGTTTTATTGAAGTTGAAGTATGGTTTACATAAGTAAATGCACCCTTTCAAGCATGTTATGATGTGTCAGGTAGAATGTGAAGACTTCTGAGCAGCTAGTTTTAATCACTTTCTTAATTCATTTAGCCTAATCTAATGAGATACTAAGAGTCCCATAAATAACACAGTTTATTTTTGCAGTTCTGGTGGCTGAAGAGTTCAGGAAGGGAGTGTATTCCTATTAGACTCCTAGTAAATGCCTACTCCCTGGTTCACAGTCATGTGTCTTTGCACTGTGACTTTCATGGTGGAAGAGGAAAAGGGCCTCTTTGGAGACTCTTTTAAGAGAACAATATTTCTTACCACTGAGTAGTACTCCATTGTGCAAATAAACATGAGCTAATAGGAGATCACTGACTCAGGTCTGCCAAATGGGGAACCTGCATAAGACTGAACTAGACTCCCTTTTATAGGTGACAATGGTGTGAGTGGGACGATGTATGAGGTACTGGCAGTGGATTCAAGATCTAACACTAATGAACAAACTGACTTAGTGGAATCCATTCTATATGGAGAGATACCATGCTCAGCCTACACACAGGAGTGTGGGGAGTGAAGAGGTACTTTGGTACTGCCTCAATGAGATGGTGGGACAGACTTAGTAGACTTCCTAGGGGAGGCCTTACCCTCTCCCTGGAGCAGATGGGAGGAGGGGGAAGTGTAAAAATTTGGAATGTAAAAAATATAATAAAAAATGCAAAGGGAAATAAAAATAATTTCTTTTATTAGGGCTCCATTGTGAATATCTTGACACTTCCCCAAGGTCCCACATCCAAAAAGCTTTGAGCATTAGTTTCCAATATGCAAATTGAGGGTATGCCTTCTGTCTATTCTCTGATCATGTACAATTTGTGTTTATAGCTTTCTGCTGACAGCAAGAATGTGGGAGGTAGGCATTTTGTACCTAGTCCCCTCCCCCCCGTGGTACCACATGTACTGTTCATGTCATATTAAGACTAATTTTTGTGATAGTAAAATTATTATTGTTTTTAATTTTGGTATCTTTAAATGACCTCAGAATGCATGAGTAATTCATCCAAACTTATTCAAACAGCAATGGTGTTTGACAGAGAATGGTGTGAGTCCAGATTTTCCTATCATGCCAATTGCTGGTTTGTTTGCAATGTATCCAGTGATATCACCAAGGCCATCACCCCTACACACACGTCAGTTTTCCCATTTCTCAACATAGCCAAATTCTCAATAGTTTATGAAAGGAGAAAAATGAGATCATAAGGGGCTTAGAAAGGAAGAATATTGAAGCATGGTCCTTAGAAAGCAGGGGTGACCCTGGGAATTGTGGTAGAAATGGGCAGTAATGGTGATGTGACTGATATGTAACAGGAAAGGTTGTGGGGAATAATTTTCTTTCAGTGGAGTTTCCTGAAGTGAAAGTAGGAGTCCAGAGTACACATAGTAAGACAGGGGTCCCTCAGAAGTGAGGTAGAAACACGTTCAAGCCTCTCTTACAGTGCCACTAAGTGAACAACAAAGCTGGAGTAGCATGTGGTCTGGGTCATTCTCCATAACTTGTCACTTATGTCCAAAACAATCCATCCAAGTAATATAAAAATCACTGATATTAAAATACACAAGGGTAAAAGTATCCATTCTTAAATGTGAATCTTGGATTTATGACATATGTGTCATCAAATGAATTTGAATTTCCATCTTCCTTGTTTTATATCAAGCATCAGAAACTATCTTAATCACTTTCAAGTAGTTTTATGATACAATATTATCAGCTGAATTAACTGTGACAAAGTCACATGGGGAGGTATATATTTGACAGTGACATAATGAAAATTTAAAATTAGACTTTAATTTTATTGTGTGATTTTCTAGTATAAAATGTAATGTATTACTGTCCATTTAGAATTGCACAGAAAAGTAAAATTCTTTGATGTGTGCAGTTTTCTAGGCTTTTCTTCAATTTTAGAAAAATATAAACCTTAATTTTATTCAATATGAAAATAAGCATAATGTAATTTTTATATATTACTGTTGTAGGACCAAATATATTATATACCCCCTGTACTAGGTAAGTATTCATATCCACTTTGTTTTAAACAATACTTCTGAAGTCCGATGGTTGTTACTTTTACACATCTCTCAATTTATTTCAATTAATTTAAAATATGTTTATGTAACTATACAGATAATTTCTGTTCCATGACAGCGCCAGTAGTTCAGAAATCATAACCATTTTATAGGGATAATTGCTTGAAGAAGCATGGTATTTGTAATAAATAAAACTTTTAGTAAAATAATGTAGGTACATATTTTATGATGGAAAAATAACTTTCAAACCAGAATATCATGATACTCCACCACTGTCTAAGAATTGAGAAACAAATTGGAATGGCTTAAAGGTTATAAAATTTTATCAGGAGTAAAAGAATATAAAAAAGTATGAAAAATTCTTTGACCTTCACAAGAGTGAGCTCATTGATAATTTAGTTGAACTCTGTGGACACCAACCATATTGTAAGGCATTTTTCTACTATCTGGGAAGGTATGGCAAAGACCTACTAGAAACCACCTACAGCAAAGGACTATGGGACCAAGCCTACCCCTATACTAAGAGAAATTTGTAAAGTCTGGTCTTCTCAGTACTAGAAACAACATAATATTGTTGAGCTTACAAATTTAATATAGTCATTATTAAAATATCATTGGGTTTGGCTATGTTGTTAATGGTTTATTATTATTTTTTAAATTTAATTTTTTTCTTATTTTACATATCCATCCCAGTTCTCTCTCCCTACCACACTCCCATGCCCCCTCCAACTCCCGTCTATCTCATTCCCCATCCACTCCCCAGAGAGGGTAAGGCCTTCCATGAGGGAACAACAAAATCTGTCAAGTCATTTGGGGTAGGGCCTAGGCCCTCCCTCCTGTCTCTAAGCTAAGGTAGTATCCCTTCATGAGGAATGTGCTCCCAAAGTCCTTTTGCACACCAGGGATACATCCTGGTTCCACTGTCAGAGGTCCCATAGACTGCCCAGGTCTTCTAACTGAAACCCACATTTAGGGGGTCTGAATCGTTCCTTTGGTTTCCCAGCTATCAGTCTGGGGTCCATGGGCTCCCCCTTGTTCAGGTCAGCCATCTCTGTGGGTTTCTGTAGCCTGGTCTTGACCCCTTTGCTCATCAATTCTCCCTCTCTGCAACTGGATTTCAGGAGCTGAGCTCGGTGTTTAGCTGTTGGTGTCTGCTTCTGTTTCCATCAGCTACTGGATGAACATATACTCTAGGATGGATTATAAGATAGTTACCAGGGAAGAGCATTTAAGGTAGCCTCTCCACTATTGGTTAGATTGTTAATTGCGGTAACCCTTGTAGGTCTCTGGACATTTCCCTAGTGCCAGATTTCTCTTCAAACCTATAATGGTTCCCTCTATTATGGTATCTCTTTTCTTGCTCTCCTCTATTCTTTACCCCACTCAATCTTCCTGCTCGCTCATGTTTTCCTCTCCCATCCTCTTCTCCCTTTCTCTTTCTCCTAACTCCTTCTCGGCTCACTGCCCTTCACCCTAGCTCCCAATATGCTCAGGAGATCTTGTCCCTTTCTCCTTCTGTGAGGGACTATGTATGTCCCTCTCAGGGCCCTCCTTGTTTCCTAGCTTCTCTGATGGTGTGAATTCTAGGCTGGTGATCCTTTGCTCTATCTCTAAAGTGAATACATACAATTTTCATCTTTTTGTGACTAAGTTACCTCACTCAGGATGGTTTTCTCCTAGTTCCATTTATTTGCCTGTGAATTTTAAGATTCCACTGTTTTTTTTTCAGCTGAGTAGTACTCCATTGTGTAAATGTGCCACATTTTCTCCATCCATTCTTCAGTTGAGAGGCATCTAGGTTGTTTCCAAGTTCTAGCTATTACAAATGATACTGCTATGAACATAGTTGAATAGATGCATAGGTGTGAATATTTGGGTATATGAATAAGAGTGGAATTGCTGGATCCTATGGTAGACTGATTCTCATTTACCTGAGGAATTGCCATATTGATCTCCAAAATGGCTGTACAAGTTTGCACTCCCACCAGCAGTGGAAAAGTGTTCCCCCTCTCTCCACATCCCCTACAGCATAAACTGTCATTGATATTTTTGATTTTAGCCATTTTGACAGGAGTAAGATGGTATCTCAGAGTTGCCTTTATATCCATTTCCCTGATGGCTAAGGATGTTGAACATTTTCTTAAGTGCCTTTCAACCATTTTGGATTCCACTACTGAGAATTATCTATTTAGTTCTGTACCCCAACTTTTTAATCGGATTATTTGATGTTTTTGGTGACTAGCTTCTTGAGTTCTTTGTATATTTTGGAGATCAGTCCTCTGTCAGATGTGGGTTTGGTGAAGATCTTTTCCCACTCTGTGGACTGCCATTTCGCCTTGTTGACTGTGTCCTTTGCCTTACAGAAGCATCTCAGTTTAAGGAGGTTCCATTTATTAATTGTTTATCTCAGTGTCTGTGCTACTGGTGTTATGTTCAGGAAGCAGTTTTCTGTACCAAAGCATTCAAAGGTAACTCCCACTTTCTCTTCCAGTGTGGTTGGATTTATGTTGAGGTCTTTTATCCATTTGGACTTAAGTTTTGTGCATGGCAATAGACATGGATCTATCTGCAGTCTTTATACACCAGCACCCAGTTATGCCAGCACCATTTGTTGAAGATGCTTTGCTCTTTCCATTGTATAATATTTCCTGTTTTGTTAAGTTGTTAATGTTGTATGGAAATAGATAAGTTAACCCTTCACTTTATAAGAAATGAAAGTGACATTAGAAACTCAACATTGTCTAACAAAAACTCCAAGTTGGAGGATTCACATAATTAATCAGTTTCAAAATTACTGCAGAGCTACAGTAATTGAAACAGTAATGTAATGACACAAAAATAGACATATCAATCAAAGGAATAGAATAAAGACTCTTAAATTTATGCATTTATGGCCAAGTTTTTGACAAGTTGTTGCAGACAATTTGACAATCTTGTCAGCAAATACTCTGTAACCACTCATGGTATACATATGAAAAAATAAATTTGGACCTCTTGCCTCACAGTGCAGATTAAGAAGCCAAAGTCAGTTTATGTCTAAAATCCTACAAAATCTATGGTAAAAAGTCACTATGGCATGTGCTAGGCAATGTTTTACTAGCTGTAAAATCAAACACAAACAAGAGAAAATATATGAATTGGAATTAATAAAAAATGAGCACTTTTCCATAACAAGGGAGCCACTAAACCACAAATTATAGTGTATGGCTATGACCCTAGGACCCAGGAGCCCGAAGAAGGAGAACCACTGTTTTGAGGGTACCATGTACTTACTATACACATCACCCTGACCATAATAGAACAAGATGCTCTTTCTTTAAAAGGAATAGAAAGAGACTAAGGAAAATGCATAGTCACTAATAAAGAAAAAAAGTGGTTTAATAAGAGAAAATACGTGTAAATTATATGCCTGAGAAGGACTCTATCATATACTTTTCTGTTGTTGTGTTAAGATACCATGACCAAGACAACCAAAAGAGTTTATTGGAGGCTTATTGCTCTAGAAGGTGTGTCCATGATCATAGTTGTTAGTTGTTTGTGACACGCATTGCAGCAGATAGGCAGGCATAGTACTGGAACAGAAGCTGAGAGTTTACATCATGACCCATAAGTACAGGGGACACATACATACATACATACATACCACACACACACATAAACACACACGCACACACACACACACACACACACACACACACACACACACACACACATGCACGGAAAGAGAGACAGAGAGACAGAAACTGGCAGAGACTGAGATCCAACTGGCAATGATGTGAATTTTTGAAACCTCAAAGCCCATCCACAATAACATATCTCTTTCAATAAGACCACACTTTCTAATCCTTCCCAAAGAATTCTATCAACTAAGGACAAAGATTTGAACATATACACCATTGGGATGGCCATTCTTATTCAAATCACCAGGACTTTTACCCAGAACACAAAGAACTTTTACAACTCAGCAATAAAATAACAACAAAATTATAAAATATGTGAAGTGTATTTATTTTTAAAAAATAAATACAAATTATCAAGTTCTTACACTCAATAGCTACTATCAAATGATATTCCAAACAAAACACCATGAGACACCATGTCATATGTCACAGTACTGTGTCTAAAATTCTTATCTACAAATAATATAGTAAATATTGACAATGGTATGGATAAATAGGTACTAGATACCATGCTTGTGAAAGTGAAAAATGATATAATTGTTGTGAGACAAATGGAAGATTTCCTCATAATGATAAACACAGAATTATTACATGAGCTAGAAATTCCACTGATATGGATTCTGCCATGATCTGTAAAGACATGCCTAAGCAATAAACTGTAATTGGGTATTAGCAGCTGAGTTATTCATATCACCAAGGGTTGAAATGACCCAGAGTCACAATTTATAGATTAAAAAGAAAAGAAAATGTGGTACATAACAATAATGGGATATTGAGTCTGCCATGACCATGGCCAATCCTATTATTAAAGGAAATATTTAAATTTATTGTAGGAAAACTTTGATCAATTAAAAACTATGCATTGAAAACTAGAAAAATAAAGCACTGATTTCCACTCAAACTGTAAATGTTGCTCTATTTTGCTGCTTCTGAGCAAGGAATTATGATTTTCCCAGTACTGGTAGAGCTTTAAACCTAAGCTTAGATGACCACTGTCATAGTATTTGGCTCTTCAGATTTAGACTGATCCTGCAGTCTACCATTTCATCTAAACACAAAGCACCAGTACTCTAGTTTCTGGTGTTAATTATATAGGTGAGAGATGTGGGAGCTTTACTTGCCTCAGAGGGTTGGACGGCCTTCTCAGAAAATACAATATACTGTGAGAAAAGCAGTGCCCAGATATCCCTTTTCATGAAAAAATACAAGATGCAAATATGACTGGACAAAGTGCCCACAGCATACATGTCATTGCTATTTTTTATGACTTCAATAAGGTTATGAACAGTAGCTGCTTTGGTAACAGAAGTTAAAGCAAGTTGGACAGTGTGACAATATCAGTAGGGAGCGGGGGGGAAGAGCACTGGTCCACACCATCTGGTCAATGCCCACAGCATGGCAACTCAGCCTGAAGCCCTGACAATTTGCTTTACTTATTCATAAGGACATATTTAAGACAATTCATAAATAAAGCATGTGTACCCCAAAGTGGCATTACTAATTGGAATTAGTAGAATTCCTCAGGCATGGCTCAACAAATATGCATATTTGAGTCTTCATGTATGTATTGATGCTGAAGTCTTGGGCTCTTTAATGAGTTAGATCTTTTCCAGGGCAGTCGTGAAGGAGCTCCACTTGCAATTAATTAGTTAATTCCATTATCATTGGTTTCCACTTAAAATACTTTTAAAATAGAACATCTGAGCTCTGACTCTGATGGTCATGAACTTTCTTTTTCTTCTCTAAGGAAGTGAGCCTGTGACTATGTGAAGTTTAGAGGCCAGGACTCACATCTGTTTTGTCTAGCATTGCAGCCTGAGCATTGTTATGGCACCTGAGATTTAGAGCAAAGCATAAACAAATCGTGCCTCAAAAGTTTTGGAGAAGAAAGATTATTTTGTTTCCTTCATTGTGGTTCATTTTTTTCTTTTTACCCAAATTCCTATGTCAGACACTGCTCCATAGTTGATATGTTTTCATTGCCTGAGAGAGTTTAAAGATTTTAAGATAAGAATAATAGAAATAATTCAATCAGGTAAGAACATATATTAACATATATCATTTCCTTTTCTACTTTCCTTCATAAATGTTAGAGTAAGGACCCATAGGCTCTCAGTCACCCCACTACTACTTCATAAAGTAAAGTAAACAAACATCTTTCATTTAGAATAATAGTGACATTTTGGCTGCAGGAGCTGTCTAGCTCCCAGCAGAATTATATGCATATGACATTAAGATGCTGTACATTAAGATGCTGTACTTTTTGAGAAAGAATTCTCTCTAAAATTCTCACCCTCATCCTTACTATAAGTGTTTGCATGCAGACCTGAGATTTTCTTAAACTAAAATGTGCTTGACCTGTGTTATTTTTTTCCATCTGCCTATTACAGGATGTTGGTTATTGCACATCCGAGTCTCCAAAACATCATTGGATGACTATTGGTTGTTTTCTTCCTGGGACCTGTCTACTGCCCTGGGAACTCTTACAGATTTTATAAGAGCTCCAATCAGCTACATAAGCTGTTTTTATGAAAGCTGTGTTTTACCAAGGGCAAATAAATTAGATCTACTCAGTTTAGTGCTTGACTTTTAAAACTTAGCATGTGAGCTAGTGTAAAATATAAACTTGCCAAAAATGTCATTCTTGAGATCCATTATGAACATTAACTTCAGGTGGACCTGAAAGGCCATAACAGTTGGGGCTCAGACAAGTGCTTTATAAAAACCTAATAATTATGAATATGTATCAGTTGCACTAAGAAGTAAATTTCCCCTCAAAGTCTATGAAAAAGTAATTGGTATATTTATTGGCTAAATCCCATGTGAACCATGTTATTCAGTATTGAAGCTAGTCAACAGGAAGCTCTATACAATTAATAGTACAAAAACATAGCAAAAATCCAGGTTGTGGGCAACTCAACATTATATACCACATATAACCAAATATCTTTATTCATTTGGACAATATATCTTGTGATTCATTTATCAATTGGATTCCAGATGGAGACTGGATTCACACCCCTCTGTACTCTGTATTATGAAGAGGGAAAAAGGCATGTAGGCATTACACAGATAAACAACTAAACAGAAACACTATAAGCAAAATTTATAATCACTTGTTCCTTTCCATCACCTACATTTTCTGTAACACACCCCACATCTATCAAGTCAATATTTCCAACTTTAAGTTTGTAGACTGAGGAAATTGAAAGATTTGCTGTAGCCATGTATGATTGAAAGGTGTAAACAAAAGTCATTGGGTAGGGAAAAAGCTTGCTCATCAGGGTATGACTTGGCTGGAGGCTTTTGATTTTATAACTCCTTCTTCCTGAAGTTCAGAACTAGACAAGATAGTCAGAGCAGGTAGTATTTTGTGATGGTATGTTATCCATGAAGTTGAGGTTCCTATGCTAAGGATTTTGTAACAGAATAAAAGAAGAAGCCTGGATCCTTCCTAGATATAGTGCTGTTATATGCACTTCTCTCTGCTTACTTAGGGCTTCATTTATATAAGAGAAGAATGAAATGCTATCATGGGCAGGCAACATTTTGTTGTAGTTATTTGCTTGATTGCTTTTCTTGTATGTGGCTTAATGCAAGCTTGATTGAAACAAATGATCTTAGGATCTGACCTGAAACTGAGGATGGAGCTAAAGCAGACACTCATAATATTTTCTCTGGAGTGATGCAACTTAAATTGAGCTCTCATTTAGATAGTGTTGGCCAGGGCAGAAAATGGAAAAAGGTGGAAAGGAAAAGAATAAAATGTAAGAAACCTTTGGAGCAGAAAATAATCAGACTCTGCTTGGTGGAAGGAAAAAATTCAGTGTGCTTGAAACACAAAGTTAAACTGAGATTGACCCATACTGCTATTTAAGATTTCAGCGTGCTGTTACACTTCTTGGCATTTACACATCTTGAGAAACTCAAATTTTTTGCTTCATGGATAGAAGGTTTGAAATACAACATTGTACATTTAATTTTTATTAAGAAACTGCAGCATTCATTAAGTACATAAACATAATAAAATAAAAAAGGTTTAAGTACAGAGCTGATGTAATCAAATTTACAGACATACACACCTTCATATTTATACAGAGTTAGCACACTATCTGTCATGAGAGAAATACGCTGGAAAAGTGTGAGCATGGATAACAGGAAGCCAATCAACAGCCACAGCAACATCCCAAGGAAGAGATGTTTGGATGTAATTCATTTAACTTTGATTTACCTAACACTTACTATAATGGCAAGAAACAAAATTTAGAAGTTTTGATAGAAATTGTGTGGGCTATAGTACAAATATATTAATTGTAAAGCTTGATATATTTTTCAAACAAGTATGTAGATAAAACATGAAACAATCTTCCAGTCTCTACTTCCAGTCACTACAGTGTTTTGACAAAATTACCCATTATCCTGACATACAACAACAAATAAATTTGGCCATTATTTTCTTGATATGAATGGACTTCAGAAGTATGAATTCCTTTCATGCCTGGTTTATTTTCTTCTTCAGCATATGTAATCAATATGGATTAAAATAATATACTAGCTTTTTTGGCCGCGGCAGCCATCTTCCAATAACTCAACAAAATGACAAACAATAGGGGAAAGAGAAGGTGCACTCGCTACATGTTCTCTAGTCCTTTTAGGAAGCATGGAGTTGTTCCTTTGGCCACGTATATGCGAGTATACAAGAAGGGTGATATTGTAGACATCAAGGGAATGGGCACTTTTCAAAAAGGAATGCCCCGCAAGTGTTACCATGGCAAAACAGGAAGAGTCTACAATGTCACCCAGCATGCAGTGGGGATCATTGCAAACAAGCAAGTTAAGGGCAAGATTCTCACCAAGAGGATTAATGTGCGGACTGAGCACATCGAGCACTCTAAGAGCACAAACAGCATCCTGAAGCAGGTGGAGGAGAACAACCAGAAGAAAAAGGAAGCCAAGGAGAAGGGCACCTGGGTTCAGCTCAAGCGCCAGCCTGCACCAACCAGAGAAGTACACTTTGTGAGAACAAACTAGAAGGGGCCTGAGCTGCTGGAGCCCATCCCATATGAATTCATGGCCTAATGTACAAAAAAAAAATAAAGACCTGGACTTAATAATTAATAATAATTATTATAAATTAATAATATAAATTAATAAATAATATGATTGGTAATTATAATTAATTATAATTAATAAATAATAATAAAATTAATGATAATATAATTGAACATCACCTATATATCTTTCTTATCAAACACTGAGGAATTTGAAGATAATACACAATACCTATGATTCTCCACACATTCATGCAAGTTTTTTACTTATATTTATGAAAAAAACTATTTTGGTATTTCACAAGATAACATTATTTTATATGTACAAATACACTGTCAATTTTGAGCTTACAGCTAAGTTTATATTTTGGAGCTTAGAATTTCAACAGTGCACAATAATTATCTATTGTTTGAGTAACATTTAAAAGTTTGAGTAATGATTTAAAAGTACATATAGCACAATCCCCATGGAGGGACACTTCCTTAACCTAGAGGCAGGAGGACGGGCCTGGTCTCTACTCTAAATGATTTGACAGATTTCTTTTGATCCCTCCTGGAAGGCATCACTCTCCCTGTGGAGTGGGGGGTGAGGTGGAATGGGTGTGTGGTCAAGGGACATGGAACTGAGGGAGGGAGAGGTAACTGGGATCAATATGTAAATTAGAAAAAATAAAAAATAATAAAAATATAACAAAAATTCCATATAACATTTAAATATGGAGAACTTGCATTAAAATAATAAAAATATAAGTATTCTCTTCAAGAAAATGTATCTAAGATAATGGTTCCAAAATCCAAATATAGATTAATCACACATTATATATGAACAAACCTTTATTCCTTAAATAAAACTTTAAAATCAACCAATGAAAAACAAATTTGATATTCAAGGACATTTTATCCTGTACCTTTTTCTTTCTACATACCTACCCCCCTTTGCTTTCTACAGTCAAACACTGCCAAAAATATTAAATAGTAATCCCTGCAAAGTAGTCAGTCCTGAGTACTGAAATGTACAGGAGTCTGAGTTGTGTGACAGAATCCTTCCATCCAGGACATGAACTAATCCTTTTGGGCATAGTCTCCATGCTATATATGCTGCCTTCCCTGTTGGTATTATTGGCTTCCCTCAGTAATCAATACAAGTATCACCATGTTGTATATAGGATTTGTTATTATTTGTAGTTCCAACAACCACTGGGGATTTTGAAACATTCTTGTTGATGAAGGGGGAATTATTATGTTAATGTACATGTTGTTTTAAAAACACAGATATTTCCTTGACAACGTCAAGCACAAGACCTTTTATTAATTTTTTACATCTTACGTATTTCCTAGATAACTTATTTCTTGATGTTGTGTTGTCATCGTAAAAGACTTACTTCTACCTCTAGGGACATTACTGAGAAAATATTTTTAGCACAGTTTTTCTTAAAAGAAAGGCTGTCAAAAGCTGCATTTGAATTCAATATATTTCTCCTCTTCTGTCCATAGTATAAATTTTGGTTCTCTTTTCTTCCCTTGTTTTGCTGTTTATAAAAATGTTAAACTATGATACTTCCAAAGTGGGTAAAATACTGATAAGGAATTAGGAACTGGTGACATCTGTTCCCCCATGATTTTGTCTGTTATAAATTCTCTGTTTTACATTTCTTCTTGTGATTTCTGTTCTTAATTCCTTTACATTTTTTCCAAAAAAACTTAATTTTCTTCTTTATTCCTGTGGCCTCACTCTCTGTGAATATCATTCTTTATCACACATAAGAGAATCAGGTGTTGGCCTTGTTTTCTGCACAATAGAGTCCCACTTTAAAAGTCCTTACTTAAACTTCTATCTTGTATTACACCCCTTTTCCCATTCTTTCGGCCTAGTTTCTTCATAGTTCCAGATTTCACGAAGTCTTTGATCCATTTAGAGGTTTTTTTGGTTTTTTTGGTTTTTTTTGTTCAGGGTGAAAGGTAAGGGTTTAGTTCCATCCTTCTATGTGTAAACATCTGGTTTTCACACTTGGGGGACATGCTGTCTTTTCTCTAGCATGCACATCTGGCATCTTTGCTAAAAATCAGGCTACTTTATTTGTGCATGTCTCCATTCTGTAACTTCACACGTCTGTTTCTGTGAGAGAACCACAATTTTTTATTTCTCTGACTATGTGGTATAACTTGAAATCAGGTATGGTAATGCCTCAAAACTTGTTCTAAACCATGGTTATCTGAAGGACCTTCTAAATAGGACTTCAATTGCTCAGGAAATAATAAAAATTGACATATGGAATTTCATGAGACTAAGAAGGCTCTGTGCTACAAAGGAAATGGTCAAATGAGTAAAGAGAATCTTACAGAATGGAAGAAAATCATCATCGGCTGCATAGCTGACAATTTACTAATATTTAGAATATCCAAAGAACTAAAAATCAAAACATCAAGAAAAGGAATCAGGGAAAATGGGTTATTGAATAACCAATTATCAAAAGAGTAAATACAAATAGCTGGTAAACATTTTTAAAGTGTTCAACATTAGGGAAATGTAAACTAAAACTCTTATTAGATTTCATCTCATCCTAATCAAAATGGTTGCCATCAAGAATTGAACAGACTAAAAATTGTGGTAAGAATAATGGCAAATGAGGAACCCTTCCTCACTGTCAGTGAGGTGCATCCACTAAGATAATTAAACAGCAAGAAGCAGAATTATCACTGCTGGGTATACTGGAGAGACTCTATATCCTACTCCAGAAGTAATTTCTCATCAGTGCTATCATTCTATTCACAATAGCTAGAAAATGAAATCAGCCTAGGTATCTATCAATTGAGGAACAAATAATGCAAATATGGTACATAATGGAATTTTACTCATCTATTAAAAAAAAGACTACTGAGAAATGTATTAATAGTTTTAGTCATCTGTGAATCCTAGAAAATCAATGCCAACTTGCCAGCCAAGTTGTGCTCACACTGAAAATAGTGGCACAACTGTTAGCAGGTGACAAATTGACCTCTGAATGGTTTTGAGACCCACTCCATGGGAGGGAATTCATACTTGATACTATAAATAAAGTCCAAAACCCACAACTAGAGAGCTTATAGGTCCTAGAGGGAAAATGAGTATTGTTTAGCTAAGCTGACATGGGATCAACCTATCTTCTGAACATTTGTTTGCACTCATAAACAACTGTGACTCTCAGCTTTTATCAGAAAATCTTCTCTCTACAATTATTGTTGCTAACACAAAATCCCACGGCTTCTCAGGATGCTAAGAAAGGAACAATTGAGTGTCCAGCCTTAAACAGAATACTTGTATCATTCCCTCTAAAGCTCAGGGAATGCCATGAAGGAGGGGTGGGAAAGAAAGGGAGAAAGGATTGTGAAATACTGTTTTCTAAAGGACCTGAGACAGCCAATACGATCAGAAATTACAGTAGCCGTGGTTGTCTGCTCTGGGCATGTAGGAGCTGGACCTGTCAATTGTCAGTTATGGATAAGGATTCACAGGGCCCTATCATGCTGAACTATTGGTTACTGGTGGATTCTTAGGGAAGGGAATCACCATCTTCAGCTGTGTAGATTAGCCTACTAGGCTCCACTGGATAGTCCCAAATCCTTAGTCACACAGTCACCCTGGTTAAATTTAGTATGTCACACAACACAATGAAGAAATAAGGGTGGAAAGGGTATCCCAATACAACATGGAGGGTTGGCAGGAGTAAGAGGATGATGGGAAGGGTTGGAACATGAGTAATTAGAATGTATTATATAATACATGTATTAAATTGTCAAAGACAAAATTTAATTTTAAAAAAGTTCAAAACCTTCCAGAACCCAAAGGTTATGGTGTCAATCACAAATAACACACAGACAGAGACACCGTACTAGATATAAACTTGTTGGCCTGTTACTAGCATGATTTTTATTGGCTAGCTCTGTCTTAAATATTAACCTATTCTATTAATCTAACTATTTCCATGTGGTCTTATCTTAGAGGAGAGAAGGTCCGGACCTCTGCTCCCTCAAGTCTCTACATGCTAAATCTCCTACTACATCTCCCAGATCCTCCTTGTCTCCTAGTCCCACCTATCTTGCTTTCCTTTTTGCCAACAGTGCTTTATTCATTAACCAATAAGAGAAACATATTTACAGAATAACATGCCCCATCAATGGAGAAACATGTTCTAATCCTCAGTGAGGCCAAACATGTTTAAATTAAATGTCATTTATTAGACACAGTACCTCGTTCTGCTCCCTGTGGATATTTTCCACATGTCTTTCTTGAGTAGCTTTCTGTCATGTTGACACATTCCTCTGGTTATTGGTGCCTGAAAACACTATCAAGAAATAATAGCTCTTATATCAACAGATGAATTTACCTTTCTGAGTCTGGGTAGTATTTTCTTTCTGGGGGGATTTTTGCCTGTAATGACTATCTGGAGAGAATGGCTGTGAACAATGTCTTACTCTGTTTTGTGTAGTCACTGCATTGGTTCGTACAGTAAAGGTTTGTAGTAGAAACAGGTAACGTCACCATTTTATCCACCTCTTCCCTTAGATATGCGATGGATGAAAGGTGGGTCCATGAAAGTCATTTTGTCTCTGACTGGATAGATTTACTTTTAGTTAAAATACTGCTATATTTGCAACCACTCTGGATGTTTCTGTGACAGGCATTGAAGTTATTACCTGTCAGATATGGACTATCAGAATGCTGCTAGTTAATTTCTGATGGCAGATCATCTGTCTCATTTTTAGCTAATTGATATACCTTATATTATCTTTAATAGTTACTGAATTGTCTTCCAGTAGGTTGATGATACTTGATGGCAGTGTACTTAGAGCTTTATCTCCCAAAATTTCTTATTTACAAAAAAACCCTTTTAAATCTTTGAAGCCACAGTATTTGAAAATTTAATAAAAACAGGAAGTGGAGCACAAGGCTGTAGATTATGTTGAAACTTTCTTTCGTAAGAGTGCTAAATTATGACTACATTTCATTACATCTCTCTACTGCAGCATTCATAGAAATTGATGTGGTATTTAACACTTCTACAGCAGATTTGGGGCAAATATTTTGAAAATTCTTGAAAATGGCATTCCCTTCAGTCTGGTTTCTTACAGAAAACATGTAAATGTTGGTTGATATTGGGAGGCCTTAGCTGTCCTTGGGCTACTTGTATCATAGTTGCAAGAAGCGTTTGTGGAAAAGGGGGTGCTAGTTTGCAGATTTCACTTCAGGATAGACAGGAATTAATAAATTGTGGGCATTTCACAGTCACTGGACTCTTCTCATAAAGTGAATCACTGTTGAAGGTGCAGGACCAGAGATATTCATGTGTTCAGTCCATCAGCGTCACACCACAACTTGAGGAAATAATGAGCTACATTTCTGTTCCTATCTAAGTAACTGTACTTGCTCTATTTCTTGGACCTTGTTATTCTTTTCAAAGTAGTTTGGAGGACTAACTGACTGAAAAAAATAGATAATTAAACTAAAACTTGGGAAAAAACTGAAGACACAAGTTTGAAAGTATCTATAGCTCAGTCTCCTATATTCCCTTTCAAAGTAGCAGGCATAACTGAAGACTGAACAGATGATTCCCAGAAGAATTGGAAATTGGAAGTAAATTGAAGATTTTTTTACCCCAAAATATTTGCACATGTAGTCGAAAGCAATGCAGACTGTTTCTGAGTTTTCCTCTGTACATTTAAGGTAGTACCTTGTGGATTACCAGGCATTTTACCACCCTAGAGGACAGCTCAGCCAGGAAAGTGGGCAACATGAACTGAGAGCCTCAAAGGGCAGAAGCAGAGCAGAGAAACTTTGGAGCCTCACTGCATCAACGTAAAGGTCTTGATGATGAACAGAACACAGCAGAGGCTCTCTCACTTCTTACTTCTTAGTTCTACCCCTCAATATAGCCATTTGCTATTCATGGCATCTGGACATTTACTGGAAAATACATCATGGAAGGCGAGGATTAAATGAGTACACAAGACCCAAGATAAATAATAAACAGGTGTTTATTAGGGAAGCATTTACACAAGTATTAGTAAATAACCATTGATGGGAGATATTATTCTGTAAATGTATGCTCTTATTGGTTAATGAATAAAGCACTGTTGGCAAATAGGAAGGTAAGATAGGCAGGACTAGGAGACAAGAAAGATTCTGGCAGATGTAGTAGAAGAGATTCAAGATGTAGGGACTTGAGAAAAGAGGTCTGGACCCCCATCTCCGATAAGCAAAGACCACATGGAAACACTTAGATTAATAGATATGGGTGAACATTTAAGACAGAGCTAGCCACTAAGAAACACTAGTAACAGGCCAACAGCTTTATATCTGATACATTGTCTCTGTGTGTTATTTGGGCTAACACTACTCAAGGACCAGGCTGGAGAGAAAACTGCTCAGAACAAATCATCACAACCTTCCTGATCCTGAAGATGCAGTCTGCCCTTCTGATGCTATCACCACAACCCAAGAAAGCAAGTTAGCCCCTCCTCTTTCTTATAAGAGGTCACAACTGCACACCTGAAGCCTCGCCCCTAGGATGTGGCCACTACTGCAAGTTCACTGACAAAACAAGATGCCACTACATGTATCATTTTAAAAGGATTTTGTTTTAATAAATATCTTTGTGGTTCATGAGCTTTATAACATGATGCTATAGAATACACATGGATAGTAAAATGGTTATTTCAGTAAAGCAGATGCATTCATATAGCATTTCAGTTATATTTTGACACAAGAGAAGGTACAATATACATGAAAATTCCCAATATAATGCAATGTTACTAACTATTGCCTTCTTTTTCCATATCTAGACATGTCCATCTTATGTGTAAGACACCTTGTGTTTCTTAATCTTATTCCAACCCTTGTTTATGATGATATTTCATTTTCTTCCTCTGTGTATTTGATATTTTTGTCACATACAAATGGGGTAATATACTATTATTTTCTTGTAGTCTCTGTTATTTTCACATAAAACAATGTCTTCTATGTTTATACTCTGGCAAAAGTCAATATCTCCTTTTTACAGCCTGGATAATATTTCATTTTAAACATATGCATGCCTCTATCCTCCAAAGTTTTCTTGTCCAATTATCCACTGATATATATTTGGAGAGCTAGCCCATAAACAGTAATGGTAACTGGCCAACAGGATTGTATCAAATACAGAGTCTCTGAGTGTTACTTGGGGCTGGCGTGGCTGTGGGCCCAGACTGGCGGGCTGGTGGAAACATGCACGCTACAGATGGCGCCCAACGTGGCTATAAGAACTTTCACTTAAAACTTGATAAAAGCTTAAAAAGGGATTTTAGAAACAAAGGAACAGAGACTAGCAAGACTTCTTAGTAGCAGCATTTTCTCGGTTGGATTTGTTTTGTTGTAGACAGAGATTTGCGCGGCTCCTTTAAGGGAGGTTTCCAAAATTAGCATAAGCTGCAAAAAAGCCGCCTTGCTTTTAAAGAGCTCTGCTAACAATTCATTGGTGTGTAGGAGAGCTGCAATGAAGGTTTACACTGTGTTTTAAAAAATACGCTGGCTTGGGAGAGAAAAAGAAACAGGATACAATGGTTTGAAAAAGAAAAAAGGAAGTAGAATGTATGGGTATGGTGGCACATGCCATTAATCCCAGCACTCCGCAGACAGAGGCAAGCAGATCTCTGTGATTTCAAAGTAAACCTGGTATGCAGTGAATTCCATGACAGATAAAAGTTACACAGAAAAACCCTATCTCAAAATATGTAAAAATAGAAGTAGAAGAAATAGAGTAATAAAAAAGCCACGTAAAAATGGAAAGCACAGAAAAATTTTGGATACTATACGCGATTCTGTTGTCTTTAAATTATTTGACTGTTGAGAAAATAACAACAACTGATAAAAGAAATGCTACTGGATTAATTCAATTTATATATTTTAAAAATGCTTTGACTCCAAAATTTAAGCCTAAGGACAAGTTACTGGGGAAAAGGATTTCTATTTTTGTTTCCACAGAAAATGAAAAGCTATGGATTCTTTCCAGACTTATATGGTTTGATCGAGCCAGACCCCCTGAAACAGCTCCCCAGGTGATCCAACATTCAAAGCAGTTGAGACAAAGCCTTGCAGACTACTGCCAAGATTTCTGCGTCTTCTTTGGACCCCCATGACAGCGCCCTCTACCAGCAGGAAGTAATTTGGAAAGAACGACGCCCAAATTCCCAAATATTGTTTATAAATGTTTGTTTTCATTTAAATGGGCTTGGTTATAAATGGCTATAACCAAAAGCAATCTTTTTAAAGGGAAAAGGGGAATTATGGTATAGAAATGAATACTTTGCTTTGGAATGGATTTTCTTTTATTGATACAATTTAAGGTCAATTTTGTGATATGTATATTTCTCCTCTTGCTTAGGTATTATGTTTATATAGCTCATTGGAAAATGTAATGTATAATTTAGTACAGATTAGAGAGTAGCCTATGATAATGAAAACTTTAGAGTTAAGTTAATTAGGATTTCTAGATATGCAGAGATGTATTTGAGATGAATAAGCATTCTTCAAACCTTTCAAAGACCTACAGAATATGGCATTTAAAATGATTTAGGGATTATCTTGACAGTGAGGCACAACTGCTCTTGGTAACACCACCTGCATCAGAAAGGAAGATGGACATCAAAGAAACACATTATGGGATTTGCTTCTAATATGGCAAGACTAGCCATTTGGACAAGATACTGCTCTTGTCTAGACTGACTATATGCTGAATAAACTGGATGTGCAGGACCCACAGAAAGATGACTGCTAATGCAAGATGGACATTGCTACAGGATTCCTGCTTCATGGAAGAGGCTGCCAGACAGCCAGACAGTCTACAGGACACAGAGAAAAGTTTCCTGCCTTGTTGAGGAGTCTGGACACACACTATGGCCTATGGGCTGAAGATGGAATATTACAGAAGAACTTAGGGTGACTGACCAGGCAATGCATTGTCTCTGTCATTTCTAGAGTTTATATATTATCCTTCTGTGGTCTTTGATGGAGTTGAAGACAGGTAGTTATGGTTATAGTTTTCCTTAGGATTAAAGATAAGTTACATATAGGACTTTAGACTCACAAAGATAGGATAGATGATATTTTCTTTAAGTCTTACAAAATGTTAATGGACTAAATATTGCTAACTGTGATTCTTATTTGATAACTGTTGAATGGTATATTTTGCTATGTTAAGGTTAAACCCCTTCTTTTACTTTAGACAGAAAAGAGGAGATGATGGGAGATGTTATTCTGTATATATGTTTCTCATACTGGTTAATAAAGACCTGTGGCCAATGAGATAACAAGATAGGTGGGGCTAGGAAACCAGGAGGAGGAGAGAGGAAGTAGTTGGAGTCGAGATGTAGCCGGGGGAAGAAGCAGGACGCCTGCCACGGCTCCCTGATAAGACGACCACGTGGAAATACTTAGATAAGTAGAAATGGGTTAATAATTAAGGCAGAGCTAGCCCATAAACAATAATAGTAACTGGCCAACAGGATTGTATTAAATATAGAGTCTCCTGCGTGTTATTGGGGGCTGGCATACCAGACCAGCGGCGGGCGGGCTGGCTGGAAAACATACACACTATACGTGACTATCTTAAATGACAGTGTAGTTGACATGGAAATGTAAATACCTTCGTGGGGTGATAATTTCATTCCAGGCAATTTTGGAATCTACCTACACAGAAGGTGATTGCTGAATTGTTTGATAGTTCTATATTTTATTTATTTATTTTAGTTGCTTTGTAGCACATATTTTTATAATGGTTCCTCTAATTTCCCTCTCTAACAGTAGTATACTAGAGTGCTATTTTCCCACACTTTAGCTGACAGTTAACATGTTGATAACAGGTATCCTAATGGTGAGAGATAATATCACATGGTGATTTTAATTTGTACCTGTCAGTCTGTTGAACAATTAACACCTTCTTTGGAAGCAAAATGTTTGTTGTTCCTTTAAAAGATTACTATGATTTTATTTATTTACTCAACTATCTTTAACAGTGAAATGCCTCTAAGTATTCCATTTTTAAATGTTATTTCTTTCATGTGTGTGTTTGTTTGTCTCTCTTTGTGAGTGTATGTTATAGAGATAAGAAGTGTGAGTGTATGGTAGAACTCAGAAAAATTAGTTGGATCACCTAGAGCTGGACTTGCAGAAAGTTGGAAGCCACCAAATGTGGATGCTGGGAACTAAATGCAGCACTATGGAAGATCACTTAGCCACTGGGCCATCTCTTCAACCCCATTAAGAAGAATTGAATAAACAAAAATATCATACCATAACAACAAGAAATTGTAGCTGTTTTTAAAATAAGTAAGGAATCTACAAAAATATAAAATTAGACTATAAAACTATTTAAAAAGTATAGAAACCCACAGAAATTGCTGACCTGATTAAGGGGGAGCTCATGGATTCCAGTCTGACAGCTGAGAAACCTGCATAGGACCAACCTAGACTCCCTGAATGTGGGTGTTAGTTAGGAGGACTGGACAGTCTATGGGGCCTTTGGTAATGGATCAGTATTTATCCCTAGTATACGAATGGATTTTAAGAGCCAATTCCACATAGAGGGATAATCCCTCAGCATAGACACATGGGGGAGGGCCTTGGCCCTGCTCCAAAAATATGACAGGCTTTTAAGACTCCCATGGAAATCTGCTCCCTGGGGAGTAGAAAGGGGATGGGATCGGGGTTGGTGGGGCAAACATGGAAGAATGGGAGGGTTTGGGAACTGGGATTGGCATGTAAAACAAGCTTGTTTCAAATGTAAATAAAAAATAGTTTAAAAAAGATTACCTTTGTCAAACTTAAAATGTTGTAGGGAAAAAGGGAGACTAGAGAAATGGAAGGCAAAAAAGAAAGTTAATGAGAAGTGACAGAAAATAATACAATAGAAAAACAAGGAGAAAATGAAAGCAGATATTGATCAAGGAAGAAGCTGTGAGAGAATAACCTTAGCTAGTGGTCCTCTAGCCATCCTCATTGTGGTTTCCTTCTATTTTCCAATCTTGCAGCATGAGAAGTGATGAGGCAAATTGCATCCCTCCTGTGACTCACTTAGGCTAGGTGATGAGGTGGTTAAAGAGAAAACTTTAAGTAGAATATGAGATTAAAGTTTAAATTTGCTGGGCCAACAAGTTAAGCAATCTTCTCAAGATGTCCTTTAAAGTTCCTGTCTTTTGGGAAAAGCTAAATGGAGTGCAGCTCTAGGAGAAAAAAGTATTCTATTTCCATGCATGTTACCAAGCCATCGCTACTCAGTGAAAGTCATCTTCTGTCCTCCTTCAGCTGCAGAGGTGGTAGCTCTCTGATAGCCAGCATGGCATTGTATGAATACTGGCCAATGGGAGAAAGGCAGACAGATTGATAAAATACAGTTATCAGCCTCAGCATGGTAGGAACTACCTAGGTCTTTGGTATGAACTTCTGCTCCCTTCTTGATTCTCCAGAGCAGCAAAGCATCTCTCAGATTGTCCATGACCTTTTGTGGAGAGCAGGGGAGATTTCATCACATATTCATATCTTTTTGAAGGAGACTCTGGTGAACTCACCCAGGCCTCCTTCTTTTAAAGACTTCTGATTGGCTTTTGACTGTCCTTGTGCTGAGGTGGGGCAGACATTGATGAGAATGATTCTTCCTAGAATCCAGTGAGCCTGGTGAGACACTGTTCTCTGGCTCTTACTGCATCTCTTTACCAGAAATGTGTCACACATGTGAAGGCCATATCAGTGGAAATGCTTGCCTCTTCTCCCAACTCTCGGTAAGTGTAGTGAAAAGTGTAGTGCTTGTCTTGATGAATTTTTGTTTAGAGTGAATTCATACATTTTATGACAGGAGGTAGAATGATCTAATCCTAAAAGCCTCAATCTCCTGTAAGATAAACAGGAAAGCCAGCCTTAGCCTTGATCAAGAAATAGCCAAGGTTAAACATGTAAAAGCATACTTGTCACTTGACTCAATTATTACATGAAGGAGATGAGAAACTTTTCAAACATTTCTGGTTCATACAGGGCTTACTTGGTATCCAAGATCCCACAATGGTCCGTAGACTTAACAAGTGCCCAGATAATACAAGTAGATGAATTTACAGGCTTCATGCAAAGCATATCAACATTCATAAATGTCACATTCCTATATTGTTCACACCCCAAAATTCTCCTTTCTGGGAAAAGCTCTTCTTCAAATTTGAGCAAAAGAATCAAGTAAGAATATCTTTATGTCTAATGCATAACCAATGGTTTCTCAGTGTAATTAAGAAAGTCCTGTATTTGAAAAACAATAGCAATGATTTATCTTTAAGGAAAGAATTCCTCCTTTATATGCTGATCACTCTTGAATAAGATTTATAAATATATTGAAATAAATCTATAGGTCACTACCCAAATTACTTAGCATTCAAACCATATATACTTAATAAAAATTATGAGCCCTAAAATGTTCCTCAAAGCTTATATTGATTTCAAGTTACAAGTAAAAATTATTATTTAAAAGAAATATATATGTATATATGTAGTTAAAGTACTTGGGCACATTTTACATCTTTCATGTTTTCCTTTTTTAGTGGAAAATGTCTGTTAAATTTAGTAACATTTTATGTGAATGAAATATCCCATCTACAAAGTATGAACTTTAAATTCAGTTTTGATCCGATAGCATTATATTGCTGGAATAAATCTCTTTGTGCCCATGTGGTTTCTTGTAATGCTATTGTACTTGTGCTTACCATCCTCCTCTAGAGAAGTGATGGATGGCAATGAGACTTAACCCAATTCTCCATCAAGTTCTTGCTAACCTCACACAAGCCTTTCATAAATATGAATAATTTGCTGCTGCTTTGCCACCATTGTGTGAGCTCTAGAGTGGTGTTGCTCTAACATTATGTATTATTACAACCTCCTTTGGAAACAAAAGGGCTTTGATTGTTTCCATAAGTGAATTATGTTTTCATATATTTTACACTGTTGTCGTGAGCATTGCTTAGCAACAAGTCTCTAACAGTGAGGAAGTAGACCACGTCTTCTTAGCATAATATACTAATCCTCCACCCCATCTCGCTACTGTCTGGAGACATTCACTGCAGGCCCTGACTTGTCTAGCCCAGAAAAATGATTGTGTGTGTGTGTGTGTGTGTGTGTGTGTGTGTGTGTGTGTTTGTGTGTGTGCATGTATGTGTGTGTGCATGTATGTGTATGTGTGTTTATGTGTATGTGTTCATGTGTGCATGTAGATTGTGTGTTCCTGTCTGTGTATATACACATAGATTTTTGTGTGCATGTGTATGCTGTCTAAGCATCTATGTGTGTGTATATGCAGCAGCTAGAGATAAGCATTGTGGTCCTCTAATTATCTCCACATTATTTTATAAGTAAAGTTTCTCTTGACCCTGGAGCTTACCATATAGCTAGAGTGACTATCTAATGAACCTCAAATTCTATCTGCTTCCAGCTACCATGCATTATACTGGCTTTTACCTGGGTTTGGGGGTATCCAAGCTCAGATCTCTGTGTTTTCATGGCAAGACCTTTAATGGCAGAGCCATTTCCTCTGTCTCTTCTTTTTACCATTTAAAATAAGTTCCTGTTTCTGTAAAACTAACCATATTAACTCTTTTATTACAGCAAAGATGAAATGTGAGATAGCACCCATTACTTATCTAGCACCTAATACACACACAAAGCATTTTCACATGGAAATTAACTCACACTAATATTTAAAAATATGTATCTGCAATGAGACCAACCCACGTGACAGCAATGCATTTTGATACCCCTTATTTAAGATTACGGAAAGAACAAGCATGTTTGTAGGTACCATTCCAGATTTCACAATGAGAAGACATACTTTCTCACCCAGCCCTCTTTGTGCCAAGAGAATATACTTTTGGAAGACTAGTGTCTGAGTTAAGCCTGGGGCAAAAGCAAATAACTTTCTTGTCCCTCTGTGTAGGTTGAATGTCTTTGGTTGGTTCAGACAGAGTGTTTCTAAAAATACCCAAGATTCATAGCTCACTTCAAAATCAATTCTGAATCCAGCAGAAGTTGTATAAGATAAGCACAGAACATAGACCTTTCCCACTCAGGATTTAACTCACAAGCTGTGCGTACATATTATGATAATGTGTTGGCATTGGCTGGAGCTATTTTTATCTTCCATTTCGTCCTGGCTTCCTGTGGGTTCCATGGGGAAGAGGCTTCTTCACTCAATCTCCACAGTTGTTCTTTCAGATGGCATGGGCAGTGGAAGTGAACTTCATTTTTAAAATGGACTAAGGTGTTTTAAATTTGTTGAAGAAGTGAGGAACAGGAAGACACTATGAGAAGGATGGTTGACTCTGTAAAGTAGACTATTACATCAGAAGTCTGGAAGCAACACTCTTACAAGTCAGTCAACCTACCATTTCTATCTCCCACACACATCAACAGTCATAGGTCTAAACCCCATTTTTCTCATTTAATCAGAGTACTGAACTGGAAATAAAAAATGTGGTAAAGGTCCTTACAGAAACCAATGAAGAAATATTTGTCTGTCAAAAACTCTGCCTAGCAAACTACAAACTACACACACACACACACACATACACACACACACACACACACACTTATGTATACATATTATTAAGTGCCCATAATCAATTTAGATTTTAAAGTTAATTTTAAGACTCTGAAACTTGAGACAAGCAATGGTGTAGCAGAAAAGCAAAGATTAGTTAAAACTGAGATATGAGGTGTCATTACACACAACTGTGTTAGACAGCATAATTTGTGATATTCTAAATTTTTAATAAAATTCAAAAATATCCAACATCGCCCTCTTGTATTGAATTATAATACAAATGTACTCTTGGGAAAATGTAATTGCTTATCTGTTCTTGAACCTTCCATCCATAATGAATATTATATTATGGCATGATTTTATAAAGTTAAATGTTCCTTTTGACAAGGAACATTTATCACCTAAAAATACTCAAGGCTTTGGATTTTTCTTTCTGTTTTATCTTTTATGAGACTTATTTCCTGCCCTTTCCTGCTATTCTGGTTCCTGTTGTTATCTCCAGTATATGGAATGACAGATGCTCTGACTACTGCTTAGAATTCATTGAGTTTTACTTTGATTCTCCAATGATGATCATTCTACAGGTCTGTAGTAGTATTGTGAGGAGTTTCACAAAAACAAGACTGAAAAATTATGAATGTCAAACATAGTCTCACCTTTTCTTTTTTTCCTACTAATTATCAAAGATTACATATGTTTGCCTATATGTCTCTCTGGAAAAGAACAACTATAGGGTGATGATGACATAACAAATATACACTATTATTTAGATTAAAAATAGGCATGGGAATTGATGTGAGCCTCTGCTGAAGCAGTGGACGGTTTGATGGTTTGCTTAGACACTGACTGGTCCAAATTCCTGGTACCTACACTCTCCCTTCTCCCACCTGGGATGGCTCTTCATCATAAATGTGGTGGAGGACACCAGATCTGAATATTTATATCAGAGATTTGGTCATAATGGTCCACTAGTAGATGTTTATGTTCTACTTCATTTCTATACTTGATGTCCAAGTTTTGGATATGTTCACTTTGAGGATATTCATGATGCTGAAGATGCTTTATATACTTTGGACAGAAAATGCATTTGTGGGAATCAAATTGTAATACAGTTCTCACAGGCATCACAGAAGACACCGGATCAAATGAAAGTTAAGGAAGAGAGGAATGTGTAAGGTTCTTTTTGATATGAAGATCACAGTCAATACATACATTGAAAGGAGAACACCAAGGAGTGGCTATTTTGATTACAACCACAAGAGATCTTATAGTTCTTGGACTGATAGGCTGGCTGGAAGACCATGATGAAACAGATGCCACCCTGACCATGATAGATGAAACTGCTACTTGGATATCCAACACAGTTCTGTTTACTAAACTTCAAGAAAGATCAAAAAGCAGAAAAGGAATCAAAGAAGGCAGTTCAAGCAACTGGAGAGTTAGTGGGAGATGCTGCAGTATGAAGACTGAACAGATATTTTGATGATGCCTTGTAATAATAACAGAATTATCAAAAACCTACATGCAATGATTGAAGTCCCTTAAAGGACAACAAAAAGAAAATTAATTCCTAAATATGAACAGGTTTATATTGACGCATGGTAGCAGAGCCATGATAAGTTACTGGAAACTAGGATATCTAAATATCAAGGAAGAGCCATCATTTCTAACAGGGTATCTCTTGGTCTGTATCAAACTAAATTGGATGATGAAGGTAAGGTCCAATATAAATATCCTCAATTATTTCTTTAAATTCAGTTACATTAATGCCAGTGTTAGTAGGTCTTGCCTTGTTTATTCCATCAGCAGGATTTTCTGCTTAATTCTGTTTTGTTGGGATCTGAGTTCATTTACTTAGATACCAACTGCAGTTTACATCTACCTACTCCTTCAGAAACCTAGAAAGAGCAAAGTCAATCATTCCTAGAATTGGATTTTGCAAATATTTGGTCAACAAAGACAGAACATGAAGTAAGACCAGCAAGAGTTCATTGACTCTGCAAGGCATTTTTTTGGGGCAGTCCTGGAGTAGAGATTGAATGGCATCAAGAATCATGACTGCTAATGTAACCAGTAAAAAAATATCACACAAAAAAGTTGCCTTTTCATGCTGTAAAGAGTAAATAAACAGCTACAGATGTTGGCATAAATAAACTCTAATTCAATGTAATACAACAGAGATTTTATTCCACTGGAGAAGACATTACTCCTTGAGGTCATTAGAATTTTAAAGCAAGTCAGAACAATTCACACTCTCTGGGCAACTGTCCCTGGTATGTTAGTTTTGTTAGAGAAATAATTGAACCTGAAGAATTAAGGGTCATTGGGTGTAAACAATAAAATATGATAATATATCTAGTCCTTTTCCATAGGATGAAAATGTACACAAGGCATTTAATCCATCCACGTAGTATATGAGGGAGCTACATTAACAGATTCCCAGGACCCCATATAACTTCATACAAAGGCAAGGATGCCTCTTTCCTACTCCATACATTTCTTTAAATTGGTTAAGAGTAGTGACCCCACATGAAAAGCTTAAGAAGGAAGAGGTAAATGGGTTAAACTTAATTTGTAATTGGTTGGCTTATTAAGTATATATAATTTAAATTTTTGTAGTGATTACACTCAAGTCAAATTAATTCATTGTCCTGAAAGACCACACAAATAGAAATCTCTCCAATAGGCAGAGCCATGAACTTCTGGTTATCTTTCCTGTGTGGAGAAAGTCACTGTAAAGATTTGTAGTTGGTGATAACTGGCTTTCCTAATTATACAGAGGTCTAGAAAGGAAAGGTCTAAATAACTGAAAACAAGAAGGTTAGCATTAGAAGTATGCCAGTAAACCCAGCACTATGGAGGCAGAGGCAGACAGATCTCTGTGAGTTTGGGGTCATCCTGGTCTGCAAAGCTACACAAAGAAACTCTGTCTCAAAAACAAAACAAAACAAACAAACAAAAAAGAAGTATGTCAGTAAACAGATGGAAGAGGGACAAATATCACTCACTTATACCAGAAACCATTTACAATGGAAGAGGCACTACAAATCCAAGAAGGAAAAGTGTCTGTCTATTAATATTAGCATTTGTAATTGGTCACCTAAAATTGGCATTACTAGAACACAGAAGCAATAGTCACGAGAGCAATAATGCTGAGTACTTACATGTGAAACCAACAGTGTGACTTCAATTTACCAAAGTAGATTCTGTTACAGGTATCTACTGTTGCCTCTGAATATCTTACATTCCATTGTGGAGACCAATGTATGGCAAAATTCACTTGGCCCCTTCTGTCTAAAGGAGAACAGTGGTCCATCTTACAATAATAGATAAGTACTCCACCTATATTTTGACCTTCCCTTCTCACAACTTCTCAGTTAGTACCACCACCCATGAGTTTATAAAATGTCCACTGTATTGACAGAAAGCATAGAATTTGATAGATTAGATCCCAGAAAGCATAGAATTTGTATTAGTCATTTTACATTGCTATTACAAAGTACCCGAGAACAACTTAAAAGTAGAAAGGATTTATTCTGGCTAATGGCTTAAAAGGTTGAAACCTAGGGTCAACTAACACCATTCCTACTAGGTGTGGGTTGAGGCGCAAACACTAAGGCAGGAGAACTAAATGGAGGAATGCTTCTTACTTCATGACAGCCAGAAACCAGATAAATAAGCTAAATCAATGAGATTGGGATAAGATATAGCCTTAAAACTCAAGCCCCCCCCACCTCCTCAACCTAGACCCTATCTATTAGTAGTCCACCAGCTATGGACTCATCATTTTGGAACATGTCTTAATTTTTTTCTTCAGAGTATTGTTATTTTCAGTGACAAGTTAGTTCAGAATTATATCGTCCATATTGGGTGGAGAAGAAATTTTCTGATACTTTCATTCTAAGAAACCAAATTGTGCCATAACATCTAAAAAATTAAATAATACTTTAGTGGGAAACATGTGACAGGTGTGCTTACTCACTTCAATTTTGAATTTAAGGGTTATTATGAGGGAAAATCTATAATTTTAAGTATTCAAAAATTAGAATAAAGGCTAAATTTTCATAGAATAACCTAAAATAAAACATGCTAATCCTCAAATGTGCATGCCAGCACACTGGAAAGAATCCATGAGTCATAAAAAATCATTTACTGTGGATTCAAAATTAATATTGGACTAATTGATCTCCAGGGTACCCAATGAGAGAGATTCCAAGACTAGTTAATTCCAAGAGGAAATGGAGATGACCTCTAAGATACGTTTTTGGTCTAGAAAACAGTAATTTCATAGGAAATAGCTCATCTTAGACTCAGTCTTCAGGAAGATAACATATTTTCTTTTTGTGCCAATCTCTGATAAAAGTATGTCAAAGGCATGGCTCTAGAAAGAAAATGTACTCTTTATGCTCTGTGAACATTAATTTCCATGTACATTTGTTACATTCCAAGACTTACAGTAATGCTCTGTAAACCAGAGCTAGCTATTAGTACATTAATTAGAATTTTCTTTGTAGTTCTATTGAGATAGATAATTATTTTTTGGATTAAATTTTGTACCCTAAGAGCTCTGGTTTCCATGCTGGGTCAGAAATGTTACTAACACAAAGTGAAACTCGTGCATGAGCACATTTGCACACTCTCTACATTTCTGTATTTTCTCCAGCACTTAAGAGGACTAAATGGCTATAAAGCATGAAAGAGCATGATTGGTAAAAGGACCTTAAATATAATCCATTCTAGAAAATTTCTAGAAAATGGGCTCATAGGCATTGTGTAACTGTTTGAAAGTAAATAGTATCATTTCCTCTTCTAGTGTATACAAGGCATAGTTTACTATAAAATGTCTAGACATCCCAAAATGGTGGTACTAAAAATTGGACAAATGTACATTTATATTTCATAAATTAGAATGCACATGGTGAATTATTATGTCCTGCAATTAACAAGCAGAGTCATTCTGGGAGGATTCTGTTATCGTCATTGAGTTTGAGCTTTTGTTGGTATGTGTGCGCTAACCTTTTCACTCTGTGCATTCAGGAAAATTGTTGAGAAGTAATTTCTTGAGAAATCACCAGGGTTTATCTAGTTCAATTGAGAGGAAAGCTCCAGGTTCATATTAGCCTTTGAGAAAGGGGTGTGCTTTATGGAGGTGCAAGGGTCTCTATTATGTCTTTCTTCTAGATAAAGCAATTAAGCTAAAAAAGCAATACATTGCTGATGACATTGTGTACTTTAGAAATAAAACCTAGAGGCCTCTGAGCTGGAACTGAATTGTATGATCCTGAGGACTAGCTTTAATGCTACTAGAAGACACTGTGTGAATTTCCAAAGGAGGGAAGCAACCAAAAATCCTATCCAGCTTTGATGCTTATGAATCACAACAATAGTCCACATGGCATGAAAACCCTAAGGGTGCAATAGTGACAGACATATTTTTACAATAACCACCAACTCTCTAATAGGAATAAAGGCACAATAAACATGGGAAAATCATTCCTGGGATGAAACATACTCAACCATCCAGGGCTAGTAAAGCCAGGGATCTTTAAAGAGAATTTGCAATCACTACTTTAGTTAGTCAGCATGGTCTCTAACAATAATCTATCAGCATTTGTCCTTACACTCACAGTTAAGTGTAGTCTTGACTCTTCATAAAGGAAACTTCTTTTTGCAATAGATGATACTGCCACAAAAACTACAACCAATCAAAAAGCAGAATTGTGGGTCCAGTCCCAATGGATACATTCACAAAATACTCCTATACCTAAGGCTCAAGGAACATTGTGGAAGATGGGTGGAAAGATTGTAAAAGCCAGAAGATCAGGGAGTTTGCTGTGAAATTGCATCTCCTTACAAATGTCAGAATTAGTACCATAAAGTCTCCTAACATGACTGCCTAAACATGAGTCAAATAAAGATGACACCAATAATTCTGCCAAATTGGATGGGAGAAAGACCATGAGGCCTCAAGCCTACAAGCAGGTAAAGAATACTGGGAGTAAGGGAAATGGTCTTTCCTAAGAAAGAGCACATCAATTTGGTATCCAATACCAAATAGTCATCACTGAAAGTGTGAGTGTGTGTGTGTGTGTGTGCACACTTGCACCCACATGCATATGACATTATACAGACTGAGAAGGTTATATTTAAAAATATATGTATATAAATACATATACATAATAATGATTACTGAAAACGAGAGGTCATGACATTGAAAGAGAGCAAGTAGGGGTATATGGAAGTGCTTGTAGAGAGGAAGGGAAGGGAGAAATGATGTAATTATATTAAAATTTCAAGAAGAATAAAAGGCAATGGATTGGCAGTTTTCTCTGCTTCTGTTGCTTTGTTCTGTTCCCAGTCCTCACTTTTTCATTTCTTGTTCCATTTCTCCAACTAGAGAGATGTTCCAAGAGCTATAGATGTAGCTTTGCTTATGTCCAGCAAGAATTAAACTTCTTCATTTCTGCATGGCTGACTTGAATCTTATAGCTAATCAAACAAAGCCTAGTAACTATCGTAACAATTGTTGTGGTACATTTGTATACGGTGTAAAAATGTACTGCTATGACTGGTGTAATAAAAGGCTAAATGACAAATATTTAGAAAGAGGTTAGGCAGGACTTGTGGGTATAGACAGAACTCTAGGAAGAAGGGCAGAGTTGCCAACCAGACAGAGAGGAAACAGGAGGTGAAGGTGAAAGAGAGGTAATGCCACATGATAGAATGTAGATGAATATAAATTGGTTAATTTAAGTTATAAGAGCTAGTTAGGACAAGCCTAAACTATAGGCTGTGCTTTCATAATTAATAAGAAGTCTCATTTGGGAGCTGGCTGGCGGAACGGAAAAAGACTCATTATAAACAATGGAAGTAAATGAGGGAGAAACATGGAAAGGATTTCTAAGTTCTGCTGACACTAATACACTTGTAGCCAATAACTCTACAGGAAAGGAAGACACTAAAGAAATGGTAACATTTGCAAATTACTTAACATTTGATTTTGCGCTAGGGACTTATCAGATAATTATAAAAATGGGTTTTATCCTTTGGGTTATTTAACTGTTCTCATTGCACAGGAAGGAAACGGAAGTCCTAAAGTTCCCTGTACAATATCCCATTCCTTCCCCCATGTGATGCTTTCTGTGATGTTCAACAAAGACAGAGTGAAGCTTTTGTGAGGAATGGACACACAGTCATACAACAGACACATACAGACATAACACACACGCACACACACACACACACACACACACACACACACACACACATACACACGCACGCGCGCGCACGTGCGCGCGCGAGGTTGGGGGGGAGGAGACACAGATTCAGGAACAGATTTCCAAGACAACCTTCAGGCAGGCACAGATTCAGATTCATGCAACAGACAAACAGAAGACAAAAGGTGCATGGAGCATGAAATAGAGAATTCAAATCTAGACTGCTTTAGGGTCAAATGACTCTAAGTGTGAGTGTTTTTATTTCTTTCCTTAAAGTGACACTGATGCATTATTAATGACTCTGAGTTAATCACTAATGTGTTTAATCCACACAATTAACTTTTCCAGACAAAAGAATCCTAATATATGAACTATCAACCTTTTGAGTATATAAAATTCTTACTATGAGATTTAGCTTCTAGTTTCATTACATCAATACCTTCTTATAATAATCAATGTTCCAAGTAAAAGTGTTAATCTATATCTATCGGTAAACCTATGGAAGTCTTAGTTTGTTAAACTTAAACTCCCTAGCAGAAATCAAGAAATTCATAATTGAAACAAAGGGGTATAACTTTGGATACTGTATAGAAAAGGAGACGGAGGTGTGGGGTGGATGGTGCTAAAGGAGATAAACAATTGCAGTTGGCTTGAAACACATCGCTAGTTCACACTACATGGAAGCCTGAGTGTGTCTACAATAAGTACCCAATGTATTGAGTTCTGAAATTTATTGGAGAACAAGAAAAGCATCATTATTATCAACATCATCACCATTCATTGAATATTTGTTAATCGATTATTCCAGCATGCATTAGATTTTTTGACACCACAGTGATTCATTCAAGAGCTAGTACCATTGCCATACTACAAATAAGAGAACTAAGTATAGAACAGTAGAATGCTGCATATGTT
This sequence comes from Cricetiscus sungorus, assembly GCA_030556225.1. Lineage (NCBI taxonomy): Eukaryota > Metazoa > Chordata > Mammalia > Rodentia > Cricetidae > Cricetiscus > Cricetiscus sungorus. Next base: position 34,498,064 of record JANBXA010000588.1, read on the forward strand.
ATTCAGCTAATGGACTGTGGGGAGGGGGGCTGTGGGATGGGGGAGTGATGAGGAGGCTTGGGAGGATGGGAGGGAGAGGGATTGGTATGTAAAATAAGATTGTTTTTAATTTAAATAAAAAATAAGAGCTGGTTTTGAACACATGGTATTAACAATAGCAAACGACAACACCAATAACAATATAAAAGACAATACAAAAGATCTCTTCAGGAGAAGATGGGGCTTTCCCTCCAAAAATTTCATACTGGGCCATTTCCATCCATTTCTTATACATAAAGCCAAAAAATAGGCTGAGATCTGCTTGTCTTTCTATGTGTTTCATCATTGATACCAATGGTCCATACATATTCACCTGCCACATTCATTTCTTTTCACCTATCTATCTAGTAATAATTTTCCTTATTATGCCTAATCTGCCAGGAAAATAAAACATATTATTTAAGGACTATCTCAATAATATCTATCTTTCTTAAACCTTTGTTTCTCATAACCATAGCCTTCTACTTACCACCTATTTCTCAGAAGCATGCCTCACCTCTAACACTCATATGAAACTAAAACACACAGTTCAGTGTCACATTTATTTTAAAATAACTTTAGGATATAAGAAAATGTACAAAACAGTCTAATGCATCTTTTCTATAGACGTCTATAAGATTAGCATCTTGTGAAATCATTGTGGAGTCTGAAACCAGATAGTTGGCAAAGCAATGTAGTAGTAACTAAGATTCTGCAAGCTAATGTTAAGCCTCCAGGAATATGAGTTATTATTTGCATAGGCTGTTCACGAACTGCCTCATAAAAGAACATCACAGGGTATAACGATCATAGTTGAGTCACATACTGCTTTGGAAAACAACTTAATGTATGAGAGTCTCGTTGCTATTATGGTAACAGGCATAATTTACAGATAAAAAAATTTGGACTTACCCAACTACACTTGAAGCTGAAGGGCAGAGAGTGAGATGTGCTGATGAAGCAAATGCTGTTCAGTGACTTCTCACATGAATAGACCCTATGACAGAGTTCTTCGGGGAAAGAACAGAAGGAAAGAATGAAAACAAATTGCAGAATCAGATTGGAGTTTCAATCTGATTACTAGCTGTGCAACACTGGCTAAGGGTTCCTAACTTCTCCATGCTTTAGTTTTCTTTCTGTACAGTGGAAAACTAGTAATAACCATGTACGGTTGTTTAAAGCTTATATTCAAGAGTACACAAACATATCCATTATTTATTAAGATCTTAAGTATGGTTTTGAATTTTTCAGATCATGTAAAGCATTTGGAAAGCTACAGACTCATCATTAAGACACCAGACTGTCTGGAGAGACATTAATTAGAGATTATAGAACTCATGAAGTGGAAATATTGAATAGAATCATATTTTAATTATTGATTATATTTTAAAATGTTAGTTTAATACTCCTTTTTAATAAGATTTTATTTCTTTATACTAAGTATACAAAATATTTAACTTATTTACTGCCCTAGAGGCAGATTCTAAGATAGAGTTTAATTTGCCTAGCATTATGGAAGAGTTGGTGTCTCTTGTCAGCTGACTTAGTAAAGTATTTACTACTTTATATTTTTAATAGTTATTTTGGGAGGGGTCCGGGGGCATCAGAGGGAGAGAAGGAGGAAGAGGGAACTGGGATTGATATGTAAAATAAGGAAAAAATAATAAATATATAAAAATTAGTTCTTTTGAATTTCATACGCTTATTAGTTAGTGGTTTTCCTTCCTGGAAAGTATGTTCTATGATCCCCTCCAATGTGAGAAATCTGTTACAACTTTGAGTCTCTTGTTATTTCATGATTCAGTAGATGATACTTCTTATTTGCCTCATAATGTGAGATATAATTCAGTAATGGTATATATAAAAGATCTCAAATATAGGCAAAAGAGTCAGAGACAGTTTCTGCTCCCACTGTTAAAAGTCCCACAAAAAGACCAAGCTACCTAACTATAACATACATGTAGAAGGCCTAGGACAGTCCTATACAAACTCCCTTGTTATTGGTTCATTCTCTGTGAGCCTCTATGTTGTACAGTATCATGGGATTTTTTTGTTTTTCCATATGAAGCTGAGTGCTGTTCTTTCGAGTCCTGGAAAGAATTATGTTGGGATGTTGATGGTGTTTGCATTGAATCTATGGCTATTAGACTTGAAAGTAAGCTCATTTTGAATTTTGTTGTTCTTCTATCTTAGTTACTTTTCTTTTTGTCCATTTTTACCTTTAATTCCATTTTATATTTCTTTTTATTTTTTTCTTATTTTACATATTGGTCCCAGTTCCCTCTCCCTCCCTCTCTCCCTTCCTCCCTCCTCTCTCCCTCCCTACCATCCTCCCATACCTCCCGACCATCCTTCCCTTCCATTCCCCCCACTCCACGGGGAGGATGATGCCTTCCAGGAGGGGTCAACAAAATCTGTCAAGTCATTTAGAGTTTGGACTAGGGCCTCCCTCCTACATCTAGGTTAAGGGAGTATCCCTCTATGGAGAATGTGCTCCCAACGTCCTTTTGTGTGCCAGGGATCATTCTGGTTCCACTGTCAGAGGTCCCTTAGACTGCCCAGGCCTTCTAACTGAGACCCACGTTCAGGGAGTCAGAGTCGGTCCAATACTTGTTACCCAACTATCAGTCTGGACGTCCATGAGCTCCCCCTTGTTCAGGTCAGCTCTCTCTGAGGGTTTCTGTAGCCTAGTCTTATTCTCCCTCTCTGCATCTGGATTCCAGTTTGGCTCAGTCTTTAGCTGTGGGTGTCTGCTTCTGTTTCCATCAGTTACACGATTAGGGCTCTATGATGGTGGGTAAGTTAGTCATCGATCTCATTGTCAGGAAAGGGCATTTATTCGCCTATTGCTCAAATTGTTAGTTGTGGTCAATCTTGTAGGTCTCTGAACATTTCTCTAGGTTCAGTTTTCTCTTCAATCCTATGATGGCTCCCTCTTTTATGCTCTCTCTCTTTCCCACTCTCGCTCTCTTTCTCTCATCTATTCCTCTCCTGACTCAATCTTCCTAGTCCCTCTTGTTTTTATCTCCTCTCCTTCTCTTTCTCCTAGCTCCCTCTCCACTCACTGGCACCCCCAACTCCCAATATGATCAGGAAATCTTGTTTCTTTACCCTTCTGTGAGGGACCTTGTATGAATCTCTTAGATACCTCCTTGTATCCTAGTTTCTCTGGTGGTATAAATTATAGGCTGATGATCCTTTGCTCTATATCTAAAATCCATATATGAGTGAGTGCATACCATGTTCCTCTTTTTGTGACTGGGTTACCTTATTTAGAATGGTTTCTTCAAGTTCCATCCTTTGCCTGCGAATTTCAAGATTCCATTGTTCCCCCCCCACACACACACACACAGAGTAGTATTCCATTGAGTAAATATGCCACATCTTCTTTATCCATTCTTCAGTTGAGGGGTATCTAGGTTGCTTTTAGGTCCTTGCTATTACAAATAATGTGGCTACAAACATAGTTGAACAGATGTCCTTGTTGCATGGATGCTGATCATTTGGGTATATTCCTAAGAGTGGGATTGTCAGGTCCTGTGGTAGACTGATTCCCATTTTCCTGATCTCCAAAAGTGCTGTACAAGTTTGCACTCTCACCAGCAGTGAAGGAGTGTTCCCCTTTCTCCATATCCACTCCAGCATAAACTGTCATTTGTGTTACTAATTTTAGCCATTCTGGCAGGAGTAAGATGGTATCTCAGAGTTGTTTCGATTTGTATTTCCATTAGTTAAGGATGCTGAGTACTTTCTTAAGTGTCTTTCAGCATTTTTTATTTCCTCTATTGAGAATTCTCTCTTCAGTTTTGTACCCCATTTTTAGTAGGGTTATTTGGTGTTTTGATGACTAGTTTCTTGAGTTCTTTTTATATTTTGGAGATCAGCCCTCTGTCAGATGTAGGATTGGTGAAGATTTTTTTCCAGTCTGTGGGCTGTCATTTGGTCTTGTCAACTGTGTCCTTTACCTTATAGAAGCTTCTAAGTTTGAGGAGGTCCCATTTATTAATTGCTGATCTCAGTGTCTGTGCTACTGGAGTTATGTTCAGGGAGTGGTCTCCTGTAGCAATTTGTTCAACGGTACCTTCCACTTTCTCTTCTAAGAGGTTCAGTGTGACTGGATTTTTATGTTCAGGTCTTTGATCAATTTGGACTGGAGTTTTGTGCATGGAGATAGACATGGATCTATCTGCAGTCTTCTACACACTATCATCCAATTGTGCCAGCACCATTTGTTGAAGGTGCTTTCACCTTTCCATTGCATACTTTTAGCTGTTCTGTCAAAAATCAGGTGATCGTAGGTATGTGGGTTAATATCAGGATTTTTTATTCAATTCCATTGGTCTTCCTGTCTATTTTTGTGCCAATACCAAGCTGTTTTTAGGACTATAGCTCAATAGTAGAGCTTGAAGTCAGGGATGGTGATGCCTCCTGAAGTTCCTTTATTGTACAGGGTTGTTTTGGCTATCCTAGGTCTTTTGCTTTTCCATACAACGTTGAGTATTATCCTTTCAAGGTCAATGAAGAATTGTGCTGGGATTTTAATGGGGATTGCATTGAATCTGTAGATTGCTTTTGGCAGGTTTACCATTTTTACTATGTTTATTCTACCTATCCAAGAGCCTGGGAGATCTTTCCATTTTCTGGTATATTCTTTAATTTTCTTCTTTAAAGACACAAAGTTCTTGCTATATAGGTCTTTCACTTGTTTGGTAAGCATTACCCCAAGATGCTTTATGTTGTTTGTGGCTATTGTAAAGGGTGATGATTTTCTGATTTCTTTCTAAGCCCTTTTGTCATCTATATATAGTAGGGCTACTGATTTTTTGAGTTTATCTTGCATCTTGTTAGTTTGCTGAAGGTGTTTATCAGCTTTAGGAGTTCCCTGGTAAAATTTTTTGGGTCTCTTATGTAAACTACCATATTATCTGCATTTTATATTTAAGTCACAGTGCTCCCTTCTCCTGCTCCCTTGCCTCTTCCCACCCTCCCTCACCTCCCCTCTAGCCCATCACCAGTCTACCCCTCCTCATGGGTGAGGGTTCGCATGCAGAATCCACATAGTCTGGCACAATAGGTTGGGGCAGTCCCTCTCCCATGCATTAAGACAGAATATCATCCCACCATGGGGAGTGGGCTCCAACAAACTAGCTCATGTACAAGGGTTATAGTGTGGTCTTATGGCCACTGACTATGGCATCCCATCCTAAGGAATGTGCTTCAACCAGCTAGCTCATATACCAGGTTTGTATCATGGTCATGCTATCAGGGGTCCCTCAGCTAGTTCAAGCTTCACAACTGTCGCACACATACGAAGGGCCTAGTTCAGTCCCCTGGAGTCTCTAGACTTAGTTACTTTTCTAATGATGTGATAAAACACCATGACCAAGACAATTTACCAAAAGAAAATAGTATTTCATTGGATTATGGCTTCAGAAGGTTAGAGTTTATGGTGGCAGTACAAAGGCATGGTGACAGGGACAATTGAAGAAGGTAGTTAAAGCTCACATCTTGTTCTACAAGGAGGAGGCTGAGAGAAATAGTAGTTTTTTGAAACCTCAAAGCCCATCCCCAGTAACACACCTGCTCTAACAAAGTCATACTTCCTACTACTTCCCAAATAGTCCCTCAAACTGAAAATATAATAAACCTATAAAGGCCATTCTCATTCAAACCACCAGAGCTTCGTTGCAAGTTTCTGTTGGTCTATTTTTATTTTTGTTTATGGGTATCCAATTGTTTCAGCATCATTTGCTAACACAACTACTCTCTGTATTGGATTGTTTTTGTGTCCTGGTTTAAAAAAATTCAGTTGGCTATAATCATAATCATGTGCATTTATTTCCGTATTCTCTAGTCTGTTTCATTCATATTAGTCTTCTTCCTCAGCATTTATTAATTATTTCAGGCCCTTGACCCTTACAAACACATGTTTCAGAGTATGTTAATCTATGTCTTATGTAACATTTTGGTGTTTCAAAGCAGTTGCTCTAATTCTACATGTCAATTTAACAGAAATTAGCAGTCATATATGTTTTCCAGCCTACAAAGACATAAAGATCTCCCAATTTGTCCTCTTTGATTTTTTTCCTCATTTTAAAAACATACAGATATTGCAAGCACTTTTTAGAATTATACCTGAGTAACTTGTGTCACTAATTTCAGAGAAATTATAAATAATATTAAAGTTTTATTTTTATTTCCATTAATAATATATAGAAATAAATATTTAATATACATAAAGAAACTCTTACATGTTAATTTTTTATCTGGTGACCATACCTTCATTTCTAGTTCTCTAAGTTCCTTGGAGAATCTTCAGGATCTTCTGCACAGTCATGGAAATAGAAATAGAAGGCATTTTATGCCTTTTCAATCTGGGCTATTTTTATGAATTTTTCTCGCATTATCACATCTGTCTGAAACACCAGTATTCCAGTACAAATCATGAGAAATGACATTCAGTCACTCTGGATCTTAAAAAGGACAGCATTAATTTCCCACCATAAGCTGCAATGCTCACTGTAGCTTTGTTATGTGTCCCTCAAGAGGATTTTTCCCTCTGGATTCAATAAGAAAATGCCTATCATAGACAGGTACTGCTTTCTGTCAAGTCATTTCTGTGTCTTTGTGTATGATACTCTGAAATTTTGTCCCTGGTCTGTTGATACAGGGAACAACATTAATTAAATTTCTAAAATGGAATCAGCTCTGCACTTTGGAGTAAACCTCTTTGTTCTGATACATTAATCTTTCACACTTCATAGGATTTGCTAGTATCTTCTTATAGACATTTAATGTGAGTTCAAAAAGATATCATTTAGCTCTGTCTTTTTCTTTCTTTGTACTGTGCTTGTGCAGTGGGTATTAAGGCAATACTGGCCTTATAAAATGTGTTTTCTTCCCATGAGAAGCTGATATTAATTATTCTGTAAATCTTCACTAAAATGCCTCAGTGAAACCATCTTGGCTGCAGTTGCTTGTGAGCAAGGCTTCAAGCACAAATTCTGTTTCTTTAATGTTTATATGACAATTCATTTTATACTGTTCATTTTAGCTTAATGAATTCTGGCCATTTGTGGTTTCCAAGTAATTGGAATATTTTTTTTCCTCACTAACCTGGGAACAATTATATGCCAGTTCATTTTAATCTTGATTTTAATGTAAATCTGCTCAGCAATTACTTACCTACCTTTATGATGAGTAAAGTTATCAGAACAATACTTAAAATGCTTCTTGATAATTTTACTTCACTGATCTTTTTTACAGTATGTTTATGATTTTTACATCTACTTATTATTTTAAAAATTCATGATCTCCCTGCCTCAGCTTCCCAGTGCTGAAAGTATATGAGTACACCATGATGCCTAGATCTGTGCTTCTTTTGCTTATATCTAAAATCATTTACTTCAGAGATGTTATGAAAACTGAGGATATAATGTACAGGAAGAATTGTTGGGGTTGGAGAGATGTCTCAGTGGTTAAGAACACTAGCTGTTCTTCCAGAGGCCCTGAGTTCAATTCACAGCAACCACATGATGGCTCACAACCATCTGTAGTGAGATCTGGTACCCTCTTCTGACTTGCAGGGATACATGCAGACACTGTATACATAATAAATAAATAAGTAAATCTATTTTTTCAAAAAGAAAAAGAATTGTTCTTTTGAGAATGTGCAAAATGCTAATACCTCTGGATGGAACTAAGCTTTTAAAAGATGTGCTATATAAATATTACTATTTTAATCAAATATCTCTTGTTACCATGCCTAGATTGGGTCAATCAATGATAATTTTAATCAAGGGTAAAAGGATTTTTTGAAAAAATATTTAAAACTTCTTTCCAAATAATGGTTAAATAGTTGCTTTTCAGAAGTTGTGTGTGTAAGTTTGTGTGTGTGTGTGTGTGTGTGTGTGTGTGTGTGTGTGTGTGCGTGCGTGTGTCAAAAATTGAGCATATACCGTGGCATTCTTACACAAGCTTAGTGTTCTCCAGGTTCCTAGAACATACTCAACAGAAATACCTCCCATCCCAATATTTTCCCCCTCTGCTTTCAGTGGTATCATTTTAATTCCAAGCAAAGATTAGCTGTATTGATATTTGTAAAAATTCTTGTAATCGGGTTACTTTTTTAATTGCTGGCAAAGAAAAACAAATAGAAAGCAACCTTGGGTTTATTTCCAATCATATAAATGATTTGGTATATTTACATGTCTGAACACTGTCTTTAATTAGTTAACTCTGTAATGATGGATGGAGAAGTCTCAGGGGTAATCACCTGGCAGATGATGATTAAAACCAAATTCCCCCTTGAGAGGAAGCACAGAAACCATGATGGTTCTTGTAAGCCCCCAGTGGTACACCTGCAGTGCTGAATTATACAGTACTTCTACTTAAAGGTTTGTTGCTTACTGTCACATAGATTTCCAGAAACCCTTATTTAAAAAAAAACCATTTATGTATTTATATTTGTTCTATTTTGTCAATGTGTTTTTAATCTAAACAGAATTGCATGACCATCTCTCTCCCTCTCTTCCTTCTAACCCCTCTCTGGTACCCTCCCTACAACTCTTCCCATATCATCCATACACACTTGAGTTGACAACCTCCTTTAATTATTATTATTATTGTTGTTGTTCCTAATACTTTATTGTAAAGGAGTGGGGATAGTGGGCATCTTTGTCTCATTCCCGATTTAAATGAGGTGGGGTTTTTTGTTGTTATTGTTGTTGTTTGTTTGTTTCTCTTCATTTAGGATGATGTTGGCTATGGATTTGTCTTATATACCCTTTTCTATGTTGCTGTATATTCCCTACAGTCCTATTCCCTTTAGGACTTTTATCATAAAAGAACATTGAGTTTTGTCAAAGTCTTTTTCTGTATCTATTGAGATCATGTTACTTTTATTTGGTTCATTTATGTGATTTACTGTATTTATTGACTTAGATATGTAAGTCTTGGATAAAGACAACTTTATCCCAGACAAAGGTCATTATATTGCATGGACTTCTTGATAAGCACCTCAAGTATTTATTGAGGATTTTTGTGTCCTCAATATTCATAAAGGGTATTGGTCTGTAGTTTTCCTTTATTGCTGATGCATTGTCTTTGCCTGGTTTAGATATTAGAGCAATGCTGGCTGGAGATTCAATTTGGGATTGATCCTTCTCTTTCTATTTTTGAAGAATTTAAAAAGGATTGGTTGCAGTTTTTCCTTGAAGGTCTGGTAGAATCCTGCTATAACTTCATCTGGGCCTGAAGTATTTTTAGTGTAAAGATTGTAGCATTGTTTCAGTATCTTATGGCCTGTTTAGATTATTGGTCTCCTCTTAGTTTAACTTTGGCAGTTTGAAGTTCAAGCAATTCATCTATTTATTTTAATTTTCCAACTTAATAGATTACAGGTTTTTAAATTGACAGAAATATAAAAGGTATACATTATATATTATAAAATGTATTTACACATGTATACAATATACAGTGTACATACAAGTATGTAACATATAACACATAATGGTCAGATACGACACATGGAGTTACTTTAATTTTTCTTTATGTGTCACAGTTGCATTGTGTGTTTTAGAGAAGCATGCATGCGCTGCTATATACAATGACTATTCTTTGGAGTTCTGGTTGAATATTCTGAAGATATGTGGTTAAATCCTTTTGATGTAAGATTCTACGTAATTACAAAGTTTCTCTGTTTTATGATCCAGGTGATTAATATACTGGATAAAGTGAGGTGCTAAAAATCACCTATGATTATTAGGTTTGTGATAATCTTTAATTACATTATGTCTTTTTTATGAAATTGTGTGCATGGCATCTTGCTTTGTCAGTGAACTTGCAGTGGTGGCCACATCCTCTAGGTGTGGCTTCAGGTGTGCAGACATGACCCCTTATAAGGAAGAGGATGGGCTGACTCGAGTTTTTGGATTGTGGTGAGAGCCTCAGAAGGGCAGAGACTGCATCTTCAGGAGCAGAAAGAACAAGGCAATTATTTACTAATATTTATGCAAGTACTTCCTTAATAAATACCTAATATGAAAATTTTAGGCTTTTAAGCATGAAATTCAAGCAAATTTGATCTAATTTTTTATTTTCATAAATTATTTTTAGAGGTTGGAGAGATGGATAGTTGGTAAAGCACTTTCACACTAGCATGAGGACCTCAGTTTTCTGATGAGATGAAATCAGACACAGAAGAATCTCCAAATGCTTGCAGGGCAGCTCAGCGCTGCATGCAGCAGCAAGAAACCCTGTCTCACACAGTGTGAAAGGTGAGAAGTAGAATCTCAGTTTGTCCTTTCTATACACGTGTGTGGTACACACGTTCTTTCATGCACATTCATGTATATGCATACTGGATATACATATATATGTGTGTGTGTGTGTTTGTGTGTGTATATATATATGTGTGTGTACATATATATGTATAACACATGGACATAGATTGTACACACACATGTATGTACAAGCACACACACACACACACACACACACACACACATTATATTTAGTATTTAGTGCTCAGAGACAAATACATTACCTTGAATACAAAATTATATTTCCCAAACTTCTATCATTAATCTTCAATTTTATATTATTTAATAATTTTCAATAATTAAAGAATGACAAAATGAATATGTTTAACTTAAAACGGGTTTGCAGTTCCTCATTCCATTGCACACAATTTTCAATTTGACTGCACAATGCTTTAATATACCCCATCTATATACTTCAATTTGGTCTCCTGCTTTCCTTCCTTTTGTGTTATTTTGGATTTTGGCACAAAAAAAAATCTGAGAGAAATCTCAGAGGATTCCTGCTCCCACAGGGCTCTGACATGTGCCCTGACACAAGTTCATAGATAATTCCCTTTGCTGTTCTTTCTTCTTTGCTAGGAAAAGGAATTTCTAACTCATGAACTACTCACACACTGACCTATTATTGAACTGATAAGTGCTGATAAAAATCACACTTGCTGTCTGTCAATGTTGCCCTTATTATTTCTTGTTTCCTAAGTCCAGCAGTATGTGGTCTGTCTAGAATATACTTTTTAAAACAATAGGAAAAAATTTAGGACACAAAACAAAAGCTAACATGTATATGTCACTAACTTTTCTGATTATTTGTACTATCTCATTGACTATAACAATCTCATAATGGAAATTACCATTCCCACCTTACAAATGGAAAATATCACATAGAAAGGTCCAGAGACCTAAAAATGCCAATAAGTAGTGAGTCTTAGGTAAGAAACTGACAATTAAGTGATATTCCACATAGAAAGTAGTAGATGTAAATGTTTTACAAAGGGATATTATTTATTCTATCAGCAGTTTATCCATATTCTCCTTCATGCCCACTAGTTATCTTTTTTGTCCTAGAATGCTCACCTTAATAAGATGAAATCCTGAAGGCACTCTCAAATAGCTATTTCAAATTAAATACTATTTGTAGCATTTTAAAAATCATTCACATGGTGAAATAATAAGAAAATAAGTGATGATGATTGAAATGACCACATGGTATTTCTAAGTACAGTGATGAATCCTGAAGGAAATGTAGAGTTTTGTCAGGAGACTTGGAATCTTTTATAAATCAGGACAATCAGCCAAGATATGTGAATTGCTCACTTGACAGTCACTATGTGACAGAAACAAAGCATTTTCTCTTTCCTAACTCTAAACAAATCCCTCTCCTGAGGACTGACTATATATTCTAGGGATATACAAAGAGAAGAAATTAAAGGAAGGGGTTTATTTTAACCACAATAAATGTTTTCTCTAAAATCCCTAGTGCATAGCTTGTAAAAATGCAAACACATTTTGTTGATTTGCTTTTTGGACAGCTAAACTGCGTGAAGTGCCCTAAAATTTTGCATTCAACTGTTCTGAGGTCACTATTAGAGATGTCACTACAGTAAAGTTCCTCACAGTGTATCTGACTCCTGTAATATTTTGTCATTCCAAGTGTTTTCTTTTGTGAATCAGAATAACCTTTTTTTTCCTTTGCTTATCTCAGGATCAATTTCAATTAATAAAACAGCAGCCTTTCATTTTCAATGAAGAAATTCAAGCTTATGCCACCAGCAGAGACGGCCTGCCCCGGGACCACATGCTACCTGGTTTAATGGAATGCTGTAATTAGAAATGTATCCTTCGGGAAATGATGAGAATATCACCTTTGTTCTCAGCAGTATAAAGGAAAATTTTACACATAGCTAATAATCCATGCATGTTAATATGGAGTATATTATTCAGTCCTCATGAAAATGAATTGTGTCCCATCATTCACAGTGCTTACTTCTACTGTGATTAATGCACTTCTAAGTGTTTCTAAGTACAATAGAGTGAAAGTTAAAACTTCAGTGTTTATATAATATGTGTGTTTAGCTACTATATTGGTCAGGATTCTCTAGTGTGGTGATTCATTGTTTTTCACAGAACTTATGGAACAAATCTCTCTCCATATATGTATGGAATGGCTTACAGGCTGCAATGCAGGTAATTCAGCAATGCCTAGCTGTGAATGGAAAGTCTATGGACCTAGTCCATGGTCAGTTCCACAAGGCTAGGTGTCTCAGCTAGTCTTCTGTAGATGCTGGAATCCTGAAGAAGTATACTACAATGCAAGTGAAGGAATGGATATTCTGACAAGGTGAGGGTGAGCAGGCAGAGAGCAAAATCTTCCTTCTTCCATTTCTTTTATACAGGCTTCCAGGAGACAGTGTGACCCAGATTAAGGGTGTGTCTTACTACCCCAAAGTTCTGGACTAGAAGTGGATTCTTCCACTTCAAACAAAGCAAAATATCTTTCGCAGATGTGCCCTCCATAACAGGATTATAGTTCACTCCAGATATAGTCAAGTTGACAGCTAAGAATAGTCATCACAGCTACCTTGAAATCATTTTGTGAAATTTTTAATTTATCTCCACATCACTTTAAATCAAGCCTGTCTTAATCATCTCTTGACCCATCAGTTTCTACAAATGCTTTCTCTAAATTTCAAACACAAACAAAAAGATCATTCAAAAAGCATACAGCTTGCATTTCTGTCTTATTACAATCAGAATATGCTAGCCTTATGAGATAAGTGTATGAGGTAGCAAACAGCTAGTCAAACAAGGCTGTTAGAGGTCTGGAATTAATGCCGTTTGTTCAAAGATCAGTTGCTTGCTGTTTTATTTTGAAAAATTTGAAACAATTATCACAAATCTGTAGCTGAGGTTAATCTCAAATTTACTGTGTAGTTGAGGATGGCCTTGAACTCCTGATGCCCCTGTACAAGTGCTGAAATTGTCTTGAATATTGCTTGATATGGCCATCTAACCATCCTAAGAATGGTGTACTCGATACTCTGATCAGTACTATTTATAAGATATGTATTACACAAAAAGTTTTTTCAAAACTGTTCCCAGGAATTTTCAGTAACACAGATAATTTCTTTTTCTTAAAATGTGTTTGGGAATAAAATAAAATTAAAAAAAAAAAGCGGTGAAGATTAGTAATGGCATTCCCCAAATCGGGATATCTTTGAATCATTACTTAAAAAGTTATTTTTGAAGAATAATTTTTAGATCCCTCAACAGATGCCTCTGTTATGGAATCTTCAAACTTCGTGCTAATTTTGTTTCCATAAATTTTCTAAAATAGAAAAAAAAAAAAAGTTGAACAGGGAACGAATGTGCTTCTTGGTTTCTTGCTTTTAAATTAACAACCAGAGTTTCCAACAGAGAAACAGGAACCCCTTCCCAGGAGTGTCCAGGCTCTGATGTATGCTTCCACGAGTTATGATTTAGACGAAGGCCAGCCATAGTCAAGGACAAAGTATTGTATTTTTAAGTTTTTAAAGTAGAGACATACTACAGATAAACAAATCCTCATAAATGCTGAACAATCATTATCATAAAATTTTAAATTAAAACCAAAATTGTCATCAGGAAGACAATGAGAAAAACAGTGAAAATTAAAAAAAAAATTCTACATCTTCATATGAACATTATTGGAATTTATAAATAAAATGTTCAAGATGAGTTTTTTCCATTATAAAAAGTAATTGTTTTAACCAGGTATTTGCCAAAAATTCTCCCCTCTGTATAAATGAATCTGTATTTCAATGCACTTAGACATTAAAATCTAGAAGCAACTATAAATTGAAAAAAATTAAAAACGGGCATATTTTATCCTGCAAGTCAATGAAGTGAAATAAATACCTAAGAACTAAGACCTTCATTACCTTAGCTGAAGACAGAAACAGCAAATGGAGTTCTTTGGGATGATATAATTACCAAAAGACTCTGAAATGTTTTTACCCTACATCCTGATAATACACTTGGATGGATTTTCACACACACATACACACACATACACACACACACACACACACAGAGAGAGAGACAGAGAGAGAGAGAGAGAGAGAGAGAGAGAGAGAGAGAGAGAGAGAGAGAGTCTTAAAAATGAGACAAATAATTTTCATTAGTTACTTGTTTGGAAACAACTCAAATTTTCCAGAACAGGGGAATAATTAAATTACTATTCAATGCAAGTCTAGAAAGCATTAATGGTTAATGGTAATTATGTAGACAATGACTACACACACACACACACACACACACACACACACACTACAAATGAAGAAACAGACTGCATTATCACCCAGTAAATGTGTTTATTTACCAAACTTGTGCTTTTGTAGCAATACAATTATATACAATTATAACTTCATTGTGTGAATATATCACATTTTCTTTATCCATCTTCCTGTGGAACTGGCATACTGATTTCTATAGTGGCTGTTATAAATTTGTAGTCCCACCAGCAATGGATGAGCATTCCCCTTACTACACATCCTCACCAGCATGAGTTATCAATTGTTTTTTGTTTGTCTTTCGGTTTTAATCTTAACGATTCTTATATTTGTTAAGATGAAATTTCAAAAGAGTTTTGACTTACATTTCACTGGTGGCTAATGATAGTGAACATTTCTTTAAGTATTTCACAGCCGTTTGTGTATCTATTTTGAGAATTCTCTCTTTAGATCTATACCCCATTTTTAATTTGCTTACTTGTTTTCTTGATATTCAGTTTTTGAGTTCTTTGCATATTTTGGGTATTAGCCCTCTGTTTAGATGTACAGTTGGTAAACTCTTCCCAAGCTGTAGGTCTCTGCTTTGTCTAAATGGTTGTGAATTTGCCTAGCAAAAGCTTTTCAGTTGCATGAGGTCCTATTTATTAGTTGTTGATCTTTGTGCCTGTGCTAAAGATTCTGTTCAGAAAGTCCTTATGCCAGTGAGTTCAAGGCTGTTTTCCATTTTCTCTTCTATTATGTTTAGTTTATTTGGTTTTGCTGTTGTTGTTGTTGTTGTTGTTGTTGAGATCTTTGATTTATTTGGAGTTGAGTTGTATCAAGGTTAGTAAAAATTGATATATTCAGATTCTTCTATGTGCAGTCATTCATTTTAACCAGCATCATTTGTTGAAGATGCTGTCTTTTTTCCAGTGTGTATTTCTGGCTTATTTATCAAATATTAAGTGTCTATGAGTGTGAGGTTTTATGTCTGATCTACATTCTGTTTTTGAACCAGTATCATGTTTTTACTACTATAGCTCTTCAATACAACTTGTAATCAGGGCTGGTGATACCTTCCTGTCCTTTTATTATTTAGGTTTGATTTAGCTATTCTGGGATTTTGTGTGTGAGTGTTTCCATATGAAGCTGAAAAGTGTTCTTTTGATATCTGTGTTGGAATTTTGATGGAAATTGAATTAAATCTATAGATTGCTTTTGACAGAATGCCCATTTTTTATGTCAATATAGTATTGACCCATGAGCATGGGGTGACCCTTTCATCTTCTGATAGGTGTGGCCATATGGGTTTCCAGGTAAAATGTTTCTAGGTATAGGGAGCTGAGAAGTAGGTTGGGGATGAGTTACGAAAGGGAACTGGGCTAAAGGTGTCCACAAAAGGGAGAAAAGTAGGTTATTCCACCATGAATTGCTTAGTCCCCTTGGAAGGGGGCAGATCCTGAGGAGAGGACACAGCAGTTGATCTGCTACAAAGCTGTGGATAAGACTGAGGTATTAAATTTGGAGGAATTGGCGGTGGGGTGGGGGGTGATTGACAATCTGTAGTTAGCCTACCTGCTTCGCTGGCAGGTGTGGCCTGTGGATTCCAGGAAATGCCTAATGGAATTGGAGACTGGGATAAAGCAATGACTTGGGAAAGGGGAGTTTGATGAGAGATGTTATTCTGTAAATATGTTTCTCATACTGGTTAAACAATAAAGCACTGTTGAGCCAATGGAAAAGCAAGATAGGTGAGGCTAGGAGACAAGGAGGAAAGAGGAAGTAGTAGGGAGGGGTCAGGATGTAGACTGGGGAGGAAGACGCTGGCTGTGGCTCCCCATAAGATGGCCACGTAAAACTATTTAGATAAGTAGAAATGGGGTAATAATTAAGACAGAGCTAGCCCATAAACAATAATGGTAACTGGCCAACAGTATTGTATCATATGCAGAGTCTCTGAGTGTTATTTGGGGCCGGCGCGCCAGACGAGTAGCAGGTGGGCTGGGGGAAAACAAGCTACAGGAGTTAGAAGGGAAGATCTGTATGATCCACTCTCCTCTTCAGAAAAGGAGGAGGGGAAGCCACAGCAGGAGGTCTGCTGCAGATCTAGGGATGAAAATCTGCAGTTAATCTACCTGCTTCCTTGGCTTAAATGTGGTTCCTCATTTCTAAATATGATTTTTTAGAAAGATTTTTAAATTTAACATTTTTTCTCATTTTACATGTCAATCCCAGTTCTCTCTCCCTCCTAACCTCCCATGCTCACCACAGAAACCACACACATACACAGACAGACAGACACACACACACACACACACACACACACACACACACACACATCCCATTCCCATCAACTCCACAGGGAGGGTGAAGCCTCCAATGGGGGACTCTTCAATGTCTGTCAAATCAAATCATTTGTGGTAGGACATAAGCCCTCCTCGGTGTCTCTATGCTAAGGAAGTATCCCTCCATGAGGCATGGGCTCCCGGAGTCCCTCCTAGCACTAGGGATACATCCTGGATCCATTGTCAGAGGTACCATAGACTTCGCAGGCCTCCTAACTGAGACCCACATTCAGGGGTTCTGGGTCTGTTCTTGTACAGATATGAGTGTGGGGTCCATGAGCTCCCCCTTGTTCAGGTCTGCTGTTTCTGTGGGTTTCTCTAGCCTGGTCTTGACCCCTTTGCTCATCACTTCTCCCTCTCTGTAACTGGATTCCAGGAGTTCTGCTCAAAGTTTAGCTGTGGATGTCTGCTTCTACTTCCATCGGCTTCTGGATGAGGGCTCTAGGATGGCATATAAGGTAGTTATCAATGTCATTATAGGGGAAGGGCATTTAAGGTAGCCTCTCTGATTAGCTAAAATATGTGAATGTTTTCTACATGAAAGATTTCTATGTTGTTTAAATTTTACTGTAAAATTTTAATCTGAGCTATCTTGTATCCTGATGAATTTTAGTTATAATAGTATAATTAAGACATTATTTTCCTAGTTCTTTAATCTGCAATTATTTCAACATTAAACAAAAGTTGTTTTATCTTAATACTAAATGTTGACTTTCTAGATGCTAATTTTAAATGTAAATTAATGAAAATATTAGAAAACAAATCCCAGACAACAACATGAAAGAATAAAGATATCAATATGTCTTAGAGTTAATCCATTTCACCAGCAGTGTTTCTGCTGTTATTAATTTTGTAATTCTTATTTTCAGCCAACGCTCCAAATCATTTACTTAACATGTTTCAAAGCATGCACTTCTTAGACAGCAAGCTGGCTTGGTGCTTCAAATTATGAAAATACTTTGGCAGACACACACAGAACTCTTTCTCATAAACACTGCACAGCTACATTATGTGACTGTGGTAAGTGGAAAATATAGCACCAAGAAATAAATCCTGCACTTTCCTATTTTCCTTCTCAGCATGACCCCTGACAAATATGAAAGATCTATGTAGATTTGTCTTACACACTTTGCCCCTAATCCAGTTGGGCCCATGAGTATGCAAGTGTGCTAATCATTTTGATTTCACACATTTCATACTGAGTTATGATTTCACATATTTCATATTGCCTGGATGAGGCGCAGGTTTTATCTAATTTATTTCCTACTAACTTCTACTACATATTGCCTGGAGGAAGACTAGGTATCATCCTTCATGCTTCTCTTTATATTTTGGGTGAACAAGAATAATCTGTAAGGCACTAGCTGGTCTGGATGACTCACTAGACCTGTTCTCAATCTGTGGGTCATAGCCCCTTTGGTAAACCTCTGTCTCCAAAGCTATTTACATAATAGTAGCAAAATTATAGTTATGAGGTAACAACAAAAATAATTTTATGATGGGGGAATGGGTCACCATACCATGAGGAGTTGTACTAAAGAACAACAGCATTAGAAAGATTGAGAACCACTACTCTAGAACCATCATTATATAACAGGGGGCCTGGGAAAAACCCATCTGCAGAGTTCTTGCATGCTACAGTGATTCGCATCAGTAAAATACATAGGAGAAGAGCAATTTAATATATGCTTAGTGCACATGGAGATTCTTCATAGTTACAGGTGCTGTCTATTTTTCTTCAGATCCAAGAACCATTTCATCAAGTTCTTGATGTTAATTGTGGTGAATGTCATATTTCTTGTCAAAAAAAAAGTTTCAGTGCTATGAATTCACAATGCCAGAGCTCAGAGCTCCAGTGGTGCAATCAGTTAGTATGTAATACTATGACAATGCCAGGGATCATCAGTAACTGTTTTTATTAAAGCGAATTTTTTTTTGCATCTGTCAAGAATTCCTAACACCATGGACTTAATACTTTTATTTCTATTGCTCATGAAGCTACCTCAATATAACATCATGCCACCTACAGACAGACGTACACTCTCAGTAACTCTCCCAAAACAAATCAATCATGACTTAAAAGCCACCTCAGAGAGCACAGTACAAGAATCTCAAAGGACAGAGCCACAGCATTTTCCCCCAAGAGACTGTGTGGCATGCACTGTGGATCTTGAATAGGGGAATGGTTGCCGTGGTGCCAGCAGAAGAAGAGTGAAAGATACTTGCTGTACTCACTGTAGCCTCCATGGACTGTACATCAGTGGCATGAGTGAGTGTGCACAGTTCAGTGCTCATGTTAGCAGATGCAGCACCCCTAGTGCAGACTTGTGAACTATACTGAGTCCAACAGAAATCACACCACTGATATCACTGTTGTAATGTCTCAGGCTTCTGTAGCATTTATGAAGTATATTGTATAGCATCACAATTCTAAAAGGTCCGTGGATATACCATCCTGGAGATCAAGGACACAGGACTGAAGAGTACTGCAAAGAATGACACTACATAGTCTCTAAGGTAGTCTGAAATGCCCTTCCTGAAATGCTAACCCGGGTACCATGAAGACTCAGAAAAAGGAAAGACACTCCAACAATCAGATACCCCTAAGGCGTGTGTCTAGGGCTGGTGCCAGTTTGCTCAAGTCTTAAGTTAGCAATTGTCTCTGATTTAGGACCTCAGGAAGCAATCTGGAAGATAATCTGGTATTCCCCAGAAGTCCAGTTTACATGGCTGGCTAGAATTGGTGTGAGAAATGAATCACTCTCTCAGTTCCATGCATATAACCTGATGGGAGATGTTATTCTGTAAATATGTTTTTCATACTGGTTAATAAATAAAGCACTGTTGGGCCAATGGGAAAGCAAGATAGGAGGGACTAGGAGACAAGGAGGAAAAAGGAAGTAGTTAGGAGGAGTCAGCATGTAGAGCCTAGAGGAAGCAAGATATCTGGCCGCCGTGCTTGGATAAGATGACCACGTGGAAATACTTAGATAAGTAGAAATGGGTTAATAATTAAGACAGAGCTAGCCCATTAACAATGATAGTCACTGGCCCACAGGATTGTATCAAATACAGAGTCTCTGTGTATTATTGGGGGCCAGCGGGGCGGCGGCGGGAGCAACCAGCAGCGGTGGCTGCGGGAAAACCTTACATGTAACAATAACCAGCTATACCAGCACCACTTGAAAGTTGCAAGATTTTGATAGTGTTCTTCCATGCTTGATATTTGGTTTCTGACTGTACCCCTTCTTATACTGCCCACATCTTTTGTTCAACTGACAAGAACAACAAGGTTTATCCTCATTTGGTCCTGATGGAGAATTTAATCAAGCAGAGTTTCATATACAAACACCCTTTCCCTAACTCTATCACCCTAACCATAACATAAACCAAGGCAATCTCCTATCCACATACTTTTAAGCCATTGTTGAACCTTTTTGGAGGTTGCCTTATTATATAGATTCATGATAGATTTATTTTGTACTATCTTAATTTAATGTGCTGTTACCAGTTCAATATCCAAATGAAACTAAGACAGGTTAGGAGTCAATAACATTTCTACGTAGTGACTATAAAAACAGTGGAATTTAACCGATCTGTAATTTGTGAACATTAATGTTATAATGGCCTCAGGTGAACTGCAGTTAGACTCCTTGTAGGAACGCCTCCTCAGACTCACACTAATTCCACAATGCATTTTCTGAAAGCATATTAGAAAACGTACCCAGGGAGAAGTCTGCTCTCTATCAAGGCTGACTTGCAGCCTCACTGGCCTTCGCAGTGGTAATATGAATTCCTATCACTAATTAATTTTTTCCTAAACTAATTATAGCTGCTGCAGCTATACTTATATGGGCAGATTGCTTTGAGAAAGGAACATGTGGTATTTAAAAACTGTCAAATAGTTGTATACGGCTTTTCTAACCAAAGACCTGTGGTTTATTTGTCATAAGCCACTCCCAACACAAGAACAGATTTATCACTTACAGTGCTTACATTCCCTTCTAGAATTTGACTTGTGATTCTGAAAGTACAGAATGAACAGGGACATGACCTACCTCCTTAAGAATGCTTCTTGAAGACCACTTGGTACTACTCTCCTGAGTAGGATAACCAAGATTTCTACAAATCGTTTCGTGTCTGTATAATAAAATCAAAAGACAAGAATTTTTTTGACCTGCCCCCTTAAATCATTTGATTTGGGGAAAATTATTTAATTTTCCTGATATTTGTCTCCCAGCTGCATAAATCTGTGATCTTCTTGCTTGTTAAACATAACTTGAAACAGAAAAATAAGCATAATAGGTAAGGATTATGACTGCAGTTGAGTTATCACAATGTTGGCCTTGAGTCAACTGAAGTTTGAAGTCACAGAAATGTTATGTTAAAAGAGACAGTAGGAAGAGTTATTTAATCTCACAGCTCCAATATTTTGGTGAATTCAATTGCCAAGGTCACACTGATGAATAAATAAAGCCTGGAATTTTTTACCCAGATGCCCTAGCTTCTGGAAAAATGACTCATGAACATAGGTCCTACTGCATAATATGGCTCTGTGAAGCCTTTCTTCATGTGTCTGGGATTTTCCAGTGGGTCACATGCCAACTAGGTTCTGTGTGGGAAAGTGTAGAAAGAGCTAGGTAGCATGGAACCGTGATGACACCAAAACACGGAAACTCCCTGGGACTCAAAAACCATTCAGTAGAGAAATACTTTAAGAGAGTGCTTATTTAATTTTATTTAAAAAGAAATCACTCAGTAGGTATTTTAGTATCATTATTGTAAACTACCAGAAACTACCAGAAATCTCATGACCTCATCCTGGTAGTAAGGCACATACAAAATATATGACTTGAGACTCCTGGCAATAGTGGAGAAGACTCCCGAAATGTCTTACCCCTGTAATCAAATTGTTAAATACCCCAAATATCATCAGAGCCTTCATCCAGTAATTGATGGAACCAGACACAGAGATTCACAATCAAACACCAGTCAAAGAGAGGGAGGAGGGAATATATGAACAAGGGAGGATAAGATCATGATGAAGAAATCTGAAGAGACAGCTGAGTAAAGCTTGTGGAAATCCATGAACTCTAGACCAACAGCTATAGAGACTCCAGGGGACCAAACTTGGCCCTGTTTATGTGGGAGACAGTTGTAAAGCTTGAACTAACTGAGTGGTCCCTGACAGCAGGACCACTATAGAAACCTGGTACATGAGCTAGTTGTTGGAGCCCATTCCCTATGGTGGTATTCCATACACAGCCTTAATGTATGGGAGAAGGACTTGATCCTGTCCCAACCTATTGTGCCACACTTTGTTGACTCCTCATGGGAGCTCTTACCTGTGAGGAGGAGTGGACTGGTGGTGGGCTGAAGGGGGTACTGAGGTGGGAAGAAGGAGATAAGGGAGAAAGAACTGTGGTTGGAAGGTAAAATAAAATTTCAAAGAATAAATTGAAATATATGTATATATATATACAATATGCAATTATATATATGTGTGTGGTATATATATATATACACAATATACAATTATATATATATATGACTTGAAAATTCAAAAAGCATCCTAGGTATTCGTTGGATGTTTCCTTGAAGGAACACCACGGTAATGTGTTTACCGAGTTCCATTACACACTTTTTCTACCTGCCTTTAGTGCATAATTATCAGCTGTCCATTTTCACACTGATAAAGACAGATACTTCTTGTACTTCATTTGGAATTATTGTAAATCCCCACTGTTCAGCTGCTCCTCTACTAACTTAAAAATGAATATGCAATTATTATAAATATTAATAATATAGAAAATATAATTAAGAATGTCAAAACATAATCTGAAAATAAACTTTTAAATTGTGATAACTATGCCATTTGCCTGATCTTCTATAACCTGTAGAAAGGATAAGAATTGTAACGTGTTTCTATTTGTTCCATTCACATTCACCCACCACTCTGCAGCATTGCTGAAATTGTCTTCAATATTCATTATTCACATGTATGAGCATGTGAGACAGGGCAAGAGTTATGTTTCTTTATAAATTTTGTAATACTAACAAGATGATTTTGATTGTAACACGGCTTCTTAATTCTTTGGTAAACTTTGACATTTTGTTTAGCTTCTTAGAGTCCTTATATACATCAGCTGAAGAGTAATTGGAACATGTGCCAAGTCCTTGCATATTTTAAAATGCCTTTACATCCAAGTCAGATGGGGCACAGATTCCAAAATCATTTTTCTCAAAATTACACCACTGAACATTTATTGATGTTTATCATTAGCTCACTTTTATCTTTTTCATTATAGCTGTTCATTTTGAAGATGTTCTCAGAAAATTTCTTCTTATCTCCCTTTAAGTTGTGAGATCTGAATAACACAAGGGCCATGATTTCTTGCTTTTTAGCAAGAAATCTTCCCACATTCAATATTCTCATGCATTGGGTAAAATTTGTACAACATCAGGAGTTAACTTCCAACCAGTAACCCTGTTGCTCTGTTGGGTCAACTATTTATAAGTTAGTAAATTATTTTTCTTCACAGAAAATTCAGTTTATTTCCCTTTTGATTATGTCCATTTTCTCCTTCATATTGCCTTCTTCTTTTACCTTCTTCATCTTACTCCCAGTTTTCCAACATTTTCATTTTTGCAGCATTCCAAAAGTCCTTCCTACCTAGCTAAAGTTTCCTTGAGTACTTGTTGGTTTCTTTTTGTGATTATAACATAATTACATCATTAATCTTGCACAAAGAACTATAGTCCTTAATTAAGGACTGCTGAGAGCAGAAGAAATAGTCTTCATCAGGGAATAGCACACAGAACTCTAGGCAATATGAAATGGTCAGCCTTGAAAACATATATGTACTAGTAATATTACACATACTGAGTAGGTTGGATTTGTGTATCTAGTGTCCATTTACAATGGACTGCTTGGCCTTACAATTCCCTTTCATAGAGATTTGCACCAAACCTCTGTGCAAACTACTTTGTGTTGCTATTTCTCTTGAGCGAATTTTTTCTCTACTAGAAAGTAAGCACAGACTAGCCTTTTTATTGCCTTTCTAGGGGTCATTTCACTCCTTCTATTTCATTGGTACTGTATCTATTTGTGAGTTTCAGTTAGCAGCAGCCTAAGGCCTTGCATCTAATTCTATTGCTTTTCTTTGTAGTTTTAGGAATCCCATACACACTTCTAGGCTGCCTGCAAAGTGAGCTTATGTGTGTCTTCATTGACCTCCATTTCTATGCCTTTTATTTATTTTTAATTTCTTAAATTAAAATATACTTACATAATTCTCCCCCTTCCGTTTCCTCCTTCCAACTCTTCCCATGTTCTTTGATTGTACATAGTAATCTCCCTTCTGGGGAAAAGAAACTACACAAATTTAGTGCTAGTGAATTTTCTCTCATCATTTCTTTGCTTATGCCAAATCCAGACTGGTTTTCCAACAGAAATTATAATTCTTTTGGAAATTTCCCTTTATACTGCTGGTATTTTGATTCAGATAAGAAAACTAAATACACTTTTAAAGTTAAAATTGTAATCAAGTTTTTAATTTAATGAGTCAGAGATCTATGATGTTTCTATCTTTAAAATTCAGAATTTCTTAACACAAAAATTTCAAATTTTACACCTAGGAACTACATATAATGGAGAACATGTAATGTTTGCATTTCTGAGTCTGAATTACATAATTCATTATAATATTTCCAGTTCCATCCATTTTCATACAATTTAGTAATGTTTTTCTTTACAGCTGTAAAGAATTTCATGTGTATATGTACCACATTTTTAATATCCATTCATCACTTGATGGGCATCTAGACTGTTTCCATTTCTGAGCTATTGGGACTAGAACAGAAATGAGCATGTGCAGTTATCTCTGCCATAAATTATAGAGAATATGCCCAGTAGTAATACAGATTGATGACATTGTAGTTAATTTTTTTAGCTTTACAAAATCCTTCCACATGGTTTTCCATAGTGATAATTCCAGTTTATACTCTCAGCAACAGCGAGTAGTATGCACCTCTCCTCACATCTGTGGAAACCAAGAAAAGATCTATGAGATGTGGAGAAAAAAGGCCTTTTGGGATGGGAGTATTTTTTTTAAAAGCATGAGATATAAAAGTAAAGTGAAGGAATATAAGGCACAGAGATGTTTAAACAGCAATAGTGTAGGAGGGTAGGAGAAAGTTGAGGTATGAGTTAGAAGCAAGATAATTTATGGATTTATGAAAAAGCCACATGAAAACCTACTACTTTATAAACTGATAAAATAGAAATAATAAAGAAAAGAGTTTGAATTGAGGCCCCCTCCATGGATGGTGCTGTACCTAGAAATCATCAGTTAGTAAACAAAAATTTCAGATGCCTAATTGTTGGACAGGGGAACCCCAGAATCTCCTAAATCAAAACATACTATTGTTATTGTTCCCAATTGTGTACCATAACTATGCAGTAAGACCTTGTTGGTGAAGAAACCACACATTTTGAATGCAGGTCACAAAAGACTCAAGTTGGATCTGAGCTGCAAATTTCCTTCCTACTAGCTAGCATTCATAGAGCCAGATCATGATGTGCAGGCTGCTGGGGAAGAAAAAAAATTACCCAACTCTGGGCTCTGTGCACCATGTTTTAAGGAAGTTTATCGTTTTGTTTGCCCACATTTATAGCTATCCTCAACTACATGCAGCTGACCCCAAGTAGGGCATGCCTCATAGAACATTGACAAAGCTGGCTTTGAAAAGAAATGTGACAGAATAAAATTGATTAGATAAAATCAGCTGACTTAGGTGCTACAGAATCTGAGTGAAGTGGTCAATGAATCAAATCATTGATTTGGCCTATGTTTGCCATTTAGAACATTGTGCCAAATGTCTCAAATTGGGTTACAACAAACACCTATTCTTTTTCTCTCAGATTCTAGACAAATTTTGGCAAAGTATAATGCATATGGACATTCTTTGCTTAATCATATTTGAAATCTCAGGTGTAAGAACAGAGTGCTTGAGGATGATGAAAACATCAAGGAACAGAAGCCACCTGGAGAATTTCTCATCCATACACGGAACATGGCTGAGGCATTTGAAGGATTTTGACCTTATAAAAATTTCAACCCTAGAATCTCCCACTGGCCCCTGAAGTGTCTCAGATTTCTCATAAAATCTAGGGGCTCTTCCAGAAGAATGGCTGGAGTGTGAAGAAGGCAAGAATCATGTGATATGCTGTCAGAAGCTGCATTACTTTTGATGGCACCTTGAGATGAATAAATGTCACTTTCACTGAATCAAATCACTAAAGGGTTGTCATCGAATCCAGATCAGTTTCAGACAGAAGTTGCTAAACACAATCATGAGGTTGTGAAGAATCCCCTTTGTTTGTCCAGATGACTCTCTGGATGAAACTCAATTCTATGGTCTGAATTCATTCATACTGAAAAAATATCTACTTCTGTCTAGTACTTCTGCTTAGCTGAAGGCCACCAATGTTCATTGCAAAGGAATCAACCAGACTGTGGGATAGGATGTCCTTCTGTTGAAACTAAAGGTGGGATGTTGTAAAGGCTTTGCTTTTTGCTTTAATTGCTTAATTGTCACATGATCAAATTTTTTTCTTGCAACAAAATTTATTTACCCATCCACTAGAAAAAATATTAAGGTAAAACCCTGTTGCAATAAATTAGCAGACCTTAAGAAATAGAGCATTATAATTTGAAGACAATTCAGTCTTCTTTATGTGGTCACTTCTGCATATAGGAACTGAAGGAAGAGGAAGAAAAGACACCAAGGTTTTAATCAAACTGAGTAAAAGTATCATGATTCTATAACAAGGAGGAGAAAGAAAAGAACTTGTGTGACAATAGAAGATTACCATGAAAGCATGGCAATATCTATCTTTCAAAGTTTTAATTGTATTTCTCAGCACTAGGTTTTATTATGGTGGGTCTTTAAAAACAATTGGTTTATAGATTTTCCTCCCCTATTCCCGCCTCATCTCCTGGCCCACTCTTGTACCCTTCTATGTACAACTCCTCCCTGCCCCCATCTCTTTCCCAGTTTCATCTATTTTGTCTTTGCCAAAGCTCAGGTGACTTAAAGTAATTTCCTTATCATTCGGAAGAAGTTTAATCTCTCAACTACATCCAGTCCTGACACTGCATCTGACACAGCAAGACATCTAGCCTTAATATACAATGCGTTCACCTGAGGACAAACTGATAGTAACAACAGCCCTTAGAATCTCTGTCGTTGCTACGACTGCATTAACTTGTTCACTTAGAAGAGAGCACAATTCAATTCTTTAAAAAGGTCAATGTAGCAGAGCATTACAGCACTAATAAACCCACCCCACTCTTCAAAGGTCCCAAGAAGTGCTAAACTGTGCAGTTTAGCCATTACCTGGTGTGATTCTGCTATGCCAATGTTGTTTATGTATTCAATGTAATTAGTAATACATTTGCCTCCCTGGTCAAAGAACTTCCCATTACATCCTGTTCCATCTAATGAGCAAATTGTCAAGACATGTCTCTAATGTCGCTTGGCACCCACCTCTCCTACCCTTAAATAATAACAGAAATCTTTTGCACAAATTATACACCTAGTTTGCTTGAGGCTGATAGAGGCAAAAAAGTGTGTCCTTTGTGCTCACTGAGACGTAATCCCTTGTGAACATTAGTTATTAGTTGTGAGCATTTTAGGCAGTGACAGAATCTTTAGCAGAATAAGAGGAGTGACCCAGATTCAAACTGTGGGTCTACATCCTTGCCGTGCACCCATTGGCAAGTTACTCCCCACTTGTGAGTCCTAACGATTATACTATGTAAATTGTTAAATAAGCATCCTTTGTCTCCTAGGTCTTCTGGTGAACTGGATGAACTGCAGACTCCAAATACTGTCTATTAGCATTGTTAATAGAATTTAGGGGGTCATAAAATATACTATTTTATAAGCATTAATTTTAGAAAATTCAGGGATGATACTATTACACAGAATGGAAGAAGCTAAAGAACACCACATTCTCCCAAGACTGACTCAATTAAAAAAACAAACAAATAGAACTTTTACTGAGCTTGAAGGAAATGAATTCAAAAAACATGCTAAATGGGTGCTGGGCATGGTGGCTCATTCCTAGAATGCTAGTGCTAGGGAGACTTAAGGAGGAAGATGACACAAATTTGACATTACCCTGGAGATAGAGACCCTGTATAACAAAACAAAAGGAAAAAAAAAAGGAACAAAATAGGCAAAACAAAGCAACAACAGCAAACCAGATCAGACTCTAAATTAAAGCAGGCTCAGTCAAGGAAAGATGTAGTGCATGCAGGCTCAGCTGTGGCAAACACTGGACACTTAACATAGCATGTATGCAGATAAGGAGAACTACCTAAAGATATGGATGAACCTCAAACAGCTCAGTGTGTGTTTCTGAAAAGAGTGCAGCACATTGAGGGTACAGGAGAGGTGCAGAATTCAGAATTTTACCCCATATGTGTCCACTGGACACTCGGAGTGGAGCTCCCTACAACATAAAATCTCCATCAAGAAAGGGGAAGGTCTGGGCAGTCTAAGGGACCTCTGACAGTGAAGCCAGGATGTATCCCTGGTGCACAAAAGGACGTTGGGAGTATTCCATGGAGGGATACTCCCTTAACCTAGAGACAGGAGAGAAGGCCTAGTCCCTACTCTAAATGACTTGACAGATTTTGATGATTCCTCCTAGAAGGCATCACCCTACATGTGGAGTGTGGGGGGCAATGGGATGGGAGGGTGGTTGGGGAGTATGGGAGGGTGGGGGAGAGGTAGGGAGAGGGAACTGGGATCGATGTATAAAACAAGAAAAATAAATAATAATAATAATAAAGGGGAAGCCATCTTCACAGAAAAGGCTCATAGCTAAGAGGAGAATAATTAAACTGAGAAAATCCTGCCCCTTCCAAGCTCTAATTATAACACACAGTAAAGAGAATCCAAAGCTAGTTAAGCACTAAAGAAAACAACATCACTGATACATTCTAGACACAGTTCCTCAGACAAGAAAGATGGTGTGACAGGTAAAGTGCTCAGTGGACAAGCATAGGCACTGCATTCAGATCCCCAGCGTGCCTATGAAAACTTATCATAATGGCATTTGTCTGTAATCACAGTGTGTGTTTGCAGGAGGAGGACAGCAGAGCCAGGGTATTTGTAGAGTTACAGAACCAGTCCGGCCAGTGTAAACAATGAGCTCCAGGTTTGAAAGACCTTTTTGTCATAAAATAAGGTCAAAAGTGTTAGGGGACACTGGTCATCAATCTCTAGCTTGCACACCATGCATGCACAGAGAGTTACCCAAACATATGCATGCATCACACATATACATGTATGAGTGCACACACACATGCACACACACAATTAAAAAACATTTGAGTAAAAATAGAAAATCAATTAAACTAACAGTTGGATATTTGTAATGTTCAATAAAACTATTAAACCTCTAGCCAAGCCAAACAGGGAAATATTACCAATATTACCAATATCAGAAATAAAAGAAGGCATGTTATGATTGATTCCACATGGATTAAAAGATAATCAGAGGATATGATCGGTAACTTTACATTCAAAACATTCAAAAATTTAGATGACATAGATCATTTTTATTATATTAGAGTTTCCTGGAAAGCTGGGCTTTGATGACAATGCATTTAATCCCAGCACTTGGGAGATAGAGACAGGCTGATCTCTGTGAGTTCAAGGCCAGCTTGGTCTACAGAGTGAGTTCCAAGGCAACCAGGATTATTACACAAAATTAAAAATTTACTGAATATTGGAGAGAATAAATAACATTTAATCATATAAAATTAAATAAATGAAATTCACAGTTATAAATTTCCCCCAAACTGAAAAAAAAAGCCACAAACACAATCGGATTACCTCACAAATTCTTTCAGATAGCTCAGAAAGAAATAATACCAATTCTATGACTATATCACAGAAAGCAGAAGAGAAAGAACATATATTCTCTTTATTGGATCAGTAGTAAAAGAATACAAAATCTTAAGCAAATAAAACTATCAACCAGTGTTTGTTGTTATCACTGATATTATGTTAAAAATTAGCAAAAAAAATATAGCAGTATATAAGGAGAATATTGCATCATGACCAAGTAGTGTGCCTCTTGGCAATTCAAGGCTAAATTAGCAATACAAAGTTAACAAAATTCACTAATTGTAGTAGCATACTAATTATGAAAAACACAAACAACCACATTATATATTTGGTAAAAGTATACCTCAAAATTTAGTAATATTTGTTGATATTAATAGAAATTCTACTATAAGAAAATGATAACACTGAAAAGTCTGTTGCTATAATTACACTGATGTTCCTTCTTCTAAAACTGGAAAAAGAACAGAATGCATATCCATCATTTTAAATCCACACTAGCAATCATAGCCTAAGCAACAAAGCAAGAGAATTAAAACTGTATACATTAGAAACAAAAAAAAACCAAATACTCTTACCTATATACAATGTAATTTTTAATTATAAAAAAACTTGATTCCATGAGAAGGCTTCTGTAACCAAAAATGTAATTTTTAGGAATACAGTATACAAGATCAATATAAAAAAGACCATTATATTTCCTATAGCTAAGTGAAACATTAAAATAATTTTAAAATATTTAATAAGTAAAACTCCAAATAATTAAAGTCTAAGTATAAAAAGCATAAATCAAAAAAGATGCATAATTTATAACCTAAGTTCTAAAAGATTAAAAAAATAGAATCTCCAAAGAAATTGGGACTATATATTACATTAATGGCTTAGGGGCTTCAATATTTTTATTGTTATGATACAATTCTGTGGGATGTTGTTTTTGTTGTTGAATTGGTTTGTTTTATGGATAGCAACAATCCAATTCCAAAATCTATTTAGAAAATAGAGGCAAAGAAGCTAGAACAACCAAAATGACTGAAAAAGAACGCAATAGCATGTGAAGAGCTGCCTTATCCAACTTCAATACTTAATATAAATAATCCATAATGATCCAAAGAGCTCAGTAGATGGAGTAGGTGAAAGAAGTAAAGCTAGTTATATGTGAGAGACCAAATGTGGAATCAGTGTTCTGTGAAGGAAATGAAGGGAATGAAAATTAAGGGAATGAAAAGACAAGGACTATCTCCTTTCCTCCTGTTCTCACTTCCCTCCCCTCCCCCTTTGCCACTCCCAACCCCATTTTGCTAACAGATCTCATCTAATTTTTTCCCAGGTTGATCCATGTGTCCCTCTTATGGTCTTCCTTGTTACTAGCTTCTCTGGACTCTTTTTATCCTTTGTTTTTCATCTAATATCTACTTATGAGTGAATACATACCTTGTTTGTCTTTTTGAGATGCCCAAGGTAGGGAGGGATGCAGTGGAAGAGCAATGAAAAAGATATCTTAATAGAGAGAGCCACTATGAACTTATGGAGAAACCTGGTGCTAGGATAACACCAAAGAATCCACAAGGAGGATCCAAGCTAAGGCTCCTAGCAATGGCAGAGAGGATACCTGAATTGGCCTACCTCTGTAATCAGATGGACAAATATCCCAACTATCATCATTGAGCCTTCATCTCGTAATTGACAGAACCAGACACAGAGATCCACAACCAAGATGCAGGCCCCATTCTGGGAATCCAGTTAAAAAGAGGGCAGAGAGACTATATGAGCAAAAGAGGTCAAGATCATGATGGAGAAATCTACAGAGACAGCTGAACTAAACTCATCAATACTCATGAACTCTAGCCCTACAACTGTGGAGACTCCAGGGAATGGAATTAATAGGCCCTCCATATGTGGGAGACAGTTGTGAAGCTTGGACTAGCTGAGGGGTCCCTGGCAGTAGGACCATGATCCAAATCTGCTGCATGAGCTCTAGCTTGTTGGAGCCCATTCCTTAAAGTGGGATACCATGTTCAGTGGCAGTAGGACCACAATATAATCCCAGTACATGAGTTAGCTTGCTGGAGCCCACTCCCCATGGTGGGAAGCCATGGTCAGTCTTAAAGCATGGGAGAGGGTCCTGGCCTTTCCCCATCTATAGTGCTAGATCATGTTGACTCCTCATGGGAGTAGTCTGGGGGTGAGCTAGAGGGAGAGGTGTAGGAGAGTGGGAGGAGGCAAGGAGGTGGGAGGAGGGGTGGGAGGGAAAACTGTGGTTGGAATATAAAATGAAATAAAATTATTTTTTTAAATGGAAAAAAAGGCAATGAATAGTCAGGAGAAATATTGGAAATTGCATATCTGCTAAAGAATTGTACTTAAAATGCATGAGGAATGCTAGAAACTTAAAAAGGACAGATAATTCAGTGACTATCATGATGAAAGGACCAGCCACTTCAAAGATTACAGAATGACTAGTGAGATCATGAAAAGATGTCCAACACCAATAGCAATGGAGAATGAGACACTACTGCATATCCATTGGAAAAGCTTAAATTACAAAAGCTGATCACACACAGTTTGGCCAGGATGTGCAAGAACTATAATCCCCGTATGCTGCCTGTGCAAATATAAAATGGTAGTTTAAATTGGGAATATAGTTTGGCAGTATCTTAGAACTTAAATATACACTTCCATATGGGATAGCCATTCTACTTGGAAGTTTACACAACGGGAACTAAAGCAAATCTCTATTTTAAGACTTGAATTGGAATATTCAAAGAAACTTCCTTTGTAATAGAAGCTGCAAATAATCCAGCTATTCATGAACAGGTAAATATTTATAGGCACATTGTATAACACCTCTAAAAGTGACCATATTTGTCCTGGAGAGGAGTGAACTATCAACACATACACATTAGTACTCTTTTTCTTATTAATTCTTTTATTTTTTCAGATTATAACATAATTACACCATCTATTCCCTCATTTACCACCTCTAAACCCTCACACACACTCTCCTTGCTCTCTTTCAATTTTATGGCTTCTTTTCCATTAATTTTGTTACATATATATGTGTAAATATAAACACATATATATGTAACACACACATATATACACATTTGTGATAACACACACACATATTCCTAAATGATGTGATCTGCTTGTTTCATATAATGCTATTTGATATATATATATATATATATATATATATATATATATATATATATTTTCAGGGATTCATTGTTTGGATAACCAAGTAGTGTGCTCTTCCATGGGAAAGATGGTTTCTCCTACTCTCAACATTCCTCAGGTGTCTGCAGTTCATTCTGTAGAGTTGAAGCCTCATAGGTTTCCCCAGTCCACATTGGCATGTTTATTCTTTTTGCCCTTGTTCAGCTCATCTTTAAGCACTCACATTAGTGAGACTTTATTGGTGTACTTTTTGACAAAATTATGCTGAATTTTAAGAAGCCAAATGTCTTTATGACTTAATATTCTATTTATATAAAAGTCTAAAAACGACAAACCAATCTGCCAGAAAATAGGTTAGTTGATGCCTGAGGATGAGAGAGGAGGAGGGAAAGGCAGCATCAACAAAGGGCAAGAGGAGATGCTTTTTGACACTGCATATGTTCATAGCTGATTGTGCAGGATGTGCATGTACGTCCAAGACCATCAAATTGTGTGACTTATATATGAGCAGTTTATCATATGACCCTTATGCCTCAGTACACTACTTAAGAAATTACACTAATTCTACATTTGTTAGTGTTTACTCATCCAGATGAAATGAGAAATACAGGCATCACTCCTCTATTCCCCAAATCACCAACATTTAGATGTTCAAAGACCCTCAAAACTCAGAGTCAATTTCCTAATCAGATCCTTTTTGAAGCCTTTGATTTCTTCTCTTCAATTTAACATTAGAAGCCCAGGCTGAAAGCAACTGTCTTCTACATCTGTCAGGCCTTGTCTTTACCGTTTAATTAAAGATGAAATGGAAGAATCATTAGATTCTTCACCTCACCCTTCTTTAGGCTTCAAATCTCATAAAAGCTAAAGTGTTTCAGGAGAGGTGGCCATTGGTTAAATGACGTGAATATTAAACAATTCACACCTATTATTTTTTGTAATATTTGCCTGAACATGGCTCACAGTGCAAGCAATCAGGGGTACTGGAAGATGACTATGCAACACTACCAACAGAGAAGACCACAGGAGGCTTTGCTCATATTCCCACATTGTGCACAACACCCAGAACAGATTGTTGGAGTTTCATCAGCACTGACAGACACTGAACACTTGCTGTATGTGTCAGACACTGAGCTAAACACTGTAACACTTTATAAGCTCCACTTCTAGTCTTTGAGCTACTTTAAAATTTGGGGGATAATTTATTTTACATATTTATGTCTGTGTACCACATGCATGTAGTGCCTGTGTAGATCGGAAGGGAGTATCAGACCTGGGATTAGTTACAGATGACTTTGAAATGGCTATGTGGGTGCAGGATCTCATACCCCAATCTTCTGGAAGAACAGCCAGTACTCTCCAGCTCAGCCCTGTTGCAATACTTTCAGTTAGCACCATTATTTTATAAATGTGGGGAATAAAACAGAATACAAGATCATTAAAATCCTGGAGCTTATAAAGAAGAGTTCATGTGTAAAATGTACATCTGCTCTGGTTCTGAAATGAGTGGGCTGAGCCCTTGTACAGTAGCCTCCTCTTTAAAGCTCATCATTTTCATCCCAAGGTCTCCCCTCTAAATTCTAACCCCAAAAGAAAACAAGAACTTAGATTGTCCCTCAGGGAGAAGGGAGGGATTAAAATCCAAGTGCAGAACCTACAGCTATTACTTGCATTTTTTGTGTGTTTGTTTGTTTGTATCTTCAAAGTATATCATTCCCCTGTACCATGTATAAGGCACTTAATATTTACTAAAGTGAAGACTATTTATACCATGCATTTGCAACACTCTCTAAGAGAATAGAAACACAGGCATCTTCTAGGCACACTATAGTAGTCAGCAAACCCTGGATGCCAGCTGTCAGTGGGACAGATGTCTATGTATATGTCAATGCTTGAGAAAGTAGTAACCAGAGAACATGAAAATGCCCATGACACAGGCAAGTAAGTGGTCCTTCTGAAATAAAAATTTAATCAAGGCCATTAGTGGGAACCTGTCATGGTGATGCATTTCACCACATCACCAGATTAATGGAATTACAAGGGTGATGCCAAGCTTAAGTGGAAACCCAGTGGAGACCTTTCTCTACCTTTGTTATTACTCACCTCTAAAATGCCTCTCATTGATGCCTCTGAGTCACTGCTGGGTACTGGCTCTTTCACAAGTAGGGAAGAAACAACCTTGGCTGGCAATTAGGCTGGCACTGTGTGCACTCAGTCACTCTCAACTAGATGTTGGATCTGTTCACATGCTACTGAACTCGAGGTTGGCTGGATGCTCTTCACAGGGAAAGCAAGACCAGAAACAACCCTGCAGGTTAATGTCTACCTACGGTTAAGAAAAAATGTTTCAATTTGCATTGGCTTGTGAGAAAGCTCCTGCAGGGACATCCTAGGGTAAGGTGATCACAGATGACTCACAGACTGAAGCATTGACACACATTGAGGAGTTAGCTTGATGCATACATTCTCTATTGTTGTCATAGCAGTGGGCAGAGCCCAGAGGGCAGAGAGCATGTAATTGGAACAGTTGTGTATGAAGATTAAATTCATGGTGCTCATTGATCAGCAAAGACTGTTGGGTGCCTTCTACCCTGTGAGCACAATGAATAATTCCACAGGAAACTGGGCAGGAGACAAACCTCACTTTAATGCAAATAAAGATGCCTTTCTGAAAAGTCTGCAATTCAAATCCAGAATCTATGACCCCATATCTGTGTGACAGTGGACAGGTCATTCAACCACTGCCACTTCAGTCCTCTATTCTATACAATAAGCATATTCAGGGAAGCCTTAAATGCTGTTTAAAATTATACTCAAAGGAAACGGATGTGTCAGTTACTTAATAAGTCCTTAGTACCTGTGAGTTTGAATATTTGAACACCCTGTATGGCATGTACAAAGGCAATGGATGCTCCTTAAAGAAAATCTTCATTAATTTGGAGAGAAAGTGGGTCTTGTAGAGATTATCAGAAATTCTAAGTTGAATGGAATTGTGTTTTATAGGTCATTTGTAAATTAGCAATTGCATGTTGTAATATTTACCTTAGCTTTTAACAAGCCTCTTTCTTCCGTTAATAGTTTAAGTTTACAAAGTAATTAGCATACTTATAATCCCATAGTGAGATTTAGAACAGATTTTTAATTTGCCCATCATAACACAAGACACCTTTGTTGAATTATTGTAATCAACTGATATGTCCTTTAGGGATATTTCTTTGTAGTCACATTTTGATTATTTGTGTAATTTTCCTCTCTGCAAGATTTTCAATAACTGTTAGTATTGAAACAAACAACTATATTTTTGAGTTCTGAATTTTTAAGGTTAAAGATCTGTTACATTATATTAATTGTTTCATGATTACAGTTACTTATAATGCTTTATATATATAATCTATATTTTCTTAAACTTATTTTTAAATAATTACAATAAACACACACACACACACACACACACACACACACACACACAAAGGTCAGAGCTGTCCTATGGACTGATCATCCAATTTCCAGGATAAGGAGCTGTGCCTAAGTTGTATAGCAGTTGTCTAGCACGTGCAAGGCTCTGAATTCCATCCCCGGCACCATAAAAGAAAAAGAAAGAAAACCAGGGAAAAAATCCTTCCATTTTCTCCTGATAAGAACACCTTGTGTAGAAGGGCCCAAAGAGGGCCACATGGATTTTCTTGGGAAGGGGAAATTGAGGTTGGTCAGGTTGGGGACAGAGGGGACGAGTAATGAAAGAGATGACTTAATGAGGGGTGGGGTATTTGGAGGCCAGGGAGAAACTTAACACCAGGGAAACTCTGAGGAATACACAAGGATGACCTTAGCTAAGACTTCTAGTAATAATGGAGAGGGTTCCTGAACTGGCTATCTCCTATAATCATATTGGTGACTACCGTAATTATCATCATAGAACCATCACCCAGTAACTGATGGAAACAGATGCAGAGATCCACAGCCAAGCACTGGGTTGAACTCATGGAGTCTTGTTGAAGAAAGGGAGGAAGGATTGTATGAGCCAAGTGGATCAAAGTCATCATAAGGGAACTCACAGGAACAACTAACCTGGGCTCATAAGAGCTCACAGACTCTGGACTGATAGCTAGAGAGCCTGCAGGGGACCAACCTAGGACCTCTGCATATGTGTGACAGTTGTGCAGCTTGATCTTTTTGTGGAACTCTTAGCAGTGGGATCAGGGCCTGCCCCTAATACCAGGACTGGATTTGGGAAACCTATTCCTCATACTAGGAATTGAGGCCTCACCCAGCCTCAATACAAAGGGAAGAGCTTAGTCCTACCTCAACTTGATATACCATGTTTTGTTGACACCCATGGGAGGCCTGTCCCTTTCTGACCAGAAACAGAGGAGGCATGAATGGGGGTGTCTGAGGAGAGGGGAAAGGGTAGGTAGAAGGAAAGAAAGATGGGGAAACTGTGGTCAAGATGTAAAATAAATGAAAAAAATTAATAATAAAAAAGAACACTTTGTCAACTACTGTACAAAATCAAAAACCAGGAAATTGACATTGGTGGTGTAATCATTTATCTTCTTTAGAATTCAGGAGTGTATGGCCCATTATTGCTGTGTGCACATGTGTGTATGTAACTAGGTCTATGTAATTGTGTACACCTACAATTTCATACAAACATTGCCATAATCATGACACAGAAAGTTTTGATAGCCTCAAGGCTCTGTATCAGTATCATTTTATGGATCTACCTACAACTCCAATTCCTTGTACCTAACAGTACAACTCCAATGATGTATATAATTGAGTCATTAATATACAATACTCTGAGACTGGCGTTTTGTTCATCATAATACCCTTTCAATGCATCCAAGATCTTGCATATATCAGAATGACATTCTATGTCATTTCTGTATGATATTTCATAATATGAATATATCATAGTTTATACACTTACCTGTTAAAGAAAAATTGTGTTTGGGTTTGGTTTAGGCAACTACAAATAAAGTTGCATGAACATACAAAGGTTTGTTCATGAACATAAGTTTTCTTCCCTCAATGATAAATGTCAAATGAAACTGCTAAGTCATTCATATGCTATATGCATGGTTAGTTTTATTTAAGAAAAAAAAAAACAAGAACCTCTCAAATCCTTTTCCAGGATGATCATACAATTCTTTATTTTCATGAGTACAGATGAGTAACAGAGTTCTTCCAATGTGTTACTAGCGCTTTGTGTCATCACTCAGCATAGAGTCTTAGGGTCATCAGTCATTTCCTTTCAGCCATTTTAATAACTATACAGTTATTCTCATTATGATTTCATTTGCACTTTCAAATGGCTAACAGAATACCTTTTAATGTGATTATCTGCATGCCTAGATAAAACATCTACTCATCTTCTACCCATTTTGAGATAATTTGAAATGTTTCTTTTAATTTGGATATGACCGTATATACTGACTCCTTTCTTTAACAGACATTAGGTACCTTTGCTTAAACTTCTCAAAGTGCTTTTAATATCATAGCCAAAATATCTGCCTAGCCTTAAGGCCTACCTAGTGTGTCTATATGCCTGTTTTTCTATAAAGTTTTAATTTTATTTAATACATTTAAGTACATAATCCATTGTGATATGTAAGATAATACATTTAGGAATAGGTGTAGTGTTTTGGGGGTGGTTTGGAGGAGATTTTGTTCATTTTATTTATTTTTTTTTTGCTTACATACATATATTCAAGTTCCTAAGTGTTTTGTCAAAAAAGCTATCCCAGATGCAGAAAGCTTTGTGTCTTTCTCAGAAAAAGAAAAGCACAGAGTGTGATCATGATCACATAGATCTATTTCTTTATTTTCTCTTCTGTTCCATTCATCTGTATCTCCACCCCTCTAACAAAATCACTGTGTGGTATGACATAGGGTAGAATAATTCCCTTAATTATTTTTCAAAAGAAATACTTACAATGAATCTTTTGACTCTCCTAATAATACTTTCAGTATAGATGTATATACCTACAAGATTCTTACTAGTATTTTGATTTCAATTATAAAAATCTATAAATCAAATTGGGAAGAATGGGAATCTTTCCTATGTTGAGTCTTCTAGCCTATGAATTGAATTTAGAAACGTTTAAATTTACTTCCCAATAGACAGTGTTGAGTCCAGTTTCAGTGCTAACATACAGTGTTAGAAAGAGCAATCATTGCTCATTTATAAACAAAGCTTATTGCTTATTTATAAACAAAGCTGTCATTAGTAACTTGTTCCAGCTGTGTATAAGTCTGATATTGGAGAGAAACTTGAAACTCCAAGACTGACCCCAACTAGCAATTTGAGCAATAGTGGAAAGCCTGCCATTAAGGCCCTTCCCCGATAATGAGATTGATGACTAACTTATCCACCATCACAGAGCCCTTATGGAAACAAAAGCAGACACCCACAGCTAAACACTGAGCTGAACTAGAATCCAGATGCAGAGAGGGAGGACAAGACCAGGCTACAGAAACCCACAGAGATAGCTAACCTGAACAAAGAGGAGTTAATGAGTCCCCAGACTGATAGCTGGGAATCCAGCATTGGAACAACTCAGACCTTCTAAACATGGGCCTCACTTAGAAGGCCTGGGCAGTCTAAGGGACCTCTGACAATGGAACCAGGATGTATCCCTGATGCACAAAAGGACTTTGGGAGCACATTCCCCATGGAGGGATACTACCTTAACTAGAGGCAGAAAGGAGAGCCTAGTCCCAACTCCAAATGTGTACGTGCCTGACCCTCACCAGCAAGGACGACGCGACTCCAGGAAGATCTTCTTCATGCAGTTTTAATCAGGATCCTTGAAACATGTTCTTCTGACCCTCAAGAGCCCGGGGGACCCCTGCACAGGCTTAAATACCCTTGCGCTAACCAACCCCAGTGAGCTACGTAGACCCTGCAGATAGGCTACTCTAATATGGAAGCAGACAGGCTGAACAGACTTAACCAAATAAGGGCTTGTTTATGCCAGAGAGCCCTCACCAAGGAGCACCACTTTAAGGTGTGGCACTTCGCAGCTCTCTACCCAGATGACTTGACAGATTTTGTTGAACCCTCCTGGAAGGCATCACCCTCCCTGTGGAGTGGAGGGAGGGATGGGATGGGAGGGTAGTCAGGGGCATGAGAGGGAGGGAGAGAGGGAAAGAAGAAAGGAGGGAGGGGAAGGAACTGGGATTGATATGCAAAATAAGATAAATAAAGTAAAAAATGGGGCTGAGACTATGTCAATGGTAAAATATTTGCCTAGAATGAATGAGATATGAGGTTCTACATTCAATCTCTACTAAAGCGAGTGTGTGTGTGTGTGTGTGTGTGTGTGTGTGTGTGCGCGCGCGTGCATACATGTGAATGTGTGTATTGCTCCAGAACTTTCAACATTTATAAAACAAAACAAAACAAAACATGAGATACCAGGCAGCTAGTAAAACACAGTCTTAGACAAAGCAATCACCAAAACCAGTCTCAAATATGAGACAGATACTGGAACTACCAAACACAGAACTTGAAACCATTACAGGTATGTTGAAGGCATCCACTGGGGGAGGAAGACAACATGTAATGTCCTGTGAGCAATCTCAGAGGAATTCTGATGAACTGATTAGACAAAGAATTCCCTTTTCTGGTTCCACTGCTCACCAAGGTAGAAAGAAGACAGTTGGAGGTGAAACATGTCATTTATCTTTTCCTTGATATAGGTCTGTTGATTAGACAGATTTGACCAAGAATTATTCTATAAAACAATCTAGAGATACTAGATCTCTAGACAGAGAATACCTGGGTTTAGGTTTTCCTGCTTCCAAATTGAATAGGTTCACCAAACACACCCCTCAAAATTGGGTGCCCCTACTCTATTCCTGTAAATTTAAGTGTCCTGGACCTACAGTTACACACCAAACCATCTACCATCTCTCTCCAACAAGGATGTCTTCTAATCTCTCTATCTTTCTCTAATAAAGCTGCTTTTAGGTTTCTTCGTGGTGACTGTAGAGAAAGAAGTTTCACCCTATAAAACAGAGATCCAAGTTGCATACTCATAAGACCCTAGCAACAACATACTTTATGGCAAGAATAGAGAAATGTTATATGGGTTTTATAGGTTTTTCAGTATTTTGTTTGTAAGAGTATCCATTTTTTACAATGAAATCTATCCTCCATGCATAAGCCATTATTTTTGAGCAATACTTTCTGAACCATGGAATATAAGGGAAACACATGCGCACACACACACAAAATCAATCAGACATGGACATTTCTAGATAAATTAGATTAAATTTTCATCCCATCATTGTAAATAATGAGATTCCAGAAGTACGGCTTTCTAGCAGTTTGAAAAGCATAGCACAAAGACTTCACAAGTCCTTTGCACTAACTTGAAATTGTGAAGGACACAGGCTTTTAAGTTACCAGAGAGCCAGGTAAAAACTCAGGCCTCTAGAGAAATGTGAAGAGTTAACAAATTCCACATAACTCATATAACATCATGCTCTTTTCAGGTTAAGAAATACCCTCCATCAAAATTAATACACCATGTCCATATGAATAAGTTGTTGTTACGTGCCCCTTTTCCTTAAGAACCAGTTAGAGATGTATATATGAGGAAGCAGACTTAGAAATTTTAGATTCATACTGGTATCATAGACTCTGAACTTTGAGTACAGTTAATAGCTGCCAATAGATATGGGGCATCCACCTTGAGTCGGTTTTCACAAATACTTCCCATAGCAACAATGAACATGCATTGCCTTAAGGAAGGGCAGCTGGTTCAAGCTGAGAACCGCTTACTGGATCATGTCAAATTTAACCGTCACTGCTACTTCCCTTTCATTTTTAAGCCAGTATTATTTTAGCTCATAAGAGAAACTAAAATCAGCCCAATCAGGAAGAGATTTCTGTAGACTAAGAAAAAAAATTAAACAAAATAAGCAGGTACTCTTCCTGTGAGTTCCAGTAAATCTCAAGGTCAAAGCATACTAATTGCTTACATAATTAGAAATACTCAGGGATGATTTGACTAAGATAGGAAATCTACTGAAAACTAACTATGTAAAAGAAAATACTTTACTACCATTTCATTGTTCTCAGACAAATAGGTCAAGGATGTCACTCCAAGTTGAGAGGAATATCAGGTTCTTCCAAAAGCAGAGTTGGGACTTGGAATTGGGAGCTGGTGGGTTTTAGGGCAGGGAAGGAAGAGAAGTCAGACCTCCCTGGCTTCAGAAGGAAGCTATTCATTTCCTCTGCAACTAGAAGAAATACACTAAGAACTTAGGAAAACACTGTGGCTATAAGCATTTGTAGGGGGGAGGGTAGATCTGGATTGAGAGATGTTATTAGGGCACTGGAGACATCTTCTCCAGCTTTGATGCACTTCAATGAAAAAAAGAGTTTTGAACATTGCATGTAAGTTTTGCCGTTGAGGAAATAGAAAATGGGCATTAATAGACTTTCCAGGAACATGCTTCTACTGCAGTGTGTGAAGATGAGATAGTCACATATTCTAAACTACTTGGTACAGACTGAATATTTGTGTACCTACAACATGTGTATGTTGGATCTGACCCTTGATGTAATGCAGTAAGGAAATGGGACTATGGGGGTAATGATTACATTATAAGGTCACAGGTCTTGTTAATGGCACTAGTGCCCTTGTACAATTTTACTATAGTAACTATCTAATGTATGGTACTTTTTAGCTGACTAAAATGTGAGTGAGTAAAATACAATGTCCCAACACTTTGTTATATCTGGATCTTCAATAATGCTCAGGGTATAGCTCAATCCCTGCGCTTAGTTTCTATGTGTATGTACAAAGAATAGATGGATTATA
Source organism: Cricetiscus sungorus (assembly GCA_030556225.1). NCBI lineage: Eukaryota > Metazoa > Chordata > Mammalia > Rodentia > Cricetidae > Cricetiscus > Cricetiscus sungorus. Next base: position 34,540,933 of record JANBXA010000588.1, read on the forward strand.
TGTTTAAATAAAAATGTCCCCACAGGCTCAGTTGTTTGAATACTTAGTCACTATTGGTGGCTGTGCTGTCTGGGGACTTTTAGGAGTGATAGCTTTGCAGAGTAAGTGTGCCACTGAGGCACATGCTTCTGAAGTTGAGAGCCTTACACTACATCCAGTTTGCTCTCTCTACTTTATGCTTGTTTGAAGGTGTGAGCTCTCAGCTTCCTGCTCTTGGTATCATGCCTGTAGCTTGCTGACCTGCCTTTCTGCCATAATGAACTCTTATCCTTTGGAACTGTATGTCAAATAAATTCATACATCCTTAAGTTGTTTATTACAGCAGCAGAAAGGATACTAATACACCACCTAAGCCAAGTTCTTGTCCCAAATTTTCTGTAATGGAGACACCAAACCTCTCACTGTTTTAAAGGAATTGAGTCTCACAAAAAGGCACAGTGGCTTGGTTCTTCCTGCCTGAGGGCTTTTATTGTTCCTGTCCTTGTAAACCCTGCACCTCCGCTTTCCTCAGCCTCTGGTGACTGTCATCTATTCCCTGAGCATGATATTTTCCCAAGCTAATTGCATCAAATGCTAAAAATAACCAATAATTGTGTACTATACATTTCTCTATCACCAAGAGTAATTTCTAATGCCCTCTTAACAAAATCTTAAATATTTGAGGCGATGGTTGTGTTAATTAGTTCAATTTCATCCCTCTACATTATATCCAGAAATCATAGCACTTCTTTGTGCCCTATAGATATTGCAGCTATTTCTGAATAAAAAAGTAAATGTGAGGGAAAGAAACTAAGGGACTAAAGTTGCAGGCATTCTAATTTATAAGCCATAGGAATGAAATACAATTAAAATCCCCCTAATAAAATTCATTGATTGGCCCTTGAGCTAATGAGAGTAGAGAAGAGGCTCATACAAGGTGATTGGTTCTGATCAGCAGTCCTTTAATTTACTTTGAGGGGTAAGGAACACATCTCCTCCCTAGCCCCCAATAATAATTTAATGCCTCTCTAATCTCCCTTCCTAGCACCTTGCTCATCTATGGCTTCAGTCACTGCTGTAGAGACACAAGCAACAGAAAGCTGTGACCTGCACACATCTCCTTTGCTTACCTCTGCACTCAGGGCCTGCCACGAGAGATAGTGAATGAACATTTATTAAGAAATTATAGTGATTATCAAAAAGACAGTTTTAGGGGCTGATGACTCAAGATGACTCAAGGGTTCATGTCCTGCTCTAGCAGAGGACTTGAGTTTTGTCTTCTATACCCATGCAAGGTAGCTCATAACTGCCTGCGACTCTTGCACCACCCATGTAGGTTGTCTCACAAATGCCTGTAACTGTGGCTCCAGGAAATCTGATACCTTGTTCTGGACTCTTCCTTCTGTACCTGCACTCCCATGAACATATCCTGCCACACATACACACATACATAATTTAAGAATAATAAAAAAAATTCTGTAACCAGGCAAGGCCTCCAATGGAGAGATTGGGACACCAACCCAACCACAAAACCTTCAATATCCAATTTGTCCTGCCTGCAGGACATGCTAGGGAAAAGTGAGACAGAACTTTTGGGAGTGGCCAACCAATGACTGGTGCAACTGGAGACCCATGCAATGAAAGGGTGCCTGGCACTGTCTCAAGGGCCAGGACCCAGAGGAGGGATAGCTCAGAAACCTAGGATAGAACCACATATATGAAAAAAGAAAGAGAGAAAGTCAATGAAATGATGTTTAATGATACTCTACTATACTTGAAGACCAGAGCCTACCATAATTATCCATAATTATTAGTTGCTCTTTATCCAACAACTGATGACAGAAGATGCAGGGACCCACAGCCAAATACTAGGAGTAGCTTTGGAAATCTTGCAAAAGGGGGGGGGGAAGAATTGTAGGAACCAGAGGGGTCAAGACACGACAAGAATATCCCCCACAGAATCAACTAAGTAGGGCTCACAGGGGGCTTGCAGAGACTGAAGTCTTATTTCTACTTATTTTGCCATGTTTGATTGATATCCCTGGGAGGCTTACCTTTTTTGATGGGAAACAATGATGAGGGAGCAGCTGGGAGGGCATTGGAGGAGAAGAGGGAGGGAAACATTAGAAAATTAAAAAGAAAAGTTTTAAGAATCAAGACATCTCTAGAGTTCTCTCAAGTCCATAAGAAGAACAGCAGACCAGCTTTACCCACATCAAAAGTAAGACATTCCAACTAAGCTGGGAGCAAATAATGGATCTTACAATCAAATCTTCAAATAATAGTAATTATGAAAAATGAAAAACAAGACTACTTTACAAAAATGCAGAACAATGTCTTAGAATTGCATGACATCATGCATTTGCATGAACAGGATTTGAACACCAAAAAAATTAATACGTTTGATTAAAGAAGCATTGATAGTGTGGTCTTTTATTTCTGGAATTGCTGCTGTGAAAAGAAAAAATGTGAACAATATACAAAACAGTTTCAAGTGGAAATAACCTTACCCAAATCACTAGAGACACACATTGTGGGATTTGACAATCTGTTATTAAACACAGCAGATAAGCACTGAAAGTTTAGTCTGGGTATTCACAGGTGTGTCACTGACTTAAAATAAATGAACAGCATAGTAATAGAATGCAAAAGCAAAAAGGACAGTCTCCAGAAAGCTGGATGCAGCTCAAGGCCAATTTCACCTTAGCAGTCGGAAATGTCAGCAGCAGATGGCCAGAGATGCCATGGTAATCACTTTATCATCAGCATATGGAGAAGGGTTGCTCACAGTGTACAGCCACAGCATTGCTACAGCTAAGCCATGCCCCAGAATGATGCACACTCTTTTAGAAAATTGGCTGCATTCAACTCCACTTAGAATGGTTCACTTGATAACATTACTCCCCTTCTTGGTGAGAAATTTAAGAGAAGGCTCCCTTGTTATCCTAATTGCTAGATATTAATCAGGAGTGATTGAAGCCTGTGTTACTATGGTAACTGGAGTCCTACTGAGTAACTGTTCTCAATTTCAAAGAATTAAATCTCCCTGTTAGTAAATTAGTGCCAAAGTCACTTTCACTCTTCCACTGTTTGCTACCCTAGTCCCTCTAACATTCTCAATTGCACAACGTGGCAATAACTCACAAGCTAACATTGAGCAACAGGTAACTAAAGAATTTGTTATCAGAAGTCTGTCACCATTTCCAAACAACACAGGGCTTTGTGGGAAAGCAGGTCCTTCCCATTGTAAACTCTTTAGACTCTACCTTCTGCTTCTGGGTATCTACAGCACTAACTGCCCTACCTGTGATAACAGATTTCAAATGCCTTCAGAAACTGAGAAATGTCCTTGGGCTACAAACTGCTAACATAAAGGAACGTTTAAGAAAGTTAAAAGAAGCATTTATGACTGACACATCTAGATAAATCTACCACGATCCTAATAATATTCAAATGGAATATGTGCTTATTTTATTAGATGATGGTTGATTTGTTTGCTGATTTCAGGGCCCTCCACCATTAAGCTTAGTTTTGCCTTGCTTTTTCTTTTGTGGTAGGACCATCTCTTTTCCAGTAATTAAAGCTTACACAAGTACAGCTGTCAGTAGGTGTTTGGCTGGGTACTGTCCCACCTGGTTGTTAGATCTGCAGAGGTTATTTTGGGTTCTGCCTTGTTTTTGTTCTAAATCCCTTCCCCTGTGTTCTTCTAGGTATTGTCTACGTGGTATTGTCTATGAGGCACTGTACTGAACATAATATAAATGAGCAAATATAAAATGAAAAAGGCACAGTCTGCTTTCTGGGAACTCAACAATGAGCAGATGCACTCTGGAGCTGAAATTAGGTTTACATTTCTTTGGAAGAGTGTTCAGAACAGCCTTCCGGAAGTGTAGGATGGAGATTTTGGGATTTTGTGCTGTTGTAACTTGCTGGTGCTTCCTTTAAAACTCCTAATTCCAGGCTATACATTTACCCAGCAGCCCTTGCAGAGCAGATGCACACAACCCAGCGCATCCATATATTCTGGGATGCTCCTACTTTCTCAATGGATTTCACAGACAGAAGGACCAAATCATTCTGAGCTGGTAATCTGTCTTGGGAGTCTTCTATGTGAGTCCTCCACAAGAAACCCTCTGCTCTGCAAGCCAAGGCAGGATTTCCACACCCTCTCTTCACTTCTGTGTCTTGCACTTTCCCATCCCTACAAGAAGCTGTGGCATCCCAGTTAAGAAACTTTCTGAAGGCTGGCAGTTATGGTGCACACCTTTAATCCCAGCACTTGGGAGGCAGAGACAGGTGGATCTCTGTGAGTTCAAGGCCAGCCTGGAGCCTGGTCTACAAAACAAGTTCCAGCACAGCCAGGGAAATCCTGCCTCGAAAAAACAAAGCAAAACTTCCTGCAGGTTTTTCAGTTCACAGAATTTGTGTTTGGAATTATTATTACTTGGAGTAGGCTTCAAAACTGCAACTGAAGATTATTGAGAAGGCAGTGAAGAGCTGGGGACATGGCTAAGTACAGAAAGAACTTGCAAAATAACTGAGCAGAACTGGAATTCAGATCCCCAGACCTGCCTGAAAGCTAGGTACATATGGCAGTCTGCTAGTACTCACAACACTCCAGAAGCAAAGACAGGAGATCCCCAGGACAAGCTGGCTAGTTGAACTAGCCAATCATAAACACTTGAGTTCTCAGTTAATAAGAGATTTAGCCTTAGTAAATAAGTAGACAGCTACCCAAGAAGACATGGATGTCAACTTCTGGCCTCCAAATACATGCACACACAGGCATGCTCTCACACACATGCTAAAATGCACACTTATATGCACACACACCACACACCCACACACATACAAATAAAACAAAAAAAAATGCTTAACATGGACCTGGGATGTCAGCCTAGATGGCAGAGCTATTGTGTTCCTTGAGCCTGTTTCCTAGCCAAGTATAATAACCAACACACATGCAGACAACATGCATGCTATGGGTACACCACCCAGCTTCTAGATCCTTTGTAAACAAAGGGAGTTTGAACCTTCCCTGTACTAAACACTGGTTATGGATTTCTAGCTTTATTTTTACTTCATAGAGAAAGCTACCATGAAAGTGGAATACAATGCAAAATTATACAGAGCATCCAACAGTTGCAAGTTTACCATTCCAAAAAGGTAATTTAAAACAAGGTTCTAATCCTAACCAGAATTCCAATTAAATACTTTAGATGCATTCAAGGATGCCTTTTATTGTATGGCATATCAATATCTAGCCCCTCTTTGATTGTTCAATATGTATATTACTTGTTAAAGAGCTGTGCTACTCTCAATCCTAAGAATACCGCTGATATTGTTTCCAATGTAGAGTACACCAATCCTACATTGAATGGCTGAATCCCATATTTACATGAATTCTAATGAAAGAATTAAGTGATAGTTTTCCTCTTATTGCTACATTGCCCTTATTAACCAGTCTTATGGAAATAATGGTATCCTTAAGTTAAAATTGGCGACATTCCCAGAAGCCCTTGAACTCCCTTACCAAAGACTCTTTGCACTGCTATGATAGTCCTGAAGAAATCCTTTGAATTGATAATTGTAGGGTACATGTGTCATGACCCCTTCCTAGTCTCTCTTTTGATGAATATCAATCTGTACTCTCAGTAGTATGAGGTGACTAGAGAGATGGCCAGATACCTTACCACAAGGACTGAAAGATGAGGATTTTAATTACAGTGGGTTTTCTCTCCATGGGTTGCATAGATATCACACCCAGATTTTTCTGAGATTATAGCCCTTCTTTGTGAATCCTTTAAGCAATTAGTCAGATATTATTAGGCCATATATACAAACAGCTTAAGAAAATGGAGACACAGCCTGCCACCAGATCCCATTTGGTTTCTGAAAGCAGGTAATTAGACAGATTTACATGAAAATACATCCACCAGGCTGAGAACTGGTGGGCTATGAGTGATCTGGTAGCTAGGATATCCAAAACAGTGGAGAGCCTTTCCTACTACATTAAAGACATATGTGGAAACAGCAGGGTGCTCATGCATAGGTATCCAAGATGCTGAGAGGCTCAAAGATACCAAACAGTGCTCAAAATTAAAAGCTTACAATGTGTCAAGGACTTTTAGAAATTCATCTATATAATTCCTCTCTTCTTTACATGTACATGGCAAAAGCATTGTGCTAAAGCCAGTCTCATATTGACTGCAGTAGATTGATCTCTTATCTTGCTAAATATTTTCAATGAGCCTCCCCTAAACCAAACACCACTTAAAAAGACATCAGAGAAAAAAATATACATACCTTGCTTGCAATGCTGTTAGCGTTAGCAATAACATAGTAGTGAAACTCTGGAAAGTCATTCCCTGCATTCAGGATTCAAAACTACAGAATTAGAAAACTACAGTGTTAGAAACAAATGAAATACTACTCCAACAGAGGACCTCCAATTAAGGATTCTCATAATGTTTCTGGAAGTAACTGATCATTGGGAGACAGATGATGTGGGCAACAAGCAAGTTGCCAACTTGCTTGTTTAGAAGGTAGCTTCTGCCCAACAGCAGATTCATGTTCATGTGTAGTTCAGGCTTTGATACCTTTTAAGAATCATTGTCATTTATGCAGCTATGGTTGCTGTATAACACAATAACCCTTGTCCTCTTTTCCACTTATTATAAATGCAGAGTCAAAACATCTTCATTTTCATGCTGTTATCAGGTTATTTCCAATACTCAGACAGCAGGGTATACTGTTCATCATAAGACACAAATTATAATAATTTGTTTGCATCAAATTAAACTGTAGGGAATCCTAATAATAGTATTATTAGGAAATGAAGGTTATAGCCTATGAAATAATGCATGTGTACCTAATGTAAAACTAAAAGCCTACCAACCTGTGACTTTGCTAGTGTCCCTAAAAAGTAATCAATTATTATAATCTATTAGTCAAACCAGATACAAATCTATTGTAAATTCAATAACTTTCATAATGCAATGGTCCAAGAATTTGACACAAATGAGAGAATACTAACATCTCCAACATGTAGCAGCTAACAACAACAAGCTTCAGTACTGATGTCATGCTGTAAACAACTTGTTATTTTCCTGCTGCTTTATGGAACTAACAAACTTGCTTTCTTGCAAGGTACTCAGGCTATAACTGATCCTTCAAATAAGAAGTTTATTGGACAGGAGCATGAGGTCCTTCAAATAAAGTAGCTAATATAGATTGAGAGTAGAATACATAGAGAAATTATAGATGAAATAGGTAGATAGATGACTAACATGGAGGAATGGACAAAGTAATGCACTTAAACACTATTGTTAGCAATGTTTAATAACACAACCATTATGAAAAACAAAATATCATTTTCATAAAATTAAAAAGTAGAACTATCAAGTGATTCAGCAATTGCACTTTGGGTAGTCATCCAGAATAATAGACACGAGGATCTCAAATCAGTGCACCACACTACAACAAGTATAGACTTAGTGTGGTGCACTGATCATAATTAACTAATATTATTGTACAGTACCACTGTTAGACCATACTTAATTCAGACATGCTCTGATTTTATCCCATTTATTTTTCTGCATCTATGTTCCTTCTTGAATACTACATTACATTATCATATCTCCTTAGGCTCCTGTAAGCCATGACAGTGTCTCATATAGGTTGTGTAGTAACTGCTGTACAGCATAAAAAGTTTCCCACATTTCATTTATCTGAATTTTTCATAATAAGACTGAGGTTATGAGTTTTTGGAAGAGCCCAATAGTATACTTCTACTCATATTACATCATATAGGGCCCATTTAATACTAACCATGACATTTCACTACTAAGATTGTGTTGCTAATTCAGTTAGTACTTCTTGTTTCACCCCTGCAGTGGTACTCATTTTTCCATTTCCATGCTGTGTTCTTTAGAAAGTGTTAACTATGTCCAGACTTTATTTAATGAATAGAGACTTGTGCTATACTTCTTTATGAGTGAATTAAGCACAGAACCTATAATTTCTCTGCGAGTCCAGGGAGCTTTGCCTATTTGTCCTAATTTGAATAGTTGCACAATAATTTGTGGGTATCAGTATAGACACATCAATTCAAATTTAATACTTGTTTTATAATCCACTGCTACTTTACATTATTGTTTACCGCCCCCCCCACACACACACAGCTTTATCTACCTAGAGCATTTCTAGAGAATCTCTATGTCTCTTTCACATACACTATCATTGTGAGAGGGTTAAGAATGGAAATAATAGTGTTTACTGAAACTCTGGTATGAGTAACTCTCAATGCAGGATTATAAAAGTTCTAATATTGGAAATCCAACTCTTTCCATGTTAAACATGGTGAAAACCAAAGGCATAATGGTATAATGGCATCTTCAACAAATGGTGCTGGTATAATTGGATAATGGTGTGTAGAAAACTGTAGATAGACCCCTTGTCTATCACCATGCTCAAAACTCAAGTCCAAATGGATCAAAGACTTCAACATAAATCCAGCCACACTGAACCTCTTAGAAGAGAAAGTAGAAGGTACCCTTGAACAAATTGGTATAAGAGACCACTTCTTGAACATAACCCAATAGCACAAACACTGAGATAAACAATTAATAAATGGGACCTCCTCAAACTTAGAAGCTTCTGTAAGGCAAAGGACATAGTGGACAAGACCAAATGGCAGCCCACAGACTGGGAAAAGATTTTCACCAATCCTACATCTGACAAAAGGCTGATCTCAAAATTATACGAAGAACTCAAGAAACTAGTCAACAAAACACCAACTAACCCTATTTAAAAATGGGGTACAGAACTGAAGAAAGAATTCTCAATAAAAGAAATCAAAAAGGCTGAAAGACACTAAAGAAAGTGCTCAACATCCTTAGCTATCAGGGAAATGCAAATGAAAACAACTTTGAGATACCATCTTAATCCTGCCAGAATGGCTAAAATTAGAAACACCAATGACAACTTGTGCTGGAGAGGATGTGGAGAAGGGGGAACACTCCTCCACTGCTGGTGGGAGTGCAAACTTGTACAGCAATTTTGGAGATCAGTATGGCAGTTCCTCAGGAAAATGGGAATTAGTTTACCACAGGACCCAGCAATGCTCCTCTTAGGCATATACCCAAATGATCCAAATCCATGCAACAAAGACGTGCTCAACTATGTTCATAGCAGCATTATTATGGAAGCAACCTAGATGTTCCTCAACTGAAGAATGGATAAAGAAGATATGGCACATCTACACAATGGAATACTACTCTGAAGAAAAAGATAATGTAATCTTGAAATTTGCAGGCAAGTGGATGGAACTTGAAGAAACCATCCTGAATGAGGTAATCCAGTCACAAAAAGAGGAACATGGTATGTACTCGCTCATATATCGATTTTAGACATAGAGCAAAGGATCACCAGCCTATAATTCACATCATCAGAGGAACAAGGATACAAGGTGTATTCTAAGAGATTCATATAAGGTCTCTCACAGAAGGGGGAAGGGACAAGTCCCCCAGAGCACATGGAAGTGAGGGGGGCAGTGAATGGAGAGAGAACTAGGAGAAAGAGGAGGGGAGGAGAGGAAAGCACATGTGACTAGGAAGATTGAGTCAGGGTAGGAATAGAAGACAGGAAAGAGAGAGAGGGAGAGGGAGAGAGAGAAAGAGAGGGAGAGAACATAAAAGAGGGAGCCATTATTGGTTTGAAGAGAAAACTGAACCTAAAGAAAGGTCTAAAGACCTACAAGACTGACTCCAACTAACAATTTGAGCAACTGTGGAAAGGCTACCATAAATGTTCTTCCCTGATAGCGAGATCATCAATTAACTTATTCACCATCATGGAGCCCTCAACTATGAAGCAAACACTCATAACTAAACACTGAGTCAAACTAGAATCCAGATGTAGAGAGAGAGGACAATACCAGGTTGCAGAAACACATAAAGACAGCTAACCTGAACAAGGAGGAGCTAATGGGCCCCCAGACTGATAGCTGGGAATCCAGCATGGGACTGACTCAGACCCCCTGAATATGGGTCTCAGCTAGAAGGACTGAGCAGTCTAAGGGACCTCAGACAGTGGGACCAGGATGTATTCCTGGTGCACAAAAGGACCTTGCAGACACATCCCCCATGGAGGGATACTCCCTTACCTAGAGACAGGAGAGAAGTCCTAGTCCCTACTTCATATATCTTGACAGATTTAGATGACCCCACCTGGATGGCATAGCCCTACAAGTGGAATGGGGGTGGGGAGATGGGAGGAGAGGGTGGTCAGGGTGCATGTGAGGGGGGAGAGAGGATAAGAGGGAGAGAAGGAGGGAGAGAGAGGAAACTGGGATCGACATGTAAAATAAAAATAATAATAATAATAAACATAAAATAAAAAGAAATCCTAGCTACAAAAAAAAAAAAAAAGGAATCAAACTTTTTGACAGGTCCTGTGTGACCTTCAACCAAGGCAGTGAAAAGTCCAACTAGGGCAGCTCTGGATTCATTCACTATTTTGTACTATTTTGAGTCCTGTGTCATGGAAATATATGATAGAAATCATGTGCTGTTGCCCCAGACTCCAAACTGAAAGTGGCTGAAAACTTGCTGTGAATGAAGAATCTCTTTTCCCACTTCTGGCATTTGAAAATATCTCAATATATATTGATGAGAACAAAACTGCATCAGGCCATTTTTGAACTTGAAAATGGAAAGTTTTTCTCATTTGAAATAAAAGCACCACACCAGCTCCATGTCCAGGAGTAAACAGCCAATGCAAAATGAACTCATTGGTATTTTTATAGACTTTTGTCTCATATTGCTTTGTCTGTGCTTTTTTATTTATTTTTTGTTTATTTATTTATTTATTTATTTATTTATTTATTTTTTGTCTTACTGAACTTTGGCTTGTATATTTTGGGTTTTGATTTTGTATTTTTGTAGGTTTGGTTGTGGGTGTGTGTGTGTGTGTGTGTGTGTGTGTGTGTGTGTGTGTGTGTGTATGGGTTTCTCCCAGTTTGCTTAAAGTGAGACACAAAGATTGCAGAGTTTGGTGAGTTGTGAGGTAGAGAGGATCTGGGAGAAATTGAGTGAGAGAAAAATCATGAATTTTTTCAATAAAAAGAATTAAAAACCTAAAAGCACCATCCCACACTCAAGTCAAACTTCTTTACCCTGGCAGATCCTGGGCTATTCAGTAGCCAGCTGTGGGTGGACTGCCTCTGGATATGCTCCTTCATCTCTCACCCTCACAGGCAGACGCTCTTCTTGGCAGCTATTGAATCTGTCAGCCCCACCAGCTCCCATGCTACACTTGCTCAGCTCATTAATTGGATATTTCAGAGTAGACAACAGCTGAGAATCCCTGTCCAGATAGATCTACGTCATCTTTCTCAGCAACAGTAGCAGTACCAGTGACTGCCAAACACATTCAGGACAAAAAAGAGAACATAGACTTGGACTCAGGACCTGTCCAGTGGAATCAGTATCAGATTTTAAACACTAACATGAAAACAAGAAGCCAAATGGGAAACTTTTCTTCAGAGAAATGGAAAGCCGGGGGCTCCAGGGTGTGTTCTTGTAAGTTAAATAAAATGGATCAGACTGATGATACATACATAGGTTAGTTATAAATAATGGATGATACATAGTTTTATAAAGAATAAATAATAGATGATAAGAGGTATATAAATGCTTGATAAGAGCAATTGACCCAGTGATTTATTGATATATGCATAATTGATAGATAATTTTTAGGTATGAGTTATGTAGATAGATTGATGCTAGATGGATAGACAAAAAATAAGCCAGGAAATATGAGCTGAGAAAATAAAAATATCATCATCTAATAATTTTGTTATTGAACATATAAGACTAAGACTTTACCACTACATTATTAAAATTACTAAAACAAAATTTTTGAAATGTAAAATCGATGTTGATATTTTACTATATAGCCCATGAAAAATCAGAAGAAATTTTAAAATATGAGACTATTTTGGAGAAAATTATATTTTCTAAAGTGTTGAGTGATATAATAACCAAGTATAGCTGGAAATTTTATCATATACAAAGTTTAAAAAGCCAGTATTTTAGATGGGTGTATTCTTTCAGGTTACTAAAGAAAATTGATGCACAGATTGTTAGTTGGGGTCCTTTGGAATCACATTCCCAATGGAGGGACACTCCCTTAGCCTAGAGGCAGGAGGGAGGGCCTAGTCCCTTCTCCAAATAACTTGACAGATTTTGTTGATCCCTCCTGGAAGGCATCACCCTCCCTGTGGAGTGGGGGTTGGGGGGTGGGATGGGATGGGAAGGTAGTCAGGGGACATGAGAGGGAAGGAGGGAGTGAAGGAGGGAAGGAGAGGGATCTGGGATCAATATATAAAATAAGAAAAATAAATAAATAAACACAAAGAGAAATAAAAAGAAGATTGATGCAATTGTAAAGAAGTTTCCTGGAACCTGATTAACTGATCATGAAACTCAAATGAAAGTGTGCATGGCCAGTGTAGCTGATGCACTCCAGATGAGTGTAAACTAATGTAATGGAAAGAACTTCTCTTCCTCAGTATCAACATGTCTTCAGTGTTGATGCAGTATCTCAGAAAGGGTCATGGTGCCGTGGATACAGACAAGCAGCTCACAGTCTGAACACAGACCCATGCACAGACAGAGATGAGGTACATAGCAGGGCAGGAGTCCTCTACTGAGAAGGAAAAAGCAAACATCAAGGTAGATCTTAACTGGTTATCCCATGGAAAGAAGAAAGAGCTTGGCAACTTTCTTATTATATACAGAGGTAGAGAAGACAGAGAAATCCAGCCTGATTTATGATTAGTTAGTCCTTAGTTTTAACTTATTTAGGATGAGAGCAATGCACCTTCCCTAGAATTCTTTCTTTCCACTTAGAATTTTGATTTTTTCCCCCACATTAGCAAAACTCTCAGAATTGCGCACAACTGCATCAAGATATACCCCATCTGCCACATGACCACAAGCTCTAGTGGCATATATCCACCAAGAAACTCAACACTACTATAAAACTGGCTTTGTGGTGGATGATGCTGCCCAGTTGTAAAGAACATATTCAGAGTACATTTCATGTAAGGTAGTCTGAGCCATGGGTTTAGTAGTTAGGAATATTAGATTCTTTTCCAACTTAATGACATTTTCAATCTATGATAAACTTACTGTGATGCAACACTCCCATGCATCATTGATCAAGAAGCGTCTATATGGCCTCCAATTGGTTACATTTCTGGATCTACCAGAAACTATCTTTCAACACCCAGATTTCCTCAATCTAGACTGCTTGACAACACTGTAAAAGTCCTAAATGAAAAAACAGGTAATAGAGTATATGAAGGCATGTTTGCCAGATTCCAGAAAATCTGTCAGTAAAGAGTTCATGGTAAGCATTTGTTTAAAGAGAAATCGAAGGATTTAAAAGATAAGAATTTTGGAAAATACCAGTAAGTGTTAGCTGAATATGCATACAATGTTGTTGGAAGAATCCTAATGTAATGTTCCCTTGCACAATGTCTCCTTTCTTTTATGTGTACATGTGCCTGCAGAGTTGTGTGTGTGAGTGTGTGTGTGTGTGTGTGTGTGTGTGTGTGTGTATGCACATGCTACATGTTAAGGTACACTCTTATATATTTTGGCGTGCAAGAGCTTTCTGTGTAGCAGGCATCAACCTAGGATTACATTACCAACATGCCCAGTCCAATCACCCTCTATTGGTGGTCCTGTGGATATGATGAGTGATCTCTCCAAAGACAATGTTGTATTCCATGACAAAGTGAAAGAGCAATCAGGGCCTGACCTAGTCCAGTGACCTCTAAAATTAGAGTTCAGAGAGGTTCTGAATGTAACAAGGGCTCATAAGCTGGTTTGTTTGAAGATGGAGACAGGAATCTGAACAACTGGAAAGCTGATGTTAGGACCTGACGGTAGTACTCAGCCAAGAACTGATAAGAGAATAGGAACTCAGTTTCATAGTAAGCTGTGGCAGCAGTGTCCGTGAGCTGAAAGGACATGGTTCCCAAGAATCCCCAGATACAAGACCAGGCCACCCCCTGCTGGATGTTGGCTTGGTGGGATGATTTGCCCTAAGGAACTATAAATGAGCACATTGAGTCTGGTACTTTTAAGCTATGGAATATGTAGTAATTTGGTATACATTAATACAAAACTAATATAAAACTCACAAAATTAAAAAGTGAAATAATGGTTTCTAAAATGTAAAAAGTAAAATTGTTACCTGTGGTCAGGGTCTAAGTCAGGGAAAAGAAGAGTTTTGTTGCTAGGAGGTATATCATTGGAGCTACTTTATCCTAATTTATAGATTAAATTATTTAACATTTTTATTTACTGTACTTTCCCCTTCTCATAATGATGTACTCACAATTATGCATAAGATAATAAATAGAGGATTGTTCCTAAAAGTTCACCTTGAGGACAATTTGTCTTATTGAGCACATATCAAAAGCTAGTTTTGCCTAGATCAGCCTTCCTTCTTCATATTCAGACATAACTACAATGTGACTGACTAGACAGACTCTTAAGTCTTGTTGTTGTTCAAGTGAGGAGAAACCTTTTCCATTGTCCAGAAAGGGCTGTGAATGCAGCTCACTGCAGGTGGTAGTCTAGGTTATCAATAGGTTTCTAAGTGAATTGTTCAGTGTTGGGCATGTGTATATATAATACATCTAGATAAGAGGCCCAATCTGCCAAATGCACGATCCAAGCAAGGCGGAATTCTGAGTCATTAAATAAATCCCTATGCTTGCCTGCCTCAAAATATGAGGTGTTGATGGGACATGTCATTCTGTAAATATGTTTCTACTATTTATTAATGAATAAAGCACTGTTGGCCAATAGGAAAGCAAGATAGGTGGGACTAGGAGACAAGGAGGATGAGAGGAAGTAGTAGGAAGGAGATTCGAGATGGAGGACCTACTGGGTAGTGAGGTGGGCTCTCTCTCTCTATCTCTGTCTCTCTGTCTCTCTCTCTGTCTCTGTCTCTCTCTGTCTCTGTATCTCTCTGTCTCTGTCTCTCTCTCTCTCTCTCTCTCTCTCTGTGGTAAGATAAGACCACGTGGAATGGGTGAGGCCATATATATATGATCAGACTGGACAAAATGGATGAGGTCTACCAGAAATGTGCACCTAGATGTTTATCAAGTATTCATTTAGTTGCCCTGCTTTGAGTTTAATAATGAGAGAGAATACCTCTTATTCAAATGGGTGGCACATATGCCACACAAAGCGTGGGCCAGAGTTACTCTAAATCCTACCACCAAATCATTATATTTCTTTCTGTGTTCCCTCTTCAGCTCTCAATTCTTCCTGCTTTGGGAAATTTCAGAACATTACTAACAGAACATTTCTCCTGTGTTCTAGACCTATCAAGTAAGTACACTCTGGAAATGGTTTCTTCCAGAAGCCTCTGGTAATGTCATCATTAACCTTCGGAGGAAGCACAGAGAGCAGGTGTGACTGTGAACATCTGAGTTTTCCCAAGCTTTGTATGATCCTGGCTTCTTCCATGAAGTTCTGAGAGCCTTGTCCATTTTGGCACTACCCAATCATACTACGTTTTTAATCCTAGCAGTGTTTTTTTAAATAATGAAATTATTCCCCTTTAACACACATGTTCAAGGATGTACAAGACAGGAAAATATTTTGGTTTAAAAAAGTATTTAGAAGCTTTAACTTGTAATGCATACAGAGAAATCTGAACAATTACAGTGTTACTACAAGCTTCTGTGAAACATTTACCTGCTCAGACACCTCTTCCAAACAATGAAATATGTTATGCCTCTCTACTGTAATATAATGCTGTTAGTAAAGCCCATATATTATTTATAGAATTATACTTTAAATTATTTCTTCTAGTCTCTTTTTAATAATGAATACTTTTGTAATGTTTTACTACTTGAGAACATCATACAATGTATTTTGATCATATTCATTCCCTCCCCAAACTCTTCCCAGAATCACCTCCTGGTCCCCTACCCACACAGTTTGTATCTTTTTATTTTGTTAAATCTATCCAGTTTGCACTACCCATATTGTCTTAGATATGTGTCCTTCCAGTGGAGCATGATTGATAAACCAGTATCTATGTTCTTAAAGAAAACTGATGCTCGCTCTCCAAGAAATTATCATTGCCAAAAGATCCTCAGCTAGCAGTGGAACTTCATGTATGGGTGGAACTTCATGGCCCATTCCTCTCTGCATGCTGGGATTTGGCCTAGATTGAGCATCTCCATGTCTTGGGTATGCTGTCACAAAAACTGTGATTACTTCTGTGTAACTGCCCTACTGCATCCAGAAACATTGTTTCTTTGAGGTCAATCATCACCTCTGACTCTTTTGTTCTAGTGTTTTCAGTTGTTCTGTTAATTCACTAGCGTAGGATTTTTTCAGCTTCTTTATGTAGGCATTTAATACTATGAACATTCCTCTTAGTATTGCTTTCATTGCATCCCATAAGTTTGGGTATGTTGTACGGTCATTTTCATTAAATTTCTTTCTTTACCTCTAACTGTTATACTCTTTCTGCTTCCTCTTCCACAATGATCTCTAGGCAAGGTATTACAGGCATCCCTTTAGAAATAAGAATTACACACAATTCACTGCAGCTTAACCAATTATTTGTCTCTTTGTTAATCACTACCCACTACAGAATAAAAATTATCTGATGGAAGTTGAGATACACCTATCTGTAGATTATAAAAATAAGTCATTAAGCATTGTATTACAAATATGCCCATTTAGCAGAATAATATTGGTAGGTTCTCCCACAGGCTTTGTCATCTGTTAAAGAACAAATTGTGAGCCCTTATAATGGTGCCAGGAGTGGGTTTCATCTTGTGGAGTAGGGTTTGTGTGTGTGTGTGTGTGTGTGTGTGTGTGTGTGTGTGTGTGTGTGTGTGTAATGGGTTTTAAATCAAATCTGAAAGTGATTGGTTATTTTCATGATATTTGTGCTACTATTGAACCAATGGGCATGTCTTTCCAGGCCTATCATCTTTGTAACAGCTGGGAAAACTGATTTATAATCACTGTTCTTCTCTGGTAGTGTAAGGATTCAGGCATTGCGCAGGCCTGCCTCTGTCACCTGGCAGAATGCACTCAGGCAGTACTCTGGTCAGCCCAGGGTTCCATGAGTACTAGTCTGCAGACAGGTGTAAATGAATGACCCCTTTAAAAGTCAGACCCCTGCCCACTTATGCTCTCTTTTGCTCTCTCTCTCTCTCTCTCTCTCTCTCTCTCTCTCTCTCTCTCTCTCTCTCTCTCTCTCTCTTCTCTCTCTCTCCCCCCCTGCTTTTAGTTAGCCACCAGCTACCCCCTTCTTTTTCTTCCCCCTCCCCTTCTCTCCCCTTCTGCTCCTGTTGTCTCTTTCCTTCCTTCTCACTTACCTTTTCTAAATAAACTCCTCATTTAAGCTCTATCTGCCTGGCATGTTATTCCCTCACCTGCTATGGAACCTGCTATGCTCTCCCACGTGTTCCCTTACCTTGGGACCCCACTCACTTGGGACCCTCACCTATGACCACTCACCCCCAGACCTTCTACACCTTTTATTCTTATAACTGTAACTAAAGAACAACTGGCAGTATGCATAGAACATTCCAGCACCATGAAATCTATCCAGTAGTGGTAAAACTTCCAGGTGAGTACCAACTTGAGCTTTACATATCCTATGGCTAGAGTATATGTTATCTTCAGTGTTAGGATATCACCATTAAATCTGGAGAGTAATCAAGCAATGAAACTTCTTTGGCCAACAATTCCAAAGGAGATAGCCCAAACCTTTCCTTGAGCTGTTTAATTGTTAGCCTGCTGCTATCTAGTAAATGTATTATTCCCTTATAGTGTAACTACACCACACACACACACACACACACACACACACACACACACACACGTGTGTATATGTATATATATGTATATGTATATATATATATATATATATATATACACACACACACATATATATATATATATATGTATAAAGTTTGAGTACTAGTTTTCCAAAGAACTTTTTTGAACAGCCTCCAATATTAGCTATCCATTCCAATATTTTCTCCTTATTCTACTCAAAATCTCTACAATTTCTTCCAGCTTGTGTGTTCTTAGGATTTGAAAGTTATACTAAAATGTAATACATGCATAAGGCATTCTTTTTCTTATTTTCTAACTTCATCTCATACTTTATTTGCATTCCAAGGTTTAATATCTACAGTTATGCTCCTTTTAATTGCTACTCCATATAACCAATATAAAACCCATAGACCCTTTGCTTTGAATTCTTTCAATATAACTTAGTATTGAATATTGTTTCCTGAAGGCCTCCTTATTGTATTGCTCAATGCTCTCATGACTAACCTTTACAGAATTATACTCTACTATGATATCCATATCACTTATGAATTGTAGGTGGAGGATAAGATAGTACCTATTCTATATTAAACCTAACAATAACCAATTTAGAGTAAACCTATAGGGATAATGAATAATAGGGATTAATCTAAGTTTTGTATTTGTCAGCTACAATGTTAAACAAAGGATAGCACCATCATCTTCAAGGAGTGTTCAAAATGCTTAATTAGATTCCTAATGAGGACAGTTTGGGCAGCATTTAAATATTCTTATCAGTGAAAGTTCCACGACAACATGATCAATGGAAAGGCAATCACAAGGTCTTCCCATGTTGATTGTATACTCTCTTTCCAAAATTCTAAAAGAAAATTGAAGACAGAAAGAAATGAATGAACTCTAAACAAGAGACTAAACAGGATTATAAGTGTTGCTTATCAAGATCTATAGGTGATAGTCATGTACACTTATAGGAAAAGTTCTGAAAGACTCTATTTCTCCACCAGTAAAACGAAGATAGGTTTAAGTCACATGCCATTTTTTAAAAAAAAAATTAAGCTAGATTATATACATAAAGGATGTGGAGCTTGCCTTGAACTTAGTATATATTTATAATAAATTATTATTGACTCATAACAGATTTTTGTATTTTTCTTTTAAAGAAGGAAGTCCATCTTCTTGACTATGTGGGAAATGAGAGTAATGAGAAAGGGATGATAAAAGAGGTAACTTCCTTATCAGGAGAAGTGGGATTCCATGGAACAATTGGCTCAAATTTAATAAAATGTCCAAGAGAAAGACTGTATACTGATCCCTCATAGCTGATCTCTTCTTTAATTTTCACCCAGCTTCTTACTTTGATAGATATGACCTACAGTTCTTGATCTCTACTAGACTTTATGAAGAGTATGTGACCTGAGCATGTTGGGGAAAACTGGTTCTATATAAGATATAAACTCAATGTGGTCCAGGTGGGAAAAGGATTATAAATGCATGTTATAAGGCAGTTATAACTTGAAGTCCAACAGAGGCACATACACAAAATCTCTATGGGCTTCAACCACAAAGATATCATTACAGAGGAGAGTGTTTAAACCCAGGTTTCTGCAGCAAAGCAACATACATAAGAAGCAGCACTAAGTGTAATCAACCAATGAGAATGTCTGTTCTTGTACCCTTGTCCTAATTATTTTTAGAATACTATAGTCCTCCAGAGGGATGTATTTCCACTTAGACTAGATGAACCCAAGATTATTGTAGCACTTTTCCTAATATTTAAGGTCTATAAACAACTGAAAGTTTCATCACAGTTTTGAACAATGATATAAATTAATTAGTCAGATTTTTCTCTAAAAGGTACATTCTGTTTTACTTTGTAACAACATGAGTGAATCAGGATGACATTATGCCAAGTGAAAAAGGACAATCACAGAGTGCAGGGCATGATTTCAATTTTATGTGAAATCTAAAATGTCAAACCCATAAAAGCAGAGAGCAGAATAGTGGCTTCAAGAGGCAGAGGTGGGGCTCTGTGTTCACAAGGAAGTTAGGTATTAATCTAAGGGTGCCAAATTTCAGTTGACGAAGAGAATGGTTTCTTACTTTTCATTGTACAGCATGAGGACAGAACTATAACTAATAATTGTTTATTTCAAAATTGCTAAAAGAGTAGATTTTAGATGTTCCACTAAAAGGAAATAACATGTATATGAGGTTGTGCATGTGGTAAAACATTATATTCAAGCCTACTCATTTATATAATTATTTTTCTATCACAATAAACCAATTTGGAAAGAATCATTAAAATGTAGAAAGGAAAGGTAGGCAGTGTATGAAGAAGCACAATTTAAGCAAAGACAAATGGTTATATAAAATAAGAGGGGATAACACAAAGTCGTGGTGAGTGAGCTGTCTGTGATGAGAGAATAGCAAGTAGATTTAGAATTGAAGCTCCTGGACGTCCTTTTCTTTACATGAAGTTCTCCCTCTTAGCATAAACCCTTACTCTCTTGGTCTACATGAATTTTCCCAGCTAGTGCTTCAAGTACTATACTGAAAAGGACTGAGGATAATGCATTAACCTATCTTATTCTTAACTTTAATAATAGTGTTGGCTATGGACTTGTCTTGTATATCCTTTATTATGTAGAGATATATTCCCTCTAGCCCTACTCCCTCTAAGACCTTTATCTGGAAAATGTGTTGAATTTTGTTAAAGGCCTTTTTTGCACTTATTGAGATTAGATTTTTTGTTGTTAAGTCCATTTATATGGCTTATTACATTTATTATCTTACATTCATTGATCATCCCTGCATCTTCATGATAAAGAGATAAAGTGAATTTTATCATATTAGATGATCTTTTTGATATATGCCAGTTTTTGGTTTGTAAATATTTTATGGAGAATTGTGCACCTATGTTCTTTCAGGGATATTGGCCTGTAGCTTTCATTTTTGCATATCTTTACCCAGATTAGATGTGACAGCAACACTACTTCATACAAGGAGTTTGAAAGTGGTCCTTCTGCTTTTATTTTTTTTTAATAGTATAAGAAGTATTAGATATTCTTTGAAAATCTAGTGGAATTCTACTGTGAATTTATCTGGTTCTATGTTTCTTTTAGTCAGGAGACTTTTTATTATTGTTTTGCTGTCCTTATTTATTAAGAGTTTGAATTGTTGATCTCTTCTTGGATAAACTTGGTAATTTGAATGAATCTGGAAATTCACCATTTTCTTCTTGAGATTTGATAGCTTAATGAAGTATAAGTTTTAAAAATATTCTCTTATAATATTCTGAATTTCTTTTGTGTCTGTTGGAATGTTTCCCTGTTTATTTTTGATTATGTCAATTTGTGTCCTATCTTTCTTTTGTCTAATTGAAATAAGGGCCTGTCAATTTTCTTTATCTTCTCAAAGAATCAGCTCTTTGTTGATCCTTTATATTGTTTTCTTTGTTTCTGTTTTATTAATTTGTCCTCATTTATCATTCTTCCCATCTACTAAATTCAAATTTGTTTTGTTCTTCTTTTCTAAACTCTTGACTTGCATCACTAATTCACTCGCTTGTTTGTGCTCTTTATCATTTTTAAATGTAGGCACTTAGAGCTATAAATTTCCCTCTTAGGACTGTTTTAGTGTGTCTTGAAGGTTTTATTGTATTGTGTTTTCAATCTCATTTAGTTCCAGGAAATTTTTTTTCTTTATTGAGTTTTTCTTTGACCCATCCATCATTTAGTAATGTGTTCTTTTTTTTTTTCTGCATGAGTTTATATAATTACTGGGGATTTGTTTGCTGTTGATTTTAAATTTTATCAGACAAGATAACATTTAAATAGACTCATTTCAATCTTCTTCCTATATTTGTTAAGGTTTTTGAGTCCTAGGGTGTGCTCTATTTCAGAGAAGCTTCCAGTAGAATGTTGCTTAATAGAATGTGTATTCTTTGGTGTTTGGGTCAAACATTCTGTGGATATGTGTTAAGTCCATTTGCTGTACGATGTCATTTAACTCTGACATTTTTCTGTTTACTTTTTTATTCAGATAACCTGTTTTCATTTTTTAAAAAAATAAAGTATGCTCTAGAGAGATAGTTCAGTTATTACTGGGCTTGCTGTTCAAGAATGAAGACCTGATTTGGATCCCAATAAGCCACCAAAAACTAGGTATGTTTGCACAACACTGTAATCCCAACGCTTAGGGTATAAGTGGGACTTGGAGGCAAAAGGACCCAGAACACTTGCTGGCCCACTCTAGCCAAAACAGTGAGCTACAGGCCCTTGTACTTTATAGGGGAAATAGATGTGAAAATATTTAAAAAGAAAAAGAAGATCCAAGTCAATATAATAGAAACAAAATAACAACAAGAAAAAACCAAAACAAACAAAAAAACAAAAAACAATGGAATCTTGAAATTCACAGACAAATGGATGAAACTTGAAGAAACCATCCTGAAATCCTGAATGAGGTAACCCAGTCACAAAAAGAGGAACATGGTATGTATGTACTCACTCATATATGGAATTTAGACATAGAGCAAAGGATCACCAGCTTATAATTCACATTGCCAGGTCCCTCACAGAAGGTAAAGGAACAAGATCTCCTGAGCATATTGGGAGGGGGAGCAGTGAGTGGAGAGGGAGCTAGGAGAAAGAGAAGGGGAAGAGAGGAAAGATTGAGTCAGAGGAGGAACAGATGAGAGAAGAGAGAGAGAGAGAGAGAGAGAGAGAGAGAGAGAGAGAGAGAGAGAGAGAGAGAGAGAGAGAGACCACAAAAGAGGGAGCCATTATTGGTTTGAAGAGAAAACTATCTCTAGAGAAATGCCCAGAAACTGACAAGACTGACCCCCAACTAACAATTTGAGCAACAGTGGAAAGGCTACCATAAATGCCCTTCCCTGATAATGAGATTGATAACTAACTTATCCACCATCATAGAGCCCTCATCTAGTAGCTGATGGAAACAGAAGCAGACACCCACAGCTAAACACAGAGCTGAACTGGAATCCAGATGCAGAGAGGTAGGACAAGACCAGGCTACAGAAACCCACAGAGACAGCTGACCTGAACAAGGAGGAGCTAATGGGCCCCCAGACTGATAGCTGGGAATCCAGCATTGGACTGACTCAGACCCCCTGAACATGGGTCTAAGTTAGAAGGCCTGGGCAGTCTAAGGGACCTCTGACAGTGAAACCAGGATGTATCCCTAGTACACAAAAGGACTTTGGGAGCACATTCCCCATGGAGGGATACTCCCTTAACCTTAAGGCAGGAGGGAGGGCCTAGTCCCTCCAATGACTTGACAGATTTTGTTGACCCTTCCTGGAAGGCATCACCCTCCTTGTGGCATGGGGGGGATGGGATGGGATGGGAAGGTGGTCAGCGGACATGGAGGGTGGGAGGGAGAGAGAAAAGGAGGGAGGGAGCAAAGGAGGGAGGGAGAGGGAACTGGGATTGATATGTAAAATAAGAAAAAAAATGATAAATAAAAAAGAACAAGGTCCAGTACACAGTAGTTAGGAACGAGCATGAAAAGCTAGGTGAAATCTCAAGAGCAAAATACATAAAACTTAATATTGCAAAGGAAAGAGGGTGTTTTTAAAAGGGGTGTGCTCTGTAAACTCCAAATACATGGCTGAAAGCATCATTGCAGACTTAAGAAGAAACTAGAAGATGCATCTTCATGGGCAAGGTTAATTACATTCAGTATAAGTTAATAGACCATTTGGTAATATCCTTCAGACAGAGGTCTAATACTCCAGAAAATGCTGAAGACTGAAGAGACATGTGAGTATTTACTACAAAGTGTAATGGGTTAGAATTATAAACATTGAGGCTATCCCTGCCAGTCGTGGTACAGAAAAAGAAAGATCTAGAAATGGTCATTTTATGGTCCTGTATACATTTAGATACAAGAAAATACAAAGAGATGAGATATATAAATTCACCAAGAATAGAGTGCAGCATCTATCCTATAAAGTTTTAATGCTAAGAACAAATGTCTGACAATGATTACTTCAAGGAGGAAGAATTTATCTGGGATCATGGTTTGAGGAGACACATACAGAAGGGCCAGCCCCTACCCCTGGTGGTGGATCACACAGCTGCTTGCTACTTGCATGGGCAGTCATGGAACAGAGGGAACTGACCAGAAACAGGCCGGGCTGTAATCCATAAGGCCCATGCCACAGCAACCCATTTGCTTCATTGTGGCCCCAATTCTTAACTCTCCCACAGCCTTCCAAAATAGCACCATCAGCTGGAGACCAAATGCTCATACATGCCTAGAGGAGATGTTCCATGCCCACGTCATCTCAAGGAGCCTGATGGGAAATACTTAGGTATTGTTAACTCTGCAACCCTCTCTTTCAACCGCCAATTGCTAATGTAGTGCAAGAGTAGCACAGATGTTGTATGAATATGGCTATGTTCCAGTAAAAGTTGATCTACAGGAAATAGACAAGACACTAAACTTTGTTCAGGACCCTAGTTTGCAACCCAATTTAGATAGGAGAATGTGGTGGTTTGAAAGAAAATGACTCCTATAGGGAGTGGCACTATTGGGCGGTATAGCTATGTTGGAGTGTGTGTGGCCTTCTTGAAAGAAGTGTGTCGCTGTAGGGGTAGGCTTTAAGGTCCCCAATTCTCAAGCTAAGCCCAGTGTGTGACAAAGTTCACCTCTTGTTGTCTGCAAATCAAGATGTAGGATTCTCAGCTCCTTCTCATGTACCATGTTTTCAGCCATGATGGTAATGGACTATATTTCTGAAACTATAAGCCAGCCCAAATTAAATGTTTTCCTTTATAAGAGTTGCTGTGGTCATAGTGTCTCTTCACAGCAATAGAAACACTAAGACAGAAAACAATGATGTTTTTGAAAAAGACTACAAAGTAAAAATTTCCAAAATAATGAAGGGACTAAATTACACTAAAGAGACTTTAGGAAGAATAAGGACTGAGAAAAGACTGTTAACTTTGGTCAGCAGCCATGTTCTGCAGAACATTTCCATACACAGAAAAAAAGTACAGGGCTCAGGTACAGAGGGTGTAGACAGTGAAAAGGCAATTTGTAGAGACAAGATGCATTCAATGACAGAACTGTGTGAAGTAGCATTGGAGGAGAAGTGGATGGAATGAGACTTTTCAGGACTACATAGACAAAAACATACCTTATAGGCTTTTGAGAAAGGATGCAGTAAAGACTAAGTGAAATGACAAGAGCAAATATCACTTCAAATATTTCTATTAAGATGGAAGACTCCACATAGACAGAAGAAAAATAGGGGACATCTTAAAAGGACTCAAAAAAAAGTACCCATATATCCAACTCTGGACTGACTATGAAGATAGGGAGATTGGGTTAACATGGCAAACTTAAAGACTCATGGGCAGACACTGGGACTTGTTCTACTTAGAAGCCCCAGATTAACCTTAGCTGAGCCACCACACTTCTTTGAACACAGGCTTACTCATTTGGAAAATAGAGGTGATAGAGGAAAATAGAGGTTACTTATATACATTTCATGAGCTTTTCACTGAACTGAATACCCACTATGACAACTTAAGAGAATGAGTATTTTAGTCCAGGGTCGACTGACTTTGTTTCTATGGGTATGTTGTAGGGCAGAGCACATGGCAGAAAAAGCTCCTCACCCCATGGCAACCATAAAGAAGAGAGAAAGGAAAGGAAGGTCCATGGACAAGAGATACTCTTCCAAGTTATACCTCAACGATGTAGTTTTTTCAGGTAGCTCCACTTTCTACCTGACCTTTAGCCATGCACTCATTAGTGGGTTGACAAGATCAGATCACTTGGGATGCAATCCAGAAGCAGGACCAGCTTGCAAATAAGATTTCAACAAGAAGTCTTATGGGGGCATATCTCATACTGATTTACATAAAGTTATGAGGCCTAAGTAATAGTTAACATTTAGAGGGCCACCAGCATACATTAGGGATTATGTTGAAGTTGTTAAAAATCTTTAAGTTATTATGGGGCAGGAAATCTGGCCTGTTTGTATATCAATAATATGATCATATAAAGCAGTGGTTCTCAACCTTCCTAATGCTGTGACCCTGTAATATAGTTCCTCAGTTAGAGGTGACCCCCCCACCATAAAATTATTTGTATTGCTATATCATAGCTATAATTGTGCCACTGTTATGAATCATAATGCAAATATATGATATGCAGGATATCTGATATGTGACCCATGTTAAAGGGTTATTTAACCCCTACAGGGATTATGACCCACAAATTAAGAATTACTGGTACAAACTGAAGTGGATCTATGCTTCTCACTTCTGAATCAAATCCAGTAATTACAGACTACTGAATAAAAGTAACCTCAATAGTAAATTCAAAATGTCAACATTTCATTATGAACAAGATATTTACCAGACTATTTTTTAAATGTTCTGGAAAATTCCATGGCCTTTCAATGCAGGCATATTCAGCTGATAATTGAAGGGTTCTAAACAAGCACTGTGCAATATCACTCAGCAGTTGAATTCTAGAACAGGCTGTTGAACACTGCTTAGAACTTCCCCACATTTGTGGAATGTTAATTTTCTTTTCACTGGTGCTGAAGAGGAAATGCATTAAGGATGAGGGAGAAATATTGTTTGGAACATCTAGCAAATGTTGAGTTTTATTTCCTTGGCAATGATTTTCCTATCCTTAGTGAAAATGAAATGCCCTGAGGAAATCCATCAAGCTGGACACTGCTGACTTCTCCATAGGATCCCAACACTAAACGTCTTATAATTTTGTCTAAATAGTGAATTCAAAAGTCACTTTATGAAGCAAATGATCAAAGCTCCCCCATGCTAGTGACCTGACTCTCAGTATTGCTAGAATGCTGCTGCTTCTAACTGCAGGTGTGCACATAAGTCAGGTTGCTGTACCCAAGAGGCCTTCTCAACCCCCAAGCAAACAGTTAAGAACTGTTAAAGCTACTAGAACTCCATTTATATCTTCTCCAGTTAAATATTGTTCGCATGGAGAAAATGTAATTTGCCATCTTGTTGATATCACTGATAGATTTCCCCAGCAATGAATCTACAGAATTTGCTTTTTCCAGTTTTCATTAGACATGAAGTAAGGTCATGGTCTCTGTATTTCTATAATGAGTAAATACTTAACAGATGTTTCTTGCTGAAGAAATTATGATGCCCATTTTGTTTCTCCACAGAATGGCACTTTAGAAAGAAACTCTTCTTTTAAACACTGTCTTGTTTTTCCTAGTCTGATATTATGTTGGTGTCTGTTATCATTTACATCCCAAAAAGAACATTATCAAAAAGAATCCAAGCTCTAGCTTTTTCGTTATATTATGTCCTTGACTCTCTGACTACCTACCCAAATCTCCAGCTCTAAGGCTGAAAAACAACCTGTTAGAATGATCTTATAAAATTTCATCAGGGGTAGTTAATATTTGACTAGACATTTCATTTAAAAACAGTCTTGACAAATTTCAGATGCTATTTAAAGATAAAAAATGCTGGAAGAAAAAGTATCTGTTACTTGTTTAATATGCATTGCCTTCTCTCTCTGAGTTCTGCTGCTAAGGAAGAGAAAAGAAAATTGTTTCCTTGTTAGCTTCCAATTCTATCTATACCTAGGTTAGTCCATGGTCTACCTCCATACTTAGCATACCAGCCTGAGAATTGAGTTCTGGTATTTGAAAAATGTAGGGGCATGCTATCAGATAGAAGATAACAGAAAGTATAAATGTACTGTCATGTCTGACATTATTTAGGCACTTTGATTGCATCATTGGAGACCATTCACATCTTACAGAGTCTATGATGTTCTCAAATTTAATCACCTATATTGACAATCCAATTGCAAGTCATAGAGCATGATACATGGTCATTTTTAAAGGTCCTCCATATGGGAGAGGCAGTTAGAAGCTCAAGTGGGTTGCTTTGCTCCACCAGGCACAAGAGAATCATGACAAAACAGATTACAGTGGTAGAACATAGACTTCCCTGTGATTTTACTCTTTTCCACAGTATTCATCAATGTTATCAGCCTACAACATATTTAGAAACTATTAATAATGCATATTAACTCACATCCTGTTTTTTGTTTGCTTGTTTCCATATGGATTTTCTCATTATAACACTGGAAAAGCACTCCTAATTGGAAAAAAAGATTGGTTTTGTCACATAGAAAGAGAAGTAGAATGTAGAGATGAACAAGGTATTTATAGAAATCAAATATATTTTTATAAACATAGCAATTTCAAATACTTGAGACTCCCTTTTTGTAACCCTCTAGATCTATCTCTATCAAGAAAAACTACAAAGGTAAAGGTTATTGGAATGCACTATAAACATATGGGTGTGAAAAGTAAAAATCCTTTAAACATAAAATCAAGAACAGATATTTATTGTGAAATTAGTTACAAACACAAATGAAGATTTCTACTAGAGTCTCTGATAATAAACTATGCACTAAACTAACCTTGTTGTAAGAAGCCAGGATAGAAACCTCTGACATTGTCATTAAGTGAGAGACTATGATCTACAATAGGGGATTAAGCAACAAATCCCATTTTATAATCATCCTCACTTTCTGCCCAAAGTAATGTGACAACCATCATGGTGGGAACACAAAGAACACAGTTTAAAATAGGTAAAGAAACAGCTAAAGTCCAGAAGCTCTGCAGCTGTAAACTGCAAAGATGCAGGAGAACATCTCCAGAGATGTGCACAGGGGACCCCAGGACTTTGACTGAACTCTAACAAACACAGACAGAAGATAACAAAAACAAGCCTGAGCCAAGGGCCATCCCCAGGGAAAGACAGCTAGAGGAAAGTTGTATTTTGAACCATCTCCAGAGTTTTCATGGGGTTAGAAGACATTTCTGACCAATGAAAGTCCTATTAGACAGCCAGAGACCCCAAGGACATGGTCCCTCAATAGAAGGACTAGACAAACTACAGTAAAGACAAACATTTACTGTCTTACTTTCTTGTTTTTCCTATCCACTGCAATGAGTCTTAAAAACCAAGCATGAGGAAAAGTAAATCACCTGCAGACTAGAACAAAACTCTATACTGTTTTCAACAAAAACATAATCATCTAAACAGTCAATAAATGTTTCCAAAACAAACCTAGGAAAGAACAGGGAAATAAAACCCATGATGAAAAAAAATTTCATCCAAGTAAAACTAAATCAAAATAAGATAGATCATAACACAAGAGACAGAACATGACAAATATTTTCAGAACTATATAGAAAACATGAAGAATTTAGAAATTATAAAAAGGAGAATATAGTTCTAAAATACATGAATGAGATTCTCACTGATGAACTGAGTCACATTGGCACTGCAGAAGTAAAGACAGGGTGACTTGAAAACAGAGCAAAAAGAACTCTAAGAACTGAAGCACACAGGAAAAAGTTAAAAGACTTCAGAGATTTAGGCAATGTAGGTCCAACATAAGCAAAACTGGAGTCAGAAAAGGAAGCAGGCAAGAAAGAGAGTGGAACCCATCACTGTAAACACATACATTAGGAACACTTCTTTTCAAAAAAATAAATTTTCATCATTTAATTGCTACCTTAAAAATACAGAAAAAGAAGAGAATGTTAAAATCAAATGACATGGGATGGTAGACGATTAACAGCAACTAAAATTGTGTGGGTGTCATCCAAAAGTCTGTGTCACTAGCCATGGCACTGCTTGTAAGTGGTGGAACCTGTAGGACCTGGGACAGAGTGATAGGGTGTTAGGTCTTTATACTCACAGTCTGGAGGGCACTATTAGAACATCACCTTTCCCTCTCTCCCTTCTTCAGTCTCTCCCCACATGATGTTCTGTCTTAATGCAGGTCCCAAAACACCTGACCAATCAACCAACCAAGCCACGACTCTGCCTCTGAGCTGTTTCTCCAGCCGTCCTTTCACCTTTTATTTTAAAATAGGGTCTCACTAATTTGTCCAAGCTGGCCTTGAACTCACTCTATAACCCTAGGCATACCTTGAACTTTTGATCATTTTGCCTCAGCCTCTTGGGTAGCTAGAATACCAGGCTAGAAACTCTCTTCTTTATAAACTGATATATCACAAGTATTTGGTACAACTATAGAAATCTGACTAAGGTGGAGCATAAATCACTTAAAAATTTGTAGAAGGCAAAAGAAAAAAAATCAATAAGACAAATGCTGCTTCTTTGAAAAGAAATAAAAGTGCTAAATCATCAGCTCACCTAAAAATATTACCAATGAGCCAAGGAGATTAATATGACCATAAAACTATAACAATAAATTGATAGATAGATGATAAGTAAATAGATAAATTAGGTGAAAAACATATGCCCAAAATAAACAATTTAGATGAATTAGATAAATTATTTAACAAGATATAATTACTATAAATAATACTAAAAGTCAAAAATTTCAATAGGCTTGTAGTTATTTAGAAAAAAATGAATTTATAAACTTAGAATTCTTATGATGATACTGTGCTCCCCAGGGAACTCTCAAGTATCCTAGCTGGATAATTACATTAATTATTTAAGAAACAAATAATGCCAACCTCACATAAAACATTATAGCAATATAAGAAGGGACACTTCCTTTGTTTACCCCACCAACTGACATGTTACAGGAAAATTATAAGCCAATTTGCCTTAAAATCAAAGATGCATGACCAAGAGGATGGTTCAATGAGTAAAGACATTTATATGCAAACCTGACCACATGAGAGAGATTCCTAGTTCCCAAGATGGAAGAAACATTCTGACTACCTAGGGCTGTCCTCTGATATCTATAAACTAGTATGGCACATGCCCATCAGTGCGAGCCGCGCGCGCACACACACACACACACACACACACACACACACACACACACACACACACACACTAATTAATTTTTACAAGGACATAAATGCAATACTCAAATTATAATATTAAAATTAAACACAAAAGATAAGCAAACTAGGTATCAGTAAATGCAAGATTTGAATGTTTGAAGAAATAATGTAGTTTACACATGTAAAACATAGAAGCTAAATAATTTCTTAATACATACAGAGAAAGAACTTGATGCAGATAAGTTGCAGAATCATGCTGGGAAAATTAAACAATGGGATCTTTTCTTGGCCTGATTAAGGGTAATGTTATAAGTTATAGTGTTGATTATGGGGATCATTATTTGTCTATGTTTTCTTTAATTTGATAATTTGAAAACATTCGGGATGTGAAAAGTTCCTATATGCAACAATTAATAGAATTTTAAAAAGTCTGCAGCCAGACTTCTGAAACGTAATAGGTCCCTATTCTATAGTAGTGTTTTTCTCCCTTTTGAAGTATCCACCCACTTCTAATCAGGCTATGATGGTAAAATGCCACAATGTGAGCTTGTAAACAATAGACTTCTGTATCACAGCTTTGAAGAATGGAACTCTAAGAGTAAGGTGTGGCAAGTTCAGCTACCCATGAAAACCTATTTCATTGTTCATATAAAGCACCAAACCATAATGTCTTTCATGGTCGAAGAGGTAAGGGTCTCTCTATTGATGCCTGTAAGGGCAATAAGCCAGCTTGTGAAAGAGGTTCTCTCTGACCTAACCACTTCCCAACACCCCATCTTCTGGCACCATCACTGGGGATTGAGATTCCAGTATATGAATTCTAGAGACATGAATACTCAAACCTTTGCCAGATCACTCATAAACTACAATCTGATAGCTCTGGAGAGTAAAACTGGTGGTATTTTTCCTCCTGATATATCAATACCTTCATGAATGAAAACAACAAATGAAATTTACAAGCAAATGGGTGGAACTGGAAAAAATTTTAGTGAGTAAGTTTACCCATGCTCAGAAAGACAAACACTCCCTGTTCTCTCTCCTATGTGGTTGCTAGCTTGGACGTTTCTGTTCTGTATTCTTTCCTTGGCGTGCATGTGAAAGTCGGGTAATTAGAAATGCCCCCATTGGGAACAGACCCAGTGAATGAGAGGTGATATCAAAATATAGGTAAAATGTGCATAGAGACAGAAACTACTATAGAGAAAACAGAAAAGTTCAAACAAAGAGCAGATGGAGGATGGTGTAAAAAGGGAGGGAAAGCTTAAACAAGTAAAGATAACTGGTTGTGATGGCACATACTGGCAGGGTTTGTTGGAGGAGTCAGAGGCAGAGGGATACCTAGTTTGAGGCCAGCCTGGTTTACACAAGTGAAAAAAGGATTGAAAAGGTATTTGGAAATCTACAACTTTGCAATCCAAACTTAGTGTTCCTTAAACACTATTAAAGGAAATAGAGGAGTACAAGAGACAAAATGAACTTCTTTTTTCATTAGGTAGTGATTAATTCAGAGAATCATAACTGATCAAAGTGCTGAAGATAAGTACTTGTGAGTGTTCAGTCATAGATGGGTCACAGGTATCAGCCACTCCCCATCCTAGGAACAGGAAACATTGAGGAACAGTAAATGGAAAACAAAATGTAAAAGCCAGAAGACAGGCAAGAGAACTGAGGTGCTACATAAAACCTACATATGCCAGTCAAAATCTTAGCATTGTTGGGGAGGGGCTCCTAAAAGCCAGCCCTGAGCTAATGATCTAATGACAGTAGATGGCTGCAGTGAGAGGGAAAGGCATTTCTCTTTGGGGCTATGGCCAGTGGTGGTATGTAGCTATTCCCCAGAGGATGATACCAGATATTTTCCTACACAGAAGGCTGTGTAGGATATTTTGATAATAACATTTTCAAAAGAGGATATGTTATGCTGGAGAGAATGTGGAGAAAAGGGAACATTCCTCCACTGCTGATGGGAATACAAACTCATACAGCCACTTTGGAAATCAGTATGGTGATTCCTCAGGAAAATGAGAATCAATCTACCTCAAGATCCAGCATTTCTACTCTTAAGGATATTCCCAAAGGACATCTGTTCAACTATGTTCATAGCAGCATTATTTGTAACAACCAGAACCTGGAAGCAACCTAGATGCCTCTCAACTGAAGAATGGATAAAGAAAATGTAGTACATTTACACGATGGAGTACCACTCAGCTGGAGGAAGAAAAAAAAAAAAAAACAATGGAATCTTGAAATTCCCAGGTAAATGGATGTAACTAGAAGAAACCATCCTGAGTGAGGTAACCCAGTCACAGAAGGACAAACATGGTATGTACTCACTCATATATGAGTATGAGACATAGAGCAAAGGATTACCAGCCTATAGTCCATACTACCACAGAAGCAAAAAGGACTCTAAGAGAGACATACATGGTTACCCAGAGAAAGGGAAAGAGACAAGACCTCCTGAGCAAATTGGGAGCATGGAGGGAAGGGAAGCAGGAATTAAGAGAAAGAGAAGGGGAGAAAGACATGAGGGAGCAGGAAGATTGAGTTGGGGAGGGAATACAGGACAGCAAGAAAAGAGGTACCATAATAGAGGGACTTAATTATAGGTCTAAAGAGCAATCTGGAACTAGGGAAATGACCAGAGATCTACAAGGATGACCTCAACAAAAAAATCTAGGCAATCTTGAGGAGGCTACCTTAAATGACTTCTCCTATAATGAGATTGATGACTACCTTATATGCCATCCTAGAGCCTTTATCCAGTAGCTGATGGAATCAGAAGCAGACACCCACAGCTAAACACTGAGTGGAAGTCCAGGAATCCAGTTTCAGAGAGGGAGGAGTGATGAGCAAAGGGGTCAAGACCAGGTTGGAGAAACGCAGAGAAACAGCTGACCGGAACAAGAAAAAGCTCATGGATCCCAGACTGATAGCTGGGAAACCAGGATAAGACCAACCAAGACCCTGTGAAGGTGGGTATCAGTTAGGAGGACTGGACAGTCTACGGGGCCTCTGGTAATACATCAGAATTTATCCCTAATGTACAAATGGACTTTGGGAGCCCATTCCTCATAGAAGGTTACTATCTCAGCATAAACACATGGGGAGGGCCTAGACCCTACTCCAAATGATGTGACAGACTTTGAAGATTCCCCCATGGAAAGCCTCACCCTCCCTGGGGACCAGAAAGCAGATAAGATACTGGGGAGGTGGGGACAGGGAAGAAGGGGAGGGAGAGGGAACTAGCATTGATGTGTAAAACAAGGTTGTTTCTAATTTAAATTTTAAATATTGTACAAAAAGAAAAAGAGGATATCAGTTGGGATGAAAATGGGTTGGGAGAACCCAGGGAGAGTTGGAGAAAGGCAGTAGGTAGTGGCTCTGGCATGTGTGTGTGTGTGTGTGTGTGTGTGTGTGTGTGTGCATATATGAAATTTTCAAAGATTCAATAAAAAAATTACTTAATATTTTTTAAAAGAATCTGGATATCACAAAATGCTTCACCCTTTTTTGTAGAACAACTCTATAGGACACACAGAAATGAACTTTTATGATCGGAATATAAAGAGTTCCACAAGACTAAAACTGAATATTTCTGTCATACACAGAAAGAAAGTTGTAAAACTTTTTAGCAAGCACTTTAAAGCACTATCAAACAATGTTTTCTGGGTTTTAAGCTGAGATCAATTTAAACAAACCTGTCACTAGTATTCTGAAAGAGTTCCATCATTCTGCTTTCCTGCACAATTCACTGTATGCATTCTGCTTCTCATCTTTCCCTCCATCTTCTTCTCTGCAGGAAGTCAAACACTTTTCTCTAAAAGCACTTTGCTACAACAGATCCCTTCATGGAGAGAAACACTTTTTTTTTAAATAGATGTCTACTTTAAAAATAAATAAATAAAAGTCTGTTTAAAGAAGGAGTTTCTTATTAACAAAAGCAACATAAAATTCTTTCCTAGAATTGCCAGAACTCTTCTCCATTATAGACAGAGGTAGGCCATTCGTTTCTCTTTAGTATTGTGGTATGCCCATTAGTAGAACTCCCCTCATGGTGAGATAAGGTTAGAATGTGTTGGCGCACTCTAGACAACTTCATGCTCATATGTCAGCTGATCAAATTTCCAAGGAGAAATTGATGCACTTATCTAGGTTTTCACTGCTAAGGAAACTCTGGCATTACTATTTCATAGCTAGTTACATGAATATTTATAAGGCATGTCCTCTTATAAACACAGAAGAAATACAATCAAGGTCCCATACAAAAGATAGACATTTGACTCCATTTCTGTTTTTTGGTGTTTAAAATTCTTTAACTCTACTCCTTCTCTTGATGTTATAGCATTTAAAAATAGTATTAAAAGAAAGACTCAGACAGAAGTGGTAGAAAGTTCACCTGAGGCTGAGTGCACTCCACAAAGAACCACTAAGGAAGATTAAAATAAATAAAGCAATGTAAAAATAAAAATAAAGGCAATTAAGTTTCAAAAAGCTGATTTCAAGCAACCAGGATCAGATTGCAGTATTATCAGTTAGCTGGAGACTCATTAATGATGAAAGCCTACTGTTGACAAACTTGAGAAGCAAGTGCTGCCTACTCCACTCTCTAAAAAGCCACCAGGATGCTTTCTATCATCATTATACTGAACCATTTCCTCATCACCATCCCCCTCCCCCAACACACACACAGCCAAGCATGTGGGTTTCAGAACAATGAGCCCCTGGTCCAGAATCTGTCCATGATTCTGGTCACCATACTTATAATCTGTAGGAACAAACTCCATCAACTGCAAGATGGGAAACCCCTTCACCCCTTGCTCTAAAGAATACCTGGGAGTCTCCTGAGAATGACGACATGGACTTTGGTGGTTTGAATGGGAAATATTTCTCATAGGCTCATTTTTTCAATACTTGGTCCCTAGTTAGTGGCATTGTTTGGGGAAGCTTATGGAATATATAGGAGGTGGAACCTTGCCAAAGGAAGTACATCACTGGTGGCAGGCTTTGAGGTTTTATATCCTTGTCACACTTCCTGTTCTCTATCCCTGATTGCTGTGCATTCATGAAAATATCATCAGCTACTAGCTGCTGTCACCATGCCTTCCCTGCCGTGATGGACTCTATCCTTCTAGAACCATAAAGCAGCAAACCCTCTCTTCCCTGAGTTGCTTTTATCAGATGTCTATCACAATATCAGAAAAGTGCCTAATAAATCCACTCGCTCTCCCCAGAGATGACCTATCACTTCCTCCTTTGTCCTTTGTGCAGCCTTGTCACTTCCTCCTTTCTCCTCTGTGCATCCTTGTTAATTCTTCCTTTCTTCTTTGTCTATCAAAGAACCTTGGAAGCATAATCAGTCCTCATTACTTGCTGTACTTTTCTAGAACAGGTGTGCTCTAGAAACAGAAATGAATGATTGCTGGCTGGACTCTAGACACTTGTGGGAAATAGGGCTTCTGTTTACAGCTTTTCCTTTATATACATTTTATTTTTGATTGACAATACATTAATTGTGCAATTAATGAAGGAAAAAGTACAACTGCTTCATATTCATACAGCCACATACTATACATTGATCAGCATCAGCCATGCTTTACCCACACACCCTTCCTCCCATACCTCCACTAGTCTCTACGCTACATTCAAATGGACTATTCCACATTGTTTTTAGTTCAAACACATTCAAAAAGTAAAAATGAAATAAACATACAGAATGTTCAAAATTGAAAAACAAGTTAACTAACTAGAAAATTTAGTTGAAATATTTATTCAGAATGTTGTTCCCTGGAGCACAGAGATGAAAGATATGAAAAAGAAGAGAAATGATACAAAATATAAATGTAGAAGTTTAAAAACCTTCTTAAGATTTCTAAAATCAGGGGCTGGGTACACCTCAGTGTAGAGTAATTGCCTAGCATCCATGAGGTCCCAGCATGCCCACTACTGCTTCCTTGGTTAAAAAAAAAATTCAAGCAATTCACCATAGGAAACAAAAGAAAAATAAATAACATGAGGAAATATCTCTGGGCTAAGCAAAAAAATAAATAAATAAAAAATTAAAAAATAAAAACTTTGCATCTTCATATCTGAGTGGTGATTAAATAATGAAAATCTATGAAACCTGGAAGTATCTCAGTGAAATTTCAGCATCCTAAATATGAAAACAAGCAGCTAACCTCAAGGAAGGAAAAGAAGATTGCATACAAAGAAATTAGTGTAAATTGGTTCTCGAACATCATGAGCCTTCTGAGTCATACTGAGGGTAGATAATGCTGAATGCAGTGTAGGAGGCAACCTCTAAATGGTCCTAACTGCCTCTGCCTCCTGGAATTCATGCTTTTCTGTGGTCCTGTATGCTTTCCTTCCCTTAAGTAAGTAGAATTAAAAGCATGCCAGTTTTCATGTAAGACTTGTGTTCTATGTGGATGGATTCTGTTGCCCCTCTCTACTCCCTTGCTGTGAGGGAAAGAAGCTTCAGTGTCATGTGATGACTGTAGGACTATTATATAGCAAAGAAAAGGCAGGGAAGCCTAGCCCTGCATGGCTCAGTACTCCAACAACCACATACCTGAGCTTGGGAACTGGTCTTTTCCACAGACATGTCTTTAGGTTATCAGAGTACAAACACCTAGCCTCTCTGCAATCTTGTGAGTAACTTTAAGCCAGAGATAAGCAGTGAAATTGCACCCAACTTCCCAACTACAGTAGCTATAAATAAATGTCTGTCAGTTGCTTTAAGCCACAAAATAGAATCATTATGAAGCAATAAGACATTCAAATATGAGCAAGGGTACAAACTAAAACTATTTCAGAAATATGAGTTCTAAACCATAATCACCCACAGATTACTCTGGGAGAACTGCAGAGAATGCTTCTTAATCCAATGAAAAATAAAACCAAGAAACCTTAGAATTAGACATGACACCCAAGTATTAGGTAGTAAAAACAAATGTACATTATTCTGGAAAATTGCTAAAATTAGAGTTGTGAAACCTAATACAATTTGTATGAGCATAATAACAATATCAATAAAAATAAAGAAAAATGCAATTACATTCATCACAGAAGATGGATGAAACCAGAGATTATATGTTAAGTGAAATAAGAGTTTGGCACAAAAACAAACATCACACATTTTCTCTCCCATGTGGAAACTAAAGAAGAAAATAACAAGGTCACCAAACTGAAAGGACCACTCTAAAGACTTAGAAGTGGATGTGGGAAGGGGGACAGTGTATAAAAAGAGAGAGAGAGAAAATGGGATGGAAGGGTATTGTATTATGAAAACCTTTAATTCCTACAGTTACAAATAAAACACCTAGAATCCTCAGGAGGTTAAGGCCAAGGAATTGAAGTAAGTTCAAGACCAGGTGGTGCTTGACAGCAAGAGCCTGTCTCAAAAAGAAAGCCTTGAAGGAACTGCTCCAGAAACAAACCCTGCTAATTCATAAAATAAAAATATAGATAGAGGACTAGAGTTTAAATTTCAGTGTTTTCAAGGAAACCACATATTAGGTGGGGTTAGGAAAAAGACAAAGATGCTAAAAATCAATGGAAGATCAAATAACTTCATTAATTTTCTGATCACAAACCAATTTTCTTTTCTGATGTGTATTGAAAGTGAAATGGTATCTGGGTACAGTGGTCCACATCTTTAATCTGCACATCCTGAGAGTTGAGGACAGCAAATTTCAAAGAGTTTGGGATCAGCTTGGCCTACATAAGAGCTCCAGGTGAGCCAGGGCAACTTCGTCTCAACAAAGTAAAAAACAAAGAAAGAAATTGTAACTTCCAGAAGAATGCAAATATGATGATAAACACTAGAAGGGGGAGGGTGGAACACACAGAGGGACATACAAGAAAATACAATATTACATATGAAAATGGATTATTTATTAGTGATAATGAATTACAGATATTATTGCAAGTGATTATGTTAAGTGACACATTATTCAAAAGTCATGATTTTAGGTTAGCCATGGTATTTACAAAACACTTCAAAGTCACATAAAACAAAAACTCTTATGACAAAGAAATTGCTAAAAGCAAAGTCATGTCAACTAAAGAAAAATAAAGAAGGAAATGAGAAAAGAAAGAATGGAAATAGTAGGAATGTGTGTATGATGTTTGAAGCAAAATTTTTTTAATCTCAGTTTAAATTATTAAAACAACTATTTCTTCCCATTGATACAAAAGGTATGTCACTAAATATCATCTACCTAATGAGATGTATACAAAACACAATTAGGAATACAGAAAAATGATGAACATTCTAGCATAGAATATTTAGCCTTAATAATTTCTATCAGTCAACAAAATATAGATTACATGTAAAGATTACATGTTCTTTTCTAATGTTTCTTCTATTTGCTGAGACAGACACCAATAAAACCTGTGTTTTCTTACTGCACGGAAATATTTGAAATTAATAAGAAAATTAAACACAACAATATATGCAATTAGAAACTAACACTCATCAATATAAGTATTATCAACTACAAATAAATTCATGAATACATATACCAACATACAACCTAAAATTTGTAGGGTGTTGATAAGTGTTTGATAAGTGTTTGGGGAAAAGTACATACCACTTAAATGTCAGTAAAAATGAAAATAAGATTAAGCCTTTAATCAAATAAGTTAGAATACAAACAAACTTTAACTATAAATAAATATCCATAAAAGTAGCAATTAGTCATATTTGGTATTGGCTAGGAATAAAGAAATTGCAACTTTCTACCTCAGTAATTAGTTATTACGATATTTGAAGAGACAAATTCAGAACTTTTAGTTACAATTTCAAATATACATGTTTATTCATTTTTTTAGAAATTGTCCTCAATTATAGATACCCCCTTTCCCTGTGTACTTAATAAAAAGCTACTCTTTCCAGCATTGCTTTTATAGCAACATTTGAGAGACTTTAACCAGGCTTTAGTTAAGCAAACTGTTATATTTATATGGTAATTTTAATTTATTTATGTCTATATCACCTGAAAGACAAGTACCTAAATTTTATGTTAAATATAAAAATCCAAAGATATTTTTAATATATACAATTGAACTGTTTTATATTGTATGTATATGTTAAGTATTTAAATTACCTTTGTATGCAAAGGTATATATCTGACTATAAATAGTTTTCCTTGTGAAATAAGAAATTAAAGAATTGGGTCCTATAAAAAATAAAAGTACATTTTGTTGAGACAGGACAAAGGCAGCTCTCCATGCTCAACATCTCTGTGTCTAGGCTGAGCAAGACATTTCTTTCCATATAGAATGGGCTCCACTAAGTCAGTTTGTACATTTGAGTTAGATCTTGAACCCACTGCCAGTGGCCTTATATATTGTCCCAGTCACACCATTGTCACCTATATTAAGGCAGTCTAGTTAGGTCTTATGCATGTTCCCTATTTGTCAGACCTGAGTCAGTCCAGGAGCTTGACCCAATGGTTAGTTGTGGATTTCTGCACCTGCTTCCATCTACTTTTGGAAGAAAGTTCTATTTTCTCTAGGGCTGTGGATTATTTTATATCTGATATGCACTAATGAGTGAGTACATACTAGATTTGTCTTTCTGATTTTGGGTTACCTCACTCAGGATGTTTTTTTCTAGTTCTGTCTATTTGCCTGCAAATTTTAGGATGTCATTGTTTCTTACCACTGGGTAGTAATCCATTGTGTAAACACACCATATTTTCCTTATCCATTCTTCAGTTGTGGGGCATCTAGGTTGTTTCCAAGATCTGGCTATTACAAATAATGTTGCTATAAACATAGTTGAGCAAATGTCCTTATAGTGTGAATGTGCCTCCTTTAGGTATATGCCTAACAGAGATATGGCAGGATCTTGAGATAGGTTGATTCCTAGTTTTTTCAGAAATCACCATACTGATCTCCACAGTGGCTGTACAAGTTTGCACTCCCACCAGCAATGGAGGAGTGTTC
Source organism: Cricetiscus sungorus (assembly GCA_030556225.1). NCBI lineage: Eukaryota > Metazoa > Chordata > Mammalia > Rodentia > Cricetidae > Cricetiscus > Cricetiscus sungorus. The sequence goes on from JANBXA010000588.1 coordinate 34,581,589, forward strand.
CCTTTCTCCACATCCTCTCCAGCATAAGCTGTTATTAGTGTGTTTGATCTTAGCCATTCTGATCAATGTAAGATAGATCTAAAAATGGTTTTGACTTTCATTTCCCTGATGACTAAGGATGTTGAACATTTCCTTAAGTGTCTTTCTGTCATTTGAGATTGTTATGCCTCTGGGACAGAATTAGACTTTCTAGGGGAGGACTTACCCTCTCTGAAGAGCAGATGGGAGGTAAGGGTGGGGGGACAGGAGGAGAGGAGGGAGGGAAAACTGAGATTGAAACATAAAAATTAAATAAAAAATTATAATACTTTTGAATAAAAAGTACAATTTGTGATGGTCATATATTTGGATCTGTGGCCTTCCATTGGAGCATGGTTAACCTACCAGGGACCACACCCATAAAAGAATTGTCAGTCCCTTTTTCAACAGTTATCAGTTGCTAATAAGTAGTATTTTAGGTAAGAGAGAGAATTTATTGCTATTTACCCTCTCCATGATGGGATTTTTCCAGAGTTGTGTGGGCCAGAAAGGGTTTTGTTTGGGATCAGTTAGGAGGAAGGGGAGATTATAATCAAATACATTGCATAAAATTCTCAAAAGAAAAAACTATTAAAATGAGAAAAAAATACTTTAAAAGATTATGAGTTATTATAATGGAAGGTAAAAAAATAAAGGAAGTACAGAAAGTGAATCATTTTCTAAAAAAAAAATATTAGAAGTTTTGTTTTCTGTTGCCATTCCAACTCTTTTTTTTTCATGCAACTTTTAGTGACTCATTAGTACCCTGTTTCTTACTTTATTTGTTAATGGAATAACTGCCCAGTGTCCCTAGCTGACCCATTGGGAAGAGTAAATGGAAAAAGAAATGTTAAAATTTGTTTTAACATCTACTTAGCACCATATAAATGCCATGGATACAAGAAACAGAAATAAAAAGAGATCATGTATGTATTCCAGTGAAATGGGAAATGGTAGTGCATGACTTATTCCAATCTGTTCCTCGTGGAGGAAGGCTATGATTCTTATGACAACTGAAACTATGAAAAGGAAATGACCCCTAATAAGTTGGCATTCCTAAGAAGTAAGCTGAAAGATCAAGGAAGGAAGCAATCCTGGGAGGGCATGGCTTCTATACACAAAGTCTCCTCATGGCCAAGCCTTCAACTTATAAATCATCCTAAGGTCTCATTAAATAATTGCACTATACTCATAATTGTGCTCTGTAATTTTTATATCACTGGATATAATTCATCATCCTCCCAACAAATTTGCCTCTTCTGTGGATTTACATGTGAAGACATGGAAGAAATTCTATGACTGAATTCACAAAGTCAGACATTGCTTTAACAGGCAGTAGCCCAAGTAAGAAAAATGTTTTAAAGATGCAAACCGTCATCAGACCACTTTTGTAACAGTTTGTCCACACGTCACTTAAAAATTAAAGTAAGGAGATACTTGATGATGGAAAGATCTCCCATGTTCCTTGATGGATTGTATTAATATTTTGAAAATGGCTATATTACCAAAAGTAATCAGCAGACTCCATGCAATACCCATAAAAATTCTAATGGCATTCTTTACACAACTAAAAAAAAACAATCCTAATGTTCATATGAAAACACTAAAGACAATCAGCATTCAAAATATTCTGAAAAGCAAAAATTACTGCTAGAGGTATTATAATTTCTGTCCCTAAACTATACTACAAAGTCATAGTGACAAAACCAGCACAATAGACATGTAGGTCAATGGAATGGTGATGGGAGATGTTATTCTGTAAATATGTTTCTCATACTGGTTAATGAATAAAGCACTGTGGCCAATGGGAAAGCAAGATAGATGGGACTAGGAGACAGGGAGAAAGAGGAAGTAATAAGGAGGAGTCAACATGGAGAGCACGGAGAGGTAGAACGCCAGTGCCACTCTGGCCGGTAAGATGAGCCACGTGGAAATACTTAGAATAGTATGGAAATACTTAGAATAGTAGAAATGGGTTAATCATTAAGACATAAGATAGCCAATAAGCAATGCTAGTAACTGGCCAACAGGATTGTATCAAATACAGAATCTCTGTGTGTTACTGGGGGCTGGCGTGGCGGCGTGACCCTACCGGCAGGGAAAAACGTGCTCGTAACAGAATGGAATAGGGGACTCAGAAATGAACCTACACAGACATGGCCACATACTTGACAAAGGTGTCAAAAAAAGTAACATTGTGAGTGGGGAGAAGAGTTTTTTCAACAAATGGTGTTGGCCAAACCAGGTATCAATCAGCAGAGAATGCAAGTAATTCATATCCTTCACCTGGCATGAAAATGAATTCAAGATGGAGCAAATCCCTTCATTCATAAACAGATCCAATTAAATTGTTGAGTAAAATATGGGGGGTGCTATTCCAAATACCAGGATATAAGCAAGAACTTTCTCAACAGGATTCCAATAACACACACACACACACACACACACACACACACACAGCCCCAAGAATTAACAAGTGGTACTACAAGAAATTAACATTTTTTTCTGAGCAACAAACTATCAGCATTGTGAATAGACAGCCTATAGAATGGAAGGGGAAAAGGCCAACTATACTTAACACAGGGAGTTAAAATCTAGAATGTATAAATAACTAAAAAAAAATAAAACACCAAAAGCAAACACCATAATTAGCCAACATAGGGTTAATTAAATTATCTTTTTTGCTTTCTGTTATTGATCAAAAGTAACTTGAAGAAGAAAGGGTTCATTTCACCTTATAAATTATAGGTGGGAATCTGGAGGCAGGAACTAAAGCAAAGACCACAAAAAGAACTTTACTTACTGGCTTGCTTCACATGGCTTGGTCCAGGGTACTACACACAGTAGAATCATTAATATGAGTCCCCAAATTCCTCAAAGATATGCCCATAGGCCAGTCTGGTGGGGGTGGGGTTGGAGAGAGATGGGAGAACTATCAACACAAGTTGGAAAATGCTATAATGAATTCTAGTATGTTGATTAAAATAAATAAATAGATTCTTAATTTTAGAGATCAAGGCTGGGTCCAAATCTCAACTTGTTGGCCATTTTGACCTTTGTGGCTAAGAAGTTTTTCTCTATAATCAGATTCTAAAATCTAGAAAAGAAGAGAAGTTAGTCATATGCTGGGCACTGCTCAGGTGCCAATTTTCCTTGAAGTTACACATACACAATGGTCTTGCCAGCCCATAGCAATAAAAGCATGTACAAGATTAATGTCCTGAGAGAGTAAGTAATTTTGAAGTTACAGATCCTGATTAATACTTTTTATAAAAAAAAATGCCTTTTTAAACTTGGCTTCAGGATATTAAACTTTCATCATGAGAGAAAGACAATAATATTTAATAGATTGCAAACCCGTGAGGCAAAACCACATGATTATTTTCCATATTCTGTGCCACCCTTAGGCCAGTGGTGCTAAATAAATGTTAAATTATTGTAAAATTTGGCTGAAAGAAAAGGGTTAGGCAAAGAAAAATATATCATGTTGTAACCTTCACAGTGGCATGACAAGACTTCTGGTAGTCAGGCAAGCATTTAAATAAAATAAAAAGTAAGGAAAAGACTCATTAATAACAAGATACATGCCAGTTCTTAAGCCAAAGTTTCAAATCTGCAGATATATGGTCTCTGTTTTTATTGTGACCCAATTAGATACCCCGGGGTTCCCTACACAGAATTTGACACACAAATGGTCTTTGAGAACATTCATTAAACAACTAATGTATGAAAAATTTTGAAGAACTGACTTTTTTTCTTCTTTCATGAATGATGTAAGACTCTTCCCTTTTGCTCATGAATAATGTAAATCATAATACAAATTTATCTTCATAGAAGCCAAGGGCTTCTAGAGGCTTTGTTGTTGCTGTTTCTGCTCTGCTTATTTATTCTAAACTTGAAGAGACAGATAAATTGAGGGAAAAGATGTAAGAAACTCTGTAACTGATTAGTTTTCATTTCTCATATGACTGAGGGGTGTTAAGGAGAAGCCATCACTTCCTAGTACCATATTTAGGTTAAGATTCAGGAACTAGATGCTGATAGAGCAGATCAAAGGAAACTGAGGCATATTAAGTGGGGAATAAAAGTTCTAAGAAAATGAGAAAGCACCATGCTATGTCACAATGCTCATGACCACCAAGGCAATTTATCTGTGTTTTCTTGTGTTATGTGAAATCTTCACATAACTTCAGCTCCTTACATTGCCCATGTATCCTAATTTACTGATATATCAGTGCATCTCCAACTTCATTTCTATGTACTTTATTATATATTATATATTAATGTGGTCTAGAGAAGTTTCAGGCATAATTTCTGTCTTTAAAAACATCACAGAAAAAAGCCAGAGAGATTATCTCAATTATAGTGGTTTGAAAAAAAAAATGCCCCCCAAAGAAAATGGCACTATTAGGATGTGTGGCCTTGTTGGACTAGGTGTGGTCTTGTTGAAGGAAGTATGTCATTGTGAAGGCAGGCTTTAAGGTGTAGCTCAAGCTATTCCCAGTGTGACAGAGCACTTCCTGTTGCCCAAAAGATGTAGGACTCTCAGCTACTTCTCCAGCACCATGTCTGCCTCATACCACCATGTCTGACCAAGATGATAAAGAACTCAACTTTTGAACTGGAAGCATGCAATCACAATTAAATGGCATGTGGTCATGGTGTCTCTTCACACAATAGAAACCCTAACTAAGACATCAGTGGTCAAAAGTGCTTGTCATGCAAGCTTAACAACCTGAGTTCTATCCCCAGAACTCATAATAGAAAAGAACAACCTCAAGAGTTTTTCATACACACAGAGAGAAGCAGGGTGGGGGGGGGGCAAGAAAGAAAAGAAGGACTAATAAATAACTTAAACTACAAAAGAAATAGTCTAGCATTTGTCTTAGTTTATTTTCTATTTTTATAGTAAATTACTGATCAAAACCCACATGGGGAGGAAAGAGTTTATTTGGCTTTCAAATGACAATTCATCATGAAGGAAGGCAACATAAGAACTCAAGGCAAAACCTGAAAGCAAGAACTCAAAAGACCACAGAAGAACACAGTCTCCCAGCTTGCTCCTCTTGGCTTGCTCAATTTGCTTTCTTGTGCACCCCAGGACCACCTGCCCAGGCATGACATTTCTCACAGTGGACTGAGCTCTCCCACATCAATCATCTAATGGAACTAACTAACTACAGGAAAATCTAATGTAGGCATTTTCCCAGTTGATGACTTTAGCTACTGTTAAGTTGACAGAAACTTAACCAATGCACTCATATTAAAGTCTCATTAACAATGGTAAAAGACTCATATTTGTGTTCTGTAATTTTTAATACAGTTCTGTAATAATGGGGTTCTGCATGAAACCCATTATTCTCCAAAAGATGTCTCATTTTATTTAGTGTGTTGTTGTTTATCTTGGGAAGCTTATATGTCCTTGGCCTTTACTTTGAAGGTATTTGTACTGTGGAAAGCATTGCTAGATATATTTTCTGTTTCTTTCTTCTTTTCTTCCAAAGCAGGGCTTCTCTATGTAACTCTAGATGTCTTGGAATTCATTCAGTAGACCAGTCTGATTTTGAACCCACCGAGCCCTGCCTGCCTATGCCTGCGAAGTTCTGGGATTAAAAGTGTGTGCCATTCCTACCTGGCCCATTTCTTATTCACAGATCACTGGTTTCCTGAAGCAGTTTACCAAATAATAACCATGTTCCAGGGCAGCTGATATGGCTATGTCCTTAAGATGCATAAGAAGTGATATATGTGTGTTCCTGTATGCTCCCTCCACAGTACAACACTGCTGAAGTTTCTGTTTCCCCATTTGCTCTTTCCTTACTCTCCAAGATGTTAATGTGATTCTGTGATCATTTCTTAATGTTACCATAAAACAATAAGAATGGACAAAAGTCACATTCTGAGGATGGATAGGTAGAAATAGACAACTTCAGTCTCTGATAGGCCTGCAAGGTAATACCAGCCTGATGGCAAATCCCATTTCTCATGCATGATATGCATTTAAAGGAACAACACTTAGTCAGATTTCTATTACAGACAAACCCCATCAGACAAACCCTGCCTCTCCCTGCTCAACTCATTCAGTTTTTCTCTGTCCTGCAGTGGCACCATCTACTGTCACACTCATCTACTAAGTCACTCAAATGGACCACAAACTCTAAAATGTTGATATTTTCTCATCTTAAATACAAGCCTTCTCCTGTTGCCTCTCTGAGTATTCAGTGCCTTCCATTAATTAGAGACAAGATTAGGATTCTCTGAACTCAGTTCTACCAATAATGAATAAGTAACATTATGATCTTGTATCTTAACCACAATGTCCCTCAGCAAACTACAACATGAGAAATTTGCCTGCTTGATGTTTTCTTTCTGCTCCCTAACTGCTTATACTCCTGCTGCCAGGCATCAACACAATGATGAATTATACTACTTTGAAGTGGTATATACACACACACATATGAGACACACTGACTTCTGAGCTAATCTACTAAGAAACTATCTATGAGCCTTTCAGTCCTTTGACCATCACAGTCTGGTTAAACTTACTATGTGATATGATGTGATAATGTGGTAATGTGTGGTGTAACATGGTATTATATGATGAGATGTGAAGGGAAATGATGGTGTGATATAAGTAGCATGTAAATTGGTGTGGTGTGTTGATTGGATACTATATAGTGATGTGATATAATGTTATGTAATATGGTGTGATGTTATAGGAGGTGATGATTTGGTATGGAATGATGTGCTGTGCTGTAATAAGATATGGTGTGCTGTGATATGGTTATGTGATGTGGTACAATGGTGTCTTAGTTAGGGTTTCTTTTGTTTTTTCTTTTCTTTTCTTTTTTTTTTTTTCATACAGGATTTCTCTGTAGCTCTGGAGCCTGTCCTGAAACTAACTCTGTAGACCAGGTTGGACTCAAACTCACAGAGATTCACATGTCTCTGCCTCCCGAGTGCTGGGATTAAAGGCATGTGCCACTAATGCCCAGCCTTTTAGTAAGGGTTTCTATTGCTGTGAAACGACACCATGACCACAGCAAACCTTAAAAAGAAAAACATTTAACTGAGATCATGGCTTATAGTTTCAGAGATTTAGTCCATTATCAACATGGTGGAAAGCATGGTGACATGCAGGCAGACATGACGCTGGCTGCATCTTGATATGCAAGTCATAAGAAGTGGACTAAAACAGTGGACAGTATCTTGAACATAGGATGTCTTAAATCCCATCCCCACAGTAAATAGGCAATTCCTATGAGGTTGGGGAGAGAGGAGGCAAATACACCCAAACTACCACATACAAACTACCCTTGTAGGCTGGCTCATGGTAATGTCAAAGCTTTTCTTGAGTTCAAGTATGAATGTTGGCAGTGTATGCAAAGACAAGTAACTAAAGCTTCCTCCTCCCATATGGTAGCAACCTGAGATCACTATTCCTTCAAAGACTAGCTTACCCTTTGTAGTGCTGTCCATCACAAACATTCTGAAATTTAAAGTTACTGAACATTCTCTGCTGCTCCATCAAATTGAGCACAGCCCACCTAAACACATCTTTTTTATATGTATTTGTCCTTTCTTCATCCCCTTGTTACTGGCAGGCCAAGGCAGGTCATGGAAGATTTCCCTCAAGATCTGTAGCGTGTATGTTTCTGCCATCCCCACCGGCCTCCTGGTCCTGCCTTCAGTCTGGGCCCACAGCTGCGCCAGCCCCAAATAACACTCAGAGACTCTGTATTTGATACAATCCTGTTGGCCAGTTACAATTATTGTTTATGGGCTAGCTCTGTCTTAATTATTACCCCATTTCTACTTATCTAGGTATTTCCACATGGTCGTCTTATAGGGGAGCCGCGGCTGGCGTCCTCCTTCCTCCCGGGCTACATCTCGACTCCACTACCGACTTCCTCTTTCCTCCTCCTAGTCTCCTAGCCCCGCCTATCTAGGTTTCTATTGGCCACAGTGCTTTATTAACCAGTATGAGAAACAAATATACAGAATCACATCTCCCATCATCTCCTCTTTTCTGTCTAAAGTAAAAGAAGGGGTTTAACCTTAACATAGCAAAATATATCATATAACAGTTATCAAATAAGAATCACAGTTAACAATATTTAGTCCATTAACATTTTGTAAGACTTAAAGAAAATATCATCTACCCTATCTTTGTCAGTCTAAAGTCCTATATGTAACTTATCTTTAATCCTAAATAAGGGAAATTATAACTATAACTATCTGTCTTCAATTACTTCAAAGACCACAGAAGGATAATATATAAACCATAGAAAAGACAGAGACAATACATTGCCTAGTCAGTCACCCGAAGTTCTTCTGTAATGTTTCATCTTCAGCCCATAGTCCATAGTGTGTCTCCAGACTCCTCAACAAAGCAGGAAACTTTAAACTGTCCACCTGTAATGGCAGTTTGTCAGTCATTTTTCTCTGTGTCCTGTAGACTGTCTGGCTGTCTGGCAGCCTCTGTCCATGAAGCAGGAATGTCCATCTTGCAACAGCAGTCACATTTTTGTGGGTCCTGCATGTCCAGTTTCTATAACATAAAGTCAAACAGTCTAGACAAGAGAAGTACCTTGCTCAAATGGCTAGACTTGCCATATTAGAAGCAAACTTCATAATGAGTTTCTTCAATGTCCATCTTCCTTTTTGATGCAGGTGGTGTTACCAGGAGCAGTTATGCCTCATTGTCAAGAAAATCCCTAAACTATTTTAAATGCCATATTCTGTAGGTCTTTGAAAGGTTTGAAGAATGCTTATTCATCTCAAATACATCTCTGCATATCTAGAAATCCTAACTAACTTAATTTCAAGTTTTGACTATCACAGGTAACTCTCTATACTCTGTATTAAATTATACATTACATTTTCCAATGAGCTATATAAACACAATACCTAAACAAGAGGAGAAATATACATATCACAAAATTGACCTTAAATTATATCAATAAAAGAAAATCCATTTCAAAGCAAAGTATTCATATCTATACCATAATTCCCTTTTTACCTTTAAAAAGATTGTTTGTGGTTATAGCCATTTATAACCAAGTCCATTTAAATGAAAACAAACATTTATAAACAATATTTGGGAATTTGGGCGTCGTTCTTTCCAAACTACTTCCTGCTGGTAGAGGGCGCTGTCATAGGGGTCCAAAGAAGATGCAGAAATCTTGGCAGTAGTCTGCAAGACTTTGTCTCAATTGCTTTGAATGTTGGATCACCTGGGGCATTGTTTCAGGGGGTCTGGCTTGATCAAACCATATAAGTCTGGAAAGAATCCATAGCTTTTCATTTTCTGTGGAAACAAAAATAGAAATCCTTTTCCCCAGTAACTTGTCCTTAGGCTTAAATTTTGGAGTCAAAGCATTTTTAAAATATATAAATTGAATTAACCCAGCAGCATTTCTTTTATCAGTAGTTTTTTTCTCAGCAATCAAATAATTCAAAGACAACAGAAGCGCGTATAGTATCCAAAATCTCTCTGTGTTTTCCATTTTTACGTGGCTTTTTTATTACTCTATTTATTCTATTTCTATTTTTTACATATTTTGAGACAGGGTTTCTCTGTGTAACTTCTATCTGTTCTGAATTCACTGCATACCAGGTTCACTTTGAAATCACAGAGATCTGCTTGCCTCTGTCTGCCCAGTGCTGGGATTAATGGCGTGTGCCACCATACCCATTCATTTTCTTTTCTTTTTCCTTTTTTAAACCATTGTATCCTGTTTCTTTTTCTCTCCCAAGCCAGCGTATTTTTTAAAACACAGTGTAAACCTTCATTGCAGCTCTTGTACACACCAATGAATTGTTAGCAGAGCTCTTTAAAAGCAAGGCTGCTTTTTTTTTGCCACTTATGCTAATTTTGAAAACCTCCCTTAAAGGAGCCGCGCAAATCTCTTCTACAGCAAAACAAATCCAACCAAGAAAATGCTGCTACTAAGAAGTCTTGCTAGTCTCTGTTCCCTTGTTTCTAAAACATTTCTTAAGCTCTTATTTTTTTTAAGTGAAAGTTCTTATAGCCACGTTGGGCGCCATTTGTAGCAGGTATGTTTCCGCCAGCCCGCCAGTCTGGGCCCACAGCCCAGTATGAGATACATATATACAGAATCACATCTCCCATCATCTGAAATGTGCTTCACTGATACCTTATAAACAAAAACTAATACAACCTAAAGCAAGATTTATAATAATGTTTTACAAACAAAATACACCAACAACATAAAATTTAGCCAAAATACATATAGAATCCAAATAAACCTTATCTCCCCTAAGTTGTTGGTTTTTTGTCTTGTTTTGTTTTTGTCAGATATTTATTTGGTCACAGTGACAAGGAAGTAACTACATTTCCTAATTGCATACTGTCTTACAACAAATCACATTTAAAATTGACGAGCATTCAGTAGTGGCTTAATGTTCTGCCATTGTGTACAGACACACTTAATAAATTCAGCCTAAGTTGGATGAAACCAAGGTTAAAAATGAGTTGAGTCATTTTCATCTTTCCCTCTTTTGGTCATTTTTCATGAAATGATCGATGGAAATGAAACAAAATACTCTCACCTTGATGAACCATCTCTTTCTTAGTAAAAACAGCACCATTTCTAAAAGTGAATCCTTGGCAGCCTGTGTTGACATGCCATTCATAGCCAAAGTATGGAAATGCAGATTTAGAAATCAACTACAATAGTACCAAAACCTCTACACAGTAGAAGAAGCTAGACCAAAGATGTAGTAGGTACTTTCTGAGTTCAGGGACTTCTCCAGTGTGGGCACTCTCTCTCTCTCTCTCTCTCTCTCTCTCTCTCTCTCTCTCTCTCTCTCTCTCTCTCTCTCTCACACACACACACACACACACACACACACACACAATGTTGGTTAATCTACTTTAGACTTGGAGTCACCTAGGAGACCTAGGAATTTACAAAAGTTTAGCTGAGAGGGAAGCCATACCCTGAAATAGGGTAAGCTTTTCATTGGCTGAGGTCCAAGACTGAGTAAAAAGGAAGAAAGGATAAAAACAGCTGAGAAATGGTATTCCCCTTCCTCTGTCCCCTGGTTGGTACCATGGATCAATATGTTCCCATTGTTGTAGTAAGAAGTTATTTTCTGTTTTGGTTCGGGTGTGGTGCCACTCAGCTCCCAAATGAATCACACATGGAGGCTTATTCTTAGTTATGAGTATCCGGCCTTAGCTTGGCTTGTTTCTAGCCAGCTTTTCTTAACTTTAACCATCTATCTTTTGTCCTATTCTCTTACTTCTATAAATCTCACTCTTACTCCATGGATGGCTGCACAGTTGGGTGACTGCCCCTGACATCCTCCTCTCCGTGATCTCTTGCTCTTTTTATACTATCTACCTGCCAGCCCAGCCTGTCCTTGATCCTGTCTCTCTATTAGCCATTCAGCTCTTTATTAGACCATCAGGGTGTTTTAGACAGGCAAAGAACCACAGCCTCACAAAATTAAACAAATGCAGCACAAATAAGTCACACACATTAAAATAATATTTCACCACACTGTCATGGCTTCCTGATGATGGTAGACTATTCCTGTGAAGGTTGAGTCAAAACAATCCTTTCTCAAGTTGTTTGTTGTCAAGTATTTGGTCGCATTGACAAAAAGGGTCACTATTATGCATACCATGGGCTAGTACTGGAAGATAAATCACCAGTGTTCTGCAGATTAACCAAGAAAAGTGCAGTTCAAACAAAGGATTGGGTGACCAAACAATTGGATGCTTTAAGAAGTTTCTGGCTGCCATATATCCAGCTCAGCTCAGCCTCTACATACTACAATTACTACAGTAATATCTGGAAATTACCCAAACCTACTTTAATTACATATTCAAAACTTACCCATGTTCAATGTGCCCCTCTCCCAGACACCCAGATACCACTGATTCTCTGAAGTGGCCTCCATTTCTCTCAAGAACACAGCCCAGTGGCTGCTACCTATCCTGAACTGCTGCTGCATCTTCTTTTCTGTGTCTCTCTGAATGCTAGATTTTCACAAACCCCAGACTGATTAGCTCATGTGAGCACAGAGAATCACATTTTCCTGGTTCTTACTATAACCCAATGTCCTACTCATTCACCATGATGACACTTGAACTAAGAGTAGTTTTAGTCTCCATCAGCTACTAGATGAGGGTTCCATGATGGTGGATAAGTTAGTCGTCGATCTCATTATCAGGGAAGGGCATTTATGGTAGCCTTTCTTCTATTGCTCATATTGCTCAAATTGGTAGTCGGGGTCAGTCTTGAAGGTCTCTGGACATTTCTCTAGGTTTTGTTTTCTCTTCAAACCTATAATGGCTCCCTCTCTCTCTCTCTCTCTCTCTCTCTCGTCTTTTCTTTTCTCATCTATTCCTCCCCTGACTCAATCTTCCTAGTCCCACGTGCATCCACAACTAAACACTGAGCCAAACTGGAATCCAGATGCAGAGAGGGAGGACAAGACCAGGTTGCAGAAACACATAGAGACAGCTGACCTGAACAAGGAGGAGCTAATGGGCCCCCAGACTGATAGCTGGGAATCCAGCATGGGACTGACTCAGAACCCCTGAACATGGGTCTCAGCTAGAAGGCCTGAGCAGTCTAAGGGACTTCAGACAGTGGAACCAGGATGTATCCCTGGTGCACAAAAGGACCTTGTGAGCATATCCCCCATGGAGGATACTCCCTTAACCTAGAGACAGAAGAGAAGTCCTAGTCCCTATTCCAAATGACTTGACATATTTAGATGACCCCTCCTGGAGGGCATCACCCTACATGTGGAATGGGGAAAGATGGTAGGGGAGGGTAGTCAGGAGGCATGAGAGGGTGGGAGAGAGGGAAAGAGGGAGGGAGGAGTTAGGGAGGGAGGACAAAGAAACTGGGATCGATATGTAAAATAAAAAAATAAATAAATAAATAAATAGTATTTTTAGTCAATGCATTTACTCTGGGTCTGTTCACAGAATTGTAATTGGACTTTGATTTTTTTTAATCCACATTCCTCTGTTCCCCATCCATTGTCTTTTCCAAGTCTTTAGGGAGCCCACACATTTTCTCAGAAGAGGTCCCCTCAAATGGCATATATAACACAGTTCCCCCTTCATACTCCATCCCATGCTAACACATATGCTGAAGAGAGCCTAGTCCTGCCAAGATGCTGATAGAGCTAATCATAGCCACCTTCCTTCATTTACAGACTAACCACTGTTACCACTGCAAAAGCCTTTAGTGCCGATGCAATGGTGTCTGCTCTGGTTGAGGCTTTCATACCCAAAATTATGGAAAGGTATTTGCATTTTACTACCTGGAAGGCATTATATTTAATTCAGAACAAATTTCTATTCTTTTACCAAATATGAAGCAGTATTTATGGATAGGGTGGCCTTATCTCAAACAGCCTTTGTTTATGCCTGCCATCTGGGTTAATTATTAACAAAGTACATATTCAAACGTGCTGTGGTCTAGGGACAAACTACATACTTACCTTATCCATAGACCAAACCCACATACCTCACCCTTGCTTCTTCTAAAGTCCCTCATTCATATAGTCTAATGCTAAAGCATCCCCCATTTTATACTTCATTATGTAAAATCTGCCTTTGAACACAAAGCTCTGTACCAGTTATAAGAAGAGCACATAAACACTATTGTTTGCAACTTAAACTCTGATGTTAATTCTTCAGCTTATGCATGCTTGTATATTCTGAGTTCAAATAATTCAAGGAACCTATAAGAGATAGCATAGAACTGGAAGTTGAGGTGTAGTTAAGAAGGATACTTGCCTAGACCTTGATTAAATAAATAAATGAAAATATTAACTTCTCAGTATGTTCCATCCGTCTCATTGGCATTTTTTCCAGCATACTTACACAATACAGCAGACTATGCAGGTAAATAGGACAAACTCTAGCAATGAGATTTAAACAGTTGATCCTAAACCCCATGTTGCAACACTTCATTCATCCTAGGAACACTCAGTAACTTATAAATAAAGGTGCTGATACTCTAAGCCTGTAAAATTATTTATCAATGTAGTATAGGTGACTTCTGGTTTTCCTTGAAGCAGACTACCAATGAAAAATAAATATTGAAAACATCCATGAAATATTACACTAGATACAATATGATCCTGTGAAGATTTTAGTAAGAAATTAACATGAGCCAAGATTTTTCAATCTGTGTGCTAGTTACATTTTTAGACAGCTCGTATTTTGCTACTGAAGGTGCTCTGTGCATTGACATATACTTGGAGTATCCCTGATCTCTGTCCCACCAAACTATACTAACCCCAAATACCTCCAACTACTACCAAATGTCCCATGGGAGAAAGTTTGTTCCTCCTCAAGAAAAAGTATCTGAGGCAGCAGTGGCAGAACAAGACTGATCTCTGTGTCTCATCCAAAGGCACAGCATTGGGGTAGATGTGTAGTGTCTGCAGTCATGGGCAATGTTTGTTGAGAACATTTACTATGTGAAAGATGATTTCCTAAATGCTAGGAGAGGAATAAGAGCCACAAACTAAAATAAGGACTCTCCCACCTCAAACTTCAAAATATAAGACATCTCTGAAGTCAGTGACTTCATTTCAATTCAATATGTGTCTATTTTATACCATCTGGGAAACTGGGTAATACATTTACTGAACATCTAAGAATCGTTACCGGAGTAATGTAAGTTAGCAAATATTTGAAATAGATAATCTAAGGGAATGGTATAACAGCACAGAACTATATTATTCAGATCACAAATATTTGATGAGTCAATGGGCAAATTCATGTAAACTGTCACAAGAGAAGCTTCTGAAGTGCTTTAGAGAAGTCAGAGTCTTCTGGGTAGAAACCCAACAGAACAATGTTGGCCTTTTACTAAGGATCAAGAGAGGGCTTTCAGTGAAGCTGCACTTAGGTTGGAATTTGTGATAGCCTTTCCTCTTGAGCTTCTGACGTTAAGCTTACACAGTTGCAAATTTACAGCATGAAGCTTCAGGAAACTAGGTGGATATGCTGTAATCTGGTCTATGAGTTCAGATCCAGCTGTGTGTTTTATTGGGTGTAAGATGCAAGAAAAGAATCAGCCTGCAAGTCAGGAGATCTCATTTCCAAACTTGCCTTCACAATTCATGTGAGATATTGTGAGATATATATATCTCACGTGATATATATATATATATATATATATAATATATGAGAGAGAGAGAATTCTATCTTATTTTCCTTTCTCAAGCTGAATACCATGCAAATGTCCAAACACTGCTTACAAAATAAAGTCAGCCCATTCCATCCACAAACTTTCCATATATAGGTTCAATCAACCATGACTAACAGTATTCAGGAAAAAATTCTTCCGTATTGAAGACATCCTTTCTGATCATCATTCACTAAACCATTCAATATGAGAATTGTTACTTTACACCTCATGTGTACATTATGCATAGTATTTTAAATATAAGAATATGAACAGGCTGTATGCAAATACAACATATATATATATACATATAATTTGATAGGGTACAAAACAATATCATATATATATATACATGTATATATATATTAATTGTATATAAAAATAAATCATTGTACTGAATAGTTTCTAAGGTAACTTCCAGGTCTGAAAAAAAGCCATTTTTATCATAAAGGGTGCTCCAATCTCTGTGATAATCCCTAATTATGAATGTCTGGCATATAGCTACTAGGCTACTAAGATTCACTTACCAACTTTCCCAAGTAGATAAGCTGAGATACAGATAAAACTTTGAAGAGACTAATACTCTGGAAAAGAATTAAAAGTGAATTATCAGCCCTGTTATATAAAACCTGTGAAGATTCTCCAGCTGAGTTTCAACATTTGTAAGTAAAACATCTCCATAAACATTGTTGCTCCTAATTTCTCAGAATCCATTAATGAAAAATAACCATAGCTCAGACCCTGGTACCCTGGCTTCAAAGCAGCTACAAAGGGCATTTCATCTTTTCTAACCAAGCTGTGCTTTCATATAGTGAAATACTATTAGATTTTTATAGTGGTGTATCTTTTATAAGCATTATATGAATTATACAAAACAACAGGGCAAATATGTTCCAAGTATATTATGCACACATATGGAAATATTGTAGTGAAACTTTATTGCATTTTACTGTTGAGTTCTAACCAGCCAATACTCCTTACTACCCCTAGCTTTCTGCAGAAAGCAAAAGTAGACTCTTTATCAGAGTAGGATGTGCAAGCTTCTACCTCATTTTATTAAGGAATGCGGGCATGATCAGATGAAGAGGAGTGGGAGATTTGGGTTTGATCAAAATATGCATTTGTGAGTATTAAATAAAGTATTTTAGAGAAGTATATTAATACTGGAGATAGCAGCAGCATCTACGTAGTATGGTATAGCATCTCGACACACTTTCATGATATCATAATGTTTAACAAGTGATTGATTCAGCTGGGTGAAACTCTGTGTTGTTTTCTTAACAAAGCAGGCTCTCTCGCCTCTATGATTTCCTCTTGCAGTTTTTTCTGGGGGAATCCATCCACTTAAACAAAACATGAGAAGCTAATGAAATGTTGATAGGAGAAAGTTAAAATCATTCCTAGCACAGAGCTTACTCAGTCAAACTCAGCGTCTCAGTCCCATCTGCTCTCCAGGATTTGTGAGAAGCAGAGGAGCCAGTTGGCCTGAACAGTCTGGTGTGAGATGGAAATCTCCGACTTGGAACCTGAATGTTGTAGCCTGTCAGCCAGCCTGAAGTTTAGATATTTTATGGAAATGCTTTCCCAAAATAGCCTACAGTAGCTTGGGGGCAGAGGGAGATGATTTGTTTCATTCAGTAAAGAGTGGGATCAAGGAGAGAGAGGGGGTCTCCCTGAGTTTCTCTGGCTTCCTTCTCCCTCATGCATCTTCTCTCCCATAGCCAAGAAGAGCTCAGATGGGCTGCATCTAAATTTAGTACTTCCTTTGTCTGAATAAGAATCTGTAATTTCTTCATACTTGGCAAGGATGATTCACTTTGTTTCCCCTCCCCCACCTTAATATTGTTGCTAATTAGAGAATTACCTCACTGCAGACTTGTGCACAACCTATGGCTCATCCCAACATTGCATCTGCATTAGATCAGAGAAACGCTTATGAAGACAATACTGAAAGCCCAGTATTTTAATTAAAAATATTTTTCCTGAAAGCCCCTGATAGCAAAAAAGAGTTTCTTTAACACAAAACTGAACAATTAACAAAGAAAGTTAAGCTGTGTTTACTTAAAATATAGCCACTGTGTGACTATTTGGATAGGAATTTTACTGAGAGATGAATGGAAAACATCATAAAAAATATTTCATTGCATTTACATTGCCAAGAAATTGTGTCCTGGGGAAAAGGTGCTATTTGATGCTGAAATAAAACATGTAGCACAAAAAATCCAATATAAATACAAACATTGAGTAGCAAATCAATCAAAATGATAAGAACCACCTGAAATATTCCTTGAAGTAGCACCACAGCTGAGTTTAGAAAAAAGATGTATCCATGAGAGGCAAGTATTTGTTTTGGCTATAATATATCACAACAGGAGGACTAATGGTGAGTGCCTGAGTGGGTTAGGAGAGAAAACACATTTCAGAGAATGGTACCTGTCCATTTAATTTTAATTTCATGGTAAACTGTACTCCAGGCCACACCCTGTTTGAAGTCATTACCCAACATGAATGGACAAAACAGATGCAGTTGGAGCAGTGTGTGGAGTCTGTTCTGATGAATTGTAACCCAGGCAAAAGTAAGTAGAGTGTTGGAAGATTTTTTTTCTGACTGATAGTGGTCACAATCTCCTCATGGCTTGGCAGCTTATCTCAATAGCTAGACAACATGGGGTTCCCTCCCTCTAACAGTACTTCATGCCTCTACCTGCCCTTATCTGGAGAATGTCCCTGAGCCTGAAGGACTGACCTTATCTGATTGCTGTCTCTAAAACAGATGCCTGACTTATCTATAGCTTGAACCCTGGCATGGATCCCTGCTAGAAGGCTCCCTTGTTGTATATATGATAACTAAGACTTGTGCTAGGAGCCTTATGATATGAGCATGTCACTCAATGCAAATTAGGGTTCCCCCCCCCAGGTTCCCCAATCCTATATATTTCTTATACTCTGGAATAAAGTTGGGCTGCTTTACCAAAGTCTATCTCCTGGAGGGCTGTCTCCATTTGTGCTGATGGGCCCTGTTCAAAGCTTTCTGTCACCACTACTACTTCTTGCCCTCTCTAACTGGTGGCCAATGGGTTGAGAAGGAAAGAGGACCCCACCACCACCACCCCATAGAGGTTGAAGGTTTGTATATATTCTGAGATATCTGCTTTGTACTCTTACTTCCTCCAAACAGTACTGATAATTGGAAACTGAGATAAGAATCATTCATCGAGAATAGATGAAAATCCTGTCATCATAAGGCTAAGTGATAGCTGAATAAAGAGAATGCTTTCATAAAATCAAATGATAGCTTGTCTTGGCTCCATACTCTGCTCAAATAGAAACCACAAATCAGGAAGTGGCTGCTTCTATTGACCTTGGTCTCAGCACGAGCATTCAGGGTGTGGTTAGAAATAGATAAGCTTAGATTCTTGCAGGGTATTTTTTCTTGTAAATAAAATAAAAAAGAACTAAGGGATTGTGTTAGATTTGAGTAACAATACTGAAAAATAATGCCATCATATGTTTTGGGTTTTTTGTTTTGGTTTGTATCGCGGTTTAATAAGGATCAGGATAAACAAATAGGCCAAATAGATGTTTATTCAGGGAGAAACAACTCACAACACAGACAGATGAACCCAGTAGTTGGAACCGGATGTACCACCAGCAAGAGAGCATTCTCCGGCTCCTCCTCAGACCTAGTTCCATGGGTCACTTCCGCCCCTGGCTCCACCCCCCCAATGGATGTGGTCAGTGCCACAGAAGCAGTGACTATCCCACTACAGGTTTGGTTTGGTTTGTGTGCTGTATTAATTACTGAGGACCACGCACATACAATTCATTGAATGAAGAGAAATTGAAACCTTCACCCTTACAGTCTAATGTCTGCAAGCTACCAAAAGAGAAACATGAACACCAACCCAGCCACAAAACCTTTGACCTAAAATATGTCCTTCCTGAAAGATATGCTAGGGTAATGGTGGCACAGAACTCATAGGAATAGCCAACCAATATCTGATTTGATTTAAGGCCCAATGAGACAGAATCCAATAGTGTTTGGGTGACCAAGAACCAGAGACTAAATAGCCTCTGTTGGCTAAGGAGACCCTGTTGTGTTGGAAGGCCATGCTGCTGGTCATACTAATCTGGGGGACTGTGCTGCCACCTGGGGCCATAGAGATATCAGGGCCATGTCTAGGTCTGTGGTTCTGCAGCAGCCAGGGTCTGGGGTGATGTTCATAGCCCCTGCCATCATTAAGGGCTCTGTGGATGCCCAGAGTCTGGTCAGCCACCTGAGACCATGTTGGTGTCCTGCCTTGGCTTCCCTCAGTGGACAGTGGCTCAGGATATATAGGTCGAATAAACCCCTTTCTTCTCAAGTTGTTTCATCCCAGCAATAGAAACCCTATCTAAGACAGAAGTAAATGGCTGAACTCAGAAAATGATGTACTGGGTAAGGTAACCCAGACTCAGAAAGACAGAGTTTCATGTTCTCTCTTATTTGAGGATTATAGCATTTAATCTTTAGATGTGATCAAAAATGGACTATGGATGGAGTGGCATGGTGAGGGTGTGGGGAGATTTAGAAGGAGATAATAGAAGACAGATATGATGAAAGAAGTGGGAAGAGGGAGGGAACTTTAACATTTGTAGTTGGTTTGATCACATTAATAAACTTGAAGTCACCAATTATGGGTTAGTGTCACCTGAAGGAAAGAAATCAAAGCACTTCCCTCTTGGTATCATTTAGCCAAGAGCAAGTCCAGATTTAAATGTTCTACTTTGCTCTCCCGCTGAACCTGCCTGAAGACTGTCATGTGGATCTCTTCCTGTGTCTATGTCTGTACCTGTCTCTGTGTGTCTGTTTGTTCTTGTGTCTCTCTGTCCCTTCATGTCTGTATGAATGTGCCTGTCTTTGTCTATCTCTACCAAAGGGCAAATCTCCCAACACTCTGTGAAGGTCTACAGACAACCAAAACACAGAGAATCCAGGAATGAGCCCTTTGGTAGGTTGGTTATTCAACCCAAGTGGTCAGCCCTAAACACACATACATACACACCAGAAACACTAAATGTAGTAATCATGTTTTGTGGTGTGGGGGGTACCCATAATAATTAAAGAAAAGAAGACCATGAATTTGAAAAGAGAATCATGGGAGGAGTTGGAATGCGAGAAAAAGGGGTGGAAATAATATAAATATAGCATGAAATTGTTTTTAAAATAAACAATTTAAATTAAAATAAATAAAATTATTAAATATATGTTTAGATGTATATACAGTGATGTATATATATACATATGTGTATATGTATATATATATATATATATCACTCTAAAATAAGAGTAGGAACATTAAAAAGCAAAGTATTTTCAACAATAATATGAAAGTGTTTCGGGTTTTTTAAAATTGAGACATTATTATCTATTAACTCTGACCCAGGATTGAAATTGCCACAAGCAGGTCACGGAGCAGGTGACATCTCTTAAGGCACATTTCTGTGGTTTTCTGTAATTTGAAAAGCAGTTGCTCTTCCTTATCCTATCTCAGTAAGGAAATAATTCTTTTCTTTGGTTATCCACACAATGAAAATTATTGTGAACAACTAAAGTGGAACTCGCAGTGTGTGCATGCACTCGTGTGTGTGTGTGTGTGTGTGTGTGTGTGTGTGTGTGAGGACAATGGCCAAACTCAGCCTTAGGCAGCAAGTCTTAGCAACCTCCAGTCACTCTACAGCAAGAACTCTGGGCCATAAATACACTGAAGGCTTCAGTAGTAGAAAAGAACAATAGAGATAAGCCACTAAGTTCGATGTCCCTAAACTGCTGTTATGTCTGCCTGACAGAGGCAAGCTGCTGACCCTCTCTAGAACTCAGATGGCTTCTCTGAAACCTAAGGGAGCCAGACAAGAGATAATGGCCCTAGCAGCCATGTGTGTCTGTTTTGACTACACTGGGGAGGTAGACATTTTGTAGAGTTAGGGAATCAGAGAACGGTGGTATATCACCATGTAGTCAGTCACTCACCCACAGCTGCTTCTTTGCCTCCTTACATACTGTCTCTAATTAAGACAATGGCAGCTGGCAGTGAAAACAAATAAGCAATCAACAAGTGTCAGCAATCATCTAACACAAGTTAACATCCATTTTCATTCTGGGTGTGAACTTCTAGGATTCATAAACAAGAAGAGCAAATACTGAGCAAATGTAGATACAGCATTTACTATAGTACAAGTACCAGGAACCTGTGCTACCTGCTGAGGAAGTGATAGGGGGCGTAGTTCCTGTCCTCAGAGAGTAACATAAATCCCACTAGAGAGCAAGATAAATGCTACCAGCAGGGTTAGCATTAGTACTATAAGAGCACAAAGATGACACACACATCTTTGGAAGTCAAGGCCAGCTACAAATGGCAGGGAAGCCACCTGGAGCAAGGTTGTGCAAAGGAATTCTGACTTAGTCTTCATAGGACAACTGATGATCTATAAACTGACTAATGAGGCTGGCTGTACCAGGAAAGCCACACACAGTGAAGGATAAGAAATATTTATGTTTACAAAAGATAGTTTTTCAAAACTTCTTTTTTTTTTACCACTTGAACATTATGTTGACTTCTCTCTTTCCTTTCATTACTCTATAACTGTCTTATACAGTTGGGGTCAGGAATATAGGGGAGAAGTTAAGGACACAGGACAGGAGGCATTTTATTACAAAAGGTGAAGATAGAATGGAAGGCAATCTAATGTCAATCACAGATGGGGGTCTTGTGCTTAGGACTTGGGAACTCACCAGCTTAGCACATCGTGCTTGACAATTAACCTAAATATATCTTTTAAAGGCATGCATTATGTTTGGAAAAGGTTGAATTACAACCCCGTGCTCCTCAAGGGAGAAGTGTCTGGGTATTGTCTCTGTTTATGAGTGAAGAGGAAGCAGAACATGAATGGAAGGATGGAAGGAAGTAGTTTAAGTAAGTGAGGTCCTGGGTTCAAGTCCCCTACCACCACCAAAAATAGTTTAATGTTTGTTTGCTAGCAGAGACATAACACACAATGGAAAGTGGCACTCATGCACTGGTTTCTAGTTTATGTTCAAATAAATATTTATGAAGAGATCCTTTGTCCACATCTAATATAGCAACAAGAGCTTCCCCCACTGAGCTTTTAGGGTAGACCTTAAATTTCCCTAAATTCAACCTTTTACCCCCATCCAAAGCTGACCCTGAGATATCACTGTAAAACCTTGGCTTAACAGAATTCAGTTTGGAAAATCATCGCCTAGTCTTCTTTTAATAATAATTTTCCATCTAAATTTGAGTTTTAATTGATACCTTTAATTTCACCTGCAGTAGATGAGCTTTAATTTACCTAAAGATAAACTATATGCTAATGCAATGGTTCTCAACCTTCCTAGCACTGTGACCCTTTAACACAGTTCTCCATGTTGCAGTGACCCCCAATCATAAAATTATTTCATTGCTACTTCATAGATATAATTTTGCTACTGTATGAATCGTAATGCAAATTTGATATGCAGGATATATGATATGTGACCCTCAAGGGAGTAACAACCTACATGCTTAGAACTGCTGTGCTAATGACATGATTCATTTGTCTCTAAAGATTTCAATCTTTCTGAGAAACTGACTATGAAATGCTCTGTACCCAAAGACATGTGACTTGGATAATAAAAGGATCTGCATGGCATCCAAATCTCCATGGTCAAACCACTCTGCTCCGTTGCCTCCAACCTGAAAATGAATACACATTTTTCTACACATTGTACAGAATTCTACTTTTTCCTAATTCATTCTTTTTTTACTAAGTCAAGTAATGAAGAACCTCAGAGGAGCTACTGGCCTCTTCTAGTTGAGTTTCAAGACTCAGAGAAAGGACTGATAAGCAGTCAATCGCTCAGGAACTCAGTTCTTATAGACACTCCTACCAGTGCTCAGGCCAGTTCATTCTCAGACAATGGTTGTTTTTCCTGTTGTGTCTGCCAGAAGTAGAGAATTCAAGTCCCTATACCTAATTTGAGTCTTTAACTGGTAAATTTTTGCTTCTGTTCCACAAAAATACACTCTAATGCTTGAATCACCTTAGTGTATTTATTGAGAGGCTATACATATAACATCCAGGATGGTCCAGCTCAGAAACAAGCTTAGTCAAACCATTGTCACCCGTGCTTATATTTATTGGATTGCCATTCCTAGATGCTGTCCCAATTCCAGTCTCAACCACTCTTACTCTTCCTGTCCCAAATGGCAGATTCACCCATCTTGGATAGACATTTTTAACTATTTAAAGATCACACTTGACTTCTAGGGAACAGAAATTTTCTGACCTCCCCTTCATAGCCACACAATGGAAGGTCCCAGGAATTTATTAAGGAGATTCAGGGGCTAATCACACCCAGGCTAAACCCAGACACAAGAGTAGTTAGGCAGTACCAACTGCCAACTGGACTTGGTGGGGTTTTGTTTGTTTGTTTGTTTGTTTGTTTGTTTTAAAGAGAAAAAATGAAATGGGGGTGGAGTGGGTTTGGGAAGAGTTAGGGGAGGGGTCCAATATAATCGAAATGCATTGTATAAAATGGAAACAGAAGCAGACACCCTCAGCTAAACACTGAGTGGAACTCCTGGAATCCAGTTGCAGAGAGGGAGAATGAAGAACAATGGTGTCAAGACCAGGCTGGAGAAATCCACAGAAACAGCTGGCCTGAACAAGGGGGAGCTTATGGATTCCAGACGGATAGCTGGGAAACCAGCATAGGACCCACCCAGGCCCCCTGAATGTGGGTGTTAGTTAGGAGGACTGAGCAGTCTATGGGGCCTCTGGTAGTGAATCACTATTTATCCCTAATATAAGAATGGACTTTGGGAGCCCATTGCACATAGAGGGATACTCTCTCAGCCCAGACACATGAAGAAGGGCCTAGGCCCTGCTCCAAATAATATGACAGACTTTGAAGATCCTCCATGGAAGGCCTCACCCTTCCTGGGGAACAGAAAGGTGATGGGATGGGATGGGGGTTGGGAGGGGAACAGAGGAGGAGGGGAGGGTGAGGGAACTGGGATTGATGTGTAAAACAAGCTTGTTGCAAATTTAAATTAAAAACAATTCTCAAAGAATCAATAAAAATATGATTTTTAAAACCATATCATTATCCATATAAAATTTAGGTATTACTAAAGTAAGAAAGTAAGATAAAATTTTCAACTCCAACAAGAGTGAAAATACTTAAACAAACAAACAAAATGAAATAGGGTGCACTTTTTCTTATACAGGAGCCCCAGGTCCATTCATTGTCTAGAACAGTCTTGCCTAAAGTACATCTGATCAAATACATCCTGCCTCACCAGACAGTCCTCACGTTCAGAAACGCTTCATATCATGTGTCTCCATTTTCAGCACTAAAAATGTTGGTTAGCACACTGAACACTCAAAAGGCTCACTTCATTAAAGATAAAAACACTTAAACAGTGCATCTCTAAGGATTCTTCTCCCAGTGAAAGGAGCATTGTGTCCTGTGAACCAATTAAGGTCATTTCACAGAAATTAATACCTTTGTGGCCAGGGCAAAAGGACCTTTCAAAACTGCAGTGACTATTATATTATCCTTTCTGTGTAGACAGCTGCCCTGAAAGGCCTACAGGTAAACAGATCTTCTCTTCAAGCTCATTTATGAGAAATATTACAATGTGATGGGATTTCTAGCCCACTCTTGAAACAAGACAAAGGAGCATCCAATGACAGAACAAGTGTCAGAGTTTTGTGCTAGAGTGGGAGTCTAGACACACATCCCCCCTTCCCTTGTCTGTGGAAGCCACCGGCCTTTCTCTAGCAACCCGCACCGATGTGTCCTGTATCCAAACAGCTCCGCCAGCCCTCATGTTGTCCATTTCCTTATAATCAAGAACATGACAACTGAAGGCATGGCGTTACTGAGATCACTTCCTTTCATTGTATCCCCTTAATTAAATGGAGCTGAAAGAGAATTAATCCTTAGCAGAAGCAGGGTCTGAAAGCGAATCATATCAAGTGTTTAATCATCACATCACTGCCGGCAACTTTGAACTTGGCTTTGTATCCAGGCAGCAGATTATTGTAGCTTGCCCAACAAACATGATTAATAATGAAGCCAGGGCCTTTGTTCTGGACTCAGCCTTTGCCAAAAATGGCGGGATTCAATGGATAAGGGAACATTGCAGTGACAGTTACTTCCCTGCCCCATGACCCTTCCTTGTAATTAAAACCCAAACTCAATTATGTAGCTCACACTTAGTGACATATCTCCCCCATCCTGTGAGTGATGATTGCTGATGCTGACATTATTTTTCACAACTGTAAAATAAAGTGGAAAAGAGCTATTGATGACCTCTCAAAGTGGCATTTCCACATTCAGTTTTCATAGTTATTGTGTCCTGTCAGGCTTTGCACGAAAAGTGTAGCTTTGCTGTGGAAGAGATAAACCTGATGACATTTGGAAAAGTGCTGTGGCAAACACCGACAAAAATTCTGAGGCCAGGAGTCTTCAGACGCTCTTCTGATGAGCTGAATTGTCAGTGATGCCGCAGCCACACTTTCTGCAACGGAATAGCTTTTTCAACTGTACTCCTTTATTGCCTCTTGGTACAATCTGTTCCTCACAGTCTAGTGCTGTTTCTTCCCTGCTGAGGCAGCTTCCAAATACCAGCTGTGATGCCACCCACCAGCCCCCCAACAATGTCAACAGACTCCAGTAAACAAGTTGCATGGTTTGACCTCTCCTACACACCCTCGTGAGGAAGCTCTGGTTGGTGCAGCCTTTAGCTGAGGCTTACCTCCAAGAAAGCAGCAAGCCCACCCAAGGGAGGCTAAATTCTGCTTGGGATGGTTTTGAGGGACTAATCGCTTTATTTATAAAGTTCCTTTCCTTCTGGTGCCCTGAAAAGCAGTCACAATAGTGACTAGATAAAAACGTTAATTAAGACATCACAAGCCATCCCAAAGGCACAGGGATAAGAATAAGAAAGGGGTTTGTAAATATGGAGGTTTCTAAAGGAGGTTTCTAAAGAGAGAAACAGCAAGTGGAGCTGTTTGAGAGCGAGGACCCCAGGACACCCAGAGCTGCAGCTCTGGGCTCTTCTCCAGAGAGAATCCTGCACAGGCTTAGGCAGGAACTGTGTGGGAGCCATCTGCCTGCAAGTCAGTTCTCTCCAAAGAATGAACCCAAGCATAGTGGTGTAGGTAGGTCTGAGTACCCAGGGTTTCTTCTAGATGTCTCTGAGACTAGGCAGGGAAATCCATTCTGTTATTTCTTTAATTCTTTATACATATGAAACCTAAAATAATAAGTGTGTAGATTTTAGAATCTAAACTAATCATCAGGATTCTCTTTTGCTATTGCTGCAATGTCCCCCCTAGAAAATCTGTGGGTGAAGACTTAATCTTCTATGGTGTGTGTTGATAATATTTGGAGAAGGAGCTTTAAGAGGACAATTAGGTTTAGATGAGATCGTAAGGGTGGGAGCCACTTAATGGAATTTATGACTTTACACAGAGCTACCACAGTACCTCTGTCAATCCATGTGACATCCCTTTCCATGATATAATACAGAAAAAGGCCCTCACCAAGGACCAAAAAACATGCAAGGGCCATGCTTTTGAAACCCCTAGCCTCTAGAATAGCAGTTATCAATCTGTGGGTCAAGACAACCTCCCCCCCCCACACATACACACACAGGTAGCATTTCAGATATTTACATTATGATTCATAACAGTAGCAAAATTTCACTTATAAAGTAACAATGAAAATAACTTTATGGTGGGGTAGGACTACCACAACTTGGGGAGCTGTATTAGAGGGTTGAAGCATTAGGAAGGTTGAGAACCACCGAGCCAGAACAAGGAGTCGAGTAGACCTGCAATTTTGTAAGCTACCAAGTCTCAGGTACTTGGGGAAGGCTATGGAAAACAGACCCAGACCATGGCAACCATTCCTCAATGATAATGGCTATTCTCCAGAAGAAAAAATCACTGAAGGTGTATGAAAGTGACATTCACTGATAATTATGGGTAGAAAAGAAATGATGATTGACCATCCATCTTTGCAAAAGTGCACATGTACACAGAAACCCATAAAACTCGGTGATTTCCTTAAAATATGATCCATCAGGTACAGCTAAGGAGAAATGACAAATGGCATATTGCAAGAAAGAGTGCCACATACTATTGTCCCTCTCTCTCATTTCTCTAACGCTGTTGGTAGAAAGGGAAATTCTAGTTCTCCCTAATACAGAAATGAAATTTGAAATTTCAAGCATTTTAACATTGCCTTACATTTGCTAGGTATTTTGGTATGAATACACTACACATTACATATTGCAGCATTTGCGGGAGCAGGGGGGGGCATCAACTCACAAAGGGACAAATAACAATTTAGTCACTTGTAGCATGAACAGCATTTTAGTGTAGGGGAAGAGAGAGTATTAGCAGGTTGGCAAATGAATTCACTCTTTAGACCAGATTAGAGAAATGACATTTAGAATGCAGGGGGCATGGCAGGAACAAAAGAAGTGTCTGTGTAAGGTCATGGGCTTGTGGCAGGTTCTGTTTTGGAAGAACATTCTTCCAGTTGGCATAAGCCACCATATGTTCAATTCCTGGATCATTGCTGTTAAGTCCTGAGCACAGTTTGGACTTCTGGGCAGCAGCTTGGTCATACTGGGTTGCAGTCAGTCCTGACCAGTGGCCCACTCATTCACACCCTTCTGTCCTTTCTTTTGTCTGAAATAGAGCCACAGACATGCTTCTGGTGCCAGCCTTAAAGCAGCGATGCTAGTTTCTTCAGGTCTTTCCATCATAGCCAGCCTTCTACATGCAGTACATTTAAGATCATATATGCATAAATATTGTTGTGGAAAATATAGCTTCATTGAAAAAATATTTATGGATCATGGCCCCCTCACGTGATTTGGCCACAACTGATATCTGCACCTCATGGTTGGTTTTAAAGAAAATACTTGTTCCAAGCCAGGTGTCTCTGTATGTCTGTGTGTTATTCATCTGTGTATTATTCATCTGTGTGTGTCTGTGTATGTATGTTATATATCTGTGTGTTGGGTATCTACGTGTGTGTTACTTGTCTTTGTGTGTTGTCTATGTGTATCTGTGTCAGTGTATGTAGTGTATCTGTGTTTCTGTATGTGAATGTGTCTCTCTGTATTTCTTTGTGTGTCTCTGTGTGTTTCGTATCTGTGTGTTGTACATCTGTATGTATGTTTGTATCTGTGTGTGTATCTGATTGTGTATGTCTCTCAGTTTATGACTATGTGTGTTGTGTATCTATGTGTGTCTATATGTATTTTATATCTATGTTTGTATGTCTGTATGTGTTGTGCATCTCTGCACATCTGTCTCTGTGTGTGTTGTGTATGTGTCTGTGTGTGTTTATGTATATGTTGTATAGCTATATGTGTTATATATCTATGGTGTCGTGTATTAGTGTATGTCTGTGTATATGTTATGTATCTGTATATGTCTATGTATACGTCTGTATATATGTTGCATACATGTTGTATGTATGTGTATTTATGTGTATATGTTGTGTATTTATGTGTTGTGTGTCTGTCTATGTGTGCTGTATATGTCTGTGTGCCCCTCTGTATGTGTGTTCTCATGTGTGTTGTGTATCTGTGTTTTTATATATACCTGTGGTGTATGCACATGTGTAGAGATTAGAGGTAAACAATGAGTGTCTTCCTCAATCACTGTCCACCTTACCTTTTGAGACAGGTTCTCTCTCAGAACCAAAAGTTTATCTATTTGGCCAGACTGACTGGCCAATGAGCTCCAGAGATCTGCCAGTCTCCAGACGCCCAGTGCTGGAGTGACGGCCAATTATACCATGCTCAGCTTTACACAGATGCTAGGTATCCAAAATCAGGCCCTCCTCCTGGTGCACTAAGCACTTTACGTCTCAGCTGTCTCCGGCTCCCAGAACCATTTCCACAGAAAATTCAATACAATTTAAGCTTCATTGAGAATAACAATCTGCAGTTCTTTAGTAAGAAATGTAAGGATAAGTATATGTCCTTTCTATGGGTTGCATCAGCTTGCAACTCATTATGATTCAGGGACTGCAGCCAATGTAAGTGTGTCTAGTTACTCTTATCTCACATGAGCTCTGGCCTTTGTTGAGATGCCAGCTTCTTATCTGGGGCTTCCTATTGCTACATGCAACTCTTCCTGTTTGTTCTAATTTAGAGAGCAATCCCTGATTACTGCATAGTTAAACCCAAACACACCTGTGTGCTGCAGTGACACCTGCCACCTGATCTCTGCCTGTTCAGGTCCTGGCCATCAAGGTCAGCTACTGCAAGTTCCAGCAGCTCCTATGTTCCAGGAGTCTGCAGAAACTACCTACACTATAAAACAACTTTTCACAACATCCCCCCAAACAAGCCTCACCTGATGACCATGTTGTGACCAGTGGCCAGTGTGTCAAAGACTCATCTGTGTGTGCAACCTGAGGCTCTATGTTTTAGAACTCAACAAAAGCCCTGAAACAAACATGCCCACTTGGGCTTTATCCAACCAACAAAAGACAAACAAAAAGGTGGCTAAGGATGTTGTAACATGCATTAAGTTCAACACCAGCCACAAAACACATGCATTCACTTCATAATATGAAGGAGCAGGTATAATGATCTGTAGTCAATACCCTATGAGAAAGTTAAACAATGAACTAATTCTAAGTTCCCCCTAAATTTCCAAATTCATGGAGTTCAACAGCAAACAGTTTTCTAGGATGAAGCCTGATCTTGCCTTTCTCTGATTTCTTGAGGTTTCTGCCGATATTCTCTTCCTTAAAATTAAAACATGACAGGTTCCATACTCTACTATGAAGTTAATAACACAGACTACATATTAAAATCAGTTTTAAATTTGTATGCTTCTGAACTGCATTAGCATCAGTCACTTGGGCTGTGAGTTTTATGAACAGTCATGTGATGTTAGTAACTGCAGTAGTCATGATCAACAGACAGAAAACTGACTTCTGCAGCAACATCTTGAACCTCCCAGATCCAAAGGAGGTGCTTGGAGCACTCTGGAAGCATAGTTGGTGATAAGAAGGCAAACAAAGTATAATATCAAGTTCTTCACAGATAATTATGGAGAGAGAGAATAAGTTACAATTAAAATCACAATGATTAGTATGTTTTTAGACAGAAATGCATCGGACCACAAGTAGCAGAAACTCCTAGTGAGTGGGGGGTCTAAAAGGAAGTGGTTTATTTGTGTCATTCATTTAACAAGATGCTTGGGGATAAGATAACCCAAGTCTGGTCCTAAGGTTTTATCACCTCATCAGGTACCAGGAACTTTTTACTGTTTGGCTCCGTCATTCTTTGGTTATGACTTCCAACACCCTGGCCACAACATAACATAGCTGGCACTGCTCATTATATGCACACTCCAGGGGAAAAGTAAAAAGAGTAGAGAAAAATAGATAAAAAGCACATGAGCCAAATTTCCTGTTTGGAAAATGTGTCCCCAAAATTCTATGCAGGAATGCACATTTCACTTCTCAGAAATGGGACAGTCACTCCTGCCTGAAAAAGGAGGGTTTCTTCGTGCTAAGTGGGTTCTACTAATAATGAGGACGAATGGAGAAGTGTAACTAGATGCGCAATCACAGAGCCTCCCACAGGAATGGTGGGAGGTCCAGCATCACCCAATGTAGGAAGAGTTACTTGAGAAGACATCAAGGGAGTCCTGGGGAGGGGAGCACAGGAAAAGCATTGGGTTTCTGGGAAAAGGAGGTGGTTCAGCAGGAAGAGGAGGAGAAGCTCAGCATGCTGGGAATGCGGGCTTGTGTGGGAAGTGGAACAAAGGGAAAGACTACCTACCTATAGGCAAATCAACCCTGGAAACTCTGAAAATGATTGTGGGTAATGTATCACAGTGAAATTAAAAGTTGCTGTGACATGGCAATCTTGCCTCCTGTCTCCCTGAGATGCCCCTGGCAGAACAGCGGTCCTTACCCTTCTCTCTATTCTTGTTCTCCTCTCCAAAAGGAGAGTCTCATCGGAAACACATGAGAAGGCATCAAGCATGCTCCGTCTAGCCACCTCTTCCCTCTGTGCCCTTAGGGTTAGGGTTAGGGTTAGGGTTAGGGTTAGGGTTAGGGTTAGGGTTAGGGTGTGGCAGTTTTGCAGGGCCAGCTTCTAACTGTATGAAGGAAGTCTGCAGCTGAGCAGCGTGTCCCATGACCAGTTTTGTAAGTCTGATTCTGGCATAGGGCAAGAATACTAATAACATTAGGAAAGTGGTTCCAACCAAACCCAGCTTTACTGCATGGCTGCTAGTATTCCCCTTTCCTTCTTCTCAAGCTGGAACTCCAACACCACAATCCTTTGTGGCTGGGTCTGTCCCACCCCAGTGTCTGCCAGCCACGCTTGTTTCTGCTTCTAGATGAACCTCTAAGGCAGTGGTTCTCCATCTCCCTAATGCTGCAACCCTTTATACAGTATCCATGTTGTGATGACCCCCAACCAGAAAATTATTTCATTGCTACTTCATAACTGTAGTTTTGCTACTGTTATGAATATTAATGTAAACATTTTTGGAGAAACAGGTTTGCCAAAGGGGCTACGACCCACAGAGGGAGAACCGCTGCCCTGGGGGACCTGAAAGCCACGCAGTCCAGGAGATGAGCCACCAGCTCTGCTCCCTTAGGTGCTTTTGTGGCAGAACACACTGAACATTCTGTAGGGTGAGCCGTTGCTTTTTTAAAGAAGCAGATTCAGTGGGAACTTTGTGTCTGGCACTCTCAGTCTGGAAATATTTGGCCACCACTCTCTCTAAGGTCTCCAAAACAAAGCTCTGCAGTAATTGCCTCTGGCAAAATACTCGTGAATGAAATCCAAAAAGACCAAGGCAAGTGTATCGCTGACATTGATGGCACCAAACTGACACATTTGCCTGGCTAATGGGCTTGAGTTACAAAGAACTAGGTGTGAAAAGAGAAATTCAAACAGCATGGTCTTCACCTGGGCCTGTTCTCTGGATTTACTCATTAGTGGACTCACTATCCTATCGTGATTGGAAAGCAGGCTGCAGCTGAACAAACAGTCTCAAACAGCCTCGGAGAAGATTAGCCGAGAATGGCAATGTCAACTAGCAGCTTTAATGAGCACACTGCTGCTGGGGAACTTGCAAATGTTAAGGGTGGAGTGGGAAATGCGGAAGGAACTGTACAGAGGTAAATGCTGAAATCTACAAGCAGAGGCTGAGATGGGCCTCCTTCACCTCCGGGGATAGAAAGCAACAGAACAATCTGGATCTGACCCCGTGCCAAAATAGAAACCACAAGAGATGCCTTGGAACATTTTCCCATCAGTGAGCTATAATCCAATGACAAACAATTGTTAAAACACAGAGTCATGAGTCTCCCTGTTAATTACCATGATAAATCAGTCAGAGAATCGGGTATCACTCCAGTGCCTTCTACCTAGCCATTCAAGCACAGAATGTTCATGACTGACAGATTCTTAGCTCAAATATATTATCACCTTCTCCGGTTCTTCCAGAAAACCGGACACAAGCCAAAAAGTGTTGAGCAGGGAACACCCCTAAAAGAAAGGAACACTAGCCTTTCTTTAGAATTCAGTGTTTCTTGCTGTCTGCCCATTCACACAAATAATTGGTGACTTTCTTTATGAGACCCCTCTTGCTCTTACACCTGGGGTTGGTCACAGGGAACAATGCTGCCCAGAAGATTTTTTCTTCCTATACTGTGTAGAGAGCTGTGAAGAGCCTCGCCTTAAAGATGGCGCTGGTTTCTGCCTTCCACCTTCCCGATGGTGAGTGTTCTCTGGCATAAACAAGTCCTTATTTGGCTAAGGCTGAGATCTAGGCTTGCTTCCCCGTATGTGGACCTATCTGCATTCACCACGTGGCTTGCCGGGATTGGCTACCCCAAGGCCTTATAAGCTGTGGGCTGGCTTTCCCCAGGGTCAGAAGAATGTTCAAGGTTCCTGATTAAAATTGCTTAAGAAGAGTCCAAGCGTTGCATCTTCCTTGCCGTGACAATACTGTACCTCTTTTTTTCCTTGACTCTTCCTCCCCCAAATCCCAGGCCTAGCTGCCTCTGGATTTTAGTTTTTTTAACTATTCAAAACCGTAGGAAAACAACATTTCAAAATTATCTGGAAAAGAATTCTTTTATATTATAAAGAAAATTAAGTCAACATTCAGACACACTGCTCCCAGCACCAGAAGGCCTATATTAGATGCCAGTTTTGCTGAGCCTCGGTGTATACTTGAGAGAGTTAGTAACCCACTGCAGGCTTCAGTTTGCCTCCCTGAAATGAAAATGATGAATAACCATACACAGTGCAGGGGCTGCTATGAGAATGAAAGAGCAATTTCAAAGCAGCCTTGAAAGGAGCAGTCCAATAAGCAAGAGATTAATGCTGTGGTTCTACTCTGTTTGTATTTGCATTGTAAGATAATCAGCGTAAATATAAAATCAAGCCCAAATTGATAAAACCTGTGTTTCACACCTGTGATGAGCACAGATAGGAGTGGAGGGTTTTGAAGACTTGTGGTGCATTCTTTGTGTCAACAATAGTCCATGGCTTAACCTTTTACTGGGCTTTCCAAGAGGCCCTTAGACCAACACAAAGATCAGGGTTGCAAAGCAAGCCCCCCAAGGCCCTTACTGTGTTACAGCTGCATCTAAATTAACTAGATCAGGGCAATACAGTTTTTAAAATTACAATATATATATGTATACATATGTAATATAATATATGTATATATATGCATGCATTTATATATGTGTGTGTATATATACATGTATGCAATTGTGTATGTGTCTGTGTGTATTAAAGAACAGAAAACGATAACAGACATTAATGTAGGTGGGACACAAATGGAAGAGAACACTTGAACCATTCATCCTAAGAGAATATTTCACTGATATAAAAATAGTACTCTTGTATGAAATTCTCAAAAGTTTAGAAATTAAATTAATAAGGATGTCTGCTAATACTGTATTATAAAAGCCCATTCTGTCCTTGCTCATCAGGATAAAAGGATAAAGGACAGTTAAAGAGGCTGCTCATAAATTCTGTTGTTTACATTTTAATACAGCTATGAACAAAACCTGAGAAGTGTTTTTTATTTTCATTTTTTTACTAGAAACATATTGTGAACATTGATTTTTATGAAAAAATACAGATGTTTAGACTCAGCAGAAAGCTAACTTTGCTCATGGCAAATATATAAAATTTCATAATTCCACCCCAGGCAAGTGTCAGAGCATCCCTCTGAGGAGTTACACTCCCAGTTGGGAAGATGATGTGGTGATGTTTTAGCTTAGATTTAGCTTAGAAAGAAATCTGTTTTTTTTTTTTTTTTTAATGTTAAAACTGATTCTCTTAAATCTGGATGAGATAAGGCTATGCCACAATGGAGAAAGTAGCAATGAAGGAGGAGGGGGGAGCAAGGAGGGAAGGGAGGAGGAGGAAGGGAAGAGGGGGGAGAGGGGAGGAAGGAGTAAAGAGGAAAGAGAGAAAGAGGGAGGAGGAAGGGAGGGGGAGTGAGGAAGGGAAGAGGTTAGAAATCAGAAAAGCAGATGGTTGCATAAGTGTCAAGCAAGAAGCCCTGAGAAGGATGAGTAGGGGTAGGGAGTAGGGATGGATGTGCTGTAGACTTGCACAAATAAGAGGCTTAGGATTTTGTTTAAATGCCAGGATCAAGGCATCAACTGTCCCCATAGAGACCCTAGAACCGGGCTTCTTTAAATGGACTCTGTTTCTGCCTGGATCCAAGCTCCTCTCTGTGTTCCTGTCTCTGATATTTTCTTTTGATGAAAACAGTGCTGAGTTTCATTACAGTTTCAAGGAGAAAGAGTGTTGCTATGGTGTTGAGCTACATTTTGAGATGTAATTTTCTAAAACAAGCATTGGAGAAGAGCACCAAAGTACAGCCCATGCTTGTGGGAAGACTACAGAGCCTCATCTGAACCCCAGCTTCTCACCTATGCTCCATCTGAACCCCAGCTCCTCACCTGAGCATCATCTGAACCCCAGCTCCTCACCTTTGTGTCATCTGAACCCCAGCTCCTCACCTGTGTAATATCTGAACCCACAATTCTCACCTGTGCATCTTCTGAACCCCAAACCCTCACCTGTACATCATCTGAACCCCAGATCCTCACCTGTGCATCATCTGCAAAACAGACCCTCACCTGTGTGTCAACTGAACCCCAAATCCTCACCTGTGCAGTTTCTTCCCACATTCCACATAAGCCAGAAATTCTGTGCTTGGGGATGGTTATATACAAGGGAGATTTAAGTATGTTATTTTAATTCCACTAATGAAGTACAAGTACTATAGGTTGCCTGGAGACTATGAATGTGAAGCTAAAAATGGCTTCTTTATTAAAGATGATGCACCTTTGACATCTCTGAAGACCTTATCATTTTGTTTTCATATCATAACCCAGAAAACTATCTGATTTATTCTTCAAAACAAAAGTAATGAGATGCCTTTTAAACACGAGAAGATTCAAATTTTACTTTGAGCATATACATTCTCCTCAGGTAACAAATTCAAAGAAGGGCACACAATAAACACTGTTCTTCTGTCTGTTAGAGCAAAGCTAACTGAAGCAAAGGAGATTGGGCCATATGATACATGTTCCTCACCACTCAAGCTATCAGTCCTGAACCAAGATGACACAGCATCACGCAGCCCTTGGAACTTCTGGTACCTAGGATATTATTACCTATGAGAACACTGGAGTATCTTCCTTCAGCATCACTCAGTCAGAAAGCATTCATCAGGCTGTTGAAAACTGAAGCAGACCACCTCCCACAGTGCAATAGCAAAGTGGCAACACAAATGTGCACTTGCTTTCTGCAATAAATCAGTCAAAAAATATATTTCTGGCTTGGGTACCTGAGCTAGATAAAGAAAAACAAATAAGAACTTAAGCATATAAAATTTAATATAAAGAATTACTTTTAAAACTCTTCTTCTAGTTTTAATATCTTGAAGCCATTCTCCCATAGGAGCTCCTAATGATGAACAGTGGAGTCTGAGACAGGAACCTTTCCTATACAGGTTAATTGGTGAAGAGATCTGAAATAGCCAGGGAAGCTCAATAGCATTCAGAGAAATATATCTCACAATGATTAAGCATGACAGTAAGCCTAAGTGACCAGAAGATCTACAGTGATGTGAACACTCTCTGAGAAGAGATGTCATAGGCATCTAGGGGAAAGATCTACTGGAAACTCAGTGAGACCTGATGATGTGTAAGATTCTCCAACAGAACAGGGCTCTGTGAACACTATCTCAGCCTCTGCCTACCTAATGAGTTTTCTTGTCTGTTTCTCAAACTTGGCTGCATATCTGAGTCACCTGGGAAGTCTTGTTAAAATGAGGTCTGATGCTGGAAATAGGTGGAAGAATCACCCTTGATTCCAGGTGGGTCTCATGCTTCAGTCCCACCTGTGAAAATACTTGGAAACTTGACATCTTGGGGACTTGGGGACAGGGGAGGGGGCTCAGGGGACTCATCACAAAGCTCTAGCTGTGGCCTCTTGGATAATAACTGAGCTTCTGGTCCTGGGGCCGATTCACTTTCTAGCCACATGGCTCTGCTCTCTTCTTGCAAATTATAAAACAAAGTGTGGTGAAAATGGCACCAGACTTCATGTGAGTTCTACCTTCCCCCACATTCTGACTTTTATCATCTAGGAAAAATTATTCATTTTTTGGCCTGAGTTTTCTAAAAATAAAATGGTTATAATTATACAATCTTATTTTGAGTCTTAAAATTAGGCCATGTAAGAATACAACTACAGTAAGAAACTGGGTGTGGTAATACATGCCTGTAGCTCTAGCACTGAGAGGTAAAAGTAGGAGGCTCAAAAATTCAAGACCATCCTAGGCTACGTGTGACTGTGTCTCAAAAGAAGAAAGAAGGAGAGAGAGGGGGTGAGGGAGAGAGGGAGAGAAAGAGGAAAGGAGGGAGGGAGAGAGGGAGAGAAGAGTAAGACAAGAAGTAACAGTTCCCTTTCTTTCTCTGCTATATTGATTAACTTTATAAAGACCCCATCTCCAAATAAGGTCATATTCCAAGATCTGAGTTATGATTTCAATAATATGAAGTTGGCAGGAGGTGGAAAGGTGAACGTTTCAACCCAAGATAGTCATCAATTCACAAAAATCACAAAGGGAAATTGGAGAAAAAGGCTTCAGAGTTTTAGAAGATAGATAGATTGCTAAAAAACAAGAATACCAAATGCATTCAGGAGGAATCCAGACAGGTATTTCACTCACTAAATACCAGGAAAAATTGAGAAATGGTAGCATCTGCTCAAAAGGTTAAAAGAAGCAATGGTGGGCAGCAACATATTTGTTTGGAAATACATGTTAGAAGACGTTATGGCCCTATGCATCTTTTCTGTCTGCTAGCAGACAGAAATTCTAAAGCATGAACCTTCTAACTGCGTGCAGGATTGAAGTCGGGGAGATAACCTCTGGACAGTGTTGAAATCCCTTGTAAATTGGCAGGGAATGACAAGGTCCACATTATTTTCTGCATTCTGCCTTAGAAATGCTGGACAAGCAACTACTACTTCGGTGAATTGGTGGCAGATTATTCCCTGGAACAATTAGAGAAGTCTAGTAAACTAAGACAGACATCAGGGGCTGGAGAGATGGTTCAGCAGTGGAGAGCACTTGCTGCTTTGGCAATTTTGCTTTCCAGTACCCACATGGTGCTTCACAGCTATCATGAACTCAAGTTCTGATGATGACTGATGATGACTTCAAGCCACTGCTGACACCAGGGACACATAGTATACGCAGGTACACATGCAAGCAAAACACTCACACACATTAAATAAATAAATATAAATTTGTTTTAAGAAAATAGATAGGCAGTTGTAGATACCTACTCACAAGACTGTTAGTGAAACCTACAAGCTGATAGGTTGAGCATTGTTTATAGTATTTGAAACTATACTCCTTAGTTCTCATTCTTTGCTATTTTAGCATGTGTGTGTCTATGTACATCTGTATGTACACATGTATGTGAGTGCCTGTGAAAGCCAGAAGCAGGCAATGAATCTGATGAAAGCGGAGTTACAAGCTGTACTGACCTGAAGTGTAGATTCCGGGAGCCAAATTCCAGTCCTGTGCAAAAGTAGCAAACACTCTTAATTGCTGAACCATCCTTCATTCTTTTATAAGTAGTGTTTTTATTACAAAATATGACACATATCAAAATAGTAGCTAAAACAAGATAAAGCTTATCTACTGAAAAATCATACAGTAGATATCTATATAACCATGACACAAGCCAATAAATGAAACACAGCTCAGAAACTGTTCCTTGTAGGTTTCCCAATATAGCGAGCTGTGTATATTTGGACCTTATCTAAATGCATGCATATTTCATATATGCATATGTATAGAATATTTTTGTCTCAAAATTATGCTAGAGAGATTGACTCAATTTTGAAGCCATTCAGAGTATATTTTATTTTGTTATATAATATTCTTATATGACAATACTACAATGTACTGACTGGAGCCCTAGTTTCAATAAACAATTGTTATGCATTTTTTTGCTGGAAGTTTTTTGCTGGAATAAGTTTTTGCTTATTCCACATTATATTTATTAATCTGGTCTGTGTTGTTGCATGCTGCTTTTACCATTGTATAATTGTCCACAATGACAGCAAAATTTTATAAGTTCTACTGCTGATTTGCTTTTATTTCTATGCCTGACAATATCAGTGTTTCATGCATATTGTATCCATGAACACACATAAAATTTCTGGTTGGATTTTTGCTGAAATCTGAAAGCATTGGGGCACAGGACGTGTGTATTTTAAACTTCACCATAGCCTAATTTCCCATATATATTGGGGCTAACTGACTCTACCAAAGATAATCTAATACAACTCCTTGCTTCTATTACCATAATAAACACTAAGAATTTATAATCTTTTTTTTTTAATTTAGAGTGTTTTACTCTTAAATAAATAAGAACCAAATCAACAACTATTTGAGGAAAGGGAGAAACCAAAAAAAAAAAAAAAAAGGCAAGAATAAAATAAAACTGTGTTTGTAAACTGCATGGACCAGAGACAACATTCAGCAAACATTCATTAAATATTTACAGGACACAGATAAAACCATACCAAAAGAAAATCCTTTCAAAACCTTGAATACAGGCTAAGATTGTAGGAGTCAGAGAGGATGGAAAACACCAGGAGAACATGACCCGCTAGATCAAGTAAGCATGGAACATATGAGCTTACAGAGACAACAGCAGCAAGCATAAGGCATGCATGGGTCTGCACCAGAGTCTCTGTATATATGTTATAGCAGTCAGCTTGGTGTTTTTGTGGGACTCCTAACTGTGGAGTGGGTATATCTCTGACTCTTTTGCCTGCTATTGAGACTCTTTTCCTCCTAATGAGTTGCTTTGCTCAGCCTTGATATGAGGGCTTTTGCCTTATCATATTGTATCTTTTTTCTTGTGTTTAGTTCTTGTCTCTTGGAGGCCTGCTCTTTTCTGAAAGGAAATATAGGGGGAATAGATCTGGGGGAGAGGAGAGGTGTGGGAGTCATGGCTGGGAGGGGAAAGTGTGGTTGGGATGTATTGTATGAGAGAGAAGAATCAATTTTCAACAAAAATAAAACAAAGAAAATACTCAAATGGGTGTATTGAAAAAATGCTAAGGATTTCTTCTAAAAGAAAAAAAAGTCAAGAAACTTAAGAAAATGAAATTTAAAAAAAAACAAACAAAATAACCCACAATCCCAGTGTACTACCAGTAGCTTATCATAGTTCCAAAAAGAAAACAAAACAACATAGAAAACAAATATGCAAAATGTGCAGAAATAGACAAGAAAATTTGCCAGAGCTAAATAACATGGGTTCCCAGATGGCAAAGTCTCACAAACATGGTATGAGACAATAAACTGACTGACATAAAGTCAAATAAAACTCACATCCAGGCAAAAATCACTGAATTCCAGAGCAAAGATAGGGAAAGTGAGTCACACATATAGAAGGAGAAGACTAAGCGCTGGGGGAGAGCAACATGATCCTGAAAATGATAGGAAAAACATCAAAGTCACTGGCTGGTTAGAGGGCAGGAAAACAAAGGACCATACAGCACAGAGTATTTCCACTATTCCCTTCAAGGACCTCCAAATTTCCAATGATGCTCCCACTGGGCTCTGCATCTTTAGGCTTTCATCACATCTAAAAGCACCACCCTGAGGAGCAGCCTTTAACACTTGAACTTGGAGTAGAGAATGGAAGCATTTAATATCTAAAGTAGCAGTCTCTATTGGTGTTTCCTGCTTAAATGTCTCCTGAATACTTGGTTCCATTTGAATGTTTCTGTACCCACCTCCTTGTGGCTCAGTTCTCTACTAGAATATAAGCACCACACACACACACACACACACACACACACACACACACACACACTGTATTCAATGATGAGTCATCAAAGACTGAAATAAAGCAATTGTTAAATGAATGTTTGAGAGGTGAGGAGAACATGGGATGAAAGAATAGCCTTACTTTCTTAGCATTCTCTAAGCAAGACACAGCTAATATGTGTAAGGTCATCTGAGGACACTGCTAAAGTCAACTAAGTCCACTCCAATCTGCCTTGACATCAATAGTGTTAGATGATATAGGACTGGAAGGGAGACTGGGAGGGAATTGAGGAAGAGGGGAAATGAGGAGGAGGTGGAGAAAAAGAAGAAGACAATGAAGATGATGATGACAGGGACCATGGCAGCAGACAGCATCAGAGAAGGAGATGAAATAGCACTCAATAGGTGCTGAGTACAAAGGACATTTAAAGAAGGAACCTATGCTATATATTCTAAATCCAGTCAAGAGAACTTCAGAAGCAGAAAATTTGTAGTTAAATGCCCTTCCCAGATAATGAGATTGATGACTACCTTAATGCCATCCTAGAGCCCTCATCCAGTAGCTGTTAGAAACAGAAGCAGACACCCACAGCTAAACACTGTGCCAAACTCCTGGAATCCAGTTACAGAGAGGGAAGAGTGATGAGCAAAGGGGTCAAGACCAGGCTGGAGAAACTCACAGAATCACCTGACCTGAACAAGGGGGAGCTCATGCACCCCAGTCTGATAGCTGTGAAACCAGCATAAGACTGACCCAGACCTCCTGAACATGGGTGTCAGTTAGGAGGACTGGGCAGTCTATGGGGCCTTTAGTAATACATCAGTATGTATCCCTAGTGTACAAATGGACTTTGGGGAACCATTCCACATAGAGGGATACTCTCTCAGCCTAGACATGGGGGAGGGCCTAGGCCCTGCTCCAAATGATATGACAGACTTTGAAGATCCCCATGGAAGGCCTCACCCTCCCTGGGGAGCAGAAAGGGGATGGGATGGGGGTTGGGAGGGGAACAGGGGAGGAGGGGAGGGTGAGGGAACTGGGATTGACATGTAAAACAAGCTTGTTGCAAATTTAAATTTAAAAAAAAAAAGAAAGAAAAGAAAACTAGTAGTTAAAAGTCAAGCAAGCATTTGGGAACTGCAATCTCAAAGTCAGCTTTTTATGCCAGTGTCCAGGAATATAGCTGATCTCTATTTTAAGAAGTAGAGCTGTCAGTGAAGTGATCCAGAAAGATAATTTAATAATAGCACTTTGGGTCCGGGCAGCCATAAAAATCACAAATTTCTCTGAAGAATTCCAAGGCTTAATTTATATGAAACTTAAAAAGACCATGTCTAATTTGGAAAGAGCTTTAGTGGCTCCTTCCAAAACCCAGGGACGCTATTCTACATGAAGGAATGAATTCATCTTGACTCTAATGGACAATGCTGAAATGACCATTTAGGTCCACACTGCACCCTCAAAGCAATATGGCAAGCCTCAGTGAGGTAAAAGAACGTTTTTCATGTCCCTCACTTCCCCAGGGAGGCAGTGGATGATTCTCTGGAAGTTGTCATCTGGAAGCAGGAGAGTTGACACTGGTGAAAAGGAAGCCACTCTGGGCTAAAAGCTTTCTGAGGGACACAAGTCTGGGCTTTCTCTTTTAGGGGACAGGAGCAGCAGAATGAGGGAGGGAGCCATTAGAAAAGCAAAGGTATCAATACCAATTCAATCAGCCCTGCAAAATCAAGCCTAGCAAATTCAATGCTTCCTCCCATGTCCATTTTTGTGCTGGCTGTGACAGCTTAGGATTGAAGCC
Source organism: Cricetiscus sungorus (assembly GCA_030556225.1). Classification (NCBI taxonomy): domain Eukaryota; kingdom Metazoa; phylum Chordata; class Mammalia; order Rodentia; family Cricetidae; genus Cricetiscus; species Cricetiscus sungorus. The sequence goes on from JANBXA010000588.1 coordinate 34,624,055, forward strand.
AATACAGTATTATGAACAAACTGGCTTCTTTATTTCATGCTGGTGATGAAACCTATGGTCTACTGCATGGTGGGTAGGCACTCTACCACTGAAGTTCAATCCCAGCATAAATGGCTTAATTTTAATTTCATGTCTGTGCAGACTTACAGAATGCAAAATTCCAAAATTAGAAGAAAGCAACAATTACTTTCCCTAAGCCCTCTTCATAACTCTCACATACCTTAAAGTCGGAGAATCCATGACTTAGGATCATGCCCAACAGTCTAACAGACCAACCAGAAATCCTCTGCGTATGGCTTAACACACAAAAACTCAGTGTGAATCAGTCAGCTTTCATCTCAGTCTCCTTCATCCTGTGATGGTATCAGACTTTTCTGATGGATGGGGAAGATTCTCCCTATTCTCACACATCACCTCCACTCTACAAAGGGACCTCAGGACATTCTCCATGCTGCATGCCGGCCTCCCTGACATGATGCCTTCCGCCTCAGATATACAAGCAACCCCCACACACAGTGGTACATTCAGGTCATAGACCACCACCCCAAAGCATACTCATATTTTAAGGTGTGCACATGGCTGTTACTAACACAATGAGGTAAAACAAACTTCAAAACAGTGTACAAACACATTAATTTGTACACTGGTCTCTCAGAAAAGGAGATGATACAACTCAGAATCTGTCTATAAACCCGGGATTGGCTTAGACTCTACATGTGTAACTGCTCTGGGGTGATTCCAATAGGCTAGTCCACAACCCACACACTAAGACCAGGAATTTGTAGGAGACTTGGAAAGGAGGTCTGGTGTGTGTGTCTGTGATTGTCAACCTAGAGCTGAGAAAACGGCTCAGTCCATGAATTCAGAAAGCATAAGTACCTGAGTTCAGATCCCCAGCACCCACATAAAAAGCAGGGTATGGTAGCAGTGGAGAGGCCAGGGCCAGAAGATGCCCAAGGTTTGCTGCCCAGCTAGTTTTGCTGAGTCAGCAAACACCAAGTGCAGTAAAGAGACGCACTTTCTCCAAAACTAACGTGGAAAGCTCAGGGGAACTACGGGGGTAAAGCAGTTGATATGTGAAGCTGAAAACCTATTTGAATCCTCAGACCCCACATAAAATTTGGCATGGTCGTGTATGTTGGTCACCACAGTGCTCCTGTAGTGAGATAGTCAGCAGGGACATAAGAATCTCTGCATGCTGGCCTACCATAGGCAGCAGTGAAGGAGAACCTGTCTCTAACAAGGTAGAGAAAAAGACCAAAACCTGGGGTCGCCCTCTGACATCCAGTCACATTGTGGTATTTGTATGCCCACACCCACACAGACAAATGCACATGAAGTTCTACTCTCTCTCTCTCTCTCTCTCTCTCTCTCTCTCTCTCTCTCTCTCTCTCTCTCTCTCTCTCTCTCTCTCTCTCTCTCTCTCTCACACACACACACACACACACACACACACACACACACACACGATAAAGTAGCTACCACAGTGGTCTCCATGCAGGGACATGTGACCTAGCCTCTACCATGCATCTCCAGTCCTGCTCCCTCACTGTCTCCCTAACTCTGCCTCACTCCACTCAGTGGAGCCTCATTATGGCATGTGTTACATGGCAGTCACAAGCTGCCAAAGAGTACTCCCCTTTCCACTGCTGGGAATGCTCTCCTTGAAGGCGTACTCACGGCCAGCTCCCTACATCCTTCAAGTCTTGGCCCAAATGTCACCTTCTGAAACAGACCTACCACAACTCATTTCTAAACACAGCCTACCTACTTTCCCATGTACACCCAGCCTCCCTTTCCTACCCTCTCAAGACATTATGGCCTGAGTGTTGAAATCGGTACTTGGGACACAATGATGTAGTCAGATCATACGACTGATCAATAAGGCCGTCGGAATATCAGACCTTTTCTACATCTTGCAGGATTTTGATGTATAATCCCAACTATATTAGGAAATGAAAACAAAGGGATAGGATGAAGAGGTGGTTGGAACCAATGCTTAAAATGGAAATATACCTTGATAGGCTAACAGGACCATGACTCACTGATAAAGACGACAGACAGTTTGGAATCTCAAGATGATGTCTTTGAAACCTTTCTTTTACTTTTTTAGTTTTCTTTCTTTATTTCATGTGTATCTGTAATGTACATACATATGTTTGTGTGGGTGTTGCAGTTTGTGTGTGTGTGTGTGTGTATGTGTGTGTGTGTGTGTGTAGGTCAGAGGTCAGTGTCTTCCTCCATCACTCCTGATCTTAAGTTTTGGTTATGAGCCTAGCCTTTAACAGCTGAGCCATCTCTCCAGCCCTCCAATCTTCATTTTTAAAAAGTGATTTCACACTGAACCTGAAGCTCTCTGTTGTCTGGAGTGACAAGCCAGTGAGCTCCAGGGTGAGCCAGGGAGCTATTTCACTCTCAGGCACTGTAGTCGCAGAAGCCACTGTTCCTGACATCTGAACTCAGATCCTTGTCCTTGTGTATACAGTGAGTCCTATACCCAGCCCAAACTCATTTCTTGTTTCAGCTGTAGCTTATCCCAGCTGAGGGTGTATCGCAGAATAATACACAACATGGCCTAAAAACAATGTGTCCCTCTCATAGCTCCAGAGACGTAAGAAGGCTGACAGCAAGATGCCAACAGATGCAGTATCCAGGAGAGGTCCTGCTTCCCTATTTGCAAATGGCTATCATTTTATGTATCCTCAGATGGCTAAAGTCAACAGAAAGCAAGCTGCCATTTTTGTTCTTGATCCCATCCCTGAGGGTCCCAAAATCTCCAAATCCCAATCTGTCAGATTGTAGATTAACATTTTAACCTATGAGCTGGGGTTGGGGAGTTGCATGCATTTAGTCAACTACAATTCTTAGTACAAATTAAAAGCCTTTTCACTTGTCCAAAGCCACAGAGAGGGCAGATGAAGTTCTTTTTGAGAATGTGTCTGTCATAGATTCCCTGTACTCTTTTGATACAGGGATATATGATATCTCACTGGATCCCAATCTTTACCTCCAGGCTTTATTTGACAACAGTCCCATATTCAGAGGTCTGCACAGGCAACAGCCTGCAAATGTTCAGCCCAGGTCAGCCAAACAAGAAAGGACAAAGCCAAAGATGGGTGCCAGACTTTAGAAGGGGACACTTCAAGTGCTCCTCAGTGAACCAGATACCTTGACTGGAGCCATTGTCAGCTACCAACAAGAATTCTATCAAACAGAGGCTGGAGGAGGAGTCAGGGGTATCTCAGAGTATATGGGGCCTGAGAGTTAAGTTGTTTTAAAACTAACAGCAACATTATAACCTGTATGACTATTTAGATTTAAAACCATTCACTGAAATGTTAACACCAACACCAACACACACACACTCACACACACACACTTGTATTCATAATCAAGGAGCATAGCATTACACACCTGTGAGGCATAAGTTAAGAGGCTGCTTGGGGCCTTATGTCCCCAGAGGTGGGCAAGTTTAATGGTTTCCCCATATTGATAGAATTTTATTGGAATATCCATTGTTGCAAATGCAAAATATACATAGCCACCACTGAGGTTTAGGGATAGTATGTATCAGTCTGCTAGTGTTGCTATAATCAAATATCACAGGCCTGGTGACGTCAACAGCAGTTTATTTTCTGATGGTTTGGAGGCCTGAAGTGCGAAATCAAGGCACCTCCTGGATTAGCTTTTCGGTGGTATCTCCTCATCTCCTCTCTGCTGAGAAGTACTAGTGATTAAAGCCTTACCCATATACCCTTATTTTACACCTCTGCTGTGGAGCCTATCTGATATACAAGTGACTGTCTAAATATAGTCACACTGAAAGTTAGAGGTTCAACATGAATTTGGGGGCAATACAGGGCAGTTCAGAACCATGATATTTTGGATATATGTGTATTATCTGGAATATACATATACAAATATATTCTTTTATCGTAACATTTTAATTAGCTTTATTAGCCCATGCCTTCCTCCCTCTGCTCCTTGGCCACATGTTCCTATCCCATGTCCCCCACCATAGTACCTTTCTACCACCAAGAAAGCAGGAGTCCACCCCACCATAGAATGAAACCTCCTACATGGAGCCAAAATAAACCTGCCCTCTTCTTAGCATGAATTGCAAGTGTTATTGTTACAGTAATGGGAAGTAATAAGAACAATACATCATATCATAAGTACTCCAAAAGTATCTATTTTTCAATCATTCATTCAGAGGAAACATTTTGTCTCATGCCAGATATCATACCACATTCTCAAATCTAATCTGCATAACTCTCCAACAAAGAGAAAAGCACTCACTAATAGTTGAAGAAAATCTGAGGGATGGGGAGAAAAAGAATTGTCTCTGATGAGTAAGGAGCCTGGGGTGGTGGGGAGGGGAGGGATTTGGAATGAGGTTTGTTTTAAACCCAGTATCTATCTTAACATGACAAAATAGAGAACACTTCAACATTTTCCAACTAAAATCTTTGAAATGCCATCCCTCTGTCAGCTTGACTGTAACCCTTCACCATGGGATAGCTGGAAGAAGGAAGCTGTGACCTGGCTAAGCTGTTGCCAGAACACACTCAGGGAAGAGAGAGTAACTGCTCTTGCCCCCTCCTGAGCCCATGATAGCTGTAGACTGCAAACCTTGCCTCACTACTGCAAAACCATGGGTGTTAACCAATCTGAATTTACGTACTGGCCCTCTAGATCTTCCTTGATCAAAGCCACGGATTGAAATAAGACTAACAAACTTAAATAGTAAGTCAGTGAATCTTGTGTTTTCCAAGTCTTCAAGCACACAGAGGACCAAAGCCCACGGGAGGGCTAGAGAAGGAAGTTCCACAGGAATGGACACTTCATACTTCTTCCGTTTCCTGTGATGTTCCCCAAGGAAGACTGAAAACAGTTCATTAACATATGTGGTGAGTGTGCCAAAAATAAATGAAGACCTAGAAGAGGGCAGGACAGGTAACAGCATTTTTCCTACATGTAATTCTTTTATAATGACGTTTAATAATTTTAGTAATGAAAAAAAGACAGAGGTAAAATTTAATCTGAAAGATTTTTCAGCTGTTTAACCAAGGTAATTGTTTTGTTGTCTTCACATTTTCTCAAACCAGCCTTCCCCCCCCACCCCCCCACCCCCGATAGTTTCCTCCACTGAATTCTATTTTCCACCTCAGCTTGCAGTTTAACTCCCCACTGCTTTCAGGCAAAGGTGAAGTGTCCATCTGTTAAGACCTGTTATTAGCTGAACATTTGTCCCTCTGCTCTAAATCAGCATAGTGCAAACCTAATTCTCGATGTGTGATATTTGGGAACATGGCCACTGGAATGTCCTGAGGTCATGAGTTTGCACCCCTAAGAAACTTGAGTTTTCATATCTTCTCTTATCTTCCTCCTTCCCTCTTTCCACTTCTCTCTTTTTATCTCACTTTTCTTTTCTCTTTCTCTCTCTCTCCATTTCCAAATCACTGGCACACTGAAGCACTCCGAGGAACAATCATGTGAAAACACAGAGAAAGAAGCCACCTCGAAGCCAGGTAATCAAAGCAAAACCCTTGCAATAACCCTACTAGGGTTGTGCAAGCATTTGGACCCAAGTCCAAATCCTCAGCACCCACATAAAAGTCTAGGCATGGCTGAGGTGCCTGAAGCCACAGCACTGAGGGGTAGAAACCAAAGCATCTGAAGTTCTTGATGACCAGGCAGACTAGTTCCAGTGGCAAGTTTCATGTCCCTGTGTCAGGGCAAAATGGAGGAAAGTCATTGAGGAAGTTCTGCAGGCAAGCATACCCACACATTCATGAGTATGTACCTCTCTCTCTCTCTCTCTCTCTCTCTCTCTCTCTCTCTCTCTCTCTCTCACACACACACACACACACACATCACACACACACACACACACACACACACACACACACACACACACCACTCATGCAAAAACAAAATCTCAGTTTGGACATTCACCCTCTGAAGTTTGAGGCACCAAGCTACATCACAGTATTTTGTTATGGCGCCAAGGCAGGCCAATACACATGTCATCAGGTAAAACATCTGGAATTAAAATGTGCTAGAACGCCATTCAGTTGTGTTAGATAGAGAAACTGTGTGATCTTGCTGAAATCTATAGATCAGTCAATAAAATGTGAGGATGACAAAAAAATTTTTTTGTTTGTTTATTTGTTTCTAAACAGGGTTTCTTTGTGTAGTCGCTGTCATAGAACTGGCTCTATAGACCAGGCTGGCCTTGAACTCACAGAGACCCACCTGTCTCTGCCTTCTGAGTGCTGGGATTTAAGGCATACACTACCGCTGCCGGAAAGAATTTAATATGAAAATTAGAAAATTTTAATAGAAAATAAAAAGCGTGAAGGATAAAATCTAAGAACATTTTGTAGGAGTTCTAGGAAGAAAAACAATAGCAAGGTTGTTGGGATTTTTTTATTCCCAGAACTGAAATAGGAAATTGTGTGATTTGTGAAACTCTCTAAATTCCAAGAAGTATAAATAGCAGAAAATTCACATAAATAATCACACTGCATAAACCACATAACCTAAACACAAAAGAGAAAAAATTTTGAATACATACAGACAGAAAAAATGAGTCACCTGAAAAAAAAAAGTGAACTGAAATCACACATTTTTAAATACCAACACAAGGTAGAATCACATTTTTTTTCAAATCACTGAAGAAAAGTGGTTATCAGTTTATAACTTTGTGTGCACAGGCAGTCATTGAAGTTTGAGAATAAGGAATTTTCAGAAAATGGAAAAATTTAAGACGTGTTTATCATCCACTCTCTAAACGAAGTGGTAGATATCTTAACAGAGAGAAGGAAATCAAAAATTAATGGGATACTAAATAGAATGAGAAAACATGTAAGAAAGTATAAACATATATTAAGTTTTATTAATTAACTAATTGGGACAGACATAACATTTAGCAAGATTTTATTATGCTTGACTCAGAAACAAGCTGTTGTGGTTTGAATATAAAGTGTCCCCAGCAGCAGACCCCTGGTATCCACGTACATGCATAGGAGCAGGCTGGTAATCCCAAAATTGGGATATTGGGTATGTAATCCCAAAGGTGGGATGCTGGAAACAGGAAAATCTTTGGGGCTCAGTGGCCAAACAGTCTAACCAAATCAATGAGCTCCAGATTTAGTGAGGGACCCTGTCACACACAAAAATAATAATAATAATAAAGCAGAGAAACAGTTGATGAAAACATCCAGTATTGACTTTTCTCCCCCAGGCACACACTGATACATACATACACCACACACATACATAAATACACACACACACACACACAAAAAAAAAACAACACACACACACACACCAAACACATACAAACACCACACACACACACACACACACACACACACACACACAAACACAAGAATGAGTTGCTAAGCCACTTAAGTACCTGAAATAACCCTAAATGAATGTAGATAGATGGAACAAGGCAGTCTGAAAAACAACTATTTATTGTATGTTTATAATACCACATATAATACATATTGGGTATTTTTTCAATGTGGTGAGACTACTGTTCATGAGACCAATGCTAAATACATGACACCATACAATAGTTGAAACTCACAGAACTTTGCAAAACAAACAAATAAGCAAAAATGAACACTCAGCTAATAAAATGCAATTCAGAAGGCAAGAAATCTCAGGATGAAATGAAAGATACAACTAAATACTCTAATCTTATTACAAATGCATGGAACAACTTCATTTAAAAAAATAAGAGGAAGACGTAAAGTTTCAACCACGGGAGCTTTGGTAAAGAGATCCAATCTGTAAGAGAAACTCAAAAAGAATTGTGCACAAGCATGTACTCTAATAGCAAAGTTGTCTCTGAAGGGGTGTGAGCTTAATAATTCTCATCTCACTATCCATACACACAGAAATCAAACAATTAAGGCAATGGATGTACAAGCCCTTATTTCTGCTGGGTGGGAGTTCAGAAATAAGTTGAGGAACAGGGCAAAATAATGTACTTGGTAACTGACTGGCATAAGAGATACTAGGATGAACAGAGATACTTGTAAATATCGATATGCTTGGAGGTTTTAATGTGTGGGGGGGGGTTGTATTGGTGCTTGTGTTCTGCCAGCTGAGAGGATCTATTAATGACACTCAACAGCAATTACAATGCCCTGATGTTTGTTTCTAAATCACTGTCCAATGCAAGGAACGAGTCTCTTTGGAGAAATGGCTGGTTCTAGGACTGGGGCTGGGGAATCCAGATTAATCTAAAACACAAGCAGTAAACAAAAGGAAGAAGTATGATACAGCAAGGGAAATGGGAGCTAATTGGAAATTTCCCAACAGCCAAATTGAGGATAGGATGAGCAAGAAAAAGTAAGTAACTCAGGGTTATGAGAAGAAATAAATAATAAAGTAGGCATCAATGAGTCTGCAGTAAAATAAATAAATGATTGTATGCATAATAAACAGGGAAAAGAAACTTTCTGTGCAGGAGAATTTCAAAAAATTCATGTGAGTCCTCTTCCCTAAAGGATGGGTACCCAGCTCCTCAGACCTTCAGTAAAAGCTGCACATAAGAGACTTCCTTCCAACAAAAGTGGGGGGGAAAGTAAAGTCACAGGACAGCGGCCTAACAATGCAGACATGTGAGCAGCTACATCCCAGTGATGGCATGTACCTAGATATGGTGAGAGGAGGGCAGTTTACCTATGTGTACCCCTCCAAGTCCACAGCTTCAGCATAACTATGACAAACACCATACGCATCTAAGCCAAAAGGAATCTGCCAATGTCTGGTGAGTGGCCCTCTTTGCTGATGGCATGGTAATGTCTAGAGAACTATCACAAAGCCAGGGACTCCGGAGGGAACATGGCATGCATGTGGCAGTTTGGATGTGAATTCTGGTTGACAAGGGGCCTGTATAGTTAACTACTTGTGCAAATATGTGGTGTTTGTGTAGTATGAAAATAAAAGGCTTTGGCTGCATGGGAACACTACAGTAACTTCCCAATAAATCTAAAATGACCCCTTTTTTAAAAAGAGGGAGACTGGAGAGATGGCTCAGTAGTTAAGAGCACTGGGGCTTCTTCTTCAAGACTTGGATTTGATTCCAGCACTGACATAGCAGCTCACAATCAGCTGTAATTCCAGTCCCAGGGCATCTAGTGCCCTTTTCTGACCTCTGCAGGCACTGCATACATGTGGTAAATAGACATGCATGTAAGCAAAACACCCACACATATAAAGCAATAGCCTTTTTTAGAAAGTTAAAATATGATAACCCTATTAATTTAGTTAAAATTTCATTTAGCCAAAGTGCTATGTATTACTAAAAGATATGTGATTGTTTTTTTATCTCTCTCACGTAGAACAAAACCAGATTCTTGGGTGTATATGAGACAGATTCCAGTCAGATATGATGACACATACCTGCAATCCCATTACTCAGAAGGCTAACACAGAAACTTCTCAAGTATGAAGCTATCCTGGGATATATATGAAGTTCTGTTTACAAATCAGTGGGAAACCCACCAAGATTAATTAATGCTCATATACATATAGGTGTGAAGCAACAACAACAAAAAAAGCTCAAAAAGAAAGAAATTCTGATATCAGACAAAATAAAACGTGAAGGAAAACACCATGATGATGTATGAAACACTGTCTTCTGTACATGACCTGTATGCCGCACACATGAACTTACAGTAGCTGTAGTGACCTAAGAATGACCTTCCAAAGATTAGGCCAGTCAATATTCATCTTGGATGGAACATGAAAAGCTCCATCCTCCCTCAGGGATCATTGAGAGTTAAAGGTTGTTGAGGATCAAAACTGATAAGGTATCATGCTCCAGTAAATAACCCCATACCCATGGTCATGTAAGTGACCCTAATTAAATTCAGTGGTTTGGACGAGAGACAGAGAGAGAGAGAGAGAGAGAGAGAGAGAGAGAGAGAGAGAGAGAGAGAGAGAGAGAGAGAGAGAGAGAGAGAGAGAGAGAGAGAGAGAGAGAGAGAGAGAGAGAGATCTCAAAAACAAACAACAAAACACAGAATCTGTAGATTATAATTAAGAGACTGAAGAGAGAAAACATCAGTCTTAACCATTTCTCTAGGAAAGAACACTGTCATTTAAATTAATTCCCATCTCAAAAAGCTTAAAGTTAGAGAGAGGAAATGGGCTAAACAATGGGAATTCAAAGGGGAAACACCAAAGATAGAAATTATTAAGGGAAGCCGTAGTAAGGAGAATCATTAATAACTCAGAATACTCATTTCTAAGTGACCTTATGCTGGTTATACATGTTGTTGCTTAATTCAGGGCTGGAAGTCAGCACAAGTGAACATAAAAACAATTAGGCAAAGTAGCCCCTAAAATGGAGGAAGTGCTTTGAGGTCATCAAAGACTGGCTTACAGAGCTGCACAAACCAGAAACTTGGAAAACCAGGTGAAATGAAAACAGGGGCTGTGAAAACAATTTCAATGATTGGAGAAAATTTACACAAATTTCCATGGAAGAAAAGAGTTGAATGAGGAATAGTGGTACACAAGTCCCAGGCCCCAAAGTTGTCACCGGGGGCTTCTCTAACATTTAATGATGAAACTGCACACTTCCTAGAACTTGTCCTAGAACACTAAAAGCAGAAAAAAATGCTATAACTCTCCTTATAGCACATAAACAACACTGACAACTAAGCCTGAAAAATACAGCACAATGGAAAACTGTAAGTCAAACCACTAACAGAGTTCAGCACAATAACATGACAGTGATTTAGTTTAGTTGACCCAATTTTAGGAAGTAAATAATAAAAGTATATATATGCATGATTTTTTAAGCAATTTTAGGAAGTAAATTATAAAAGTATACATACACATGTATTTTTAAATGTTTCAACTGATGCAAAATATCATTCAACAAATCTATTTCAATAACAAAAATAAGGATTCATCAATTCTTTCTTAAAATGGAAATTGAGTGTATTAATGAATGTCTGCCAACTTCTTTTTTATTAATAATATAATTTAAAAATTTACATGGCGATCCCAGTTTCCTCTCCCTCCCTACCTCCCACTTACTCTCTTTCCCCCACCCTCATATGCACCCTGGCCACCCTTCCCACCCATTCCCCCCACCCCCATTCCACATGTAGGGCTATGCTATCCAGGTGGGGTTATGTAAATCTGTCAAGTCATTTGAAGTAGGGACTAGGACTTCTCTTCTGTCTCTAGGTTAAGGGAGTGGGGGATGTGTCCACAAGGTCCTTTTGTGCATCAGGAATACACCCTGGTTCTACTGTCTAAGGTCCCTTAGACTGCTCAGTCCTTCTAGCTGAGACCCATATTCAGGGGGTCTGAGACAGTCCCATGCTGGATTCCCAGCTATCAGTCTGGGGGGGGGGCACATTAGCTCCTCCTTGTTCAGGTCAGCTGTCTTTGTGTGTTTCTGCAACCTGGTCTTGTCCTCTCTCTCTACATCTGGATTCTAGTTCGACTCAGTGTTTAGTTATGGATGTTTGCTTCTGTTTCCAACAGGTGCTAGATGAGGGCTCCATGATGGTGGATAATTTAGTTGATGATCTCACTATCAGGGAAGGGCATTTATGCCAACTTCTTGTCATTCAACATTTACTGAAAACCAAGGAAATCAGATGAGGGAAGTCACCAAGAGGCTTGAAAACTAGAAAACTGTTCTGATTTGCAGACTAATCAATAAGAGATATAAAACTGAAAAGGGGGCAATTTTGCTGTGTACAGTGATAGTAAAGCTACTCAAATAATTTTAAAAGCCAATTAGTTAGCAAAATACAAAATAAACATTTAGAAACTAAGAGTTTTCATTAGCACAAAAGATAGAGCATATTACAAACACAGCCTGGCTTAAGTCAGCAATGTGAAAGAAAGATGCCTCAAAGTAGATTTAACAAACCAGTCATGAAGGATTTTAAAAAAAGAAAGAATTAGGACAAACATTTGGGTGGATAGGGAAAGGAGTGTGGACATAGGAAGAGTTGAGGGAGGGGTGAATATGACCAAAACATATGAAATCTCAGAAAACTAAAACAATTACATAAAGTCCCAAGTGAAATGTGGTGACATTGAAAGAAACCATTGCAGGGACCACTTTTATTGCAGGGGTGGTGATGGTGAAGAAGGAGGTTGTAGTGGTGGTGTTGGGAGAGAAGGAGTAGGAGAAGGAAGTGGGGGATGGAGAGCGTGGCGTTGTTGTACGGTGGTGGTGGTGGTTTGTTTGTGCAAGCTGACTCTAAAAATTTTAGGCCAGGCAAATGACAAAGAGACCACAAAAGAAATGAGAAGGGTTTTGTGTCAGACAGAGTAAGTTACATTTGAGACATGCTAGTTATGAAATATCTGCTCACTCTTTAGTGGGGATGAACCTACATACAGCTTGCTAATGCTTGTATCACAGTCTCCAGTTTTCCTTCCAAGAAGAGATTAAATGAAAAAGGAGAAAGAGACCTTAGCTTCCTGGCTGTAAATATAAATAGAATGCTAGTTCTAATAATGCCTATGTCCTCTCTTTTTTATTTTTAGCTTTGTATTGATTACCACATTTCTGTGAAAAAATGCTGTCGACACTTCTAGAAAGTCCTTACACATTTCACATGAGCTGAGAAGGCAAAATAAAAACCTCCGCCCCGGTGTCTTTCCAGCACACCAAGGTTGGTTAGAATTCAGTTCCTTTATTTTGAAAGTTGCTTTAATAGCTTTTATTGCTTTAACTATAACCTTAGCACCTATAAGAAAGGCTGGCATTTTCAGTTTGAGCTGAAGATATGACCCATTTGTGCCAGTGTGGGGTTGAATTTAGCATCCATTTGAGTCTTTTTTGTCATCTTGGGCATCTCACATAAGTTTTAGTGAGTGAGTCTATTCTGTGGGTCAATTAACTGGTATCTCAATTATTGTGGATTATGTCTGCCAAACAAGCATTGAGTAAATACACAAGGTTTCTTGAGTAATTTAGGTTAAATGGCAGAGAAGACACTGCCTTTGTATGACTCCCTTAAGTTGAAGATTTAATGTAAGAAAGGATTCTATTCCAAAGAAAGAAAGAGAAAAGGCTTTGAAATTTCACAAAGGCAGTGACACGACATCTGAAAAATTCTAAGGAAAGGATAGACAAGAGCAGCGCTAAACACAGCTCCAGCTATAGGGTTCTCCAGAAGGGTAGGAGAAAAAGAAGCCCCTTCTGAAAGTGAAAGATAGATCACGTGGCCCTTATAGAGAAGCTAATGGGGCTAACAGTATAAAAGCCTTAAACATAATTTCAACTCACAGAGGAAGAGATACAGTTGGATGACCAGACTACAAGAATATCCAACCATCTGTCATCTTTAAGAAACACAGTTCACTTAAAGACACTCACAGACCAAGAACTGAAGGATAATGGCCTATCAGGCAAATAAATGGGAACTGAAAACAGCTGGCAGAGCAGTTCTGCTATTGGGTAATGCAGACTTCAAATTAAAATGACTCAGAAGAGATAAAGAAGACCACTACACAGTAATAATGGGAACAATTTATCAAGATACAACTGTAAATATGTACATTCTTCCTGATTTATAAAACGCTTTTAGGCAGAAAAGTTCATAGAAACCGACACAATAATAGTGGGTGACATCAGTACCCCATTCTCATCTTTAGATAGGTCATCTAATCTACAAGTCAAGAAAGAAACTTCAATTTCTAATAACATTCCTCATAGAACTAAAGTACATCAAAAATCTTAAAATTCATATGGAGTCACAAAGATGCTTGATAGACAAAGCAATCATAAACAGAAAAAGCAGTGTTAGAAGAATCATGATACTGCTCTCAAATTATACTATTGATCCATGTTAACAAAAGCACCATAGTATTGGCATGAAAATAGACATCTAGACCAATGGAATAAAACAAAATCTCAGAAAGAAACTCACATAGCTTCAGTCACTGTGTGTGTGTGTGTGTGAGAGAGAGAGAGAGAGAGAGAGAGAGAGAGAGAGAGACAGAGAGACAGAGAGACAGAGAGACAGAGAGACAGAGACAGACAGACAGACAGACAGAGAGAATTCACACTAGAGAAAAGACATCTTCAATGAATGATGCTTGAAAAACCAGCTCCCTACATGAAGAAGAATTAAACTAGACCCATATTTTTAACTCTGCACAAAATCAATTCATGAAGAGGAATCAAAGACATTTCTGTGATACCTGAAACTTTGAAACTGCTGGAGGTAAAATACTCCAAGGTATAAATATAGGCAAAGACTTTCCTTAAATGTCTCAAATATCACAGAAAGCAATCCCAAGAATTCAAATATTGGATTCTAAAAATTTCTGCAGTGAAAAGAGAGCCTACAAAACGAGAGAAAGTCTTTGCCAGCTATACATTGGCTGGAAAAATTTTATATGTACAATACAAAAGGAATCACAAAAAGCTCCCCCTAAAACCAAACCATCCAATCAATAACTGGGATAATGTGATGAATAGATATTTCTCAAAAGAAAAAATATAAATAGAAAAATATATTTGAAAAGTGTTCAACACCACTGGCCATCATAGAAATGCAAATCAAATTGCTCTGAGATCCATCATATCCCCAGCCTGAATGTCTCTCCTCAAGAAAATAAAGGACAAATTCTGGAGAGGACATGAAGAAAGGAGAAACATAATCACTGTTGGGGAGACTATAAACAGCTGCAGCCACTATGAAAATCAAACTATGGAGGTTCCCCAGGTAAACTCAAACTGAACTACCAGATGACACAGCTACACAACTCTTGGGTATATACCCCATAGAATCTAAATCAATATACCAGAAATAATTGCAATCCAAGTTTATATTCATAACTGTACTGTTCACAACAGCCAGGAAATCAAACTAGCCTAGGCATCCACTAACAGATGAATAATACAGAAACAGCAGTAAACATATACAATAGAAGTCATTTAGTCATAAAGAAAAATAAACTTGTAACATTCAAAGGGAAATGGATGCAATGGAAGATAATTGTGTTAAGTAAGATAATCCAAGCACAAAACGTTGAATACTACATTTTTCTTCTCGTATTTAGATCCTTGATTCAAAGGATTCAAAAATACGTGTGTGTGTGTGTGTGTGTGTGTGTGTGTGTGTGTGTGTGTGTGTTTACATGTAGGTTATGAAAGAAGAAAGAGGGCTATGAGAGGAAGAGTGAAGACAGGGAATGAAACTCGGGTGCCATGAAATCAGAAGGAAAGTAAAATAAGAGAGGAGGAGAGGGGGATTAATAAGAAAAATGTATAGACATACATGTATAAATATGGTATAAAGAAATCCATCACTTCTTTTGTAACTTGAAAAAAGTATTTTTGAGGCATGTCCCCTAACACAGTATGCACTTCATAGAAATTGAACTCAGAGATCTTCCTGTCTCTGCCTTCTGAATCCTGGAATTAAAGGCATGTGTTACCACATCTGAAAATTCAATTTTAAAAAATGCACAAGACCTCACCCATTTCTCTCTTTTTTAAATCAATCAATTCTTTTCATTTATTTTACATATTGACCACAGTTTACCCTTCCTACTCTACTCCTATTCCCTCTCCCCCACCTCCCATCTATTCCCCTCCCCAACCACTCCTTCTCTAAAACAGAGCAGACCTCCAATGGGATCAACAAAGCATGGCACATCAAGTTGAGGCCGGACAAACCTCCTTCCCCTTCATCAAGGCTGGACAAGGCAACCCAGCATGGGGATTAGGTTCCAAAAGGCAGCTCAAGTGTCAGGGACAGGTCCTGATCCCCCTGCTAGGGGCCTCACAAACAGGCCAAGCTACACAGTTGTCACACATATGTATGCAGAGGGCCTAGGTCCATCCCATGCAGGTTAGTGACCCATTTCTCAATCAAGGAACCAAGACAAATCCTTCTTGCTGATCCTTGACTAGGCAGTAGACACATGCCTAACACCCTTGAAATCCTTCTCTTCTATACATGTAAATTATATAGTTTTCAACTGCAAATTAGCCTCTACTAAGAAATACGCTCCCATATAATCAATATATTTTAATTTTAAGCTGAATAAGGAGAATTCAGAAGGTGGTAGATTTGCCAAGCAATATAAACAATATATATATATGCATATATATATGCATATGTATATGCATATATATATATGTGTGTGTGTGTGTGTGTGTGTGTATTAAGATGCATATTCATACATGCCTAGGTCTTTCTCAGTGTTCTCATATGCCTTTGGCAAAACCTGTTTAAATATTTACTCTTTTTATAGCTTAAGTGCACATGACCTAGGTGCTCATCAGAGCTCCTTTGCACCTGTATATGAAGACATTGTTGGCTCAAGATGCTTTCCATTTTGACAGTGACCAAAATCTTCATGATTTCTGATAATTCTCATGGGGTCCACTTGTTTCTGTTCTGAGCCTCTGCATGTTCAAATAATACTATTGTATATGTTTATGTTTTCATTGGGTTTCAGAGAAACTTTTTCTACTTTGAGCATTATGAAGCAAGTGGCCCCTAGCCATAAAGGCCCAGGGAGAGTGTCATGTTACCTGAGGTGAAGTACAGGTAGGATGGTGGGAGGGGATGGGGTCCAATGGGGGTAGAAGAAAGCTACTGAGAAAGATAGAAGCAGCATGTAACCATGGAGAGAATAGAGTAGCAGGTAATTAAGTGTAATGGAATTGCAATTTTCAAGATAAAGTGCCTGAAATAAAGATGAAGGAGGGGAAAGTAGGAGAAGAGAAGTACAGGAAGAAGATGAAGAAGGAGGGCGAGAAGCAGGAGAAAGAAGGAAGTGTGGAAGAATCTAGTAAAAGGTCAAGGAAAAGGAACCACAGGAATTTGCATGCAGTGTGAGAAAGCTGTCAATCATCTAACTGACAGACAAGCCACTGATAATCGGATTTGGGTACCTTACACCGATGCAGGCTAAGACAACAAGCAGTCCATGTCATTTGCAGAGGCAGGATTTATAACCAAAGCTAATTTTTGCATAGAATTGTATAATTAATATAGAAGTCTAGTATAACCATGTAATAAATTCAGTCACTTGGATTTTATATTATTAGTTCTATATGTTTCAAGGCCCCGTAAACAACCCTAATAGCACACCATTCATGGAAAAATAAGCCAGAGTCACTGAACAGGAATAGAAATATGACAGAGTAAACCTGAACCCAACACAATAGGTCAGTAGCCTGCAGATTCTGAGTGATCCACGACTACTAAGGGATGATAAAATTTGATTCAGGTGTGTTGTTAAATTCTCTATCAGCTGAGAGGCAGAGGTAAGACGATCACTGTAAATTCCAGGGCAGCCTGCTCTACATAGCAAGTTCCAGGTTATCCATGGCTATATTAAAGTCTCTCTCTCTCTCTCTCTCTCTCTCTCTCTCTCTCTCTCTCTCTCTCTCTCTCTCTCTCTCAGTCTCTGTTTCTCTCTCATCTCTATTATATATGAAATTCTTATATATCCATGCAATATATAATTTGTGCCAAGAACCATCACAATATTTTCTCTTTGGACCATACAAAAGAAATAAGTAGAGCAAAAGTCTGAAATCACAGCTTCCCATGTACCTGGTTTCCTTGTTACTATGACAACTCTAGAGAGAATGGAATGAGCTCCCAAGATATAATCAAATTCATTGATTTTTTAAAATCAGGTTATATTTTTCATGAATGGCAAATCCTGAAAACTGAGTTAAAATTAGAGCGTGTTACTTGAATCATAATATTATACCTTTTCACATGTAAAACTTTTCAGCCCTGAATCTAAAAGCACTGTACCCATGGAGCTGCTTGAAGAAATGTAACATCCATGTTTACAGTGTACACTGTGCCAACTGAATCCAAAAACCAGGGTCTCTGCATCTGCTAAGATAATGAGTTGTCACTTACTGTTACTATTCTCATTCTAGGAAAAGGTGTTCAATAAGCAGATGTCACAACTCAGTGTTTCAATGTGTTATTAAATAATGTGCAGTAATAAAATATTTGGTGGAAAATACATAGTACCAAGATGAAGTACAAGTAAATAACAGTGAGAAATAACAGATTATAATTAAAACAAAGTGTTGAAACTTACATGCACACACAGTTATTACTGATAAGGAAGGCCAGTTCTGCCAGATTTAGAAAAAAATGTGAAAAAGCAGGTGTTCTTAAAAAGTTAGTTTGGAGTTACACATTTATCTATGTCAACTATTAGCATCTAGAAAATTCATTAGCCATAGTTATATCTACCTAAATTTATAATGTCTGCTGTATGTAATGGCAATGATTTTTAATAGCCTAAGACCCTGCATTAACTCTGGTGTGTGTGTGTGTGTGTGTGTGTGTGTGTGTGTGTGTGTGTGTGTGTGTGTAAGTGAATGTGTTCAGTCAGTGTTCAAACAACTGGTTACGCTCATTTGCAAAAATAATAACTGCCTTCGGGTTTATATTTTATAGGGTTTATATTACAGAGACACCATGACCACAGCAACTGTTATAGAGAAAAACATTTAAATGAGGTGGCAGATTACAGTTCAGAGGATCAGTCCATTATCACCGTGTCAGGGAGCATGGCAGTGGGCAGGCAAACATGGTGCTGGCTACATCTTGATCATTAGGCAACAGGAAGTAGACTGCCTACCACAATGAGCAAAGCTTGAGCAAAACAAAGACCTCAAAGCCCACCCCCACAGTGATATACTTCCACCAACAAGGCAACACTTACTTCAACAAAGCCACACCTCTTAAGAGTCTACCATACTGCATGAGGTTCTGTGTGTGTGTTTGATATTTGCTCTTATGAAGTGGGTGGAAAGGATCCACAGCACACTCACAAGGAGACTTTCCATTGAAAATGCCACCAAGATATCAATGGAAAATGGCGGGAATGAAAAGCAGCCCATTCCTTGTCCCTGGGGAAAGAATATATATATTTTTCTTATCCAAATATCATCAGGCCAAGCCCAGCTTAGCTTCTGAGATCAGGTGGACTGAGCAGGCTCAAGGTGTGGCTTTAGAGCAGGTCTATTGTTTCTGTACTGAAGGTCCATATGGAAGCGCTTGGGTGCAGAAAGTTTTGAAGCTACCCACTCACAACTGACCTCAGTGCCTTTGTACATCCTCTCACCTACAGTCTTCACAGTATGTAGGTGCTGTCAGTGAATCACCTCTAAATTGAAAGATACCTGATCAATGCACAGTTTCAGTGGGCACCATAATCCCATGGGTATATCAATGAAAACATTGCTAAGTTCTCACTCTCTTGATTCACTACAAGTGCAAGTCAAGAGGGAGCATCAGTGACACAAATTTCTAGACCAGATACCATCTCAACTTTCAGAAGTTAGGAACATTCTTGGGGTCTTGTGTCCACTTCTTTTAGCACCAGACCCCCATTTGGCTTAGATCTGTCGAGACCTTGTAGATGCTACCACAGTCTCTTTGAGTTCACATGTGTTTCAGTCAGCTTGTGTCTAAAAAAGACCCAAGTATGTGATTGTCTCTTACAACTCTTCTGCATTTCCTCCATAGAGGCTCCTTGAACCATGTGGGGATGGGATTTGACAGAGACATCCCATATAGGACTTAGTGTTCCAAGGTCTCTCATTCTCTAAACATTGTCCAGTTATAAAACCTCACCCCCAACCCAGAAAGTATCTCCAACTGACAGCTGCTAGCAGAGCAAAAATTAGTTTTCTCCAACAGTTCATGCACACACAAACCAGAACTAAGAACAGACCCCATGCCCCACTGAAAATAACCAAAACAGAACAAACTCAATGACATGTTTCAAGGATTTTTGTTCATAATATTTTTTTCTGATATTTTTTAACTTTACAGATGTTTTCTTATATATTCTGGTGTTTTATTATTGTTTGTATGGAACATCTGTGTGTGTGAATATGTGTGCTTGTATGTGTTTCTTCTTGGCTTTTTTCTGTTTATTTGTTTTGTCCTATTCTGCTTTGTTTTTATTTTATCTTACTATTGTTATTGGATACCTGGTTTTTTTCCAATGAGAGAGAGAAAAGAAGGGTGTAGATTTGGGTGTAAAGGAAGATGTGGGGGATCTGGAAAGAGTTGGGGAAAGGGAAAACAGTAATCAGAATATATTGTGTGAACAAAAATCAATTTTCAATAAAAATAGAGCATTCATGGTGCTAAGAACTGACCAGTTCTAGCAATTTTTCTCTCTCCCAAAGTACAATATTCATGATGGTAGCGGGACCATCACATCCTACCAGTTACAGGAATGCACTTGCCAGATGGCAGAATTGTGGCAGCTGTAATTGTGACTGATATTTTCAAGGTATAAGAGAGGGTGCAGGAAGCTGGATGAATGAAAATAGATAGACAAGTATGCATGGTAAATGCATCAAAATTCAACAGACTCTCATTCTTATTAACAGGTAACATTCTTTCAACAATCTCTCATTAGGTAGCATTCTTATTAACACACAACTTTCATCAATTCTGACAACACCTGAGTTAGTATGTAGCACAGGCTTACTGGCAGTTCCAATTACTATATCTTCATCCATTAGTCAGAACTCTGTCTACC
The DNA here is from genome assembly GCA_030556225.1 of Cricetiscus sungorus. Lineage (NCBI taxonomy): Eukaryota > Metazoa > Chordata > Mammalia > Rodentia > Cricetidae > Cricetiscus > Cricetiscus sungorus. The sequence continues at coordinate 34,644,620 of JANBXA010000588.1, forward strand.
TATTTATCTATCTGTCTGTCTGTCTCTCCGTGTGTATATGTGTATACACAAAGTATATAGTGCTTAACATGTGTACAGGGCCACCTGAGCAAGAATTTTCAATTTTGCTAGCCAGTTCACATCTTTCTTATATTGGCTTAGTTCAATAAACATGAAACTCTGTGCTCAGGCTACGTTCTAGGGAATCAGAGATGAACACAGAATGCTGGCAGGCAGCCAGACACTGCCTCAGAAATTCACTAAGTAAGCATCAGTTGCCAGCAATCCTTTCTTGAGATTTCCTGTAAGTCACTAGAACCTCTCTCTCTCTCTCTCTCTCTCTCTCTCTCTCTCTCTCTCTCTCTCTCTCTCTCTCTCTCTCTCTCTCTCTCTCTCTCTCTACTACTGCTCGAGGGTTGGCATATTACGATCTCCAAGGATTCTATCTACATTTTATAGTTACCAATAATTGTTTTGAAGTATTAAATGACAAATCCTTCATTAATATTTAGAAAAGGGTTTAGTTGGGGCATAGTCACAGGTGTGGGAACATACCACAAATAGTTGATTTGTGCATTAATGCATAAATTAAAGAGTAAATAGTTCCAGGACATCTTACCAACACTGTTCCTAATCAATACCAGTGTCACAGTGATTTCATGATGCTGCTCCTAAATGAATGGAAATTAATATCTTCTTAGAGCTGATGAAAACGCTAGAGCATAATGTATACCAGCATCATCACTAGCCCCATTATGCTAGCCTAACAAAGAATGTAGTAATATAGGTACTCCTCCAAACACACTTGAGAACTGTATGATATCTACCAGAGATACACTCTGGAAAATATACTGTGTTAGGCACTACACAGGTGAAAAGAGAGTTGTTATTCCATGCTTAAAGCTGCTTTTTTAAAAAGTCCTATATTAAATTGTTGTATTTGGTGATGCACATTGACCTATTTGTAACCAAAGCTAAGATCCTTCAGCATTTAAATAGAGACCCTCCCCCATTCACATGACTGATGCCCTTATTAGCAAAGTGCCCACATGTGATTTCACTTCTGCCAAGCTTTTCTGTACTGTGTACTGCTATCCTCAACTCTGTATATCCATCTGAAGCAGCTCCTTCCTCCTAGCCAATCTGCAATCCTTGCTCACTTTTGCTCACCCCAAATTATCTAGGGTTCCCATGCTCATACCTCTTCTTTGGAAAGGCAGTCTGGGAATCAGAACTCTCACCTAACACTAGACAATGTAACAGTCACCCATTTTCACACTATCTTATGGCATTTTGTGTTGGGAGGCTGAAAACTGTTATTTTGATATCTGACCAGGTTGGCTTCTAAAATACATAGATTCTGATTATTCAGAATAAGTTAATCAGTTTCTCGAAAATCCAAGTCTTGTTATCTTCCACAAGCAGTAAACAACACTGTACATCAGTAAATTATGAATACATTTTAAATGTGTATTTTGAAGATTATGAAATGGACAGGCTTTCCTATTCAAACTTTCAAAATTTCTTTTATATTACTATTATAATTTTTAAAGTTTTTCCTGTTTTACATATTGATCCCAGTTCCATCTTCCTCCCACACTCCCATGCTCGCCCAAACCCTTCCCATCCCATTTCCCACCCACTCTCCAGGGAGAGTGAGTCCTTCCATGAGGGATCATTATTTGTAATAGCTAGGCCCTCCCTCCTGTCTCTAGGTTAAGGGAGTATTTCTCCATGGGGAATGTGCTTCCAAAATCCTTTTGGCACCAGGGATACATCCTGGTTTCACTGTCAGAGGTCTGATAGACTGCCAAGAACTTCTGAGAACCACATTCAGGGGGTCTGGGTCAGTCTTATGCTGGTTTCCCAGCTATCAGTCTAGGGTTCATGAGCTCCCCCTTGTTAGGTCAACTGTCTCTGTGGATTTCTTCAGCTTGTTCTTGACCCCTTTGCTCATCACTCATCCCTCTCTGCAACTGGATTCCAGGAGTTCAGCTAAGTGTTTAGCTGTGGATGTCTGTTTCTGTTTCTATCAGCTACTAGATGAAGGCTCTAGAATGGCATATATGGTAATTATCAATCTCATCATCAGGGAAGGACATTTATGGTAGCCTCTCCACTATTGCTCAGATTGTTAGTTGGGGTCATCTTTGTAGGTCTCTGGACATTTCCCTAGTGCCAGATTTCTCTTCAAACTTATAACGGCTCCCTCTATCATAGTATCTCTTTGTTTGCTCTCCTTTATTCCTCCCGACTCAATCTTCCCGGTTCCTCCTCTCCCCTCCTCTTCTCCACTTCTCTCTCTCCTAACTCCCTCTCCACTCACTGCCCACCAGGCCCCTGCTCCCAATATTCTCAGGAGATCTTGTCTCTTTCCCCTTCTGTGGGGATCCTTGTAGGTCTCTCTTAGGGTCCCCTTTGTAGCCTAGCTTCTCTGGCAGTGTAAATTGTAGGCTGGTGATCCTCTGCTCTATGTCTAAAATCCATATATGAGTGAATACATACCATGTTCATCTTTTTGTAACTGGGTTAGCACACTCAGGATGGTTTCTAGTTCCATCCATTTGCTTGTGAATTTCAAGATTCCAATGGCCCCCCACACACTGAGTAGTATTCCATTGTGTAAATGTACCACAATTTCTTTTTTCTATTCTTCAGTTATGGGGCATCTAGGTTGTTTCCAGGGTCTAACTATTACAAATAATGCTATTATGAGCATAGTTGAACAAATGTCTTTGTTGCAGGTATGTGCATCTTATGGGTATATGCCTAAGAGTGGAATTGCCATATCCTATGGTATACTGATTCCCATTTTCCTGAGGAACCACCATATCAATCTTCAAAATGGCTGTACAAGTTTGCACTCCAACCAACAGTGAAGAAGTGTTCCCCTCTCTCCACATCCTCTCCAGCATAAACTGTCATTGGTATTTCTGATTTTAGCCATTCTGACAGGACTAAGATGGTATCTCAGAGTTGCTTTGATTTGTATTTTCCTGATGGCTAAGGATGATGAGCATTTTCTTAAGTGTCTTTCAGCCATTTTTTATTCCTCTATTGAGAATTCTCTATTCAGTTTTGTACCCACTTTTTAATTGGATTATTGGGGTTTGATAGTTTCTTGAGTTCTTTGTATATTTTGGAGATCAGCCCTCAGTCAGATGTGGGGTTGGTGAAGATCTTTTCCTTGTGTGTGGGCTGTCTTTTTGTCTTGTTGACTGTGTTCTTTGCCTTACAGAAACCATCTCAGTTTCAGGAGGACCCATTTATTAATTGTCAATAGCAGTGTCTGTGCTTCTGGTGGTATGTTCAGAAAGCAGTCTACTGTACCAATTTGTTCAAGAGTACCTCCTACTTTCTCTTCTAAGAGGTTCAGTGTGGTTAGATTTATGTTCAGGACTTTGATCCATTTGGACTTAAGTTTTGTGCATAGTGATAGACATGGATCTATCTGCAGTCTTCTACACACCAGCATCCAGTTATGCAAGCACCATATGTTGAAGATGATTTTCTCTTAAAAAGATACCAGAAAATGGAAAGTACTCTTGGATATGTAGGATCAACATAGTAAAAATGGCAATCTTGCCAAAAGCAATCTACAGATTCAATGCAATCCCCATCAAAATCCCACCACAATTTTCCAACCTTGAGAGAATACTATTCAACTTTATATGGAAAACAAAAGACCCAGGATAGAAAAACCAACCCTGTACAATAAAGGAACTTCAGGAGGCTTCACCATCCCTGACTTCAAGCTCTACTATAGAGCTATAGTCCTAAAAACAGCTTGGTATTGGCACAAAAATAGACAGGTAGACCAAAGGAATCAAATTGAAAATCCCAATATTAATCCACACACCTACAAACAGCTGATTTTTGAAAAAACAGATAAAATTATTATCATTTTTATTTAAATTTGAAACAAGCTTGTTTTACATGTCAATCCCAGTTATCTGTTCTTATCTGTTCTTGATTTAATTTTGGTAAGTCATATCTATCCAGAAAATTATCCATTTGGAATACAGGTTTTCAAAGTAAGACCTGAAGATCCTCTGGATTTCTTCAGTGTCCATTTTTATGTCTCCCATTTCATTTCTGATCTTGTTAATTTGCATATTCTCTCTCTGCCTTTTGGTTAGTTTGGATAAAAGTTTATCTCTTTTGTTGATTTTCTCGAAGAACCAACTCTTTGTTATATTGATTCTTTGTTTTGTTTTCCTAGTTTCAACTTCATTTCAGCGCTCAAATTGATTATTTCCTGGTGTCTACTCCCCTGGGTTGAGTTTTCTTCTTTTTGTTCTAGGGCTTTCAGTTGTGCTGCTAATTCTCTAATGTGACTATTCTCCATTTTCTTCATGTGTGCACTTAGTGATATGAACGTTAGTACTGCTTTCAAAGTGTCACATGAGTTTGGGTATGTTGTGTCTTCATTCTCTTTCAATTCTAGGAATTCTTTTTTTTCTTCTTCTTCTTCTTCTTCATTCCTTGACCCAGAAATGGTGCAATTGTGCATTGTTCAATTTCCATGAGTTTGTATAGTTTCTGCAAATTATGTTGTTGTTGAATTCTAATTTTAAAACATAGTGGTCTGATAAGATACAGAGGGTTATTCCAATTTTTTGTGCCTATTGAGGTTTGTTATATTGCTGAGTATGTGGTCAATTTTAGAGAAGTTTCCATTTGGTGCTGAGAAGAGGTGTGTTCTTTTGTGTTTGAATGGAATGTTCTATAAATATCTGTTAGACCCTATTTGGGTCATAACTTCTATTAGTTCCTTTGCTGCTTTGTTGCATTTCTGTCTGGTGAACCTGTCTAGTGCTGAGAGTGAGGTATAGAAATCTCCCGCTATAAGTGTATGAAGTTTTATGTGCAATATGAATTTTAGTAACATTTCTTTTATGAATGTTGGTGCCTTTGTACTGGGCACATAGATGTTCAGAGTTGACACTACATCTTGATAGGTTTCTCCTGTGATGAATAAAAAATGCTCTTCTTCATCTTTTTTGATTGATTTTACTTTGAAGTCTAATTTGTTAGATATTGGGATTGATTCACCCACTTGTTTCTTGGGTCCATTTGATTGGAAAATCTTTTCCCAGCTCATAACTCTGAGGTAAGGTCTGTCTTTGATGTTGAGGTGTGTTTCTTGTATGCAGCAGAAGGATGGATTCTTTCTTTATACCCATTCTATTAGTTTGTGTCTTTTTATAGGTGAGTTAAAACCATTGATATTGAGGGATATTAATGACTATTGGTTGTTAATTTTTGTTTGTTTTGGATTTGGTGGTGGTGGTGGTATTATATGTGGATTTCCTCCATTTTTCTTTTGGTTGTTGGTAAAGTGGGATTGTCTATTGCCTATGTTTTGTGGGTGTAGTTGACTTCCTTGGGTTGGAGTTTTCTTTCCAGAATGTTCTGTAGGGATGGATTAGTTGATAAATATTGTTTAAATCTGGTTTTTAATTGGAATTTCTTGGTTTCTCCATCTATAGTGATTAACAGGTTTGCTGGGTATAGTAGTCTAGGATGACATCTGTGGTCTTTTAGTGTTGGTAGAATATCTATCCAGGACCTTCTGGCTTTCAAAGTTTCCATGGAGACATCAGTTGTAATTCTGATAGGTTTGCTTTTAATATGTTACTTGACCTTTTTCTTTTGCTGCTCTTAATATTCTTTCTTCATTCTGTTTTGATTATTATGTGGTGAAAGAACTTTTTGTGATCCTCTCTATTTGGTGTTCTTGTTAGCTTCTTGTACTTTCATTGGCATGTCTTTCTTTAGGTTGGACAAGTTTTCTTCTATGGTTTTGTTGAATATATTTTCTGTACCTTTGAGTTATGTTTCTTCACCTTCTTCTATACCTATTATTCTTAGGTTTGGCCTTTTCATGGTATCCCATATTTCCCAGATATTTTCTGTTAGGGATTGGATTTAAGATTTTCTTTGGTTGATTAATTTATTTCTCCTAGTATATCATCAACCCCTGAGATTCTCTCTTCCATCTCTTGTATTCTGTTGGTTATGCTTGTATTTGTAGTTCCTGATCATTTACCCAGCTTTTCTATTTCCAGCAATCCCTCAGTTTGTGCTTTCTTTGTTGTCTCTATTTTAGTTTTCAGATCATGAACTGTTTGAATTGTTCCCTTCAGCTGTTTGATTGGTTTTTTTTTTCTTGGCTTTTCTTACTTTCTTTAAGAGATTTGTTGATTTCTTGCATTTTTGTTTATTTGTTTGTTTGTTCTTCCATTTCTCTTTAAAAGATTTTTTCATTTTCTCTTTCAGGTTCTCTATCATCTTTATTATGTTGTTTTTAGGGTTTTTTTTCTGTTTCATCTATGTTCAGGTGTTCATGTCTTGCTGGTATGGAGTCCCTAGACTCTGTGGGTGTCATATTGATCTTTTTGTTGTTGACTGTGTTCTTATACTGTTGGCTACTCATTCCCTTCCAGTGAGTACTGGTGGGGTCTCTCCCTCTCCTGGTGGGTACGGGAACATGGTTCTCTTCTGGTGGGTACAATCAGATCCAATACTCTGATGGCTCTCCTCTTCCAGTGGGTGGAAGTAGGGCTAGGGTGCTGGCAGACTCTGGATGGGCTGGTCAGCTGGGACAGGTTACCCTTGTACCTTCCCTAGGCCTCAGTGGGCTCCAAGCAGGGCACCAGAAGGCAGGCCAGAAAGCAGCCCAAGTTTATCTCCTACCATGGTTGGAGGTAGAACCAGGATTTTGGCAGACTCTGGGCAGGCCAATCTGCCTGAATGGGCTCCCCAGTGCACATGTCCAAACCTTCAACATTTCTTGAATGAGATCCTAAAAAATCATAATTTTAAAGAATAATTGGGATTTTTTTAAACTGAGAACTAGGAACACCATTTTAGCATAATACCTAGGAGTGTCCATCTGTAGGTTGGTAGGAGTTTGAAAGGTTATTCAATTTTTGGAAGGGGACATTCAACCAGGAAATTGTCTGAGACAGTTGTGCAAATGCACAGACAAAGAATTGTGTTGAAAATACATTATTTTATCTCAAAATAAGCAAAGCTACCACCTGTACCCTACAATAAGAGAGAAAATATTCTCAACCATTAGTACTGGGCATTCAAAACAATCTTTCATACCACATTTATCTAGCCAGCACTGGGGTTCTTTCTGGATATATGCATTATATATTTTTTCAGAACTTCATACATATATACAATGAAATATGATATGTTCACTCCCATTTCCCCCTCCAAATGTCTCAATACCCCCAAATAACACATATAACTTACTATTGTTACTTTGCTAAATGGCCATATTGTTGAATCACCCTAGTCAGAATGATGAGAATAAGAAATGAGTGCTCAGCCTTACCTGAAGCATCTGCATCAATGCCATCAAGGACATATTGCAGAAAAGGCTGTGGAAAGAGTGTAGAGTTGGAAGAAGGGGAGGAATAAATGGTTGTCTTATGGGCAGGACAGGGCTTTCACACTCATACACTCACAGCAGCTGTAGTCACCATCACAAGACCTACAAGAAATCAAACCAACCAAAATCCCTGTGGATGTGGGGTAGGTAATTTCCAGGTCCCACCCATTCCTAAGAAGATTATGGCAGTTGTTGGCAGCTAGGAAGAAAAAAAAAAACCACGCCTCAGGATGTATTTATGACATTTTTACAACCATCAACAGTTATAAATTTTATAATCAATATAGAACTCTTCTTTAGAATATAAGTTTAATATAAGAAAATGTTAGATAGTTATTTATTCTAGTCAGGTATTAGAGAATTCTGAATTTCCCTATTTTAAAGCTAAATGAGAAGAACATTATCTAAATGAAATCACTAAGTACTTAATATCTGAAGATCATTTGAGGACTGAAGAAATGGAAAAATGGTGAGGGAATCAGAGAAGACCCTGTATGCTACAGTGTGTAGAATAGCAAATAACTGACACATTAATGTAGTTAAGAAATTTACTCACCACACTACTAAATGTAGGGTACAAGTGGAGTGTATATAACATTCCCAGAGTGAGGGGATATAATTCTCTTGTTTGTTTACTCTCTGTCTTGTTATTTGCTGTTACATATCAAAATTCATAATACCCTCTACCTAGATATTAATGAAGCTAGCTCCTTTTAAGCCCCAATAGTGGGAACATTCCTAAAGGTAGCTATATTTTACTAGCAAGAAGACTGCTTAACAAATAACATATTGCATTAGGGGGAAAAACAAAATCAACAATGAGGATGCCAAATTACTGAATGGCTGATGTAGTTAGTGTATTAGAAGCCAAAAATATGCTAGAAATTTGTATCTGTGCCCAGAGCTACATTTAAGTGAAAGAATCATCACTTCCACTTTGAAGAAAAAGCTTCTAAATCAGCAAACCAAAGGAAGTCAGCTGAACCTTTCTCTAAATATTTGGCAACCAACACATTTAGTAATATTTTGAACACACACAATGCCACTTTTCCAAGGTTCCCAAAATATTTTGCCAACATCTAATCAGCTTCAGAGTAGCTTGAGTAAACAAATACAGAATTATTACTATTCCATAGGGATGATGACCTTTGCTCACAGAAATCAAATGTGAAGAAGGCTAGGGCTAGAGCCTCCTCAACAACCCCTGCTCCATGCTGTCCTGGATCGTTGCCTATTTTGAGTGCCTTCTCTAAAATAGAAACTGCTTTTCCTACTTGAGACTTCCCTGTAAAGGTAAAAGAGCAAACCTAGGCTTCTCTAGCTGCCACAATATTGATCCAAAGGTGAATTTAAGGACATTTTCTACTGAAGCAGAATATGGCTGCCTTTAAAGATATTAATTACTACTCATAATTATGGACTTTGTAACTAACTCATGCTTCCAGAAACACTCACAGTTCCTCAGAACTTTCTAGAGTGTAGAAGAAATGATTGGCAGGCTCTTTTCAATGATTGAGTTAAAGGAGCATTTCAAAAATTCTTTCAAGGCTAGGAATATAGTTCATCTGGTAAAGTAGTACTGGCCTTTGTGCATAAAGTTATGAGTTTGATGCCCTGAACTTCACAATCCTGTTATAGTGGTATATTGTAAATCCAGCCTCCAAGAATATTGAAGTTCAAGATTGTCCTTGGCAACATAGCAAAGTCAAGTCCATCATGGGCTATACAAGACCTCAAAAGAAAATTACTCAAAATGAAATCCCTCCCCACACCTCATGAAAGCCAGTGAAGAAAATGACTATGAAAAACACCCACACTTCCCCTGCAAACACCTCAGATGTCCTTGTCCCTGGTGTCTGCTGGATCCTCTTGTGACTACAGGAGCTCACTGAAGCTCATTCCATTTTGTATCTAAGACACTGTATCTTTCCAGTGCTCGCCCAAAGATAGCCAACAACGTACGATGCCTGATTTGTCTGGTTCAAACCTCACCCCAGTAACTTCCACTCAGCTTACAGAGTTAAAGCTACCTAAGTAATTTGTCTACCTTTGTCTTACTTAAGGTAGATTAATTACTTATAATTCAATGTTAATTTAGTAATGTGTCCTCCCCAGCTCTCCTGCTCTAACATATTACAATATACCAGCACATTTGTATACTTGTGTTTAGGAGCTATTGTCTTAATATTCTGATACTATTTTCGTTTTCAAGCATTTGATGTATGGCTTCAAAGTGACAAAACCTTGCATCTAAAGTTTTGCTCCCTCTAAAGTGAATTCATGAGCATTAATCACTACACTTGAAGTATAGAGGATCAGTTTATTAATCAGGTTTGGAGATTGATCCAATATATTACCTGAACTTCAGGCTATAATTCTCATAAAAGGTGAGCTGGTAACCCAGGCTAGGTCCATTCTAACATGTATTGACCAAACATGACCCTTTTCCCCAAGTCCATTTCTAATATCACAATAGCACCGTCATTATTTTAAACTTAGTATATCTTTTGCCATTTCTCTCTTAATACATTTTATTTTAAAATCACCTGTTTCTGAGTCTCTCTCTCCATCCCCCATTCCATCCCTCTGAACTCCAAAATGTTGGTTTTAAAACAGTGTCTCATGTAGCTAAGACTGGCATTGACCTCACTATGTGGTTGACCTTGAACTTTGGATTCTCCTGTCTTTATCTCCCTGTGTCAGGATTACAGGCTTCTACTACCATACCCTGTTCACATGGTGGGAACTCAGCCTCCTGAACACTAGGTAGGCAATGTCCCTGCAGAGCTACATTCACAGCCTTCTGTTTTCTTATCTCTAAAGGCCCAGGGCTATGTCTGGAACATCCTAAAAGCTCAGAAGATATATGCAGACAGACACACTAACTGTGAGAATAAAAGATTAAATAATTGAATAACATGTTTAATAGCTACATATGTACAAACTACATGGCAACTCAGAGTGTTTTCTCATAACTACTGCCAAAACTTGCATAATATTTAAGGAAAATGATCAATTCACAGTGTAGGGAAAGTGAACTTTGAATTGCAGATAACACATGTTTAGCAAGTATGGTAGCTCTTGCTTCAGAAACATCTTCATTCAAAATATGAAATGGATGTAAAGTTTATTCTCTTTGTCTTGTGCTGCATTCCTCACAGGCTAGAGAATTTGAAACAAGTATCTATATCTATAAGCAGGATAATATACCCTGTATTTTGTAGAGATTAGAAGAATACAAAGTAAAAAGAGAAGAGAAGAGGGGAGGAAACCAGAGGAGAAAAAGTGAGGGGAGGGAAGAGAAAGGGAGAGGCAGAGAGAATCAAAAATCTAAAAGTTACTTTGTCTCCAAGCACATAACACTAGAAATAAAATAAAGTAAAACAATACCAGAGATGCCAAGTTAAGCATGTAGCAGCAGTTTTCTTCACAAAAAGAAAAGTTCACCATCTGACTATAGAAACAACTAAAATAGCTCTGAAGCGGGTTCAGCTTAAATCCTGCTCTAAGGCCTGAGCCAAAGGCAATGGAGGTGTTGCTGTCAGGTCTGTGTTCAGGTTCATTACACTTGTTTTGTAATTTTCTGATTCTTGGATAATAGTACTGAGGCTTGTATTCGCTCTGGGTATTAAACAAAAGCCCTTGTTATTTGTTCCCATGGCTACATGCTCAGCCTTGTGTTGGTTTTTTATTGAAATGTGATGATAGCTAATTTCCTATGTAATCTTGTCACACAAGAGAAAAGCATATGAATCTGTAGGCTGAATCAGGAAGGTTGAATTCACCCACGTGAATCTGACCCACTAAGGGCCTGACCAGGATAAAAAGGCAATGCAACACACATTTTCTCTCTGCCCCATCCATTTCCTTGTGTCCTTAGATATCAGTGTATTACAAGCACTTTCCTGCCAGACTGGTCCCAGAGCCACATCAGCACCAAATAACACACAGAGATGCTCTATTAGTTTTAAAGCTGTTGGCCTGTAACTAGCATTTCTTATTGGCTAGCTCTATCTTAAATATTAACTCATAATTACTAATATATGTATTTCTACATGGGCTTATCTTACAGTGAATGCCAGACCCATGCATCCTCTTCTCCTGAGATCACATTGCAACTCTTCTCTCCTACATCTCCCAGAATCCCACTTGTCTCCTAGTCCTGCCTATCTTGCTTCCCTATTGGCCAACAGTGCTTTATTCATTAACCAATAAGAGAAACATTTACAGGATGACATCTCCCATCATTGGTGTTCTGCGTTCTGGAGCTTTTAAACTTGGGCTGATACTTAGGTCTCAGCTACTCTGGTTCTCAGACCTTTCGAGCCTGACTGGGTCATACCACCACAATCCCTAGTTCACCAGCTCACAGATGGCAGAATATGGGATATCTGAGCCTCTACAGTATACATGCCAATCTCATAATAAACCCATAATAAACTCCCTTCATATGAACCATCTACAGTCTGTACATTGATGATAGTTCTAACAAATTAATACAGAAAGGCATGGTCTTCCAGTTCCAATATTGCAGACTATCATTTATGGTGGCAGTTTAAAAGAAAATGGTACCCAAAAGGAGTGACTAGGAGGTGTGGCTTTGTTGGAGCAAGAGTGGTATTATTAGAGGAAGTGTGTCACTGTGGGCCTGGGCTTTGAGGTCTACTTCTCTTAAGCAACACCAATGTCTCAGTTCACTTCCTTTTGCCTGCAAGTCAAGATGAAGGACATTATGCTACTTCTCTGGTGCCATGTCTACCTCCATGCCACAAAACTCCCAGCTACTATACTCCTGCCACGATAACAATGAACTATATTTCTGAAATGTAAGCTGCCATGTGAATTAAATATTTTCCTTTATAAAAATTACCATAGTCATAGTATCTCTTCACAGTAATAGAAACCCAAAGACAGTGATCTTCCCTTGTTTTGGTGGGCAGTGACAGTGAGACACAGCTACCAGGCAGCACAACCAAAGGACAGGAAAGCAACTAGCACTCTACTGTAATTCGTTCTGTGGTAAGCTAGCATGCTCCATAGGTAAGGTAAGAAATCATGCATTTGTGACTTCCAATGTTTTCAAACCGTTAAGAATTTGTAAGGCTGTAGCCCTGTTCTAAACTAAGGGGTATTTCATTTCATTGTAGATTTATCTCCATGTGCTCCATGACACTGTCCCACTTCTTATCAACAAATTTCCCCTTTTCTATTGCCTCTGGCAATCACTATTCCACTCTTGTCATTGTAACTTCACTTACTTTATGCACAAGTATGAGATGAGTCACACACTGTTTGTTTTTTGTGATGTTTTTTTTCAACTTTGTACTATGACTTTGAGGTTCATCCATGTTGTAGCTTGCATGAGAATTTAATTTATTAAGGCTAAAATTACCCCCTCTTACAGACACATGTTTTCTTTATCTAGTCATTTGATGATGAACCATTTGATTCTTTTTTAATTTATAATACCTTTTATTTTGAATAATATAATCACATTTTCTCTTCTCCCTTTTCCTCCCTCCAAGACCTCCCATGCACACTCTCTCAAATTCATGGCCTCCTTTTCTTTAATTGTTGTAACATATATACTTATATGTATACATATCAACATGGCTGCCTAAACAAGACCTGAACAATGGCAATGCCAATGGGCATGCTAATATGAGAGGGGCAAAGCTCACAGGGCCTCAATACTAGATGAAGAACTATGGGCAACTGGGGAACATTAAGGTGCTGGGGAAATGGTCTTCCACAGGGAAAAGCCCGACCCCTGTTTCTCCAACAGCAAGTGGTAAGCCCTGAACTTATAGGACTTTTACCAGGCTATAAATAAAGAAACTGAAATGCTGAGGACATCTTACTCTTTCCCTAAAGAATTTAGTTCTGAGAGGGAAGGGACTGAAGGGCTAGGACAATAAAAGTAGTTAATGCCACTCACCTACTTACTAAAGAGTTCTGGTTGGGTTTCAGAAGATTATTGTAGCAGCTAAGTTTAAAGGACATGGGAAAAAATAGAGAGCCATCTGCTGAGGGGAACTTTCTTTGTGTTGATCTTCTACTTTCTCTGGGTGACTGGTTTAAGGGGGGCTAATGCAACCATCTGAACATGCTGTTTTACATCAAGCTGCTTAGTCCTTTCTTCTCAAGTCCTTGACCCATATAACAAAAGATGTGACTTCCAAATTCAGTGAAGGTTGAGATTGGAGGGGAGAGGAGATGGCAATCTCAGCTCTGACTCGGATTTCTGTGCTGCTCTATGGCTGAAACTGTAAGAGAGAACTTCATATAACACCTCCCTGTTCATGGGACCTCAGAAGCATCGTTGTGTGGGAAGGAACCTTGAGATGTTATTTGCTAAACAAATTTGCTCTTCCTAAACATTCTGAAGCAAAACTCAAAACAGGTTGATAACAAAGGGGCTTTTTTTATTGTCAATGTGTTTGTAATGATCTCATAAATGTTATAAAGATCACTTGAACCTGTACACAAAAACAGTTGTATCCCTTGTTCCCTGAGTGATGTCACTTCCAGTCAAGGTATCAATAGACCTGGTGTGCTGTCTCCACCTTGGTCTGGTGTTTGTAGCCCTCTTCACTTCATGCTCCTGTGATCTAATTAATTGGCGTGCTAATGAACATCTCTTTAAGCTAGCCCACAAGGAACTCAAACACCAAACATCCAAAATGGAAGCCATCTTTCAGTCTAATATTTCTCTGCCTCTCTCTTCTATCCATGTGCACCAAACCATGTCTTTCTCAGGTCAGAAGCCAGTCAGTTCTCAATAACCTCTCTCAGTGTTCATGCTCAGTCATCGAATAGTGTCAGTCTTTCATGGAAGGAATCAAAACTTTGATGTCTGTTTCGTTCTCTCTCAGAGCATCAATATTGTATGCTTTCCAGTTATTCCTGTCTGTCAAGTAAACCATAAACTCATTGAGACCAGACATTTCTGCTTTTTTACCAGAGTTCAGTACAATGGTTGGCCTACAGGAATAGTTAATGAATGAGTGAATGAATCCAGTCAAATGTCAGTCATCTCACATATCCTTCTGAGGTTAGCTATTTGGTTAGGCAGGTTCACAAAATGGGGAAAATAACCACTAGGACAAATTCACTGTCATGGATTTCTGTCACAGTTCTCTGCCTTCCTAGATTTCAAAGCTACAGAGGCCAAATCCCAACCTGCCAACAGAGCCCAGGCCTGGAAGCTGTGAAGAGCATCTGAGAGTGTGGTTACTAAAAGTAGAAAAAAAACTTATGTCAAAAGAGTATATAAGATACTGTAGCCAGGAACACACAAAGGTCTATCTGTGTCAAGGAGGCTGGCCCAACTAGTCCACATCATGAGAGGAGCATGAACATTGACTGGTAATGATCAGTAAAGAAACAAAAACACCTTGCCATGTTCTCAATCTATCTCAGAGTCAAAAAAGAGAAAATGATGAAGCTAAAGCCTGCAATGGTGAAGATTTCATATGAAAAGAATTACATGTCAGAATGTCTGGAATAAAGTTTTGACAGATACAACTAAAAACATATGGAATCATATTCTGATGTGGTTAATGATCAATAAGGCAAAGTGTATGTTCTTGGATAAAAGTATAGTTTATGTTGATAGTATTATAATTTGAAAATGTACAAAATGGCTGTAATAAAAGGAATGGAGGAGGGGAGAGAAAAAAGGTGAAGGGAGGGAGAGTAAAGAGGAGAGGGGAAGTGAGAATGAAGTAAAAGAATGAGAAAGGGAAGAGGAGGGGAAAGAGAGGGAAGTAAATGAATGGGGAAGGGGAACAGAAAAAGGGAGGAAGGGGAAGGGGACCATACTTAGAATATTCATCATATATGATGCAAAGCTCTCTTGTGTAAGGTAAAATTATATTAGTGTGTCTTACATTTTGGCATGTGATAGATATTTCACACATTGTATAATTATACTTTTATGTAGCCAAATAAATATCTTTAATACAAGTTTATCTAAGGGTCCTGTCTCTCTTGGTCTTGTGCAGGTCTTGTGCAAACAGCCACATCTGCTATAGACTCACATGTACAACAGTCCTGCATATCCAGAACATGCTGGAAAGATGTGGGTAAAAGGGAATCTTCATGCATTGTTGGTAAGAATGCAAACTTGTACAGCTACTATAGAAATCAGTATGGAGGTTCCTTACAAAACAATATAACACAGTTATACCACTCCTGGGTATACATCCAGGTCTCTGACTACTACAGATATACATGATCATCCATGTTCACTGATTTTCTACTCACAATAATTAGGATGTGCAATCAGCCTCAATGTCCATCAACTGATGAATGCAATATATATGTACAATGGAATCTCATTTAGCTGTAAAGAAAAAAATGAACTTTTCAGTTATGATGATGGAAAACACTGTGATGTCCTTGGATCTATAATAATAGTGATGGTATATTCTCACTCACATGGACCCTAGCATTGAGTATTTAGGTTCATGTGTTTAGCTTGGAGTATTTAGAGAATTCTGGAAACACAAAGATGCCTTTAGTAGGGAGAGAAAAGATCTTAAAGAAGGGAAGATAATAAATCAATTTTTTCTAGCCAGGTCTCTCAATAAACCTGGAGCTCACCAATTAGGCTCAGTTGACTTGGCAGTCGATTCCAGGGATCCACCTGTTTTTCCAAGCATTGTGGTTGCAGATTGCATCCCACATGGCTCTTATGTAATGCTGAGAGTAGAACTCTAGTCCTTGTGGTTCCATAACCAGCACTTTACCAACAGAGCCATATCCCAGCCCCTGCTCCAGCTTTCTGTGTCATTTCCATCCCCACCTATGTATAAATGTGTATTCCTTCCTAATTTACATCCTTGGTTTTGTTAAGTCATTTACAAAGTATTAACTACATACTATACTATGTTCCAATTCCCTGATATAGCAGTTTATTTAATTCTCATAGCTATTCTGTGGGACACTTTAACTCTTATCCCATTTCTATCTAAGAAAGAAAAGCCTAGGCATCCAAATCCTCAATACTTTGCCCTAAAGAGTAATCTCCTTGACCGAACAAAGTACAAAGTACAAAGCTCATGGAGAGGGTGTACAAAGGGCACATATACAGGGTTCCAAGTCATATACTACACTTACAGAGCATGGGTTTAGAGAAGGAGCAATGTTCCTTCTCCATAAATCAGGGCCTCACGGAAAGCTGCACGTTGATCTAGCCTTCAAAACCTGTATCCATGACTCAGGGATCGTGGAAAAGGGGATGGAAAGATAATAAAAGCCAGAAAACCAGGACATCTTCAGTAAACTCTCTATTCTAGTAGTGACTACATAAACAAGACCAGACCAATGTTAATATCACATATCAGTGTGAAAGGAGAGGTCCCACTTCTAAACAAAGAACTATTGGAAACTAGTGATTTCTGGAAGAAGAAACTGACTCTTCCAGAGTTGAGACCCCCTCATTGATTATCCAGTGCACATTAGTCAGCCCTGAAACCACATACACACAAACAGAAGAAACAGTCTTAGCAGCTGTATTTATATATTTGTGCATACACAAACATAAATGTGTATGTGTGTGTGTGTGTGATAATAAGCTAAGAAAAAAGCTGTCAACTTAAAAATGAGGGGGAACGTGGAAGGGGTTGGAAAAAGGGTAGCTTAAAGGGTATAGGAGGAAAGGGTGGTGCTATAACTCTATTTCAATTAAAAAACATACTTTTGAAAAGAGATATGGTTAACATATTTACTTTCAAAATACAAATCTCACATACTGACAGAAAGAAAAAAATAATCTTCAATTATCTGTGAAGAAAATAAAAAGGAGAAATCTCTATTGAAAACTGAAGCAGCCTACTATTTAAAGTGCTACTGAAGAACAAAGGAATAGCCAAATTAAGCCTGGTAAAAATGTGGCCAATACACTGACCGTCCCCATCACCTGCAGTCGGAATCTATCTTAGGGCAATATATAGAGGCCAAACTAACACTGAACGAGCAGCCACAAAGAATAAGCCTTCTTGATTGACCCTGGTCTCACCCTTTGGAGAGTTAAGTTCCGCTCAAATGAAGAAAGAAAAGCTAATGTACAGACACTGAAAAGACATGTGAAGTACAAGAAGTAAACAGTGTGGTCTAGCCAAACAGAGGGTGAATTATCATTAGATGCAACCTAACCGCTCACCGGGCCTCTAGGTACCCTAACATTTCCACCTCATTGCTTAATTTTAAGTACCAGAAAGTAGGCCTACCCTAAGGAATGAAGCAGCCTGCTTTTAAAAACTGCCAGGACACCATCTACCTTTTAATGAATATAACCTCATTAATGTTAAGCAAGCCTTGATTTCAAAATTCCAACCCCCTGTGTGAAGGGAGCCCTTCAGTCATCAGATTCTAACACTTGGTATAACTAACAATTTGCCACTAGAGAGTAGTTCACTTCTTGGGGAAAGATGAAAATGCCCAGGCTAGTACCAAAGGAGAGTCCTGAGATGGAGAAAAGGACAATTGTGAAGGTAAGGAAGGCTTTGTGGCTCTCCAGCTCACTGTATCACCTGCATGGAGGTCCAGGGCTGGGATAAGGAAGTAACAAATGAGCAGCTTTTGTTGTTTTTATTTGCATGTGTACATGCATGTTTTTATGGACTGGAAAGTGGTCAATGTAATTTGTGGGTGTGGTATATGCATATATGGCTATGCATGTGGTAGTGTGCTTGTGTGGTGTATATGAATATGTATGCACCCATACACACTCACTCAGAGACCAGTGAAGTCCCTCTCCACATTATTCACTTGGGACAGGATCTCTCACTGAACCTGGAGGTAGGCTGATGGCAACAAGCCCAGCCCTGTTGATCCTCCTGTCTCTATTCCCACAGCTCAAGGGTTCCGCTCTGGGGTTTCTAGTCCATGGGCAGCTAGCTACGGCTCTCTACATGGACGTGGGAGATTTGAATTCAAGTACTCCAATCCTCATGTTTGCACAGGAAACCGTCTTATGTACCAGGCCATTCTCCTAAGCCACTAATGAGCACATTTTAATCAAGAAACAGTTCTACTGATAGAGAAGTACCTCTTTGCCAAAACAAACAAAAAAGAAGCCTCTTTGCTCTTCACTTTTCCTGCCTCTCCAATACCTCTTCATTCAACTTAGTGGTATTAGAAGCCCTGGTGTGCCATACAGTATATACTTTTGTCCAATTAGCTCTACTTGAAAATGTTCATTACAATGAGTCATCCATCTGGTTCAAGGCCTCTGGTTTTTGGTACACCATCATCACTTGACCCTCACTGAAACTCCTGATGTCCTGTAGCCACCCCAGTCATAGAGATCCTTCAGCAAGAGTTCCACAGGACCAGTCTCTTCATGTGCTCCAGCAGGACATAGAAAAAGTAGATGCTAGGATGGGTGAACTCAAGGCACTGGATGTAGGCCTGGCTGACAGGTGAACTGGTTAGTCTGGGTCACTGGGGCTGGCCCCTTCAGGTGAGGGATAGAACCAGATTTTCTATGCCCACACCATCAAGGCCAGTTCTCCTATGCCCATGGTAAGGGTGGAGCTATCTCTCCTGAGTCAGGGTAGAGGCGGCTCTCCTGTAGCAGTCAGGACCAGGTCTCTTGTTGCAGAATCCAGTGATGATCAGGGCCAGCGAAGGGTGGGGCTGACTCAGCATCGCCCTTTGATTTCATCACACATGGTTGCTATGACCCTCTGTAGTGACATGGGCCACAGGCATCAACACAGACACCAGCTGCAGTAGGACCATGACCTCAGGCATGGTCCTCCGCAGTAGTTTGGGCCTGGATGATACCATGGTTCCAGATGACAGCACATCCCTCTCAAATCATCATGGCTCTGGCATCAGCATGGCCCTCAGACACAAACAATGCCACAGGTTGCAGCCCAGACCCGGGGTATCCATGTAGCTTTTGGTGGAAACACAGGCTTCGGACTTCAACACAGACCCCAGATGTAGTAGGATCACAAACCCAGAATGGTTCTGAGTGGCAGCAACTGGGCCTGGATGACAACATTGATCCAGGTGGTCACACAGGCCACTCAGATCGGCATGACCCCAGAGGCAGTATAACCCTAGGACACCAACATGGCCACAGGTGGTGGCCCAGACCTCAGGCATCAGCATGCCATCAATGGTAACAGGAGCTATGGACAACCACACAGACCCTAGCTGCAATAGTGTCACGGACCTAGACATGGTCCTCAGCTGCAGCTTTAGCCCTGGTAGCACCATGGTACCAGGAAGCAATATAGGTCACTCAGATCTGTATGGCCCTGGCTGCAGCATGACCCTCACACTTCAAAGGGGACAAGTGATAGCCAGATCCTGGGCTTCTGCGTGGCCTTTGGTGACAACACTCACTTTTCCTTCTTATAGAACTCCTTCAGCTTGGAGATTCTTCTGTGGGTTCATGAAGGAGTCATTATCTCAGGCGGGCTGGAGTTATAGCAAAAGTTCTGTGAGCACTGATGTCAAAGTAGCTAACACCATGGGTAAGAAAACACAGGCGCATTCTCTAAGAGCAAGGGAAAAGGAGAGAGCTGGGGTGGTTTACACACTTGGCAAGCACCTGCTTGGCTGCAAAGTAGATTGGAATGGAGATTTAGGCAGAAAGCGTTGTGCAAGGAAGCTACAACTGGGATGTTCGGTCCTGTGCTTAGGGAGTCCTTTATAAACTCATTTACAAGAAGGAGGGTGGAAGCCCTTGGGAGGGAGGGAGGGAGGGAGGGAGGGAGGGAGGGAGGGAGGGGAGGAGGGAGGGAGGGAGGGAGAGGAGGAGGAGGGAGGGAGGAGGAGGGAGGGAGGGAGGGAGAGGAGGGAGGGGAGGGAGGAGGGAGGGAGGGAGGGAGGGAGAGAGGGAGGGAGGGAGGGAGGAGGGAGGGAGGGAGGGAGGGAGGAGGAGGGAGGGAGGGAGGGAGGAGGAGGGAGGGAGAGGAGGGAGGAGGAGGGAGGGAGGGAGGAGGAGGAGGGAGGGAGGGAGGGAGGAGGGAGGGAGGGAGGGAGGGAGGAGGGAGGGAGGGAGGGAGGGAGGGAGGGAGGGAGGGAGAGGAAGGGAGGGAGGAAGGGAGGCAAGTAGAGTTCAGAGTTCATTGTCAGTTGTCATTCCTCCAGAGCCAACCACCTTGGTTTTTGACACAGTGTCTCTCGTTGGGATCCTGGAACCTAGAGATTGACCTGATTGGCTGACAAATGGGCCCCAGATATCTTCCTATCTCACCAGTCCCAATGCTGGGATTACAAGCACACAACCCCATGTTCAGTTTTTATGTAGGTGCTATGAATCAAACTCAAGTTCTCATGCTGACCTATCATGCAATTTACAAGCTCAGCTCTCTCCAGAGCTGGGGGCTGTCACATTCACTCTTTCATTAATCTGGGGGTGGTCTTCCTATGGTAGAACAGGCACACAGAGAGATCCTCCGTGCAGCTTCCCTGATGCCACAGTTTTTCAGCTACCAGCTGGCTTGGGGAAGATGAAGAGTGTAACTCCCCCTCCTCATTTCAAATGGGTCTACATGTTGGTCCTGTAAGCTAACTCAAGCAGAACTGGGGAGCATTTGCAGTGTGACACATCTAGAGTTCTGGTGATTAAAAGTATCTCTTTCAAGCCTCAGGCATCAGGCAGCTTGCCTGTGAAGTTTGCATTTTAAGAACCTCAGATCTCAGCTTAATTAAGAGCATCGCTGCTCTCGGAGCAATCTGGTGACAGAAAAGCAGGTGAGCAGAAAACATGCACACATGCGGCTCTACTAGGCAAGCTGGGGTTCTATTTCTTCAAGGCACGCATTTAAGAAGAAACTTTTCTTTCACAGAGGGGTACAGACACTGTCAGGGAGTGAATCAGGACCAGAGAAGGAACCAGGAATCCAGAGGGCACAGGCTTCCCAGAAATCATACACATGGGTAAAACGACAAAGGATGGATTTATGACATGGTAATCAGCAAGTGTGCAATGGTCAGTTCCTTCACAAGTATAGTCAAAGAGTGGACAGAATGCCCTGGTGCCAGTATATCCAGCATGCAAGTAGCTCTAAAAGTAAGTGGAAAGAAAATATGTGTTAAATGTGACAAGGGAAAATACTCACTATTGGCAAGGCACAATCACTAATTAGTAGCCACCACAGCTCTTATGTGTGTGATGGGAACTAGATTGTGACTCCCCACAATATGTTGTGAGGTCTAACCCCCAGTGTACCAGGATGTACTTGGACATAGGACCTGTAAAAAAGGAAGAAAGTTCACCTGAATATATCCACAAGACAGGCATGCTTCTCAGAAGAGATGAGGACACAGACACACACAAAGGAGATGTGGAGAAGACAGACACAAAAAGGTCAAGCATAGAAAGAAAGCTTATCAAAAAAGCAATCCTGCCAACACATTGATCTTGGACCTCTAGACTTCAAAGTGATCCTTTTTGAGATCAGATGCCTGTTGTTCAAGCTAACCCATTTGAGGTACTGGTTTGGAGCCCAAGTCTCAACACCACTAAGTCTCACACCTTTAGCCCCAAGACATACAAAGAAAATCTTTGAAAAATTCTTGTGGTTAGAAGGTTAGAGCTTCCTTCCTGCTGGGGTGTAGCAGGCAATAGTGAGAGATCCAATCCACTAACTCAACAAGTCCACCAGTGGAAACAACCAAAGCAATAGCCAACTCCCTGCCTCTTTGACACCTGACACTCCAGAACCCTCCAGAATGCTGGGCAGGAAGCCCATTGCCCCAGAGCAATGCAATTACTTCTGTCTGCCATAGTGAATCCTGGCCTGGCTGTTCATCCAAATGTGTTAGGTTCAGTTAACCAAATGACATTCCAGCTACTAGGAATGAAGCCTGGCTCATCTGGAGCTTCAAGATAGGAAAGGGAGGAGGAAAACAATGGGTTAAAATTTTGTTGCTTCGTAGTAAGGAAGGTGACAACAGAGTCACTTCATCTGGTTCTGAACTCTGACCTTGCTGTTCTCTAGTCATGTGACTTTGAACAGTTACCCTCAGAATAAGAACAACCAACAGTATCTGATAAGATTTTGTTTCAAATGAAACAATGTATGGAAAGTTTTAAAATTCTCTACATGATTTTTTCCTAGATATTATAACCTTCATAAGTGTTAGCCAGTATTATCCAATGGTCAGAACACTTTAAGCAGATGCAGCAAATCTGCCTAATCTATAGATAAGGAAACCGAGTCATTGAGTTCAAAATCACATAGCAAGAAAATGATGGAGTGAGAGCCTGTGGTGACCACTGCACTTTACTGCTTCTCAAGTTCTACAATTTGCAAACTGGGGCAAAGAGCTCCTAATCAACATAATAGCTAATCAGTTGCATCTTTTCAGGAAATGGGATTTTTTACGGTGTATTATTTACTTGTATCAAACTTAACCCTGATAAAGCAAGCCTTCCTTCTAAACACTCATCATCTGAATGCATTGACTTCCTGTGAAAAAAATCCCAAGATCCATCCCAACCTATAAATTAACTTTATGGAATGGAGCCCAGGAATCTGTGCTCTAATTCATTCTTTACACTTGACAATATCATATCTGTACACACTGTGATTATAAAATCACCCCACTGCCCTCTCTATATGATCATGCCACACAGAAGCAATTACCTTCTACCAACCATAATTCTCATGTGCCACAAAGCTTGGAACTGTGACTATCGGTTATGTCTTCTGAAGTTTTACATAATCTTCACAGAAGACTCAAATCTTCCCTACATTGTGGAACAAATTCAAGACAGTTTTTTTTTTTTAAATAAGACTTTACTTTGTCTTTTGCAAATAATGCAGACTCACACAAAAGCACTGAATCTATGCAAAGTACAGGTTTGAAGGAAACCCCATAGCTCCCATTTATCCAGACAGTTCAATAGAGAGGGAAACATTAACTCCATAATTATCCCCACATCTCCACGTCTGCTGTGGTTCTTCTAACAATTTGACAGGAAAGAGAAAATTAACCCTAGCTAGGAAGTGGTGGTGCATGCCTGTAATATGAGCATTTAAGAGATTTAGATAGGAAGATCAGGAGTTCTAGGTAATCCTCAGCTACATAGTGAGTTTGAGATCAACCTTGGCTCTATGAGACCCAGTCTTAAAAAGTAAAAAAAAAAAAAATCATAATTCAGAATACTAGACATATGCTGCTAAATAAAAACCCCACTACCAGGAGTGGGTTACCTCTTTGAATTATTGGGCACTGGGGTCCCCAGCCACTTTCCAGTAAAACCCTGTTGAAAGCATCTTAAACTTGGTTGTAGAATCAGAAAAAAGGTCTATCTGGTGCCCACCTGAAAGCTTTAGCCTTACTGTCTAGCTTTCATAGTCCTGGGAAGCTCTATATACACTACCAGAGGAGAAAAGTAATCATCACACCCAAACATGTGCTCTGAGAGCCACAATCATGATTTGCCTGGCCAGATATTTCCACTAATACCAGTATTCTAGCATTAATGTTACGGAAGTAATCAACTCTCTTTTAAATGTATTAAAGGCACGCTCCACCAGATGGAACCCATACCTGACAGTAGGGTCAAGGACCTGTGGCTAAGTAGGTCATGGGCCTAGAGGAAAATCTACTACTTCTACTCTGTTAAATAGATAGAGCAATAAAACATCTGCTAATGACTTACTGCTATGCCTGTACGCCAGTGAATCACTGCCATATCAGAATCTTCTTGTAGTAGATGGCAGTTTACACAGAGACTGGGAACTAGTCAACAATGAGCAAGAAAGAGACCTCGGAGTACTCGGTCCTAAATGGGACATCTGCATCACACCTGTATCCTCAAGTTTCAGAGATCTATGCAGAAGAGGGGAAAGGATTTTAAATAAACAGAAGCAATGGATGACTTCAAGGACATGGCATTTCCCAGACACAACAAGGAAGAAGCATATGTGAACTCACAGCAGCTGACAGGGTGCACAATAATCTACACAAGCTATGCTACACAAAATTCCAGCATGGAGGAGGGGATACTGGCACAAGGTCCCATCTCCACCTAAGGAATTGTTGACATCTAGTAGTTTAAGAGAAAGAAAGTCGGTTTTCTTTAATGGTGCAACATCTGCTATATTGATTGGCCACACCCCAGAACAGGCTTCAAACCCTGGAGTAGTCAGCCAGCACAAACTTCAGCTGATTGAAAGGAGAGGGCAGAAGGGGGAAGGGGAAATGGAAACAGAGAGATAGAACATGAAGTTGTGTGGATAGGACAGTGGAGGAGTATTTATGAGGAACTGAGGAGGGAGATGAATGTGATCAAAATATGTTGTAGGAAATTCTCAAAAAATAAAAGTAAATGTAAAAAGGAAACTTTGGTGACATACTATAGTACCAACATGTAAAGAAAAAAAAAGAAAGCAAAAAGGCAAAGAATTAACATTCTGATTAGAGGGACTTTATTGTCACGACAAGGGCTGAACTGATGGTCCATGAACTTGGGATCCACTGTCTATTAGGTGCAGAACAAATGTGCCTAATAGACATATAGCCCTCTTCATTTCTTCATTGTGTTGCCAGTAAGGAGAGTTATTTTATTATTCTAACAAAATGTTATCGCCTAAATGACAGGAACAGCAAAACACTATATAACCCACTAACTCCCTAATCTCGTGACCTTCCACAAAAGCTCAGAACCTAGCCATACAATTTGACTCTGGATTATTCAGGGACCGGAACATTCCTGATGCAGTAACACAGAAAAAGCAGCATTCAGTGACCACCTACCACCCAAGCTGAATGCTCAATGCTTCCACTTCACGAGGTTTCTTAAAATAAGTATATATCATATTTAATATATGACATGTAATATCTGATACATATAATACGTTTTTGTTTGGAATAATGAAAGAACTCTCCTTAGTAGAATAGAATGAAGGAACGCAGTGAAGGAAGGAGGACTATATGTGTGCTGGATGTGTTTGCTCTGTGTTGACCTCAAGATCTCAGATTGAAAGATGACAATAAGTTCCGAGCAGCTTTGCACTGGCAGCAAGTATGGCATTAATTTACCAGTTACTGAGGCCCTTTCCTCCATGGCAGCTTGCATGTGATTTCCCTCCAGCTGTTCTGCCAGCTGACAGATACATGAAGAGGTAATATCTTCAATCTGCAGAAAGCTCTCTACAGGATTTTCTCCCACCACATCACTAAAGAATTTTAGAAGGCTGGGGCATGAAGAGAAGGTGGTAGAATAACTTCAGGTTGAACATGAAGAGAAGCAATGTGCATGGATTAACCACCATCCTCAGCTAAACACCAGTTCCTTGCTGAGGCTAAAGCATTGCAGGCCTTTTCCCCAAAATATGCAACTAAGCTGCTTATAAAAAGTAAACTTCTTTTGTTAGAAACCTGTCTACTGAGGCTTTTCAACTGTTACCTTATGTGATTATCTAAGGCAAGTGGTTCTCGACCTTCCTAATGCTGTGATCCTTTACTATAGTTCTTCATGTAGTGACCCCCTCAACCATAAAATTATTTTCTTGTTACTTCATAGCTGTAATTTTGCTACTGTTTTGCATTGTAAGTAAATATGTGTGCTTTCCAATGGTCTTAGGCAACCTCTGTGAGAGGGTCCTTTAACTCCCAAAAGGTCACAACCCGCAGGTTGAGAGCCACTGCTTTAAGGAAACTTCTCATTCTAGCTCAGTTGTTGACATTTACAGCACTTGGATTTTTCTTTGTCTACAGTGTAATCTAGACCATATTTTATCCACAACGCAGAGTCTTTTGGATACTCATTTTGACTGTGTTTTGAAGCTTATCCGTTAGTGGTGGAATAGCCTCCAGGTGGCAAAAGGCAGGCCATATACAAGCACAGGGGTCCATACATAAGCGATGCAGGTGTCAGACTTGTTTGCCCTAGAAATCCTTCCTAGAGAGTACTTCTGTGGCAAGTGTTAAGGAGGAAGGGGAATATGAACACAAAAGGAAAAGACAAAAGAAACCGGGTAAGACTAGTTTACATAAATTATACTTTAGCCAGCTCTGAACTAGGCTTCTTCCCTTATCTGTAAAAATAGCCACTATTTTATGAGGCCATTTAAATGAGATATATGAGTACATGTGAAACTTCTGGTCCATGATGGGCTTCTATTGAGATAAGTTCTCTCCAAAACCAGGATTGTTATGTATAAAACCCCAGGTATGTTAAATTCTTATGCTGACAGCACCAAATTCTGGCCAACATAATAGGGCTTAAAACAACCAAGCGAGGCGTTGTGTATCTTCAGGAATGTTCAAGGAAGGTCTGAATCTTCTCCAGCTACCAGAGGTGACTTATATCCCTGACTTCTGCCTTCTCTTTAGACCCACAACACACATCTCTACTCTCTGCCTTCTACTCCTTACATCTTTCCTGTTTTAAGAACACGTGTCCACTTGAGTAATCCCAAATTATCTCTTCATTTCGACAAGTGCAATGTAACCGCACCTTAAAATCCCTTTTGCCCTGTGAAGCAAACCATGCACTCATTCCAGCGGCTGGGAAATGAATGGCATTAACAATAATGATTCAGTCTTTTAAGTTCTGTCTTCTGACCACCTAAACTTTCACACCCACTCCACATGCTAAAGATATTCACCCAATCTTAACATCTCCAAAAGTCTCAACCCATTATAGCATAGATGCAATTCAAAGATTTCATCTGAATATCATCAACTCAAAATACCTAAATTTTATTCTTCAAATCACACATGGATGATAATCTTGATATAAGCCATCTGGGGCAAAATTTCTCTCCATCCATGGGCCTATAAAACTAGAAAATAAGTTAAATAATCTCAAAATAGAGTGTTGGAACTGATGTGTAGTAAGTTACCATTCCCATCCAAAGTTGCAGGGGAATGAAAAGAAGACCCACTGGTGTCGTATACTGAAACCCAACTGTGAAATATCCATTAAATTCCAACTCCTCGGAATTGTCCTCTGTATCTCACAGCTCTGCCTTCAGGGCCCATGGTTATGACTTCTGCAAGTAAGATTGACCCCTGGACCAACAGTTCTGACTTATAAGTCATCTTTCTTTTTTCCTAAGTGGGAGAGTATCTGTCCTAATGAGTAACTTAGCATTCTACTCCTGACATATAGATACAAGGGATGGGTTTGATGGCCTTTTTCATCCTCTTCTTCCCCTTGTAATGTGGGCTTGCCATGTTTCTGATGAGCTTACAGCCTTAAGAATGTTGGTGGTGGTGTGTGTCTCCAAGACTCACTCCATTAGACAGGAGACTTCTTTTAAGATTCTTCCTGAACAATTTTAGTTCTATTTATGGCTTTTCCTAAAATAGCTTTGGGGATCCATGAAATCTATGTGTAATCTCACCAGAGGGTCCTCCTTATGATTAGATGTTCAGACTTTTTTTTTATACTTTCAAAGATCTAGCAAATTGTGGTTCAGCCACAGCATCCAGCCCTCGCTGATTCCTGACTGTCTCCACCTGAAGCATATCTGTAGTTTGGGTAGGCTGAAAACAAGTTCTGGTTCTATGCTACAATATTGCCCTCCACCTATCACAACCCTGACACATTTTACTATAAGCCAACAAGAAGAAACTGACTCCACCTTCAGCACTTGGTGTAGAACTTTTTCAGATAAGTGTAGAAAGTCATTACCTTCATGGTCTGCATTCAATAAACAGTAGAACGCAATTCAGCTAATTGTTCTTTCGCTATTCAACAAGAGTCTACATAAATGCTCTAGTTTCCAGTGTCACTCAGATTTGAACATTAAAGAATAGGTGTCCTGGCTCATGCATGAATCATAGCTCTCAGGAATATTAGGCAAAAGGATCACAATTTCAAGGCCAGTTTGGGCTATGTGCTGATACTATTTCTTAAAGAATGGCTTTTAATAAAGATTTTTTTTTAATTCAAACTTCAGTTAAACAATAAATAAACTTGGTATACTGTGATACATCGATATGATTAAAACCCACATGTTGCCTGGGTCCTATGTAAACTATGAAAATATATTCTTTGCATATCTAAAATTGCATTGTGTATTTATTTCCTATTTACGTATACATTCATCTTATAGTGGACATTGGCTTTGCTTCTGTGTATTAGCTATTAGGAATTGTGCTGCAGAAATCACATAGCTAGCATGATGGAGTAAGTTCTTTCTGAGGGCTGTTAATATATATTTCTGTTATTGGTTGATTAATAAAACACTGATTGGCCAGTAGCTAAGCAGGAAGTATAGGCATGGCTACCGAGCGAGGAGAATTCTGAGGAGGGAAGGCAGAAAGGAGCCAGAGTTTTGCCTTGTAGGTACCAGGAAGGCAGGATGCCTGGACATTCTCTGGTAAGCCAAGACTACGTGAAAATACTTAAATTAATAGAAATGGGTTAATAATTAAGAGAGAGCTAGCCAATAAGAAGCCAGAGCCATCAGCCAAACAGTTTATGATTAATATGCACCCCTGTGTATATTAATTAATACTAGAGGGCTGAGGGACCAGATGGGACAGGAATCCCCATCCGTCTACACTAGCACTTCAGTATATTGGTTTCAATTTTTTGGGCAATTGATGGTAACTTTTATTTTGGGAGGGGAACTACTTTACATACTGTTCTCCAAACCATTTTCCCACTGCCATTCCAAGCATTGTTATTCACCTTCCCTATAATATCTGTTTTAACAGATAGAGCCTAACATTTCGTTGTAATATTAATTTGCATTTCACTGAATAGAGATGTTCAGCAAATTTTCATCATCTGTTAGCCATCTATATCTCTTCCTTTGGAAAATGCCTACTCAAATCCTTTGTGTCCTTTTGAACTGAACTAACCTTTTGTTATTGGTTGCTTGGGTATCTTGTATATTTTAAATAGTTAAGCTTTCCCAGAAGCTGTTTGGCAACCCCTCCCAGATGTTGACTCTCCCTTTTGTTAGTTGTTTTCTTTGCTGTGTAGAAGCTTTTTACTTTGTTAAAATCCCAATTGTCCAGTTGTGCTCTTGTTAACTGAACTTCTGGGGTGTTACCCAGGGATTCCCAACCCAAACCAATGTTGTAGATCTTTCCTTCCAGTTTTATCCTACAGTTTTATAGTTTTACACATTATAGTTAAGTCTTTTATCAATTTTGAGTTTATATATGGTTTGAGAAAAGGATCCGATTCCATTCTGCATATGGATACCCTGTTTTCCCAATACCATTTATTAAACACATTGCTCTTTCCTCTTTGTGTGTTTGTGGCCCCTTTGTCAAAAATAAATTGCATATAACTACTTGGGTTTATATCCGGGCTTTCTGTCTGGCCACTGGTTTATTTATATTGGCTTTTTTGTGCCAGTACTATGCTGTTATAAATACAGTATCAACTGGCATTTATCCCAGAGAGACGAAGCTCGTTGAACACATATAAATCAATGAAAATGTGATACATCACTTTACCATAATGAAGCACAAAAACCATAAATCATCACAAGAGATGCAGAAAAACATTTGATGAAATTCATCAGCCATTTGTGATTTTGAAAAACAACTCTCCAGCCAGTGTCTCAGACTTTCAGTGGCAACTCTCAGGAGGCTGAGGCAGGAGGATCATAATGCCTTTGCTGAGGCAACACAGGGAGACTCCCTCTCAAATGAACATTTTTAAAAAGTTAGCTTCAATATAAGAATGTTTTTAAGCTGGGAAGTGGTGGTGCATGCCTTTAATCTCAGAACTTGGAGGCCTCGAACTCACAGAGGCCAGCCTAGACTACAAAGCAAGTTCCAGGACAGACAGGACTGTTATAACAAAGAGACCTAGATTCAAAAGTAAAAAAAAAAAAGGTTTTAATAAACAAGACAAATATATGTATGTGTACACATATATATATGTGTATGTATATATATATATATACACAAATACACATATATATTCAAACACATGGTATCTGTTTAACTGTGCCTCGTGGACTGAGTAGATTTTAATTGACCTATTTCATTTATGGACTTTTATTTTACATAATCAAGTAACTAAAAGATGAAGAAATACTGCCCTAGCCACTTGGAGTATGTTAATTTTTCTAGTTTTAATAAAATACATATATATCTTTGCACATATATCTTGGTTCTCTGAACAATAAGTTCATTAATACTACTAACTCCATAATCACTGTACACATGGTTTTAAAGATATATGAGACACTAGTTACAAAGTCAATGTTCTAAATAGTAAGACTTTGATGAGCCATTTTCAATATAAAATAATTTTTATCTAAAATATTTCTTGGGACAGTCTCATAAGTATAGTCACTAAATGGTAGGAGCACTTGGATACTCTTCATCCATTCTGACAAAGCCCCTTCCACACGGGTGCCATTTTCCCAGAATGTGGACAAACTCTGGGTAGAGATGCCCATGGTACCATACCTTCAACAATATGAAATCTTCCTACATCTAAAGAAGCAACTATGTACTTGTATACCATTAAAGAACCCCAGATTTCTGAGACCATTTTGGGGAACAACACAGAATCTTAAAATCTCTCCTGACCTTTCCTGAAGACTCAGTTTATTCCAGACAGACACTGATCTACCAGCCAGGACTGTGGTAGAAGGGAGGCTTCAGCATTCTCACACAGAGGTGAACATCACAGGAAACACGACCAAGCAAGCAAATGTGTTTACAAAAAAATCCCTTCCACACAGTCATTAGTTTCAGCTCACCCTCCTCTGCCTGTAGCCTTACCTTGGAAATTAACCAAGAGTCCTCTGTGGTCTGAGTGATGGCAGAGAGGGAACAGCAAGATAACCTCTCATTAGAGCAAGATGTGCTCTGTGCAGGCCATGTCAGCCAGTTCTAAGGAGACTGATTCTTAATACCCATTGACAGGGGTAAACTTCTCTGGTTAACACACACTCCCCTTCTGGACTGTCTAGGTTTCTTCTTGGATAAGGAAATTTGCACATGGGAATGTCTACAATTTTCAAAAAGAAAACAGGAATTACAAATCTACGTGGCAGGCCATGTAACCCTCTTAGCTTACTTCAGCAGCGCTCCTTTTCTGTCAGCACCTGAGCAAAGTTCATCTCGAGGTAGAAGGTACCTGTGATTCCAGCCTGCCAATCACTCAGTGAGCATTTACAGAAAAGCCATACTTCATCCAGGCAGCCGACTGAAAGGAGTGAGCTCTCTCCATCCTTCCTCAACGACATTCAGACTATCACTGCCACATAGTTAATGCATTAAATTAAAGCTAATGAGCCTGCAAGGGATCCCATACTCTGGGCTTCTTTATAAGTGAAAATGTTACTGCAAATGACTATTTTGTGTCATGTGCATTTTTCTAAACTATATATCTATCTATTTTTACATAAATAAGGATGTTTAGAACTTTAGCCTGGGCTCTGGGCTACCATCAAGCTTTTGAATTCCTGCTCAGATATGACACAGAGAACTGTCCTGGACTGGACTGTTGGACTTTAGAGTCTGGACTGGATTTGTTGGTGCCTTCCCTGTCCTTTTATTTCTGCACACTCATCTGAGTTGTGCAAGGTTGTTCCTTATCAGAAAACAAAACTAACTTGAGGACCCCAAGTTTAGACACTGACTGAGTCCCTAACTGATGGTATTAGTTCCCACATTCATGTATCACTTGAGTCGCCCCTTCAAATAATTTTTGAGATTACAATAAAATTACATCATTTGCTCTTCCCTTTCCTACCTCCAACCCCACCTCATGCACTCTCCCTTGCTCTCTCAAATTTATGGCCTCGCAGCTTAGAAGCAATCTATTCAATCTGTCTAATGTTACTTACATGTGTATGATTTCAGGGCTGACCATTTGGTGTTGGATAACAAATTGGTGTGTTCTTTCTTTTCTAAGGAAGACTATTTTTCCTGCTCTGAGCATGGCTTAGTTAGCTTTCCCCAATCCACATTAGCATGTCACATTTTTGTTCTTGCTCAGGTCATGTTTAGGCAACAGTGTTGATGAGAGTTGATGGGTCTATAGCTTCTGACATTTCTAGGAGAGACAGCCTCACAACAAATTCCCTGTTCTTACGACTCTTACAATGTTTCTGACTTCTCTTACTCAGTGATTCCTTAATTATCATAAAACTGCAATGGAAGCATACCAATCATTTACAAACTTTTCTGAGAAGAAAAACTGTAGGAATCACATTAAATGATACAATATATTCACTTTCTGTGTCTTAACACAGATTGCCTTCACAAACACTATACAAAGTGTGTGTGGTTCACTCATTTACTTACTCAACAAATGCTTATTAGGTAAGTCTCTACTGTAGCACTGTTGTGCTCTTTGCACTGAGCTAAGACTTATGCTAAAAAGTCAAACCAACCTTAATGAGAACAGAGATGGTACCCATAGAAGCTCAGACATTTTTTTGGCTCCCCCTACCCAGACTTTTACTTTTTCATTAATCCTACTTACTTTGTTAAGCTTGATAAAACACAACTGATAACATTTTGACTCTTGGTGAAACAATAAAGGGTATTTATCAAGTTTTTTTGGGGGGGGCTCTGTGAAAATGTTTCTCCTCCTCACTACAACTCCAGCCCATTTTTTGCTGCTTTTCCTATTAGATTGCATAAAGAATAATATCTCTGCAAAGGAAATGCATTAGAAGGCTCTGACATATCTCAAGGTGATTACCGTTATCCACAAAATCCATATTTGCAGGTCTACACTTCTAAAGCCTCGATGAAATCATGTGCCTTTACTGTTTGTTTTCATGGAGTCCAAAAGCGGAGGTAGATTGTAACATCAGCAAGGAAGAGAGAACACATTTTGCTGACTACAGAATCCACTCATAAGTCTTACATACTAGGTGGAAACTAAATTCAGGTTCTCAAATCAACTGACTTTCCAAAAGGTTGAAATTATTGACCAAATGAAAGATGTATCCTTTTTCATTCCGGTGAAAACCAGAAGATATTGGAGCCTTTTATACTTTATTGGGGGATGGAAATCTACAAGTTCTGAGATACCCCAAATTTCTAAACTTGAAGGATAAATTGAGAGAGTAAATTAATCAAAATTATAAAATTTTCTCATATTCATATAATATCCATTTGGGTTAATTAATTACACATTGAAGGCCCTTGTGGAAACTAGAGAGACAGCTATTTTTACAATTTCTAAAGAAACAATATCAACTTTAGGACAAAAAATGTTTGAAACTACTATGCTAAATTCTTAACCTTTTTCCTGAAATGGAAAAATTACCAATATTAAAAAATCACTATCATTTAACTAAAATAAACATAATAACCAGGCAATTTAAAGAACTATACATGCCCTGTCCATCAATAAGCCACACAGGAGAACTATACAATTTACTCAAGTGTCTAGCACACAATTATATAGAAATGAATGATTCTGTTTGCACCTACAAATTTCAGAGTTCTTATGTGAAAGTTAAGTGATTATTTACCTAATTAATGGCACTGATTAACACTAATAGTTTCTTGGTAAGTCAAGTATTGCTAAATCAATATTGTGAAATAGTTCATTTATCAAGAAATAGACTCTAAAGCTAAAGAAATAAATTAACAGTTAAGAACGCTGCTGTTCTTCCACCAGAAAAGCTAGGAAACAAGGAGGAACCTAAGAGAGACATACATGGTTCTCCCAAGCACATAGGGAGCATGAAGGAGGGGAGAGGGAATTAGGAGGAAGAGGAGGGAGGAGGTGGGCACAGATGGCGCCCAATATGGCTATAAGAACTTTCACTTAAAACTTGATATAAGCTTAAAAAGGGATTTTAGAAACAAAGGAACAAAGACTAGCAAGACTTCTTGGTAGCAGCATTTTCTCGGTTGGATTTGTTTTGCTGTAGACAGATTTGCGCGGCTCCTTTAAGGGAGGTTTCCAAAATTAGCATAAGTGGCAAAAAACCCGCCTTGCTTTTAAAGAGCTCTGCTAACAATTCATTGGTGTGTACAAGAGCTGCAATGAAGGTTTACACTGTGTTTTAAAAAATATGTTGGCTTGGGAGAGAAAAAGAAACAGGATACAATGGTTTAAAAAAGAAATAAGGAAGTAGAATGGCTGGATATGGTGGCACACGCCATTAATCCCAGCACTCAGGAGACAGAGGCAAACAGATCTCTGTGATTGCAAAGTAAACCTGGTATGCAGTGAATTCCAGGACAGATAAAAGTTACACAGAGAAACCCTGTATCAAAATATGTAAAAATAGAAGAGGAAGAAATAGAGTAATAAAAAAGCCACGTAAAGATGGAAAGCACAGAGAAATTTTGGATACAATACGCAATTCTGTTGTCTTTAAATTTTTTTTGACTGCTAAGAAAATAACAACAACTGATAAAAGAAATGCTGCTGGACTAATCCAATTTATATATTTTAAAAATGCTTTGACTCCAAAATTTAAGCTTAAGAACAAGTTACTGGGGAAAAGGATTTCTATTTTTGTTTTCACAGAATGAAAAGCTATGGATTCCTTCCAGACTAATGTGGTTTGATCAAGCCAGACCCCCTGAAACAGCGCCCCAGGTGATCCAACATTTAAAGCAGTTGAGACAAAACCTTGCAGACTACAGCCAAGATTTCTGCATCTTCTTAGGATCCCCATGACGACGCCCCCTACCAGCAGGAAATAATGTTAAGATGGAAAAATATAGTCTAATTCTCAAGTGACCCCAGGAAGCTGGGAGTTTTAAGTCCCAAGCTGAGGGTCACCTACTTTAATGTTTACTGTAGCCTGTGAGTGAATGGACACAGGAAATGAGCCCTGTTGCCAAACCCAGAAGCCTGTACGAAAGCAGACTTCCTGGTCTAAGAGCAGGCTTGGATGCTTTAAATTAATTGGTCCGTACTGGATGCTACGAGGTGATTGGTTCATGATGCATGGGCATTGTTGTAACCCTATAAAAGCTATCTCAATTCTGTGCTAGGGGTCGTTGCTGAGCCCTCTACCCTGCATGGTGTATGGCTGACGGCCCCAGTATACTAGAATATAAAGAACCTTAAGCATTTGCATCAAGACCGCTTCTTGTGAGTGATTTGGGGGGGGGGGGGCGCCTTTCCTGAGTGGGAGTGCGAGGGACCACGCTCTCGAGGGTCTTACAGTAGTTTGGAAAGAACGACACCCGAATTCCCAAATATTGTTTATAAATGTTTGTTTTCATTTAAATGGTCTTGGTTATAAATGGCTATGACCACAAGCAATCTTTTTAAAGGTAAAAAGGGAATTATGGTATAGATATGAATGCTTTGTTTTGGAATGGATTTTCATTAATTGATACAATTTAAGGTCAATTTTGTGATATGTACATTTCTTCTCTTGTTTAGGTATTGTGTTTATATGCTCATTGAAAAATGTAATGTATAATTTAACACAAATTATAGATAATTACCTATGATAATGAGAACTTATACTTAAGTTAGTTAGGATTTCTAGATATACAGAGATGTATTTGAGATGAATAGGCATTCTTCAAACCATTCAAAGACCTACAGAATATGGCATTTAAAATGGTTTAGGGTTTTTCTTGACAGTGGGGCACAACTGCTCCTGGTAACACCACCTGCGTCAGAAGGAAGATGGACATTGAAGAAACTCATTACAAAGTTTGCTTTCAATATGGCAAGACTAGCCATTTGAGCAAGGTAATTCTCTTGTCTAGACTGTTTGACTATATGCTGTATAAACTGGACATGCAGGACCTACAGAAAAAATGACTGCTGATACAAGATGGACAGTGCTACAGGATTCCTGCTTCATGGAAGAGGCTGCCAGACAATCTCCAAGACACAGGGAAAAGTGACCATAATTCCCTTCTCTGATAGACAGATTGATGACTACCTTATATGTCATCATAGGGCCTTAATCTAGTAACTGATGGAAGCAGAAGCAGACACCCACAGCTAAACACTGAGCCAAACTCCTGGAATTCTGTTGCAGAGAGGGAGGAGTGATTAGCAAAGGGGCCAAAACCATGCTGGAGAAACCCACAGAAACTGCTCCTGGGCTCCAGTCTGACAGCTGGGAAACCAGCATAGCACTGGCCCAGACCACCTGACTGTGGGTGTTAGTTAGGAGGACTGGGAAGTCTATGCAGCCTCTGGTAGTAGATCAGTATTTATCCCTAGTATAAGAATGGACTTTGGGAGCCTATTCCACATAGAGGGATACTCTCTCAGCCTAGACCCATGGGGGAGGGCCTAGGCCCTGCTCCAAATGGTATGACAGACTTTGAAGACTCATGGAAGTCGGCTTCCTGGGGAGCTGAAAGGGGATAGGATGGTGGTTGGTTGGGGGAACAGGGGAGGACAGAGGGTGCAGGAACTAGAACTGACATGTAAAACAAGCTTGTTTCAAATTTAAATTTTAAAAAAATTATCAAAAAAAGATAAAAAAAAAAGCACTGGTGTTCTTGCAGATGACTTGGATTCAGTTCTCAGCACCCACATATGGTTCCAACCATCTGTAGCTCTAGTTACTGGATATCCGATCTCCAAGCTCTGACTTCTCCAGCATTAAGTATAAACATGGTACCTGTGTAATAAATGCAGGTGAAATACTCATACACACAAAATAAAAATAAATAAATTTGAAAAATAGATTCTTGAGTCATTATCCATGTAAAGGCTTCTAATGAAACCCAAAGACTATAAAATACTATCTTCTGTCACATCCAATCATAGAATATTCAAAAGACTAGCCATCTAAGAACAGTTCATTAAAAACAAAAGCTATAAAATAATCTAACAGATTTAAGTATGAAAATACGTCTTGCTCTTTAACCATTTTACCTGAGATCATCTGATTATTTACTCATTCAACAAAAAAAAATGGACTAACCAAACTTATTTTATTAAGCATCTCTAGTTTTTCAAAAATAACAGAAGTCATAATTTCTGAGCTAATTGTAAATACTTGCATTATTTTATCTTGACTTCTGACACTCACAAAGACAATTTTCATTAAGTTTCTGAACACTAAAGGCATATAAGCAAGCTGTTACAGAGATCTGAAAGTTGAGCATCACCCTGAGACCCCCTACCCACTCACACACACTGAGTTTATTGTTAAATGGGAGAAAGGAATGTGTGGAAATATGAAGCACTGTACTCCAGACAAGTTTCTTCATATGTTTAGCTAAGGGTGTCCTGATGAGTTTTTTTGTCAATTTGACACAAGGTAGAGTAATTGAGAAGAGGAACCCTCAACTGGAAAATGTTCTTAACAGGTTGGCCTTTGGTGGAATTTTCTTGATCCGTGGTGAATGTAGGCATACCCTACATTATATATTATATAAGAAAGCAGGCTAAGCAAACCACGTGGAGCAATCCAGTAAGTGGCACTTCTCTATGACCTCTGCATCAATTCCTGCCTTCATCCTTGGGTTCCTGCTCTGACTTCCCTAGATGATGGACAATCTATAACATGGAAATGTCCTTTCCTGCTTCAGATCAGAGGGTTTTATCACAGCAATATAAATTCTAACTAAAACAAAGGGGAATGATATTACCTGGCTTTGAAGTTAAGTATAAAGAAAATATCCAAAAGATACACTCAAATAAATCCCTACACAAATGCTTCATGATTAAAGTTTCTAGAGTCAAAGACAGTTTAAAAACCTGTAGCAAATGCCAAGAGAATATGTACCATTACCTCTAAATAACAATGAATTGAGCATTGGATGATCACACATTTTGTTTGCATTGGAAAGAATAGGGAGCCATGGCTGGTGGTTCATACCTATAATCCTAGCTACTCAAGAGGATCATGAGTTCAAAGATGGCCTAGGCAACTTAGTGAAACCCTGTCTCAAAATGTAAAGTGGCAAGAGAGCCAAGGATAAGCAAATGCTTGCCTAACTAATATGCATGAATCCCTAGACTCAATTCCCAGTAATGAAAAAAAAAATAAGAAACAATAGAAGCCACAAAGAAGTTAGCTATTGTGAAGATACTTTAAGAACAACAAGGCCAGAAGGACAACCAGAAACAATGTCCTTCCCCCAGTAAGCCAGACTAAACAGTGTCTCAAATAAAGGGAAATAGTGATTACCAGCAGACCTGCTACCAACAAATGATTAAAGGTAGTTAGAGCTGCCACAAAAATTATAGTAATAACAATTGGAAAAATATTTTTAAAAATACTGCTATTAAATTTGCAAAACTATAGATCTTAGTATAAATCCTACAAAATAAAGACAAGATCCGTATGCTAGAATCATAAAACCATGGTAAAAGAATTTAGAGAAGAGTCCATAAACACATCACATTTGTGGCTCAGAAGACCTGGCATAGAAAAGACCTTCATTCTCAATCCCCAGTAATCTAGACTCCTAATGAAAGTCACATAAAATCTGGGGCACTCTTCCAGTGTTAACTGGCAGTTAGTAGTTTCTGGAAAAGGAAGTGTCACTTTCTTTGATAGGATAACTGCTGATGAGTTCCCAAACTCTTGTCAATAATGCCACCATAGATGTTCAGGCAAGAGATAATAAACTTGGCAGGTCACACACACAAATACATCAGAAGAGAATGGAGACCTGAGGGGAAGAAAAAAAGGGAGGGAGGTTAGAGTGAGTGGTAGCGGTGAGAGAAAGTAAAATTCATTATAGACATTATGAAATTGGTAAAAAAAAAAAAAATTAAAACTATGAAGTCCCCAGGGTTCATAGCGTTGAATTCATCAAACTGATTCCAAAAATTATGTGGGATGGTAAGGCAGCCACAATTTTGAGAAAGGAAAGAAATCACGCCACTAGATCTTAAGATTTTCCAATATACCTACAGAACTCCCAACAATGAAAGATGGGTGAATAAACACATGATCAATAGCAGCATTCCAGGACCAAGCCTAACGTTACACCCAACTGATTGTTAACAGGTGCAAAGGGGTTCAATGGAAAAATTAGTCCTTTCAAGAACTAGTGCACATACAATTCATTAACAATGACACATAAAAAAACACAAAATAAACATATAAATTATATGCCTTACATGAAGCTTAAATCAAAACGAGTCATATATTTAAATATAAAGCACATCTTTTAAAGCCTTTAGAATGAGACATGAGAAAATCTTGATGACTTAAAAACTATTTTAGATGTGACACAAAAAGGTATAATCTGGGTGTGAAAAAATAATGAATTGAGCATCATCAAATAAGATCTTTTCCTTTCAAATGACAGAGACTTAAAGGACAAAATGCCCACTTGTTGGGGCAGGAAAAAAAAATATATTCAACAAAAGATGTATTCTGATATGTAAAGAACTGTGAGAGGTCTGTGTTAAGATAACAGCCTGGTTTAAAAAATAAGCAGAAAAAAAAACTTCCATAAAGATCATAAGCAGAAGGCAAACAAGCCCATACAAATATTCAACATCTGGGCTGGGGAAATGACTCAGTGTGTAAAAGCACATAACCCACATAGAGCTGAATAAATAGGACATGCTTCTATAATCCTACTATTTCTATGGGGAATCAGGAAGCAGAGACAGGAGAATCCCAGGAAGCCTTCAGGCCAGCATGTCTGATATATGCAGCAGAAAAACAACAATCAAGATTGAATAGGACCAATACCCAAGGCTACCCTCTGATCTTCATATCCCTGCCATGGCATGCACCCATACACATGCACACACAAGTCACTCTGAAATATCTAATTAAAAGCATGATAAATACTACTTTGCACTGATAGAATAGCCAAAATGAAAGCTATTGCCAATGCCAGGTGCTGATAAGGAAGTCTGGTGCATTGCCTGAGGAAATGCAAATGTCGCACCCCCTTTAGGAAACAGACAGGTGCTTCTATGAAATCTGTATGCCTGCACAACCCAGAAGTCCAATCTCCCTGTGTTGGTTACTTTCACATCTTTATAACCAAAACATAAACAACCTAAATGGTGGAAAGAGTATGTAGCTCATGTTTCCAGACATGTCAGCTCACCTTCACAGGTAAGGTGTGGTATAGCACAGCTAATCACATCACAACAGTCGGGAGGAAAGAAAAGGTGTAAGTACAGGGGTGATGTATAGCTCCTAGGGACACGCTTCTAGTCACCCACTTCCAACCTTCACAATCACATTGATCTGTTTCCAAAACCCCCTGAGCAATGACCCCCACCTCTAAAACAGGAGCTTACAGGGGCATCTTAAACCAAAGTACCTGGTATTTGCCCTAGAGAAAGAAAATCTCAACACTAAAACATAGTCATGCCTACTCACAAATGCTCTACAATGATTGACCAGATTAATGCTGTGTTATGTTCATACACAATGGGATACTGCTCAAAAATAGAAAATAGCAATAGAAAATAATAAACTATTTACATTCAACAACATGGTTAAATACTGAAGATGTTTAACAAAGCTGGATCAAAATTTTGTATACCATATGATTCTGCTTACAAT
The DNA here is from genome assembly GCA_030556225.1 of Cricetiscus sungorus. NCBI lineage: Eukaryota > Metazoa > Chordata > Mammalia > Rodentia > Cricetidae > Cricetiscus > Cricetiscus sungorus. The sequence continues at coordinate 34,685,375 of JANBXA010000588.1, forward strand.
ATTTGAGGAAAAAATCAATTATACACAGACAACAAATAAATGGCCAAGGAACATCACCAGAATATTTGACTTCAGTGGTACAGCATGAATGATGGGATGAAGACTTTAGTTGATACAACTGTTCAGTTGTTGGAGAGAAGAGAGAAAGTTAGATAGGTAGGAAGAAAGAAAGAAAGAAAGAAAAGGAGAAAGGAAGGAAGGAATAAATATAGATGCTAGAGATAGAAACTGTGCCTTGTGAACACTCAAACTTCATATGAGATGGCTTTGTTGTCTTTGGGAAATAAAGACAGGGATGTTGAGGCACTAAGTTTGAAGTTATTTGGGGGGATGCCTAATCAGCATCCCTCCTGTAGGAAGGACAATGTTCTGCTGGCCCTTGTGCCATCTCACCTCTCCACAGTCACTTCTGTCAAAAGATGAATGGGTTTCTATCTCAAGAACAGATGTCAACCATAACACTGTTTAATGACTATAGGTGTTCTGGTCCTTAAATTCCTGCTAGGAATAACAAAATTGCAGAGTTTTATTGACTTTTCTGCTATAGATATGGAGAGAGATGTGGAAAACTGAGTTTCTTGCATGTTTGTTTTTCAACAAGCATGCTAGTGTGATCCAAAATATACAGAGTACAACAAAGAATAAGACAGATACCCTGTCTTCTGGGATCTAGCAAAGGCCAAATGAATACATACAGACTAGCAATAATTATTACTATACTCTCAAAAGCTGCAGAAGGTGGGTAGAGCAAGATGGGACCCAGAGAAGATTTATTGAAGTCAATCTCTTTTCAACTTTGTCTTGCCCTGACAGTTGCCACTTGTAGAGCGTTCCCTCGTCTTTCATGTACACAGCAGATGAGCCTTCCTGATGTCAATGAAAGCTTGTTTTCATCTTCTGGAGGAGATGCCAAGGAGTTATACAGCACTGACATTCTGTGGCCAAGTGTTCCTTTTCCAGAACATCAAGAAGTTCTTTGTTTTCCAGACAGAAAGATCTCTTACAATTACAGATGTGTGGTTGGGAGGGCCGGGAACTGAAGTCATCTGAGATTGAGGGTCGGGAGTGTCAGCTAAGGCACAGTAGGATTCTGAGCATGAATGACTACCTGCAGTCCAGATCATTGCTAAGCCTCTATTTTCCCTTCTCATCAGTTTCATCACATTGTGTTCCTTATGTAAGTACACGGGGAAGTTATTTTTATCACAGCCTAAGAAAGGTCATCTATTCCAACTTGTACAGTCATGCTGTGTAATGACAACAATTAAAAAGAAACACTCAGGCCATATGGTAAGTTGACCCTGACTTCTAGGAAGAAAATTCTGTCATTTCTTCTTAGCATCATCTTCAGGAAATCTAAAGAACATTCTGGAACTGTCACTTCAGTCTCTGAGAGAACTGCTTTATTGATTTTATTTATCTATTTATTTATTTATGTATTTATTTGTCCATAACTACATTGCTATCAACTTAGGAGCCTTTTATAATTATTTTTTCACTCCTCAAAGTTTTTCTCTCAATTATTCTTAGTCTTTTATGGATTTTATATTATCATTAGGACCACAATGTATGGCACATCATGTTGAGTTCACACTGAGTACTAAGCATTGTGTGGCAATCCCCAGAACAGCATTGTAAAGTAACAACCATGATTCCTATTTCACAACTGAGAAAGTGAAGATTCAGAGACATAAATAACTTGCTTAAGCTAGTACATGAAAACTCACCTAGGTATTCTGGTTTAGTGGCCTCAAAAACTACAAAACTCCATATTTGAATGGGACTTTAACCATTGTCTAAAATTTTTGCTTAATTCCCCAGGAATAAAGGGAAGTTTACTATTCAAATAATTTCTGAAAACTCTCATAAAATTCTACAGATGGCATCATCTCATCAGCATCTTCAATGGGAATAAAGGTAAAGACTATAAAATAATTGTTGTACATTACTGAGAACAATATATAGCCAGGGAGAAAGGGCTGAGATGCTAGCTATGTCATCTAGAATGCACATCACCCATTGTAGGAGTCCTGATGTGAGGATTTCCAAAACAAGACCATAGGTACCTGCTACAGAAAACCTTATTCAGCCAGCACTAACCAAACAGGAACCTTCATGAAGGACTATATAAATTAAAAAATGTATATTCTTCCTGTTCATCTAATCTCTCTCCCTGGAAGTACTGAAGAGGTAGTTGTTGTCACTTCTACTTCTGATGAGGGCTATCCTTCTGCATGCTGTGAATATATGTTTCTCTTATTGGTTGATGAATAAAGCTGTTTTGGCCAATGGACAGGCAGGATGTAGCCAGGCAGGAAGTATAGGTGGGGCTACCAAACCAGGAGAATTCTTAGAAGACGAACACAGAGATTGAGTCACCAGGGAGATGCCAGGAGGAAGCAAGAGGGCCAAGCATCACTAGTAACCTAAGGCCATGTGGAAATACACAGATTAATAGAAATTGGTTTATAATTAAGGGAGAGATAGTCAATAGGAAACCTGAACCATAGGCCAAACAGTTAATAATTATTATAAGCCTATGTGTGTTTATTTGGGACAAAATGGCTGTAGGCCCAGGTGGTATGTGAGTGAGTACATACCATGTTTTTCTTCTTGGGTCTGAGTTACCTCACTAAGGATGATCTTTTCTAGTTCTATCCATTGGCCAGCAAATTTCATGATGTTATTGTTTTTTAACAGCTGAGTAATACTCCATTGTGTAAATGCACCATATTGTCTTTATCCATTCTTCAGTTGATGAACAGCTAGGATAGGTTGTTTCCTGTTTCTGGCTATTACAAATAACGCTGCCATAAACATAGTTGACCAAATGTCCTTGTGATGTGGTACAGCATCCTTTGGGCCTATGCCCAGGAGTGTTATAGCTGGGACCTGAGGTGGACTAGACATCATAGGTGGACAGGGGAGAAGTCTGGATGGGATGGGTGGAATCATCAAAAGGGAGAGGCACAGTGTGTTTAAAACCATGCAGTGAATTGCATGTGTGTCCACAAGCTATAATCCCAGAAATCAGGAGATTGAGGCAGGAGATAGTTTAAGACCAACCTAGGCAATAAAGACATACACACACACACACACACACACACACACACACACGTACCCACAGTTGTTGGGGTTGGGGGGCAAAGAACAGAAATATACTGAGATAGTAGGAGAGGGGATAAAGGAGAAGAGAGTTGCTTACATGTCTCAAATTTGCCTCCCTTGCCAATACATTGAAAAATATGGATCAATAATTCACAAAATCATACTGATAAGAGCTAAAGGCAGCCACCGAAAGTGGTCTCACTAAGATTAAAATAGATGCAAATGGTATGCTTAGCTTTACATTCTTTCATGAGAAAACTATTTATTGTGGAAAGCATAAGCTTGTGATCAGTGAGGGAGAGGGCAATTATTTTTCATTTAACACCTTCTAATACTGTTGAAATATTTTCATCTGCATGAGATATAGCTGTAAATTTAAAATAAGTCCATTTCTTATTAGATGTAAGAAAACATTTGGTTAAAAATAGTAGTTTTAGCCAAAAATCCTGGTTGCTCTGTCTGGTAACTTCTGCTTTGTTTGTTTGTTTGTTTGTTTTTTAGTGGGGGGCAGGGTTTCTCTGTATTGCTTTGGAGCCTGTCCTGGAACTTGCTCTGTAGACCAGGCTGACCTCAAATTCAGAGCGATCTGCCTGCCTCTGCCTCCCAAGTGTTGAGATTAAAGGTGTGTACCACCAACGCCCAGCTGTAACTTCTGTTTTTTAAGATTTATTTTTATTTATGCGTCTACATGTGGAGATACGCACACCTGTGCATGCCAACAGCTACCCAGAGAGTCCAAACAAGGGCATGGGATCCTGTGGAGCTGGAGTTATAGGTGGCTGTGAGCTTCAAGACTTAGGTCCTGGGAACCAAACTCAGCTCCCCTGCACAACAGTGTGTGTTGCTAACTTCTGCGCCATTGGGCCATCTCCAGATCCTTGTTTAGTAACTCTTTTCCTTTTCTCCTTTTCTTTATTCTTCTTTCACACAATACATCCTGACTGCATCTTCACTTCACTCCTCCTAGTGACCTACCACCACCTCCCCTCTCCATTTCTCTACACCTCCATTTCTCCTCAGAAAAGAGCAGGGCTCCCAGGGATATCCATCAAACAGAGCATAATGAGTCATATTTGTGCAATAGACTAGGCGCAAACCTTCCTATTAAGGCTGTACAAGGCAACCCAATACAAGGAAAAAGGTCCCAAAAGCAGAAAAAAGTCAGAGACACCCCACTCCCACTGTTAGGAGTCTGTCTTAGCTTGGTTTTGCTTTTTGTTTTGTTTTTTGTGGGTTTTTTTTTTTTTGCTTTTTTTTTTTGCTTTTTTTGTTTTCTTGTTGTTTATTGTTTTTTTTCTTTGTTTTTGTTTTTTGTTTGTTGTTTTTATTTTGTTTTTTGTTGTATTTGGGTTTTGTTCATTTGGGTTTGGGATTTGTTTGTTTTGTTTTGTTTTTTGTTGGTTTATGGTTTTTGTTTGTTTGTTTGTTTGGGTTTGGTTTTTGTTTTGTTTTGCTTTGTTTTTTGCTGTGAAGAGACACCATGACCACAGCAACTCTTATAAAGAAAACATTTAATTGAGGAGGTTTGATTACAGTTTCAGGGGTTCAATCTATTATCATCATGATGGGGAGCATGGCATAGTACAGGCAGATGCAGAGCTGGTTACATCTTAATCAGAAGGCATCAGGAAGTCAACTGACTGTCACACTGAAGCTTGAGAAGAGACCTCAAAGCCCGCCCCCACGGTGACACACTCCAATAAAACCACACCTAATAGTTACACTCCCTTTGGAGGCCATTTTCTTTCAAACCACCACAGAGTCCCACAAAAATCCCAAACTAAACAACTATAACACATACGCAGAGAACCTAAAGCAATTCCATGCAGGCTCCATGTGATCCTCTATGAGCCCTGCTTAGTAGATAATGCTGGCTATGTCCTCCTGGTGTCCTTGACCCCTCTTGGCTCCTAAAAACATTTGACTTTTGGAAGCAAAGCAGACTGCAGTAGTATTTCTAACTCTAGATGGCTACAATTTAGGCTGAGTCCTAAACTAACGACAGCTGTAGGTTACAACCATGAGTAGGATGAGGGCTACTAGGAGCAGCTGATGGCTATGTGTGCTCAGAGACCCCATTTGCTGATGAAGAAATTCTAGAGTAATTACCACACAGATATTCAAACCCAAACTACCACTCATTTCCCCCACTTTTTTATCACTGTGTTTGGAAGCTGATTAGTAATAGTGGAAGAAAAGTTCCCCACTTCCAGCTACAATGCCGGTTGTCCAGATTAACCTCAGGAAAGAGTTAATGATCACAGAGAGAGAAGCTCCTCTAATAGCATCCTTTATCTGCCTTGCCCAAATTGGTATTTGCTTGGGTGGCTTTGATCCTGGGGCTTAGCTCTCCTGTCACTGTGCACTGAGTGAGCTTCCTTAAACAGCTCGGCCTGGGTTTTTTCAAGAAGCATTATTCCAAGGCTGCTGACTCCCAGCTGCATCTTGATATGCAGAAATGTGCTTGAAGTTCCCTCCCAGGATAAGCATTAAAATTGGGTCACAAAGAAAAACAGGTTACAAAAACCTCTCTGAGGAATGAGCCCTTCAAAATAAGTGTGAATACCCATAGCTAGGAAAAGAGGTTAGATATGATCAAGATTATCTGTGTGGTATTACTGGCTGTCTACACTGGTTTTATGCCGATAGATATTCCTTACATCTTTCTGGGAGATATGTGTTCTCCCACCACATAAAATGACAAAGCTAATTTACATATCTAACTGTTGCTTCAGAGCTATAGAATGTTTCTAGAGTGTTTTTATTAATTCTTTGAGAGTTTCGTCCTCATACAATGTATTTTGCTCATATTTACCCCTACTTCTCTCAACTCCTCACAAACCCACTCCCATTCTCCTACCCACCCTACCTCTCAACTTCATGTTCTTTTCATTTTTAATAACCTAGGAAGTCCAATTTGTGCTGTCTGTACACACATAGGTTTGGGAGCATCCACTGGAGCATGGGCCATACCCTTGGAGAAAAACGACTCTCTCTCCTAGCAACCATCAGCTATTAATAGTTCCCCAGCTAGGAGTGGTGTTGGTGTCTCTAAACCCATTCTAAAATGTCAACTGGCTTGATCTTGTGCAAGCAACCACAGCTGCTGTGAATTCGTAAGTATAGCAGAAATTTTGTAAAGCTATGAGAAATAGATACAAGTCCAACCTACATTTATTTTCGAATTGGTAGACAAGATACTTTGCCCTTTCCTACTATGATTGACTTGCTGAAATTTGTTTGAAGTGAGTCTGCTTCCTGGTTTGTTTGACTGAACTTTAACCAGAAAGGCATGAGGGGCTGCAAAGCATCAACAATTAAATAGCATGCTTGCCAGGCTACAGTGCATTATAACTATAAATTTTTAGCTGTCTGTCTGTCTATCTCTTGTGTGTATATGGTGTATGTGTGTTCTCTGAAAGATCCAGTGGGAGAAGATAACCATCAAAAGGAAGGAAATTCCCCAGTATTTCTCAGCAAATCCCACAGGAAAGAAGGATTTTAGCCACTTCCCACCTTAACTGCTCATTTGATTGCATGGTGCAGAACCATCAATGGTGTGGTGCCTCTACAGCCAAGGACTTTAAGAGAAGGAAGCACTTCTCAGCAAACAGGTAGCCCACAAATCTGCCTACAAACAGTATATTGGAAGGAATGGCCACAGCCTGACTTACACTGGACACTGCAATTTTTAATAGTATAGATGGGATGTCTTTATTTAATCAACATGAGTGTATCTGACCATCCACGAGAAAACAGATTTATCTAAGGGCTTATTGGAGGCTAAAAAAAGGAGCATTCTCCTTCCTTGGCTGTGTTTAAAATCTCAAGCAAGTGAAAAGATGAAAACCAACGGGCAAGACTGATCTTTTAGATAGCTACTGAAAGACATGGCTTTGGATGGGGTCTAAAATGGAGATTTCTGACATGGAAACCCCAGATTGCACAGCTTTGCAAGCCCAAATATAGGCAATGCTGAAAATACAGTACTACATTTTGGGGGTTGCCCCAACAAGCATATAGCACAAAGAATTATATCAAGTAGCCTGTTTTCTAGATATATAAAACCCCACAAAGAACACAAGCAAGATTGACACCAGCCTTAACATGTATAGCTCCTGTTCACCACTCATCAGATAACAAATGCAGGAAATGAGAATGATGTGTAGAAACCAAATCCCTATTAACAGAGGTCTAAAAGGTCTCATTTACCTACACATCTCTGTAAAGTTGACATGGGACCACTTACCTTCCTCGGCTGTATTTTCTTATATTTAGTGTGTCATATAGTTCCAAAGTCAGCATTAGCTACTCAGGCTGACCTCATAATCTGTAGAAGAGCATCTTAGCAGAATTTACATCACTATAGACCCACTGAGCTTGCCTCCAGTTTCTTTCAGGTTCAAAACTCTGCTCTCCTATATTGACTTCCTACCTGAGGTTGCCCATCCTCTACCTATATCAAATTCCACTGAAATTAAACAGTGTGAATAAAACAAAATGGGCTTAAACATTTTAGAGCTGTTTACCACAATTATCAACCTGAGAAAGAATCCAGAGAAACTAAATGTTAAATCATTTTTTAAACTGACTAATTGAGCATTCAAGTAAGAGCAACATGATGTAATTTATAATTTTCTCCTCTATGAAAACACAGTGCACTCAAAGACAGCATTTATCCATATCATGCATTTTGCTCATACCTATTACTCTAATAGATTTCTTCTTTTCATTTTAAAACTTGTATTCACACCACAAACAGCTGAACTCCAGACACAAGCGCAAATTCACTTCTGCAGCAATTTGTTAATACTGGAATATTCGTAGAGAATAACCACAGATAAATCAAAGCCACTGGAAAAAGATGCAACATTAGTAAAAAAGCAAACAGATGGACCATATGCCCTCTATTCTTGTAGTCAACAAAATCTTTTGGAGTACATTCTATGTGGCAGGCACTATGTTAGGAGCTGAGGTTTGTACTGATAAATAAGACTAAGTTTAGCTGAATGCAAAATATATATATTTTTGAGAGAGAGAGAGAGAGAGAGAGAGAGAGAGAGAGAGAGAGACTGATGTAAGAAGTGAATCTCTAAAGCTAAGCAATGGCAGACACCATGCTGAAGTGGACTAACCCAAAAAGAATGGCTTGGGACAGCTGGTTTGTAACAACTTCTACAGACTCACAGTAAAGTAAAAGAATTAGATGTGTCATAGACTCTGGACCAACAGCTAGGGAGCCTGCATGGGACCGGCCTGAGCCCTCTGCATGTCTGTGACAGTTGTGTACTTGGTCTGTTTGTGAGGCTCCTGGCAGTGGTATTAGGAACTGTCCCTGGTGTTTGAATTTGCTTTTGGGAACCTATTCCCCATGCTGGATTGGCTACCTAACCTTGATGCAGGATGAGGAGCTCAGTCCTGCCTTAACTTGATTTGCCAAGCTTTGTTGATGGCCCTTTCTGGACAGAGACAGAAAGAGCCATGTATGTTGGGATATTGGGGGGATATAAATGGTAGGTAGGAGGGCCTGGAAGATAGGAGAGAGGGGAAACTGTGGTCAGTATATAAAATAAATGAAAAACATACAGGAGAGAGGACAGGCATATACTATTTGAGGTAAGGCTTAAAAGACTTTCTGGGAAACTCATCGTTTAGTCTAACCCTAGTCTCTCCAACATCTTTGGTACAAAAAGTGCTATATAAAGTATGTAGTTCAAGATCTCCTGAGAAAACTGGGAGCATGTGGGCAGGAGAGAGGAAATTAGGAAAAAGATAAGGGGAGAAGAGGACATATGAGGGAACAGGAAGATTGAGTTGGGAGAATAGAGGAGAGCAAGAAATGAGATACCTTAATAGAGGGAGCCATTATGAGATTAAAAAGAAATCTGGCACTAGGGAAATATTCAAACATCCACAAAGATAACCCCAACTAAAAATCTAGGCAGTAGCCTTTGATGCCCTTCACCTATAATGAGATTGATGACTACCTTAATTCCCATTCTAGATCCTTCAACCAGTAGCTGATAGAAGCAGAAGCAGACAACCACAGCTGACCACTGAGCCAAACTCCTGGAATCCAGTTGTAGAGAGGGAGGATGAATGAGTAAAGGTTTCAAGACCATGCTGGAGAAACCTACACAAACAGCTAGCTGACCTGACCTAGTGAGAGCACATGGACCCCATTTGTAAAGCTGGGGAACTAGCATTGGGCTGAACCATGCCCTTTGAATGTGAGTGCCTGTTAGGAGGCCTGGGCAGTCTGTGGAACCTCTAACAGCGGAACAAGCATTTATTCCTAGTGCACAAATGAACTTTGGGAGCCCATTCCCTATGGAAGAATACTACTTCAGCCCAGATACACAGAGGAGGGTCTAGGTATTGCCTCAAATGATGTGGCAGACGTTGATGATCCCTCATGGAAGGCCTCACTATCCTTGGGGAGTGGGTGGAGGGGGGGACAGTGAGGGTCATGGGAGGATGGAAGGGAGAGGGAATGGGGAGCAATTGATATGTAAGATTATTTCTAAATAAAAATAAAATAAAGTATATGGTTCAATAAAGAGTTGAATTTTCCTTTGCTGACCTTATTTAACAAATTAAAAAGCTTAGTAGCCCTCATATCAGTTCCCAGATTACTTTAGAAATTACATTTGTTCTTGATTACCGAAGGTCCAAGAATTCTGTTAGAAAGGAGGGCAACTATGTAAGGGCTGAATTATCAGGTATGCTGAGTTTTGGGATATAGCAGAATTGTTAAATATCAAATTAATAAGCATTGATACAGGAGAATCAGGCCAACACAAGGCAGGTGCAAAAATTCTTGCATCAGCGCTTTTAATTTGTAAGTTGATTTTCACGTCTGCTGGAGATCTGAATGCCTGTGATCCCAGGCCTGAAAGAAATACAAAAAAAAAAAAAAAAAAAATGTGACTTCGGAAATTCAGAACATTCTGGACGGTCCTCCTCATCTGGTTTTTATTCATATTTGAAATGAGACTGAGGACGAAGGGAGTTGTCAGATGTTTTTCTAAAGAAAATACATAAACAGAACAATCCTATGTTTTTCTGTTTCTTTTATTTCATAGCAAAGATTACTTACCTGGCTTATATTCTGGCCTCTAAAGCATGCTGCCTGCTTTTGTCTAGAATCTCATCAGAGTGGCCCCTTCTACTCGTGTCTACTAACACTCACTTTTAATGATTAAATAATGAGTGAAATAAGGAGCATATATTGCAAGAGTCTAGAGAATTGTTGAGAAGCTGATGCCACCAACAGGCAATATACATGTCCCTAAAATTCAGATGTTTAAGTTCCAATCCCAGTGGCTTAATATGTGAATGTGAGACTACTGGAAAGTGATTAGGGTTAACATGGGTCACAAGGTGGAACCCTGTGATGGTTGGTGCCATTGTAAAAAGGTAGTGAAATATGAGCATGCTCTGAATACATTCACCAAGCCAAAGTTCATGTCATGGTGCAACCAAGATCCTATCTCAGACATCTAGCTCTAGAAGCATGAGAAATAAGATGACAATTTGTTACCGCAGCCTGAAATGAGACAGGATTTAATACTGACAGGTAGGGTGGTGATCTACCTACCAAGTACATATAATGTGAGTACAGCTATGACTGTCTAACAGCCAAGGCTAAATGAGCATGGAGGTGAGTGCTGGAAACAGTTGGCCCCACCAGAACTTCCTTCATTGTGGTTCTTGTGAGGGCTAAGTAACAGAGTTATAATAGAACTGTCTGTGGTGTCATATTGTTTATGATATAATAAAGCTTGCCTGTGGATTAGAATGCAAAGCTAGCCACAGCCATAAAAGCTGGGTGATGGTGGCACACACCTTTAATCCCAAACTCAGGAGACAAACACAGATAGATCTCTGTGAGTTCAAGGCCACCCTGGGCTACATGAGAGTGATTCAGTCTATGAAAGGAACATAGCCCACACCTTTAATTCCAGCACTAGAGAGAATATAAGGAGCTTAGTGCAATCCCAGGAGCAGTCTGAGATTTGGTGAAGAGCAGCGCAGTCTGGAGATGCAATCTGAGGTTTGTTGGATCACCCCTTCAGTCTGAGCATTGGTAGAGCTGAGAGCTCTCTAGTGGCTTGGCCACTTTGCTTCTCTGATCTTCATCTCAAACCCTAATATCTGTCTCTGGGTTTATATCATTCATGCTACATATTTCCCATTACAGCTGTCTTCTTAGAGAAGACACAAATCATCAAAATAACTATTGGTGGAAATAAATGTGAGGGACCGCTATGTTGAGGTCTTAGAGGAGTAAGCAGCATGTCTTGGTGACTGGAACATAAGTGATGTTCGTTATATCACAGTAAACAACTGTATGTATTTAGCTCAGTAGACTTCTCAAAGTGATGGGTCAAAAAGCAGCTTGATGTCCTGCACCCTACCCAACCACCCACCCCAGCCTCATACATACTGACAGCTTACTCCAAAAACTAAGAAGAAATGAAAGGAATAAGAGATTATATATATATATATATATATATATATATATATATATAAATATCCTTATTTTACATCCCAGTTCCCTCTCCCTCCCTCCCATGCTCCCTGCCCCCCCTCCTGTCCCATTTACCCCCTCACTCCACACACAGGGAGGGTAACGTCTTCTAGAGGGGGATCATCAAAATCTGTCAAGTCATTTGGAGTGGGGTCCAGGCCTTCCCTCCTGCCTCTAGGCTAAGGGAGATTCCCTCCATGGAGAATGTGCTCCCAAAGTCCTTTCATGCACCTGGTTCATGCATCCTGGTTCCATTGTCAGAGGTCCCTTAGACTGCCCAGGCATTTTAATTGAGACCCATGTTCAGATATTATTGGGCAAAAGAAAACAAGACTTCAGAAACTTGGAAGACTCCAATCCTGATAATATCTTTTACATGGGGAAGTGAGTTCAGAGGGGTACACTGAGGTGGGGTAGTCAAATGGTCCTTCGATAAGGACGTTAGTGTGGATGTGAGCCATGAACTTAATCCACTGCACAGGCAGGAAGACTGCCTGTGTACACTGAAAGCCAGGAGATGAGGAAAAGCTCCCAATTGCCTGGGATTTTATAAACAAAACAAGAGATACCGCCAGCTGCAACTGTGGCTTCTTCAGACATACCAGGGAAAACTATCTGAGCAATCAGGCTTTCATTCAATGGCAAAATCTGAAATGTTAGTTTGGAGAGTTATAACCAAATATTGGAGGAAAGTAAAGAATTGACCTAGTTTAGTTTAAAGATAGGATATAGAGTGAAAGAATCATATTTATCATGAGGTAAGAAACAGCTCCAATATGATGGAAGGAGTTTTGGAGCATAAATTATAGTTTTCCATTAACGATACAATATCTCTAAGTTGTCCCTATTCATATTAAAGACAAAAAAGTTTTTCCTTGGTAAAATAAATTATCTCTTTAACATTCCCTAATTGTTTATATAAATTACGTAGGAAATAGAGATTAACCACACTTTCTAGGCCTGTTATACTGAAACTGTTAATAATAAATCTAAGATTGTACTTTTAAATCTTAATGTTGAAAAGCAAAGTCATGAGTTTATTTCCTATTTTATCTCCACATTTATGAGTTGAGTAAATTTCTTTCTTTCTGAGTTTTACTCCAGCCAGGAACTGATCTTTCTTTCTCAGCTGTATAAGGCCAGCAGCCCTATAAATTAGCTAACAGTCACATTTGTATAAGAGGGCTTTGTAAGCATTGCTTTAATAAGTCAACCTTAGTTCCTCAAGGCAGGCTGATACTAGCTGACTCAATGCACTTCGTCCTCAAATGTGACAAGTCAGCCACAGCCAGCGTGATATGGGCAATGTTTCAGATTATGTTCTGTGTATATAATCAAGGAGAAAGTACTTTAAAGAGAGGGAGGGAGGGGAGGTGAAAAGGGAAGGAAAGACAGAGAGAGAGAGCCCTATGCCTTATGAATCCTTTGAAAGTGAAAGACAGTTCAAGAGTTTCCTTTTTTAAGGTGCTTGACTTCTTAATATATTTTTTTCTTATTTTACATATCAATCCCAGTTCCCTCTCCCTCCCTCCCATGCCCCCTGACCACCCTCCCATTCCAACCCCCCCCATTCCACAGGGAGGGTGGTGCCTTCCAGGAGGGGTCAACAAAATCTGTCAAGTCATTTGGAGTAGGAACTAGGCCCTCCCTTCTGCCTCTAGGTTAAGGGAGTATTCCTCCATGGGGAAGGTGCTCCCAAAGTCCTTTTGTGCACCCAGGATACATCCTGGTTCCACTGTCAGAGGTCCCTTAGACTGCCCAGGCCTTCTAATTGAGACCCATGTTCAGGGGGTCTGAGTCGGTCCAATGCTGGTTTCCCAGCTATCAGGCTGGGGGCCCATCGGTTTGAAGCGCCTTCCCAGAACTCCTACTATTCAGAAGATGTCACAGTCTTCAGACCAAAGGATAGCAGTATGAGTCAGTAATTAGGACTTAGGCTAAGATATGAGGAACAGGGCTAGGGACATAGCTCAGATGGTAAGAGTGCTGTCCAAGAATGGGAGCTTTTGTTTGGAAGCCCGATGCCCATGTAAAGGTGGCAGGCATGGCCGGTACATGCCTGCCACTTCAGAGCTGTTTAGGTAGACTGGTAAATCACTGCTGCTTGCTGCCCAGCCATCCTAACAGAAAAACAGCAAACTCCAGATTCAAACAGAGACCTTATCTTAAGGGAATAAGACATAAAGTGATAAAACAAAATACCAGATGTCCTTCTCTGGCCCCATATGCACAAACATGGGCGTCTACAACTATACACTGCACGCGCGCACACACACACACACACACACACACACACACACACACACACACACATACATCTGCACATACCTGCATATAGCACACATATGTACGCATGCACCACACATAACCCCAAAACCAAAACCAAAAGCAATGAGATGAAGAACACAGAATTAGAATGTATTTTTTATCCTTAATTGATTTAACAAAAAAGTTTTTTTTTCAATACAATAATAGCTACAATGCATCTGAGTTTTATTGTAAATGTATTTGTTAAGTGTGGACTCCACAGCTCTCCACTTTGATTGGTTGTGATTTTCTGTAATAATCTCTTCTGTTGAAAAGAGATGTTTCCTTGGTGAGAGGTTCTCACTACATGTTTTTAACATCATACTGGAAGGCCTAGCTCACAGGAATATTTTCATAAGAATGGAAAATAAGCAGTGGTCAGGGGCACTTGTTTTTGCAAGGACCCAGACTCAGTTCCCAACATCCACATGGTGGCTTAAAACTGTTTGTGTAAGCCAACTCCAGGGATCCAACATCCTCAAATGGTGATTCAACAAATAAAAAAAAAAATTAAATCTTGACACTCTTCGCAAAAGTTAACTGAAAATGAATCATGAATCTATAAAAGGCAAAACTATAAAATTTCTAGAAAATGAGCAGGCAACATCCTGGAACCCACTTCTAAAAGTGAGATGAGCTAGCACATACCTGTAATGTAGGTAGAGACAGAAAAATTGCAGGGAAGTCCATCCACAGCTGGCTAGCCTGAAGGACACAGCTCAGTAGGAAATGCAAGAAAGCCCTGCCTTAATAGGGTAGAAGAATGAACCGACTCCCCATCTGAATTCCACAGGCAGACCATGGTATGTACACACCCATACTCTCATGCACACATCACATCTACATCCTCACAATATAATAAGTAAAAATTAGTTTTAATTTGCAGAAGATACAAGTCAAAGAACACTTGTGTGGTCTTGGATACAATGATGACTCTGAAGGTAAATGAAACACAAAAGACAGGGCCTATGTGCATTTGAAATACTTGAAAATCTGAATTTTATTAAAATTAAAAACTTTAAGCAAGGCATGGTGTGTGTGTGTGTGTGTGTGTGTGTGTGTGTGTGTGTGTGTGTGTGTGTCTAACCCCAGCTCTCAAAAGACAGTTGTCACAAGTTTAAGGCCAACCCTGCCTTTTAAGTTTTTTTCTTTCTCTGTTAAGTACAATGTCAAATGAAAATAAAAATAAATAAAATACAGATTGGGGAAAAATATTTTCCAAATGTATCTGATTACTTTTATCAAAAATACTGGAAAAAAAACCTAAAACTCACAATAAGAAAACAAATAACCCTATTGAAAGTTGAGCCAGGGTCTTAACAGATACCTTGCCAAAGAAGATATCCAAATAGAAAAAAGAGCAGATGAGTGATATGTCCTCAGGAAAATACACATTAGAGCAGCAAAGCTCTGAGATGTATCTAACATTTTCTGAAAACACAGCACTGGTTCACCACTCCCTGAGGTCTCTGTGCAGCAGGAACCATCCCACATTGCTAATAGGATCACAAATGGGACACCCACTTTGAAGATCAGTTTTTCATTTTCTTTCAAAATAAATTTGGAAAAATATGGGAAAAAATCTTACCTTGGAATTCATCAATCTTAATTTTTTAAAAATACGTATTTATTTTAAAAAATTGCAATTTGGGCCCACACAAATACCTGAATGCAAATATTTATTATTTTATTTTATTTTTGACGTTATGATGTACCATTTCCCTCTTCCCTTTCCTCCCTCTGCACCCCTCCATGTACCCCTTGTTCTTTTTAAGCTTTATGGCCTGTTTTTTTTTCATTAATCGCTGCATTTACATATGTATCCCTAAATATAATCTGCTCAGTCTGTATGTATGATGTTCCTCATACATGTTTGAAGGGCTGAGCAGTTTACAGTGGATAATTGTTGTGTTCTTCCCTGAAGAAAACTGTTTTCCCACCCTCAGCATTCCTTACTTGCTGTAGGTCTTTGGGTGAGGCCCTGTTGTCTTTTGGGTATCTACTTCCCAGCCCTTGTTCACATTAGCATATCTATTGTTGTTGTCTCTGTCCAGTTCACGTTTGGGCAGTCATATTAGTGAGATTTTTGTGGGCATAGCTTCTGACATTCCTAAGGGATATAATCTCACAGCAAACTCCCTGATCCTCCAGCTCTTAAAACCTTTCCACCCTATCTTTTGCAATGATCCCAAGCCTTTGGTATGAGGGTTGTGTTTTGGTGTGTACACTGGGACTGCACTTCCCAGCCTGCATTTGATTGGTTGTGCTTTTCTCTAATTGTCTCCTGCTGTTGCAAAGAAAAGTTTTCTCAATGAAGAGTAAGGGAGGACTACCCTTGTCCCTGAGAATAAGAACAAATATTTAGATTGTTGTTGGGTATCATGCTGGTTTAGGAAAGTGGTGGTTGTATGTTCTCCTCCAAGATTTATGAGTTAATATTTATAACTCAAATATTAGGAGCTACCAAAATATCCTAACTGTGGGACATGTAGAAATACATGAGCAAAAAACCCATAAGAAATCATGAAGATGGCTTAAATACCTGTAACTAAGTGGGAGGAGCCAACCTGTGAAGGCTGCACAGTTGCAGTCCCAACAGTGTAACATCTGGAAAAAAAAAAGCAAGAAATAAGATGGTAAAAAAATCAGTAGTTGGAAAACTCAGGATGGGTCCTCAGAACAAAAGGCTTTTAACACATTGAAAATACTCTGTATGATGTGTGTGTGTGTGTGTGTGTGTGTGTGTGTGTGTGTGTGTGTGTGTGTGATTACACATTTGTCTAAGTCTATAGGGTGTGTAACATCAAGAATGGCTATCATGCATCATTGTAGGTTTAACAGCATTAGCAAACACACTACAGAAGTGAGGAAATTGACCCTGGGAAAGGCTCTCTTTATTTATGTAAAAGTAAGGAATATACAGGAATTCTCTGTGCCTTCTCATTTGCTGTGAACCTAATTTCTTTAAAAAAAAAAAAAAATAGAGTTCACTCAAAGAAAATGACACACTGACAAGGGAAATTAGGTATATAAGCAACACACATTTTAAAATAATGAATTATGACCAATAGTATTATTAAAAAGGGGACATTGAGAAGTTTTAGACATTTATACAGTTTCTAAAATGTTAATACTTCCCAAACACATACAACTTAAGGAAGGCTAAAAATGTATTTTGACATGACAACTCTGTATTGGTTAGGTTTTTGTCAACTTAACACAAGCTGGAGTCATCTGAGAAGAGGGAACCTCAACTGAGAAAATGACCAAATCAGATTAGCTTGTGGGCAATCCTGGGCTGATAGGGAAGTGTCCATCCCACAGTGGGCAGTTCCACCTCAGGCAAATGGTCCTGGGTGTTACGAGAAAGCAGGCTACGCAAACCATGGAGAGCAAGCCAGTAAGCCGCATTCTTCTACGGTCTCTGCTTCAGCGCCTGCCTACAGGTTCCTGCCTTCGGTTCCTCCCTGGATTTCCTCCACTGTCTCAAAGGTGGACAAAACCCTTTCCTTCCCTGTGGCTTTTGTTCATGATGTCTTTATCACATCAAAAGAGAAGAAAGTAGGACAAAATGCCTTTGGCTGACATTTAATGTATTAACTAAAAAGAATATTTTCACAAGGTGAAAGGTGAAATAGTTCAAGACCCTGCAGCGGCCTGTGGACAAACCCAAGATCGTTTTGAGGACAAGAAGATTCTGTTTAAGATTTGATTTGGGAACGTCACAGTCCCCAAAAGCATAAATGATCCTAGCTCTTCTCAGTTCTTTTAAATAAACCAGCTAATAAAAAAATGTAAAGGTAAACATGGGCACAGAAAAAGGTTCTGGTAAGATGCCTGATCTTTACTTTTTAGATGCTTTACCTACAGTTTCTTTTTATATACTTTGCCTATAAATTCTTATTAAGGGCAGGCTAATATTATCTCTAATGAGGGACAGAAAGGGAGTGGATCTGGATCACAAGGGAACTGGGAGAAGAGGGAGGGGAAGCCTTAATCAGGATATATTATGTCAGAAAAGAATCTATTTTCAATAAAAGTTAATCAAAAATAAAAATAGCAATAGTGGAGAGGGTACCTGAACTGGCCTTCTCCTGTAATCAGGTTGGTGACTATTCAAATTATCATCATAGAGCCTCATCCAGTAACTGATGGAAGCAGATGCAGAAATCCACAGCCAAGCACTGGGCTGAGCTCCAGGAGTCCAGTTGAACAGAAGGAGGAGGGATTACATGAGCAAGGAGGGCTGGTCAAGATCATGACAGGAAAACCCACAGAGACAACTGACCTGAGCTTGTGGGAGCTCACAGACTCTGCACAGACAGCTAGGGAATCAGCATGGGACCCACCTAAGCCCTTTGCATCTGGGTGACTGTTGTGTGGGTTGGTCTTTCGTGACTCTCTTGGCAGTGGGTCCAGGACCTATTCCTGATGCATGAGCTGGCTCTTTGGAATCTATTTCCTATGGTGGGATGCCTTGTTCAGCCTTGATGCGGTGGGTGGGGAGCTTGGTCCTGCCTCAGCTTGATATGATATGCTTTGTTGATTCCCATAGGAGGTCTTACTCCATCTGAGTGGAGATGAGGAAAAGTGGAAGAGGGGCTTGGGGATAGAGAGGAGGTAAAGGGAGGGAACAGGAGGAAAGAAGGGAGGGGAGACTATGGTTGGTACATAAATTTTAAAAATTAGGCATCATTTTAAGGTGTTTCCCTGTTAACTAACCTTTTTTCTAAGATTTTATTTTATGTATATGAATCTTTCACCTGAACATATGGAAATACACACATGTGCTTCTGGTGCCCAACAAGGTCAAAACAGCATGCTAGATCCCAAGGAACTGAATCATAATTGTGAACCACCATGTGGGTTCTGGGAACTGAACCTGAGTCCTCTCTTTCTGGATGAGCCATCTCTCCAACAACATCCATCCACCCCAGTTAACTACCTTTAACCTACTTTATCTGATAACACAAGTAGACCAAAGTGTATATGTGTTTATGTTTATGCTGAAAGTTCAGAATATATAACTGACTTTATTAAACCAATAATATTAAGCTAATCATATTGACTAAGAGTCACCCAACCCATGTGGATATGAAAAACATTTGAGTTAGTCTCTGTACTTGTGGCAACTAAGAAAATGTATTTTATATGAGAATTTACTTAGAACTCTGTAGGATTTTACCAGTAAATTTGGTAATATCATCTAGAAATAGAGGAATTTGTGTGTGTGTGTGTGTGTGTGTGTGTGTGTGTGTGTGTGTGTGTGTTTTCACATACTGAAAAACAAGAATAGACCTATTATCTTATTTTCTAAACTTTAGATATTGATCAAGCATAAAAAATAATAGCACAAAGCACACTAAGAGAGTTCAGATACATAAGAGTTGGCTCTCATTTTTGTTCTACTACCCACTTTCATCAAAATTGTGTTTGTGCTCAATATGAGGCTCAATCTCTTTTACTGACGTTGGTGGAGGAGACTTGAGATTTTCATTTAGCCTGACATCCAATCTTACAAAAGCTGTGGATTACATTTTAGCAAGATACCAAGAGGTTATTAAGCATCTGTGGGTGTATTCAATCCTTGTCTGAGTAGACAAAATGCTCTGTCTGTTTCCAATTAGCCTCAAGGTGATTTCTCTTGGGGTCCTTGAGTTCTTTGTGAGCCCTGATGGGGCAGGAATACTTGAGGACTGAGGAATATGGAGGGTATGGTCTGGCATGAGTGAACAGGAAGATGAGAAAGGTGGCGGTTCAGGAGCAGAAGAGAGCACAAAAATCAAGAGGGAGCAAAATTTAATGCCTAAAGATCCATTAAATAAACATAGTCCTAGTGCAAGCCAATCATAGAGGAGCAGGGTGGCCTGTGCTGTGGAATGACCTGCAGAGTGGGCAATAGCAAGAGATTTTAGGCTTGTAATTTTGTAAAAGATTTTTATCTGTGGTATAGGTGGTATATTCATGGAAGTAAGGTGACCCTTTTTCTTTACCAAAGGTTGGCAAACCAGATCTCCCTTTATGGTATTTTTCCCATGATCATTTAGGAAAGTCAACAAAGGGGATTAAAACTACAAAATTAATTATATAGTCAATCCAAGATCTTTGGGGCTTACAGACCTTTCATGATATTTAGCAAGTTAGTAAGACCTAATCTGATGCCTTAGCTCCTGACAGAATGGAAAGAACCTCACATGGTTTCAAGTATGTTTAACTACAAAGGGCATTTTAACCACTAAGTGATACAACTTATGTTTTCTTGGTTACCCAGTGTCTACCTCATTGACCAACTACTCTTACTAAGACCTCAAGGAATTTGCCATGTCAGACAAGCTTGGTACCCACAGCCTCATCTTTCCTCTCTCTTCCTTAAGAATGAGAATGTCTGATCCATCAAAGTATTTTAGTACTGATCTGGTTTCACAGTTAAGGATTTTGTGACAAAAGGAATCACACATAGAATCTCACTTACGCCTGATTTTTATGATGCTTAAATGAAATTTGGACTCCAGAATTTAGAGTGTATTTGGACTCAGTTAATACCCTGAAGGCTATTCAGACAAAATAAATGTATTTTGCAATTATGAGAGAATCGAGGATATGAAGCGAGTTATGGGGAACTGAATGCTATGTCCCTCTGTAACTCATTAGCTGAAGGCCTAATCTTAGAAGATGATGTTTGGAAAGTAGCTAGAATTAGATCAGGCCAAAGGAATCATTCTCTCACTCTAGAATTATGCCATGATTTCAAAGAGGGGAGGACAAGAAATCTCTTGCTTCATCATGTGAAGACAATAGCAAGAAAATATATATCAACAAATCAAAATGAGACTCTTTATCAATAACCCAATCCACCAGCCTCTTGAAAGTGCAAATAGTGAATTCCTGATGTTTAAACCACCAAGCCTGTGGGTTGCTATTTATTGTTTCAGGATAAAGACACTAAAACATTAAGCAAGAATTCTCTGTGACATCCATGAGGGGCTTATATAACACACAATGACGAAGTAAATCTAAACTACCCTGTCACATTCTCTCCAGAATCTGAGAGTGAAGGGAATGCTGGAAGAAACTAACAGTGAGTTTGAGAAAGTAAGAGCAGCAGGGTAGCCACAGAGGCCCTAAACGCAGATTTTATAACCTCTCTATTCGTTTCCCCACACACACACTTCATGACCCTATGTTCCAGTTTACAGTTAATTCCTGCTTTCAGCTGTAGCACCATCATATTTTATTTGGTCCCTTTCCTTTTGCTCCTTCTTTCAGGTACATTAGTTGCTATGGGAACCATGATGCTGATTCTAAGGGTGGAGTTCAGAGAGGCTCACAAGCACAGAGGGAAAGCAATTTAATCTCAAGGTTTGAAATATAGACCCCACGTTGGAAAATCACAGAAGGCATGTGGGCCTTCAACCTCAGAAATACATCCTGTGTCAGACCAGCTCACTCCCTCGGGCTATAAGTAATAAAATCCTAACAGTAAAATCACCCCTCACAAAAGCAAAAGTTTCTATGCTATCCTTCACTGGAGCTTTTTACATAAACAATCCATCAGGGAAAGTACCTCTCATAAAAACTTCTGACTGAAGGATTTATGTCTTCACATCTTTTGGATGTGAGCCACAGTTAAGCTCTTACAATCCATTCACTTGTTATAGGTACATTGCCTTCTGCTAAGTTGGAGCTCTCAAACCTTTCAAACATCTTCAGTCACCAAAGAGGTTTCTCCAAAGAACTGTCAAGAGGTCAGATCAGATTCTTTGAGTGGCTGTCCCTCCCTAGTACAGTATCATAGCCATTTCTCTCTGTCTCTGTCTTTCTGTTTCTCCATCCTCCCTCCCTCTTTCCTCTCTGTCTCTGTGTGTCTCTGTCTTTGTATCTCTTTCTCTCTTACACACACACACACACACGTACATGTGCATGCACTTCCCTAATGGCCACTGACCACATGCTTCATTTCATCATAAGTCAAAGAAACCTTTATTAGCCCAACTCAGTATCTTATCTACATGACCCTCGTATCCAAATGTAAGTGGATACACACATATATAGAGAGATAGATAGATAGATGATAGATAGATGTGTGTGTTTGTTGTGTGTGTGTGTGTGTGTGTGTGTGTGTGTGTGTGTGTGTGTGTATGTGAAAATAATGTTGGGTTTTTATGACCCATAATGTTCTGAGAAAACTATGCATACTCCAACTTATTTGGCTCCTTCCTTCCATTATGAGCAATCATGCTGATGAGAATCATATTCTATGATCTAATGAATTCATGCCCTCTCCTAAGAAATACTCCACATACCCTATGGAAATGTATCTTGAAACTATAAGATCGGGTTAAATCATCCCAGGTTCTTCCCCCTAGTATGTGAGTGAAGCACTGTGAGCCTTCTTAGTGTGCCTCAGGTCAGAAATGCTGCACTCACACGAGGTATGTGAATAGCATCCAATTCTAAAATGTAGCTGGATGAACGGAACATGCAAGGGATAGTACCTGCAATTACAAACACTCAGGAGTCTTTTCTATTCTTTGACAGTTCAGCTTGTGTACAATCAATTATTTTAGCCATTTTCACACACAACCTTTTCCTTCTTTGATAGCTTTTTGCCTCTTGTTGAAATTCTTCTTTCAAGGTTCCCTCCTATTTTTGTACACACAGAGGCACACACAAAACACACACACACACACACACACACACACACACACACTAAATTCAATTCTGTCTTGCATGAGCACAGGTCTGAAGAGATTACCCACTGAACCCAGCAAGAAACTGGAGAGCACTAAGTCAGGAAGTCACTGAAGCCTTATTGGAGGGAGGCAGCCCCCGCTGGATTGAAGGAAAGAGATAGATAGATAGATAGATAGATAGATAGATAGATAGATAGATAGATATACACATCATTCTATCCCCCCTTGTGCCCTAAACCTCCTCATGCTCCCTTCCTTTGGATGCACCAATCTAGAACATAGAAAATATGAGAGTTGCGTATACTTACAGGTCACCAAAACTCAGGGTGAAGAACAGATGGGGATCTGGAGATATGGGGGATATTTTTTGTGTGTAGGCTTGTAAAGAAGCTATTGCCTATCAGGGATTAACATATTTTCACACAAGCACTAGAAGCTCCAAGTGTCTCTTTGATGTTGAAAAAGACACACATACAAAACAACTAGAAGAAAACTAATGACCATGCCACAGAGTGACTACCAAGTCCAGTGGCTCACAGGTGCTTCTGGGAAACTGTATTCCACAAGAGAGGCACCTAGGCCTCTTTTGCATAGTCTAAGATACCAAGCTCTAGGACAGTTCCCCCATAGTCACAACTCTAATAGCTAATATTTGGCCACACTGTTCAGATATAGAAAATACTATATCTGAAATAACTAAATCCCCACACCTGTATAAGCTCTGTTTTCTAAAAAACAGAACTTGAATGATGAGGAATAGAGATGTTACACACCAAACAAGCCAGTGATATCTGATTCTGAGCAAAGGCACTCTGACTCTAGAATCTGCACTCCTCAATACTAAGCCTAAGGATCCTCCATCCCTGTGTTTATTGTTAATACAGCTGCTGGCCTCAATCATTCTTTCCAAGTCATCAGCATCTAAAGCCATGTCTGAATGGGTGCAAAATTAGCTACCAAGAATTATAAAACTTCACAGCTGAAGCAAACAGTGGCAATTCATTTTATCAGTGAAGAGTCATGCACAACACAAATGTGCATGGGGATGTGGAATATATTTTACCTGAGATGAGCATGCCTCAAAGAACCAGTAGAAAATTTACTATGCATCTCCTGACCACCTGTCACCATGTCTTTTAATTTTACTCCAGATTCCCTGAATGCAAATCATATAAGGCATTATAAGAAAGAAATCAACTAAGAACCTGCCTTCTCGATATGACCAGAACAGATGGAGAGGAAATGGATGTCACCTTCGAAGCATAAATGGGCTTTCTCACTTTCTATGGCTCTCCAGGAAGTGCTATTGAGTTCAGAAAATCTGTTGTTTTCTTTCAGAACAACCTTATCAATCTGGTAAGGCTGGGTCCTAGAAAGGGTGTCTAGTTTAGAATGTTTAGACTATGTAAAATAAGAAAAATAACTGCTAGCCCAGAGAGTTTTCTAGAGCCAACAATAGCCTATCAGATTAGAAGCAAAATCACTGCCATATAGAAACCTATGCAAATTGAAATTTCTGTTTGGGGGGAACAAGGTTTACAGATTTTTTTTGTTTTTGAGACAGGGTTTCTCTATGTTACAGCTCTGGCTGTCCTGGAACTCATTCTGTAGACCAGGCTGGCCTCAAACTCACAGATTCCATCTGTTTCTGCCTCTCTAGTGCTGGGATTAAAGGTATGTGCCACCACCACAGGGCAATTAACAAATTCTTAACACCAAGAAAACTTTGCCTTTCACCCTACCACTTAAAGAGCCTGCACCCCAACTATTCTTTCCCTAAGAATTGAGCTATTAATATTACTACAGGCTTGAAGTATTAGACAGGAATGGATCTCTCAATAAAAGAAGCAACTACAGAGTGTTAGAGAGTTGTATTTTTTGCTGCTAGCCTTGGTGTGTGGGTTTGGTGCCCAGCAGTACCCAACCATGGACAAGGATGCTTTACCATGAAGAATGAGCTCTACCCTTTATGATTCACACTGAAGGCCCCCAGAAGAGTGCATGGTCCCTTTTCTCTTGTTCTATAAGGCAAGCTAGCTAACTAAGAGCTGTTTATGTCCTGGGAATTTGTGCTTTTATTTGTGTCTCCAGAAGGAACAAGAATAAATTGTTCCTCCCACTATCCTTTCTATCATCAAAGTGTTCCTTTGAAACTCAACTACATCAGCTGGAAGGCAGATGAGTGATCCACAAACCCATCTTTATAGGATTCATCTTCAACATCTATGAAGGCCTGGTCACCTACTCTGAATCCTCACCAACTTTCACATCCCTCATCACTGCATCCCATCCAGCTATGCCAAAATTCTGTCACCACCTAAGTTTACACAAAATCCCTGAAGGCAGATGTGTGAAATTCATTTTCAGTATATTCAGTAATTCCTCATGTAGTCAGCACAGAAGTATTTTAATTTCCTATAATCAGATGGCATGCGGGGTTGAAAAATTACAGAGCTAATAAAACAAACTCCCTTTCTTAAGTGTCTTTCAGCCTTTTTGATTTTCTCTATTGAAAATTCTCTCTTCAGTTCTGTACCCCATTATTAATAGGGTTATTTGGTGTTTTGGTGACTAGTTTCTTGAGTTCTTTGTATATTTTGGAGATCAGACTTCTGTCAGATTAGGATTGGTGAAGATCTTTTCCCAGTCTGTGGGCTGCCGTTTGGTCTTGTCAACTGTGTCCTTTGCCTTACAGAAGCTTCTCAGTTTGAGGAAACCCCATTTAGTAATTGTAGGGAGCCGTTACAAGTACCGCTGGGTAACTGTCAAAACCGTTGGTAGACAGGAGAGATGCGCATGTGCTGGGTAACTGTCAAAACCGTTGGTAGACAGAAGAGATGCGTATGCGCTGGGTAACTGTCAAACCCTGGGTCCCTGCCTCCCCCGTGGCGTCATATGGGCCGATGAGCAGCAGCCAGTCAGGGGGTGACACGTCCAAGGCAGAGGCTGCTAGCCTATATAAGGGATGGGTTTTGTGTGTTTGGGGTCTCTCTTTCCTGTAAGCTTATGCTCTCCCTCTCAAGAGCATTAAAGCTTTACTGCAGAAGGATCCTGAGTGTGCCGCGTTGTTCTTGCTGGCGAGACGGTAGCGCGGGACATCTGGTGCCGAAACCCGGGAATCAAGACCTCATCATCGTCAGCACCACGGAGACCCCTTGGCTACAAGGAGGATTCAGAACTGCAGGTAGATACGCTCGGAGAGGTATGTCTTTTCTGGACTTTGGCTTGGGACTGTTGCCACCTTGGGACAGTAGTGTCGAGGCTTTAGTGCTTGTCCTTGGGGCCATTTTGATCTTTTCCGCTATCCTGTTAGCAAAGTGTCAAAGTACCCTTGAGGAGGTCCAGAATAGCATGTCAGAAACTGAGCGTAGTGAGAGGTTGGGCGCGCGCAGAAAAAAAAACCGTCCACAAGAAGGAAAAAGGCCCCCCCGGTGAGTCTAGTGACAAGGGGGTGTATCCGCCAGATCACAGGGGATCCTCCCCCCTGCTGTCAAACCAGAGAGAGGAACTGGCTTTTACCCTGTACATAAGCTTGAGGCCTTAACTCTTGATAGCTCCAATGATTCTGAAAGCTCAGGGGATAAGGTCTTAGATACTGAGGAAGAAGCTGAGCTAGATGAGGAGGCTGCTAAATATGAGGAAGAAAGATACCATCCAGATGACCATATGCAAAATAGCAAAACACCTCGGAGACGGCTGTTTCAAACGGCCCTCTCACAAGTGGTTCCCCTCGGCGCCTCTGCCCTATGAGAAGCGCCCAAGTTCATTTTCCTTTCTTCCGGAAAAGTAAAAAGAAAAATGCGTCTCGCCTTTCCCATCTTTGAGGGCATTGACGCATCACAGCGGCTACATGCACCTGTGGAATATAATCAGATAAAAGAGTTGGCTGAGTCAGTCAGAAAATATGGGGTCACGGCCAATTTTACTCTTGCACAATTAGATAGACTTGCCCTGGATGCCCTAATGCCATCTGACTGGCAGATGGTCGCAAAGGCTACGCTTATCAGCATGGGCCAATATATGGAATGGAAAGCACTTTGGCATGAGGCTGCCCAAGAGCAAGCTAGAGCTAATGCGACAGCCTTGACCCCTGAACAGCAGTTATGGACATTTGACATGCTAACAGGCCAGGGTCGTTTTGCAGCCGATCAAACTAATTATCACTGGGGCGCCTACTCCCAAATTGCTAGTACAGCCATTAGAGCCTGGAAGGCACTCTCCAAGAAAGGGGGAGCAGACAATCAACTGACAAAAATCATCCAAGGGACGCAGGAACCCTTTTCTGACTTTGTAGCAAGAATGACAGAGGCAGCAGGGAGGATCTTTGGTGATCCCGAGCAGGCTGCACCTCTTGTTGAGCAACTTATTTTTGAACAGGCCACCCAGGAATGTCGCGCAGCTATAGCCCCGAGAAAGAACAAAGGATTGCAGGATTGGCTTAGGGTCTGTAGATAACTCGGGGGACCCCTTACTAATGCGGGGTTAGCTGCTGCCATCCTACAGTCTCAGAAGCACCCCCTTAAGGGGCCAGATAAAAGAACCTGTTTTAAATGCAGAAAGGCAGGACATCTAAGAAAGGATTGCAGGATGCTGGACAGGGAGAGAGAGCCACCAGCACTCTGCACTCGTTGCGGCAAAGGATATCATAGGGCCACCCAGTGTCGCTCTGTACGGGATATAAAGGGTAGGATTCTCCCCCCTATAGAAACACCAACAGAGGTTCCAAAAAACGGGGCGTCGGGCCCACGGTTCCAGGGCCCGCCAAAATATGGGAACAGAGTCACCAGGATGATGAACGAGGCCCCTCAGGAGTCGGAGCAAGGGTGGACTTGTGTGCCGCCTCCGACTTCCTATTAATGCCTCAGATGGGGGTGCAGCCCATTCCTGTTCAAGCCCCCAAGCCATTACCGGTCGGGACTATAGGTCTCCTTCTCGGTAGAGGGTCGCTTACATTACAGGGACTGGTTGTTCACCCAGGTGTTATTGATGATCAACACTCCCCGAGATCCAGGTTTTGTGCTCCAGCCCAAATGGGATATTTTCCATCAGCAGAGGGGATAGGATAGCTCAATTACTGCTCCTCCCAGGCAACCCCCACCATGGTATGGGAGATAAACGGATGGGTTCTTCAGGGTCAGACTCTGCTTATCTAGTTGTTCAGCTTCATGATCGGCCAAAGCTATCGCTCTGGATTAATGGTAAAGGTTTTGAAGGCATATTGGACACAGGGGCAGATCGGAGCATCATCTCATCTCATTGGTGGCCGAAATCCTGGCAGGTCACAGAATCATCACATTCCCTGCAGGGGCTAGGCTATAGCTCTCATCCCACTATTAGTTCCTCTATGCTTACATGGAAATCAGAAGAAGGTCATCAAGGACAGTTCACCCCCTACGTGCTTCCCCTCCCTGTTAATTTGTGGGGACGTGACGTGCTACAGGGCTTGGGGCTCGCTTTATCTAATGAATACTCGCCGCGAGCTGTCAATATTATGAAAAAGATGGGGTATGAAACTGGAAAGGGGTTGGGACGCTTGAAACAAGGGCAAGTAGAACCCATATCCCCTGATCCAAATCCAGGGAGACAGGGCCTGGGTTTTTCCTAGGCGCCACTGGGGCAGCACGGCCCATACCTTGGAAAACAGAGGACCCGGTATGGGTTCCCCAGTGGCCATTGACCTCTGAAAAATTAGAAGCAGTAAACAGCCTTGTGGCAGGACAGTTGGCATTGGGGCACATAGAACCATCTACCTCCCCTTGGAATACTCCAATTTTTGTTATTAAAAAGAAATCAGGCAAATGGCGCCTACTTCATGACCTAAGAGCCATTAATGAACAAATGCATCCTTTGGGTGCAGTGCAGAGAGGTCTTCCGGTGCTCTCTGCTCTGCCCAAAAATTGGAACTTAATTATTTTAGATATTAAGGATTGCTTTTTTCTATTCCCTTGTATCCACCAGATAGGCCTCGCTTTGCATTTACCGTCCCTGCCATTAATCATGAGGGACCTGACAGGCGATTTCAATGGAAAGTATTACCTCAAGGCATGGCAAATAGCCCTACCATCTGTCAATTATATGTACAGGAGGCTCTCAGACCCATCAGAGAACAATATCCAAGTTTAATTGTTATACATTATATGGATGATGTACTCCTGTGTCATAAGGAATTAAACGTCCTTCAAGAGGCCTATCCCTTGCTACTCAAAAATCTACAATTCTGGGGCCTCCAGATTGCTACAGAGAAGGTCCAAATTGCCAATACCGGGCACTTTATAGGGTCCATGGTGCTCCCCGGACAAAATCCTTCCGCAGAAATTAAAAATATATAGGGGCGAATTACATACTTTAAATGACTTTCAAAAATTATTGGGAGATATAAATTGGCTACGGCCATTCCTAAAGATCCCCTCTGCAGATTTAAAGCCCCTGTTTGATATTTTGGAAGGGGACGCCCATATTACCTCCCCCAGGTCTTTGACACCCGCCGCAGAGGCAGCCCTCCGCTCAGTGGAGGAAGCTATCAAGGAAGCCCAATTATGTCGTATTGACCCATCACAACCTTTTTCCCTCTGTGTGTTCAATACAAAGAAACTACCCACTGCAGTGCTTTGGCAGGATGGGCCCTTATTGTGGGTCCATCCACATGCCTCCCCGCAAAAGATTATTGATTGGTACCCTGCAGCAATAGCTCAGCTTGCCCTTAGGGGTCTGAAGGCCGCTGTCAGCCATTTTGGCAGACATCCCACGGCTTTAATTGTTCCCTACAACTCTTTTCAGGTACAGACACTGGCCGCTGCCTCTGATGATTGGGCCATATTAGTCACCACCTTTTTGGGGAAAATTGATAATCATTACCCTAAACACCCTCTGTTACAATTTGCTGCATCTCATCCTATCATATTTCCCCGGGTCACCTCTCATACCCGCTAAAAGATGGATTGGTGGTATATACAGATGGCTCCAAGACTGGCCTGGGAGCCTATGTGGTGGGTACCCAGGTGTTCTCGCAGCAGTATGCTGAAACTTCCCCTCAGGTGGTAGAATGCTTGGTGGTATTAGATGTTCTTCAAAAATTCCCAGGTCCCCTTAACATTGTTTCTGACTCCTCCTATGTGGTCAATGCTGTAAACTTACTGGAGACGGCTGGAATCATTAGATCCACTAGCAGAGTGGCATCTCTATTCCAAAAATTACAAGATTGCTTGTTAACCAGACAGGCTCCCATGTATATTACACATATTAGGGCTCATTCGGGACTTCCTGGCCCGATGAGCCAAGGAAATGATTTGGCAGATAAAGCCACAAGGCTGGCTGCGATGGTTTTTGTTCCCCCGCTGCAAGCCGCTAAGGCCTTCCATGACAACTTTCATGTTACTTCTGAGACCCTACGCAGGCGCTTCTCTCTTACCAGGAAAGAGGCACGTGATATTGTTACTCAATGTCACAATTGCTGTCAGTTTCTCCCTGTCCGCCATACCGGAGTAAATCCAAAAGGGATTCTGCCATTGCAAGTGTGGCAGATGGATGTCACTCATGTTCCTTCCTTTGGAAAACTCCAATATGTGCATGTATCAATAGACACCTGCTCTGGCGTCCTCCATGCCACACCACTCACTGGAGAAAAGACCTCCCATGTAATTCAACACTGTCTTGAGGCATGGAGTGCCTGGGGAAAGCCTAAATGCTTGAAAACTGACAATGGTCCTGCTTATACTTCTCAGAAGTTTAAACAATTTTGTGCACAAATGCAAGTCACACATGTTACGGGCTTGCCATACAACCCTCAAGGGCAGGGCATCATTGAGCGCGCACATCGCACGCTCAAATCATACTTAATTAAACAAAGAGGGGGAATAATAAAAGATTTGCCCCCCCGTGCCACGAGTTGCCATAGCAGTGGCACTTTTCACCATAAATTTTTTAAACTCAGATGAGCATGGTCAGACTGCGGCAGAGCGACAGTGCTCAGACCCACATCGACCTAAGGAACTGGTGAAATGGAAAGATGTGTTAACCAATGAATGGAAAGGCCCGGATCCTATTTTAATAAGATCCAGGGGGAGCTGTTTGTGTTTTCCCGCAGAATGAAGAAAATCCTTTCTGGGTCCCTGAAAGACTTACCAGGACAGTCCTGGAGCAGAAGGATGCAGCAGACCAGACACATGAAAAGGGGGAACAAGCTGATGTTACTGATGATGATCAAGACCCCAGCTGTCCAGGGAGAACCACGTTGGGGAATCATGTCAACGTTCCCACTTCCGATGCCGGTGATGTATAATGCACAGGTTTTTCCCTGATTGACTTTACCCTGGACTGGATGCCAGTCCAGGGGCTCTGCTTGGGCCATTGAGGGCTTGTTCTATTTTTCCCCCAATATGGGTATGGGAACTAATTTCACATCCTTGGATCCCATGCGATCCAGCCTTGACCCGTTTGACCAATGGCTGCTCTGTGGCATTAATGGAAGCTGCACTGATCTTACACCTATGGCAATGCTTAAAAGAGGTAAAAGTAAAAAGGGCGGTTGGAGTTTGACTGGAAAGGGTCTTTGGGGAGCAGCCTCCAGTCGGGTCATAGCTCTGGGTCATTTAGTTGGACTGCCAATGATATAAAGTATCAATCCTTCAAACATACAAACTATGATGCCACACCACACCAGTGTGTGTCTGGTCTCCTTTTATGTGGATTGTGAGCAATAAGAGTGCTACAGATAATGAATTACATTGTGAGTCCGGTAGATGTTACTATACTTTATGTTGGGATGCTCAAAAATTCCCCCTTGCGGTGGTAACTCGAATGCCGTGCTTTGTGCCCATTCCAATAGAGGCGCCCAGCAGCATGACATTATTTCGAGAAGAGAGGGACTTTGGAATCTCAGCAATTATTGTCGCCATCGTGGCTACTACTGTGGTCATGGCGGCAGTGACAGCCTCTGCCCTTGCACTATCCACCTCGGTGCAAACTGCACAGGCTATTAATGGCTTGTCGGCTACTGTCTCCGAGGCCCTGGATAAGCAGGCCTCTGCAAATACTCAGATACAGGGTGGCCTGATGCTGGTAAACCAGCGCATTGATTTAGTGCAGGAGCGGTTGGACATGTTGTGGCAGATGGCCCAATTAGGCTGTGAGCAAAAGCTCCCCGGCCTATATGTCACCTCCATCCAATATGAGAATTTTACCAAAACAGCTAATTTGTCTAAAAGCCTTTCTCAGTTCATGTTGCAGAATTGAACCTCCGAGTTTGAGCAGACACTTCGGGACCTGAGAGCCGCTATTATCCAGGTCAACTCCACTCGTCTTGACTTGTCTCTGACGGAGGGATTGTCGTCATGAATTGCCTCAGCTGTTTCTTATTTCAAAGAATGGGTTGGGGTGGGATTGTTTGGCGCAGCCGTTTGTTGCGGACTGTTGTTGCTTCTTTGGCTGGTCTGTAGGCTCAGGGCTCAAAATAAGAGGGACAAGGTGGTTATCGCCCAAGCGCTTGTAGCTTTGGAACAGGGGGCTTCCACAGATATTTGGCTAACAATGCTTAAGCAGTAGGCCGCCGGTCAGACAGCTCTTGCACACCCAGAGCATAGGCTCATTGCACAGGGTAGAGTGTCTGGTCTGAGCAGCCCATGAGGGATGCCGAGCAAAGCATCGCACAGAGAGTTGCCTGGCTCTCTGGGAGGCATGTTGTCCTGCATAAGGGTTGCCTGCCCTAGTCTCCCTTTCCCAGAAAAACGGCAGAGGACAGGTCGAGGTCACTTCGGGGTGAGTTGACAGCCCCATAGCGACTCTCGCACATGGTCTTAATTTTTGATCTGGGAGGTACAACCTCTGTCTCTATCCCTCGTTATATGGGTGACCTACCTTCTGAAAATTGGGAAGCCTCATTAATTCTGTTCCTATTAATTGACTCTGTTTAAAATAAATAAAAAAGGGGGAGATGTAGGGAGCCGTTACAAGTACCGCTGGGTAACTGTCAAAACCGTTGGTAGACAGGAGAGATGCGCATGCGCTGGGTAACTGTCAAAACCGTTGGTAGACAGAAGAGATGCGTATGCGCTGGGTAACTGTCAAACCCTGGGTCCCTGCCTCTCCCGTGGCGTCATATGGGCCGATGAGCAGCAGCCAGTCAGGGGGTGACACGTCCAAGGCAGAGGCTGCTAGCCTATATAAGGGATGGGTTTTGTGTGTTTGGGGTCTCTCTTTCCTGTAAGCTTATGCTCTCCCTCTCAAGAGCATTAAAGCTTTACTGCAGAAGGATCCTGAGTGTGCCGCGTTGTTCTTGCTGGCGAGACGGTAGCGCGGGACAAGTAATTGTCGAGAAAGGGCTCAACATCCTTAGCTATCATGGAAATGCAAATCAAAATAACTCTAAGATACCATCTTATTCCTGCCAGAATGGCTAAAATTAGAAACACCAACTTATACTGGAGAGGATGTGGAGAAAGGGGAACACTCCTCCACTGCTGGTGAGAGTGCAAACTTGTACAGACATTTTGGAGATCAGTATGGCAGTTCCTCAGGAAAATGCAAATCAGTCTACAACAGGGCCCAGCAATCACACTCTTAGGCATATATCCAAATGATCCACATCTATGCAACAAAGACAACTGTTCAACTATGTTCATAGCAGCATTATTTGTAATAATAAGAACCTGGAAGTAACCTAGATGCCCCTCAACTGAAGAATGAATAAAGAAGATGTGGCACATTTACACAATGGAATACTACTCTATGGAATAAAACAATGGAATCTTGAAATTTTCAGGCAAATGGATGGAACTTGAAGAAACCATCCTGATGATATACCCCATCACAATAAGAGGAACATTGTATGCACTCACTCATATATGGATTTTAGACATAGAGCAAAGGTTCGCCAGCCTATAATTCACACCGCCAGAGAAACTAGGTTACAAGGAGGATTCTAAGAGGTTCATACAAGGGAGCTAGGAGAAAGAGACGGGGAGGAGAGGAAAGCATGTGGGACTAGAAAGATTGAGTCAGTGATGGCTAGGAACCCAGCAAGGGACTGACTCAGGCCCCCTGAATATGGGTCTCAGCTAGAAGGACTGAGCAGTCTGGAGGACCTCAGACAGTAGAAACAGGATCTATTTCTGGTACACAAAAGGACCTTGCAGACACATCCCCCATGGAGGGATACCCCCTTAACCTAGAGACAGGAGAGAAGTCCTAGTCCCTACTTCAAATGACTTGACAGATTTACATGACC
The DNA here is from genome assembly GCA_030556225.1 of Cricetiscus sungorus. NCBI lineage: Eukaryota > Metazoa > Chordata > Mammalia > Rodentia > Cricetidae > Cricetiscus > Cricetiscus sungorus. The sequence goes on from JANBXA010000588.1 coordinate 34,719,237, forward strand.
CAACCTGGATAGCATAGCCCTACAAGTGGAATGGGGGTGGGGGATGGGAGGGGAGGGTGGCCAGGGTGCATTTCACAGGGGAAAGAAGGTAAGAGGGAGGAAGGGAAGGAGAGAGGGAGGGAGGGAGGAGGGAGGGAGGAGGAGGGAGGGAGGAGGGAGGGAGGGAGGGAGGGAGGGAGGAGGGAGGGAGGGAGGGAGGGAGAGAGGAGGGAGGGAGAGAGGGAGGGAGGGAGGGAGAGAGTTGGAGGGAGGAAGGGAGAGAGTTGGAGGGAGGAAGGGAGAGAGTTGGAGGGAGGAAGGGAGAGGAAACTGGGATCCACATGTAAAATGTTTAAATTATATTATTAATAAAAAAAGAAGAAAATGCTGCTGGATTCATTATATATATATATAATGACATATAATTAATATATATGTCAAAGCATTTTATTTTATATATATACATATATATACATATATATATATATATATATATATATATAATGCTTTGACTCAAAATTTAATCCTAAGGACAAGTTACTGGGGAAAAGAATTTCTAATTTTGTTTCCACAGAAAATGAAAAGCTGTGGATCCCTTCCAGACTAATGTGGTTTGATCGAGCAAGACTCTCTGAAACAACGTCAATGGGACAATGCAGCCTTGCAGACCACTACAGTCAAGATTTCTGCGTCTTCTTAGGATTCCCCCATGATAGCGGCCCTTACCAACAGGAAGCAGTTTGGAAAGGATGATGCCCAAATTCCCAAATATTGTTTATAAATGTTTGTTTTCATTTTTTTAAAAAAAAAGGCATGTATAATTATGTCCAGCATAAAATAAATAAATGTTTAAAAATAAAGAAAGATTGAGTCAGGGGAGGAATAGACAAGAGAAAAAGAGAGAGAAATACCATAAAAGAGGGAGCCATTATAGGTTTGAAAAGAAAACTGACTCTAGAGAAATATCCAGAGACCTACAAGACTGACCCTAACTAACAATTTGAGCAACAGTGGAAAGGCTACCATAAATGCCCTTCCCTGATAATGAGATCGACGACTAACTTATCCACCATCATGGAGCCCTCATCTAGTAGCTGATGGAATCAGAAGCAGACATCCACAGCTAAACACTGAGCTGAACTGTAATCCAAATGCAGAGAGGCCAAGCTACAGAAACCCACAGAGACAGCTGACCTGAACAAGGAGGAGCTAATGGGCCCCAGACTGATAGCTGGGAAACCAGCATTGGACCGACTCAGACCCCCTGAAAATGGATCTCAAAAGGCCTGGGCAGTCTAAGAGACCTTTGACAGTGGAACCAGGATGTATGTATCCCTTGTGCACAAAAGGACCTTGGGAGCATGTTCCTCATGGAGGGATACTCCCTTAGTCTAGAGGCAGGAGGGAGGGCCTAGTCCCTACTCTAAATGACTTGACAGATTTAGATGACCTCTCCAGGAAAGCATCACCCCACCTGTGAAGTGGTGGCAAAAGGGGATGGGAGGGTGGTTGGTGGGCACAGGAGGGTGGGAGCAAGGGAGGGAGGGAGGGACAGAGAGGGAACTGGGATTGATATGTAAAATAAAAAAAATAAATTTAAAAAAGAAAAAGAAAACAGACTCCCAAATGTTTGTGCTTCCCTCTCCATTTGACACTCCAGTGTTTGTGATTCTTCCCTTCTGGGGCACTGTTTTCAGTGGATAGTTGTCTAAGGACAAATTCCTAGACAGCTGCCAATACCTAATCTCACTGCCTCTGTACTTTTCCTGGAGAGATAGGCCCAACCCTGCTTCTAACGTCTGTACTATTGGTTCTCTTAGATGCAGATGCAGGTTCTCTCTAGGCCTGCACCTCATATTGACCTCACCAATCCAGGTTGGCTACCTTGTGGCAACTACCCAACAGGCAGCCTTGAGGATGGAGACCTGGGATGCACAGTGCACAGTGGAAGTATGTGTAGCTATCCATTACCAAAATTAGCATCTGATCTCAGTCTCCTTAGATGCCTTCAGTACTTACAACGCCTTGTGGTTTATGGAAACAAACCAGCTCTCATCCACAAATCAGTAACTCTGGCATAGTTTGGAGGAGAAGATATATCATATCATGCATATCATGACATTCTGTCAAGACACATTAAAAATGTCAATTTCTACATTGATTGAAGAGAAGAGATTTTTATCGTTAATACTAGAAAAGCTTGGTGTGCTACCATAAAATAAATCCAAAAGCAGATAGTATGTGACCAATTACCTAGGAGGATCCTCCTCTCTGCTTTCCTATGAACAGACAGGGTTCACAGCTAGTCATGGAAGAGGAGGGGGAAGAAGAGGAAAAAGAAGAGGGATAAGAGGAGGAGGAGAATTCTACACTGAACCAAGGAACCAAGAAGCCAGTTACAGTGTGTGGAATGGCCAGGGTTGGCAAGCTATAGATCAAACTAGACAACATGGTTGTTGTCTCCTCCTGTGGTTGAGGAGAGTGGGACATGGTTGAAAACACAGTTTTGTGCCCAGCTGTGGAGAATGTCTGCTGCAATGCTTGAACTCTGAATGCCACAGGACTCAGCATCAGTGATCAGTAGCAATGCACTTAATCCTGATGCAGTGACTTTCCACTATTGGAAGTGTGTCTGTCAACACTGGCTGTGCTGGCATGGGAAATCGGAGGCTTTTTGCTCTCTGCATGCAGTGGCTGCTATAGCCCAGCACAAAGCAAGACATGCACTCAAAGATCTAACGTGAAACAAAGAATGTAAAGTAATAATTTTATATTCATTGCTTGGTAAAGTACTATTTGGGGTATGCTGAGTAAAACAAATAGAAACTGTATTGGAATTAATTTCATCTACTTTGTTTTACTGTTTTAATATTGTCACTGGGGAAAATGTAATGCAAGTGTACCTGAAACTGATTTCTGCTGAATTTCATTGATCTAATATATGGTTGTAAATGGAATCACAGAGGCTCTGTATCCTATCTAGACACCCAAAGGTCTTCCTCAGACTTCGTGAATGGACAGAAACTATGAGGACCTATGAAGGATTTTAAAAGATCCCCAGTCATTTCAGGAGGCAATGAATTTCTGCAGTCATACATTCCTAGCTCAGTTTGTATAGCACTGTCTGGGGAGCTCATTACACATCAAATTCCAGCCCCTGAGGAGCCAATGAGTCATGCCTGAGAAGGACTAGAGGCTGCCTGGAATATCCACTTAATCAAGTTTTCCACAAGATCTGAGGCAGGCGGTTGAGGTCCACACTTGAACAAACACCAATGTCATTAAGGATGAGAGCTGTGTAAACAGATTGAGAGCCTCCAACAGCACTAACCAGCCAGAAAAGAGCAGTAGAGAAGTGGAAGGTGAGAAATGCTATTTAAATATTTGATAACACATGTCCATTTAAATTGTTATTTGTATTTAAGTTTCCAAAACTGTCGACACCATCTTCTAAGGAAGATGTTTTTTTTTCTTATATTTTGACCAAGAATTTTTTCCCTATTACAGTTTTTAATTACATGACAAAAGGGAAGGTCAACAATCTGTTCAAAGCTTGACACCCCTAAAGACCCCATGCTAACTTATATGGGAATAAAAATATTACCCAAATGTGAAGACTCCCATTTGCCCTTCCACATTGCATGTTGTTCTGAAGGACCTGCACACATAACCCACAAGGTTGGGGTCCATTAATTGTGAAGGAAGAAAGCCTCACCTTCCGTATTCGTGTATTTACTTATTGGTTGATGAATCAGATGTCATCATTAAAAAAGAAAACGATATTTCAAGGAAGACAGAAGCCGAAAGCAGCTTTATTGGGACCTTCTTCCCACATTTATGCCCCCCTTCCTGTAGAACTTGATGAAACAGGTGGCCAGCACCATTGCGCCACCTCTAACACCTTGAACAAATGACTTCCTAGCTACAGAGAGCACCTACTCAACGAGGAAGTTAAGCACTGGTTGACAGCTTTCCTGCCTTGAACTGCTGGATCCCAATCCCAGGCTGTAATCAAGCGTCTCCACATTCCAATAGATTCTGGGCCATAACGCAGCTGAAGTCGTTTATCCATGAAAGTCAGTTTTCTAAATGGTCGTAAATCTTATCTCTGACAGGTTTGCCTCCTTTTAATAAACAAGCACTTCACTGTTAGTGAAAAAGAATTCCATCCGACTCAGTCTTTGGGATTGTTTACTTGAGTGAATGACTGAGGAGTAAAAACTATCAGGTACTAAAGGGACTGAGAGCTCCCAGGGGGCAACACTCTCTCACACACGCCTGAGCAACTTCATTGTCCAGTCCCCAGTATCAGCTGACCAGTTTCCCTAAAGCCATTTCATCCCTCTCTAATAGTCCTATTTGTGGAAGTTCTTCCTCTTTTTCATAGGATGCAGAGCAGACATAGACGGGAGAGAAAGCTCTTAGAACACAAGAAGACAACTGGGCTACAGAAGAACCAAGCTGCCCAGAGCAGCCACTCGGGCACCCCAGGCTCCATATGGGGCAGAACCACTCACTGCACTCTGCACGCGCTGGTCCTGGGAAACCAGTCCACAGGTACAGAGACCAGCATCAAATCCCTCACTCTCCTGCAAGTCAGAACTAGAGCCTGCAGAGATGAAACTTGTCGCTGTGCATGTACCTACTTACCAGCAGAGCCGAGCCAGTGCCCAAGATCTGACCCCTAACTTCAGCTCTTCTTTTCACACTGTTTTTACTTTCTGTTTTTGTTACTTTTACATTCCAAACCCAGTTCCCCTTCCTCTGCTTCTGCTATCTCCTTAACTCCCCCCATCTCACCCCCCATCTACTCCTCAGAAGGGACAAGGCCTCCCTTGGAGAGTCTGGGATACCAAGTTGAGCCAGGACCAAGCCCCTTCCCCTGAATCAGGCTGGGCAAAGTGTCCTACCATAGGTAATGTCAGTTCATGTACCCAGGATAAGTCCTGGTCCCACTGCCAGCCCCTCCCCAAACAGACCAAGTCACATAACCATCGCCCACATTCAAAGGACCTTGTTCAGCCTCATGCAGGCTCCCCAGGTGCCAGTCCAGAGTCCATGAGCCACCACTAGCTGGGGTCGGCTGTCTCTGTGCTTTTTCCCATCATATCTTGACCTCCCCCTCCCCACTTGCTCATAAAGAGACTACAATATCCCTTCTTGAAAACTGAAATGACTGAGCTGGGGAGATAGTCCAGTGGGAAAATGCTGGCAGTGGAAGCATGATGATTTGAGTTGAGATCCCCAGACCCACATTAAAACCAAAGGCATCAGCACATGTCGGTAAACACAGCACTAGGAAGTTTGCAGCAGTAAGTAGATCTTGGGGACTTGCTGGCCAGTCAGTTCATCCAGAATGATGAGCTCCAGGTTTTGTGAGAAGCCTCACTGTCGCAATGTCTCACTGTCTCAATGTCTCACTGTCTCACTGTCCCACTATCTCAGAAACATAAGGGCAAAGGGTGGGGCAAAACACCTGACATTGATCTCTAGCCTCCACATACACATGCTTGTGAATGCTATATGCACACACATGCACCACACACACACACACATGCACACACACACACACATCACAAAGTTAAATGTTATAAATACACAAAATTTTTCATTCCATATACAGAAAAATAATATCTGTGGGGTTTTGTTTCTCTATTGAAACTGTTATAACAAGTACATTTTATTCATATTCACCACATGTAAAGCACTGTGCTAAGAATGTGGCTTTGCCCATTTTAGAAATGAGGACACCAAGAAGTTATGCATCCATATTGAACAAGTGGCAGTCTGAATCTAGCTCAGCCTCTTCCATATTCAAAGTAGACCCTCCTAATAACAATGTGACACCATCTCTTAGAACTTGGTCATGCTCTCGTGAGGAGTGGGTGCTTTGCTGACCTGCAGCTAGGTGAAGACCCTGCCGAGTAACCCTGTGCTTGTCATGCTCTCTTGACCCTTCGTATGCACACGTGGATAAGCACAGACTGCTGCCCGCCTCTATTGCCTTTGGTCATTCACAGTGGAACGTTAAATCCTGCTCCCCCATTAGAGAAAACAGTTTGTCAGAACTGAGACAGACATACCAGGATATCTTCAGGAGCCAGAGAGACTCCTGAAAGAGCACACTGAAGGACATTGCTACTTCCTTCACTGTTTACCACGGAAGCATCCAACTTAGGGGGGTAAAGAAAGGAAAAAGGTTAAGATGTCTATTCAGGCATCACAAGGAACTCGTGAGCACCACCCTTGGTCACTTCTGTGTACTCTACCCCATGTCTCTGTTTCCCACTTTTCAATGGGAAGTGGAGGCAGGGAGTACGTCTGAAGGCAGTGCTTTCCCTGTGTGCTTTCCAGTCACATCCACCCCTCAATCCCCCAGATACCATAGCATCCCCCAGTGTTACCACCATCTGTGGAACAGAGGCCGTGAAATAGATGATAAAGAAAACTAATTCATTTAAAATCAGATTGAATTGATTCTACTGAAATCTAGAGTGTTCAGGACCTGATAGTCAAGAGATGATAGTGATGGAGGTGACTGTCTTAGAAAGCTAGATCCGGAGGCTCTCAACAGAAAAAGCGCACCACCCATGGCTGCAACTCCTTCATCCACCTCCAGGAGAGGAGCAAATGCGAAGGTTTACTGCCCCCTGCTGGTACAGACTTCCTCAGTACCAAGAGGACAGCCGCTGGGCTCAAAGGCACTTAGGGTCAGAGATAACCACAGAAGCATCATCACTTCCAGCGAGAGTTGAAGGAACGTTTGCTGTAAGTCTTCTGTGCCCTAATCCACAGGGAATCAGATGTTTAGGATGAAACACCCTTGCGTCGTGAGTCCAAATCTATTTCACTAGAGGTCATAGGGCTGCTAAGTGAGGGAGACAGGACTGGGGCTAACATCTCAACTGGTTCACTTTCATATCTTCCAGAGAAAGAGCTTAGCCTTTGGTACACTGAACTGATTCGGAACTTCCGAAGGAAGGAGTGCACATTCTAAGAGAAATTAGAATTAGAAAACCACAAAAAAGAAGAGTTAAGAACCCCACCTGCTCTCAGATGGGAGCCCAAGGACCCACCCCAAAACACCCGTTTCTGCCCACCACCTGCCTGCAGTGCCATGCTTTGCTCTCTACACCAGCGGATAGCGGATAGCCTATGTTCATGTAAAGGCCACGACATAGTCAGAAGAATAGAGACCCCCCCTTGCTGGACCAAAGATCATGCTAGCTGCCAGAAGTCCAGCCTCCAACTCTGACAGAGACCCCCAGCTGTTAGAAATACAGATCACAAAGACCAGAAGACCAAAGAGGAAACAGAAACTAAGAAAAACAGCTATCCAACAAAGACAACTCAGAAATCAATACCTATATTCATCCCAACTCCAGATGGCTGCCTGAGTAAGAGCACAGTCAACAGCAGCCAGGGCAATATGGCACCACCTGAGCCCACTATCCCTTTACACTACCCCCTGGATATCCCAACATGGCTGAAGCACAAGAAAATGACCTGAAAACCAACTTTATGAAGATGATTGAGGTCCTTAAAGAGGAAATGAGTACATCCCTTAAAGGAAGCCAAGCAAAACCACAAACAGGTGAAAGAAATGAATAAAGCTTTCAAGACCTAAAAATGGAAGTAGAAGCAATAAAGAAAACTAAGGAAATTCTGCAGATGGAAAATATAGGTAAGTAAACAGGAATTAGAAATGCAAGCATCACCAAGAGAAACAAGAGATGGAAGAGAAAACCTCAGGCATAGACGTTAATGATAAAAGAAATTGATACATCGGTAAAAGAAAATTTTAAATCTAAAAACTTCCAGACACAAAACATCCAGGAAATCTGAAACACTATGAAAAGACCAAACCTAATAATAATTGGAATAGAGACAGAATCCCCAGCTCAAAGGCCCATAAAATAGTTTTAACAAAATATAGAATTTTCCTAACCTTAAGAAGGACAGGCTCATAAAGGTACAAGAAGCTTACAGAACACCAAATAGATTGGACCAGAGGAGAAAGTTCCCTTGTCACATAAATAATCAAAACACTAAACATACAGAAAAAGAAAGAATATTAAAAGCTGAAAAGGAAAAAGACCAAGTAACATATAAAGACAGACCTATCAAAATTATACCTGACTTCTCAATGTAAGCTCTAAAAGACCACAAATTCCATCCCAGGCTACCATACCTAGCAAAACTTTCAATCACCAAAGCTAGAGAAAACAAGATAGTTCATGGCCAAATCAAATTTAAACAATATCTATCCACAAATCCAGCCTTATAGAAGGTACAGGAAGAAAAACTCCAACCCAAGGGAGTTAACTACACCCATAAAAACACAAGAAATACTCTAACACCAGTAAAACCAAAAACAGGGAAACAAACACATAGACACTACTACTACTACTACCACCGACAACAACAACAAATAACAGGAATTAATATTCATTGGTCATGAATATATCTCAATACCAATTGTCTCAATCCCCTAATAAAAAGACACAGACTAACAAAACGGATATAAAACAGGATCTGGTGCATACAAAAAACACATCTCAACTTCAAAGACAGACATTACCTTAGAGTAAATGGTAGAAAAAAGATTTTCCAAGCAAATGAACTCAAGAAGCAAGCTGATATAGCTATTATAATACCTAACAAAATAGACTTGTAACTGAAATTAAACAAAAGTGATGAGGAAAGACACTTCATACTCTTCAAAGGAAAAATCCACCCAGATAGTATCTCAGTTTTTAACATCTATGTTCCAAACACAAGGGCACCCACATTTGAAAAAGAGTCATTACTAAAGCTTAAATTACACATCAAACATTAATAGTGGGAGGTTTCAATACCTGATTCTCACCAAAGAAGGTAATCTGGACAAAAAATAAGCAGAAATAACTGAGCTAACAGACATTATGAACCAAATTGATCTAATAAATATCCATAAAACATTCCATGCAAATACAAAAGAATATACATTCTTTTCCGCACCTCAGGGAATTTTTGCCAAGACCCACCATATACTCATGAAGCAAGTCCCAACAAACACAAGAAAATTGATATAACAACTTGTATCCTATCATACCATCATAAATTAAAGCTGAATTTCAACAACAGAAAACCTGCCAACTCAAGGAAGCTGAACAACTCTCTACTGAATGACTACTAGAAGAAGGCAGAAATGGAAAGAAATTAAACACTTCTTAGAATTCAGTGAAAATGAATTCACAACATACCCAAACTTATGGGAGACAATAAAAGAAGCTAAGAAGAAAGTTCACAGCACTAAGTACCTGCATAAAGAAAATGGAGAAATCCCACACTAGGTACTTAACAGCACACCTAAAAGTTCAAGAAGAAAATGAAGCAAAAACACCCAAGAGAATTATACATGAGGAAATCATCAAACTGAGGGTTGAAATCAACAAAAGAAAATAGTTTAAAGAATAAATAAAACAGTTTGTTCTTTGAGAAAATCAAGATAGACAAAACCTTATCCAAATTAGCTAAAAGACAGAAAGAGATATGCAAATTAGCAAAACCAGAAACTAAAGGGGATATAACAACAGATACCAAGAAAATAATCACTAGGTCATATTTTTAAAACCTGTACTCCACAAAAATTGGAAAATATAAAAGAAATGGACAATTTCCTTGATAGATACCACTTACCAAAGTTAAATTAAGATCAGATAAGCAGTTTAAATAGACCTGTAACCTCTAAGGAAATAGAAGCGGTCATTAAAAGTCTCCTAACCAAAACAAAAAAAAAAAAAAAAAATACCAGGACCAGATAATTTCAGCACCAAATTCTACCAGACTTTCAAAGAATACCACTAATACCTCAAATTATTTCACAAAATAGAAACACAAGGAACATTGTCAAATTTGTTTTTACGAGGTCATAGTCACCCTGATACCCAACCACACAAATATTCAACAACAAAAGAAAATTACAGAACAATTCCCTCATGAAAATTTATGCAAAAATACTCAATAAAATACTGGCAAACCTAATCTAAGAACACAACAAAAAAAGATCATCCACTATGATCAAATAGGCTTCATCCCAGAGATGCAGGGATAATTCAACCAATGAAAATCTATCAATAAAATCCACCGCATAAACAAAACTGAAAGAAAATATCCCACATGGTCATCTTGTTAGATACTAAAATAGCTTTGACAAAGTTCAACACCCTTTCATGATTAAAAAAAAAAAGTCTTGGAGAAATCAGGGATACAAGGAACATACCTAAAAAGACAATTTACAGCAAGCCGACAGTCAACATCAAACTAAATGGAGAGGAACTCAAAGCTATTCCACTGAAATCAGGAGCAAGACAAGGCTGTCTGTCCTCTTGCTCCGTGTGTATTCCCTCTAGTACTTGAAGTTCTACTTAGAGCAACAAAATAACAAAATGAGATCAAGGGGATACAAATTGGAAAAGAAGCATTCAAAGTACTACTATTTGCAGATGACATGGCAGTTACATATATAACCCCAAAAAACTCTACCAGAGAACTGCTATAGCTGATAAACTACTTCAGTCAAGTGGCTACATACAAGATAAATTCAAAACAATCAGCAGCCCTCTTATACACAAACAGTAAAAGGATTGAGAAAGAAATCAGAGAAACAACACCCTTCACAATAGCCACAAACAATATAAAACATCTTGGAGTAACTTTAACCAAGGAAATGAAAGACCTATTGTTAGCATTCAGGCATCTCTACTGGCTTGTTCTTGGGATTCTGACAGGGTATGTCCTCAGCTGCAGCCACTAAGAGCACCACCTGTGCATATTCAGTATGTTACCTTTTTAAAGGGCTCTGCCCACCTCCCATCCTCTCTCTCTTCTCCCTCGTCTCTTTCCTCTCTCCTCTCTCCTGCTGCTCCTGTCTCCCCTTTCATTTTTCCTAAAAAAAAAAGAAAAAAAGAAAAAGCGACCTCTGGTGAACCCTGTCTCATGGCATCTTTTTCTTTCGTGCTGCTTTTCTTAAATCAACACACCTATATGACAAGAGCAAGTCTTTGAAGAAAGAAATTGGGAAAGATATCAGAAGATGGAAAGATTTCCAATGTTTATGTATCAGTAAGAGTAACATAGTAAAAATGGACATTTTACCAAAGCAATCTACAAATTCCACACAATCCTCATCAAAATCCCAACATATAATTCTGTTACAAACATTTTCCTGCCAGCCTGGTCCCATAGCCATATCAGCCCCAAGTAACTCGCAGAGACACTGTATTAATTATGAAACTGTTGGCTAGTTATTAGTGTTTCTTATTGGCTAACTCTGTCTTAAATATTAACTCATTTCTATCAATCGAACTGTTTCCATGTGGTCTTATCTTACCAGAGAGAGGATCCAGACCTCTTACTCCTCTTGTGTCCTACATTTCGACTCCTCTCTGCTACATCTCCCAGAATCCTCCTTGTCTCCGAGTCCTACTTATCTTGCTTTCCTATTGGTCAACAGGGCTTTATTCATTAACCAGTAAGAGAAACTTATTTACATATAATGACATCTCCATCATAATTCTTTACATACCTTGAAAGAAAAGTACTAAACTTCATGAAAAAAAATAGCTAAAACAATACTGTACAATAAAAGAACTTCCAGAGGTATACCCATCCCTGACTTTAAGCTGTACTGCAGAGCTATAATAATAAAGACTACATGATATTGGCATAAAAACAGACAGGTCATTCGTGGAATTGAACCAATGGCATAAATCCATATACCTATGAACTCCTGATTTTTTATTTTAAAAAGATGCAGTGGCACAAAAGCATCTTCAACAAATGGTGCTGGTATAAGTGGATATCAGCATGCAGAAGAAGACAGATAGATCCCTATCTATCATCCTGCACAAAACTCCAATTTACTTGGATCAAAGACCTCTACATAATACACTGAATCTGATAGAAAAGAAGTGAGAAATAGCCTTGAACGCATTGGCACAAGAGACAACTTTCTGGAAAAATGCCAACAGTGCAGGAACTAAGATTGACAATTGTTAATAAGTGGGACTTCATGAAATTGAAATCTCCTGTAAGGCGAAGTACACTGCCAAGTAGACAAAACAGCAGCCTATGACATCAACTCCACATCTGACAGAGGACTAATATCCAAAATACATAAAGAACTTAAGAAATTTGACATCAACAAACCAAATAATCCAATTAAAAAAATAGGATACAGATCTAAACAGAATTTTCAACAGAGGAATTTTAAATGACCAAGAAACACTTAAAGAAATGTTCAACACCCTTAGCCATTAGGAAAATGCAGATCAAAACAATACTGAGAGATCTCATACCTTTCAAAATGGCTAAGATGGAAACACTTATGAAAGGTCATGCTGGAGAGTATGTGCGGTAAGAAAAACACATCTCCATTGCTAGCGGGTGTGCAAATTTGTATAGCTACTCTGGAAATCAGTGTGGCAGTTTCTCAGAAAATTGAGACTCAGTCTACCTGGAGACCCAGCTCCTGGGCATATACCCAAAGGACATTACATCCTACCACACAAACACTTACTCATAGATGCTTTATTCATAATAGCCAGACACTGAAAACAACCTAGACATCAACTGAAGTATGGATAAAGAATAGGTGGTACATTTACACAATGGAGTATTTCTCAGCTGTTAAAATAAAACATCATAAATTTTGCAGACAAATGGATGGAACTAGAAAAAATAACACCTTGAGTGAGGTAACCCAGACCCAGAAAGACAAACATAGTGTGCACTCACTTATAAGTGGATATTAACCGTAAAATAAAAGATAATCTCATGCTACAGTGCACAGACCCAGAGAGGCTAGGTAACAAAAAGGGATCAAGGGTAATGCATGAATCTCTCTGAGAAGAGAAAATAGAATATATTTTTCAGGTGGACTTGGGGGGGGTGGCTGGGAATAGGAATGGGAGGGATTGGAGGTAGCTAGAGAGAGAGAGAGAGTACTTGGAGAGACAACTAGAATTTGTACGATTAACAGTCAAGGGGATTTGACTGCAATTACAGTTGTCAGTGAAACGCAGCCAGTTGTCTAGAATGGTTCCCCTTGTTTGTCTCTAGGGAGACCATTTGCATTAATTTGTAAAGCACGAACATAGTTCCCATGAGCTGAGCCAGGAGAGAACCCCACAAAGTAACAAATGGGTCATTTCAACTCCTGGTGACAGTTGGGTACACTGAGAAAGCAAAACAAAAACTGGAGAGTCAAGTTTTCAGGAGTGAGAGAGACCATTTTAGATGTACTCTGTTGGAAATTCTCACAATCCCTTGAAGACACGTGAGTGTGTGTACACACACACACACACACACACACACACACACACACACACACCACCTACTCCAAAAATAATGACTTAACAAGCTGGTCCACATCTGCACCAAGTAAATTCTGTTGGCAGTAGCTACTGTAAGCATGTTACACAAAGAGGCCATACAAAGCAAAACAGATGACAAAATAATAAAGTAGAGCTTAAAACATCAAACAACTACAGACAGCCAAATAAAGGATGCTATGGGCTTTGTATCACATGCTCTCATCCAAACAAATGAAGGCAGCACGAGAGACAATGGGTGGGGACATCGTGACCACAACAATGAATGGGTGGGTATACACAAAGCCAGGGTTGAGATATTTCCCACAGAGAAGGGATTGCTCAACCTTGATGATAAAGGATACCACCATTGTGTCTGTGTGTTATTTATAATGTGCTTTGTGGGTGTATTTAACCCCATTAAAGAAATTAAGCATAGACCCCTCCAAGATCTCTAAATCTCAATTCATCCCTGATATGCTCTATATGAGGTCTCAGTTATTGATGGCATTTTAAGTTGCAAAGATCACTGAAGTCAGTCCATTCCTGTTTTCACGTGGGAAACATAACAGGTGCCTTCCTTTCAATATGATTGTGCACAGAGTACAGTTTTTAGTTGATCAAACCAATAAGCAAATCTTAATGACTCGGTTAATAATGTTGACCCAGTAAGCATCGTAGAAATTAGTCATCAAAATGACACTAAAAGAAAAAAATTAATTAAAAAGTGTCAAGAATCAATTGTGTGGCTTCAAGCTCAGTATTAATGTTTCAACAATGTGATCAGATGTGGCTTCTATGTAAAATATAGGACTAAGCATCTTCCTGAGTCACTCAGAAAAGCACAACATAAAAGCTTTTCATCCTGTTGAACTTGCCCACCGCCTTCGTACATTCTTATTTCTGCATTTTATGGTAAATTTCAAAGTCAAGTTCATGGTTGTAGTATCGCTTTTCTTGTCACGTGGTCTGGGTTTTCTTTAGTTCAAAGAACCAATCAAGCCCAAGGCCTTGTGCCTATTAAGATACCCCTGACCTAACAGTGTCCCTAACACAGCCATGGCTGTGGTAACATTTCTGATAAAGGCCTGGTTCTCATCTTTTATCATAAAGGGAAGCTAGTATTACTTCAAGGGTCCAGATCATTCTGATTCCTGTTCATTTAAATTAATAAAGGAAGAGAGGAGAGATGCTTTTAATTTTGACTAAGCAGGAAAATCCAATCTGATGGTGGAATGATGATAAAACTGTCTGATAATTAACCGCTCCATCTATCCAGCTGGTTTGGTGACTGAATTTGACCCAAGGCAGAACGAAGCAAATACTAGGCTAGCATTTCTTCCCTGACCTACTTAGAGTCTAGCTAAAATCACCTGGACAACCATTCCACACTCTGCAGACAAATCCCTCAGGAAAGGCCTTGGGCACCTCCATGTCAGATCTGAGAGGACATGTGTCACAATGAGGTCGTTAGAAATGAAGACAAAGAGAGGCGCAGGGAGATGCACTGCTCCCTTAAAAGATGCTGAGAGAAAAACACTGCATTGGAAGAAAAGAGAACTTCTTATCCCGTCTTACACGCCACTCTGTCATTGCTGGTAGGATTCCAGCAGTGACCTGAAGTGAACTGTGTAGAGAATGTGACCTCTTGAAGCCCTTTGAGGTTTCCTATCCTAGATGATAGTGTGTTTTAAAGAGAGCCGTTGCCTTGCTTTTTCCCCTGTACCAATTCTTGCCTGAGAAAACTTAGGCAGTCAGGGACTCTAACCTCAGAAGAGCCTGGAGGGAGTCTGAACTTCTATTTCCTTTAGGATCCATACACAAATCAAGGGCCTGCAAACTGAGTGAAAGCAGCATCTCCTGGTGGAAGTATTTCCACAGGAGGATGAAGGAAAAGATGCCTACAACTATAAACACCTAACAGAGCCTGAAGGGTGAGTGGATGCTCAGAAGGTATTTGATGGGGCCCCTTGGGAACAAGCAAGAATTTTTCTGCTCTGTTATCACTTTGAAAGCAAAGGATAGATTCTGTCATGAGTGGGTATCTATAAGTTCCCAGTGGACCAGCTGGGGGTGGTTCCTAGACGACAGCCAAACTTGCTATTTGGTGTCTTTTCCATGATGCATGCATATGGCTTAATACAGAAAGGGAATTCCTGTTCTATTTCAGAGTAGTGGACACCAAGGCTACAAACAGGAACAACTATCCTTCTCCCAAGGAAAGGGAATTCCCATGAAAGATCCAGTCTGTGCCCACAGGGAACTAAGCCACTTGTCCTGAGTTTTTATCCCATGAGATGGCCATTTGCACTCAACGGTCCCTTCCCATGCTTCAGTTTCCAGAGCTTCTATTTTTTTTTTTTTTTTTTGCATTCACTATTCAACCAATAAATGTGCAAGGTGCTCTGCAATAGACTGCAAAGTCTGAGTTTTAATGTTTTGTCTGAGCACTCTATGTTTTTTAACTCACAGATATTTTGCTTATATACTATGGTTTCCAATTTTGTTTTTAATGGGATTACTGTGTGTTTGAATGTGTGTATCTGAGCATCTGTGTTTCTTGGGCTTTTTCTTTTGGCTCTTTTTTTTCTGATTCTTTTGTCTTATTTTGTTGGTTGTATTTTTTAATCTTATTTTATTTTAGTTTTTAAATGTCCATTTCTAGTCTAATGAGAGAGATAAAGAAATAGTGTGGATTTGTGTGAATGGGGTAATAGAGGAGTTGGGGCAGAGAAAACCATAATCAGAATATATTGTATGAAAAATCGCTTTTCAATAAATAATTTAAGGACTATATTATCCCCTCAAGTATCTAGGCTCCATTTTGGAAGAAAAACAATTCCCATACTAGAAGTCTATACACATATGATACTGATACAGGGGGAAGAATGAGAAGAAAGTATGTACAGTAAATTTTGTTGACTTGAGAGGTGCCACAAACACAGGATGGAGTATTTGATCTGAAAGTTGAGGTGTTGGGAACACTGTCAGGTCAGCCACAGAAGAGACGGGGCAGAACATGGTAAAGCAGGTGAACAGAATGGTCTAAGAGCCTGAGACAGCAGAGATACGGGGAGACATACTAACTGTGGGATTATATTTCTTTGTTAGTGAAATCTTGGGAGACAGTTCATTTCATAGAAATGAATTTACCCAATGTAAGAGAGTGAGGACACTGGACAGAGAACCCTCCTTATGAGGGTTATCAGAGGAGGATGCCAAGGCACAAATGCCAAAATGAGAATTTTTAACTGATTCTTCTGCCTGCAAGGGTGAGAAATGTGAGCAATGTGAGGATGGTTCTCTCTCTCTCTCTCTCTCTCTCTCTCTCTCTCTCTCTCTCTCTCTCTCTCTCTCTCTCTCTGTGTGTGTGTGTGTGTGTGTGTGTGTGTGTGTTATTAATGATTCTTGAGGGCAGTACTTTCTGTATGTTGTGTATGTGACTCCCTTCTTATGCCCTGGAACAGTATCTGGTATACAGAATAGGCTTTAGAAACATTTGGACAAATGTCTGTCACTGTCTGCCCCAGAGAACAGTGTAATGGCTGGAACTGAAGTGTCTGGGATGCATAGATTTTGAGGAAAAAGTGGGGAAATAGCAACCATAAGGACAGCAGAATTCAGTGGCTGCTGCCATCTGTTGATGCACCAGAAAAGAGACCACAAAAAACTGAGATGAATAAATTGACAATGGCTAAATATAAAAGGCAGAATAGTTGGTGGCAAAATAGATTCTTATCGCCTTGAAAGAAGAGCTGAAAAAGCTGTGAACCCCACAGGGGAACAGCCAGGGTCTGTAGATTAAAGCAAAGGAAGACAAATCGGCTGTCCCACAATCAAAGTATTGATTAGAAAAGAACAGGATGTGGACACATGGGATGGGGACATCTAGGTTAATGGACTACAAGATCTTGAATCTCCAGACGGATGTGACCCTGGGCCTATGAAAGTGGCCCAACCCTTCTCAGTTATCGCATGTTTTGCTTAAGGATTGTGGCAGAGAGCCTGTCCACTCAAAAGAACATGTGCCCTCTCAGGATTTGCCCTTATTTTCCTTCCTGTTCACTTGACCAATAAATATGACTAAGTCACACCATAACTTAGTTGATTACATGCGAAAAAAGGCAGTGGCAGTGGGGGGGGGGCTTATCCTGAAGTGACTACATGATGCAGAAGTATCCACAAACTAGAAATGTGACTTGCTTTTGAGTGTTCTAGACTAAGATGAATAAAACAAATTTGGATATACATCTATTAATATGAGAGTAGCTTGTTAGGACACAGCACTTGATACTTCGGCAAGGACCTTTGGAAGTGGTGCAAGCATGTGACTAGGATGACCTCTAAAACAAGAATAAGGTATGGCCCACAGTGAGATAATACCATAATTACCATAAGGCAAGAACAGGAGGGATGCAGAAACACAAAGATGGGATTATCAAAACAAGTATCTACGCAGGGCCAAAAAAACTGCCAGATTACTTTGTTTCATAGGAAAGTTATATGACAACAAAAAGTTATTTGATGACAAAGCAATAAGAAATTTATCATTTGAGGGGCAGTGGTTTGGTAATGACTTCTCCACACAGGCCATAGACCAGTGTAAAAGATGCATAAATTGATTCATGAGGCTGATCAATACCAAAAGCCATGCTACATCCTTGGAAAAATGGAGGCCATGTTACTCAGCACTTAACCAGGAAAAGGCATGTGAATTATTGTAACAAATGGTGACAAGAGAGGGCCTGGCCTGTGAAGGTGGTCATTAGGGAACAGCACCCTGAAAGTGAACATGATGGCCAGCCCACAAGGGTGTACTTTCAGAGGAAACCCACACCAGCTCACCAGGAGTCTCAAGATTGTCCTCCACAGTCTCTAGACCTGAGGCAGGTTCTAGGACAAGGACCTGCGGATAGAATAAGACAACAGGCCTCCAGGAAGAATCCAGTGCTTTCACCAGAAGTAAACATCCCAGGCTATTCCCAAAGAGATTTAAGCAACTATACAAGAGACAAGGAAGCATCGGGGAATGTTGGAATAGTGCAAAAATATCCAGTCTACATGGATGATTGATGTACAAAATACCTAGACCTCCACTCTGGAGAATTCTGAAGACTCAACCCAGGCCCATGACTCTCATGAGACTGACTGAGGGCATTTTTGGTATGGCAAATACATATGTAATTACTATGGAGTTACAGCTCATCTTCTGTGTCCAGTTGTATTTCCTTTCACAGATATATACTGCCTAATTACCTGATATTGGATGGCCTGTGAACCTGTCTCCTCAGGGCCCATTTCCCAGTTTAACCAGACTTCCTATTGTGAGGACTCGCCTGCTGATGCTTCCAGCATTACATCTGCCTCTGTGCCTGCCTTACGAACTACATCTTCCAGCCCCCTTTGCCTGCTGACTTCTCAACACTGGGAGAGTGAACATGAACAAATGAGGTAATTACAGTATTTGCAACCCTGGCTCCCTTGCGAGCTGGCCGGGGCTTGGATCTGGCTACTGTCTTCCAAAGAGCCTGTCTCTACAGAGTAACACTTCTAAAGAGGCAGCTTCAGCTCTCCCCAGTGTCTCTTAGCTTCTCCGGCCTCCCACTCTTATCTTTCCCTTGGATCTAAGATCTGAAATGACTCTCATCCGTGACTAACTCTAGGGAGCTTAATTTGCCTTGCTTTCCCTTAGTGCTGCCCATGGGTTTCAAAGGACTCATTAGTTACCTTGCCTCAGTGTATCATTTGAGTTTTTCTTTTTCTTTCTTTCTTTCTTTTCTTTTTCTGTGTCTCTGATAAAAAAACAGACCAGCAGTTTGTAGAGATGAGACAGCCTTCAGAGAGAGAGTGTGTGTGTGTGTGTGTGTGTGTGTGTGTGTGTGTGTGTACGCACATGTGCATGTGTGATGTGTGTCATTACCAAGAAGGCATTGTCATTACATATACATGGAATATATATTATATAGGAAATACAATATGTATAATAGAAATAAAAATACTTATATATAATAGAATTTTTTCAGCTATAAAGCATAATTGCATCCTTCGTAGAAAAATGGATGTAGCCGGAGTCACTCTTATTGGGTGAATCAATTTTCTTATAAATGGTTCCAGAGTTTATTTCCAAAAAGTCACATGTGTATACATGGGAGTGGAAATAAAACCATCTAGGAGAAAAAGGACTAACAGGGATGAGGAGGAGAAAGGTAAGTATGGAAAATGGTCTTCCGTGTATAACACATACTTTATGAAAATGCTCTTATTTAACTCTATATCTTGTACAGTGAATGTATACAATGAAAAGTCTTTTTTAAAAAAATGAGCGGGTATGTTCAGACTGAGCTAGGGCATACACTGAAAGTGGATCATCCTTCACACTGAGTACATAGGGTTCAAATGTCTGTCTGGCAAGTGACTTCCCATGTATGAACGTGTTTCCTCGTGGATGTACACAGAACAGTGATACCCACCTATGTCCATATTACTCCAGAAGAGTAAATCTGAGTTAAAGTGGCCCACAATCAGTGTCAGAAATGTAGAGAGTATGAAGATGCTGGTGACGTTCCTTAAGCTCAAGCTCCCATCGTTTCCCTGCAGTTGTTTTTACAATATGACGTGCTCTGTTTTAGTAGGTTTGCTTACAAGCAGCTTGTTTCCTTCAGGGTTAAGTGAATACTGTGAACGGCATTGACCACAATACACACACCTTTTTTCACTCAATAGAAGCAGTGAAAAAGTTTGCCCAACCCTTCATCCTAAGCAGCACAGCTCAGCTTGTTTGCCCACTCCATGTTCAATGACATTTTCTCTAATGGTTCCAGACCTAGGACTGACTGAATCAATATTGAGAAGAATGATACTACAGTTATAAATTTAAGCTAATTAGATGTTGCCCTAGAGCTAAAATCGAGAGCCCTGTCTGAGTCTCACCAGTTTCCTAGGGCAAAGATAGATACCTTTCAGGTGAACAGCAGCCAATATCACCAGGGACTTGATGGGTTCCTCAGGCAGAGGAGTGATTATGTGCTGGGGCAGGGGGAGTCATCACAAGCCAGGCTTGTTCTCCAGCATCCTATGGTAAGCAGGCTTAGGCTGGCATCGCTATGTGCAGAAGAAGGCTGCAGTACTGGGAAGAGCTCTCTCCCTGTTGCTCTCCATTCTTGTGGCCACTGGGTTCTTACAACTAAGTTCTATGTATAGTGTATGTGCAGCTTTTCACATTCATGCTAAAAATGTGGGGTTTCTTATTCAACGTTGCATTCCTCATCAGTTGCTGCCCATCTTTCATTCTGTGTTCTAAGCTTATCAACTAAAATGTCAGCCATTTTTCTTCGTTTTCTATTTAATGTTTTAATCTGAATGCTTTGAGACACTTGCTCCTCTTTTCCTTCAAACTTCTATGGCCTGCAATTGTCAACTAGAAAGCCAATAGACACCTTTCTATCGGTGTTTTATTTCACTTCTGGGTGACTCTCCACACGAACTGTTAAAGATATATTCTAGGAGCCTTCAGCACAAACCAGAATCCCCACCCCCCAGGAAGCTTTTAAAAACAAAGTGACCTTACTTACCCACCTGATTCACTGACTCTGGAATAAAAACCAACAATTTACACTTCTAACAAGTTCCCATGGGGAGTACAGTTGGTCCTAGCTTATTGTCTAAAACTCTCTTCTGGACCCCTGATCTGAATTGTGACAAGACTGCATGAATATTTCCCAAGTATATCAATGCCCCGTTATCCAAAGCTGACCTCATGAATTTGTATCTAAATCTTTCCTTTTCCAGATAATAAAATCAGCTAAGTGCTGAACTCAGAAATTTGAAACCTCCTTTGGTCTCTCTCTCTCTCTCTCTCTCTCTCTCTCTCTCTCTCTCTCTCTCTCTCTCTCTCTCTCTCTCTCTTTGTGTGTGTTGTCTCTCTCTCTCTCTCTCTCTCTCTCTCTCTCTCTCTCTCTCTCTCTCTCTCTCTCTCTCTCTCTCATCCTCACATAACTAGTTCCTAACACCTGCCTCTTACATTTCCATATCCTTCACCAACACCAAATCATATGTCTGGTTGCCTGCCTTCCCAATCAACCTCCCAGTAGCCACACACCAAACCATTCTTGGCACATCTGCCAGAATGGTCTTCTCTAAGTAAAAGTATTCCATCGTGTGCTTGTGTTCTTTTAAATTCACACTCTACCATATAACAAGAGGCTGCGGCGCAGCATCCTTGCAGCCCAATGCATGCAACTAACTATCCAGTATGCATCAACCATAGCCAACCACCTCCATGCTTCACGCCTTCACATCTGTCCCTCTCCTGGGGGCATGCAAGGGTTTTCTATCCTCTCTCACATTTCTCTAGTAACCCATGTGGCTCCTCAGGTAGTTGGCTATAAATTCTGTAAAAATGTTCAAATTCTGCAACAATTTGAAACGCCTGTCTTTGTCCTTCATGATTCTTACCCAAGCTATTGTTAATAAATGATGTTCCACTTAACACTGAATGATTAAAAAGGAGAAACTAGGTTTCTCTCCTTTGTGGTGTACTTCAAAGACAGTCAACACTCAACAAGTATGTTTGAAACAATGATTTGCTTTGATTTGGAAACACAGGGAGAAGGTACTATCCTTGAATTTAAAAGGATCAAGAGGAGCTGCACAGAGCAAGAGGCATTTGAATTGAGCTTAATCTTGAAAAAATGAAGAGGTGTCTGCAGTTGGACAAAGGCTTGGTAGCATTTTCTTAGAATGGCCATTCCCAGAAGAGCAGCAGCATTCTTACCCAGCTGTTCCATCTGAAGTCTTCTTCAATACCCTAAAGAAGCCTGACGCCAAACGGGAATGGCATCCATATTTATTATGGCATCCAAATTAATGTCCTGTTATGTTTATGCTTGAGAATATAACCACGGAGTGACAAGGGAGTGTGTGTGTGTGTGTGTGTGTGTGTGTGTGTGTGTGTGTGTGTTAGTGCCAATGGCAGTGGTGGTATAACACATACCACCAATCCTACCTATCCTGTCCTCAAATGAAGGTTTGCTTCTAACATACCAAGAAGAACCTGAAGGTTATTTTTTAAAATTAATCATCATCACCACTCCTCCTCCTCCTCATCTCCTTTCCCTCATCATCATCATTGTCATATTGTCCTCCCCTGGAGAGACACAATTGGTGAAAAAGAGAGGCAGTCCACCACCAAGTTGGCATGCAAAAACAGAGAACAAATGTGCTAGGGGAAGAGCTAAATAAGTCTTTGGTAGGTGGGGATTTGTTACCATCTTTCCAAGCTTCATCCTTATAATACCGACCATTGTCTAAAGACAGACAGTCACAGAGAACTGATGCCAACATGGAACTCCTCCAGCCGCTGCTTTAAATAAACCTGCTTCATAGACAAAAGTTATGTGACCTTCTCTCCATTTCTCTTCTAAGTTTTAGTACAAAGGATGTATATTCAGTCACTAAAACTGTTAGCCATTCTGTGGCCTTGGCAAAGCAGGCTTTAAACACGATGAAACGTCGCCATCTAGAGTGCAATGGCTTATGCTGCAGGGAGTCTAAGGGACAAAGTCCTAGAACAGAGTCTAAGGGACAAAGTCCTAGAACCCTAGGGATTTCAAAGTCTGCAAAGAGCAAAGGTGGGAAAGGTGGGAATCTCATCGTTTTGTGCCCCTTTGAGCTACCAACACATATTCAAATGAACCCATTCCCAAACGAAAGCCAGAAAACCACCAGGAGTCACAAGAGACATTGCAGTCTTGTAAAGTCTAACTTCTGCAAAAATAAAATAATAATAATAAAAAAAAAAGATGTCTTTAAAACCACAAAAAGGTTAATGTATTTATCGGAGGGATGCTCAATATGACAAAAGCAATGAAGTAATGATGAAGATCACAATGATGTTTGTTGTGTAAATTACAGAACATCTCACAAACACCAAAAATAACATTACAACTTTAAAAATATTTAATGATGTTAAAACATTTTAGCAGCATACATACTAGACATATGTACCCTCAAATGTGGTATGAATGTGTAAAGTCCAGATTTAGAAAACACGGGTCAATTCCAGTAGACTTTGGGGGGAAATGGAAGAGTATAGATCCACATACTAACGTGATATGCTATGCTTTGTGAACACTCATGGGAGGCCTGCTCCTTTATGAACAGAAACAGAGGAGCAATAGATTGGGAGGGAGGGACTAGGGAAGGAAACGGGAGGAGAGGAGGGAGGGAAACTGCAAACTCCACTAGGGATGTAAAATAAATGAATAAATTCAATTAATAATAAAAATAAGTTAAAGAATGTCAGAATATTTAAGGTTGAAACTGTGGTGCCTGTCACCACCACAAGGGGGAAATGCATGAGCTCGGGGCCAGCAGGGAGGGAGGAAACCCCAGGCAGCTGAGAAAAATAAATAAATAAAACATCTGTGGAACCCCATCCAGCTCACTTAAATCCAACAGCAATTCCAGAACTCCTATGCCACTTGAGCCTTGATATAGATATAGATATAGATATAGATTTAGAGATATTGATGGATAGATAGCTAGAGATGAGAGAGAGAGAGAGAGAGAGAGAGAGAGAGAGAGAGAGAGAGAGAGAGAGAGAGAAGTTTCTTTTCTTGTTTGGGATATATTTCTGTCCCTAACTACCAACAATTTCTGAATTAACTGGTAAACTCAGCACACTACAAGTACTTAATTCCAGGAAAAGAAAAGTAGTCACCTTAGTAGGAGAATGGGGGATTAAGCCTTGAGATAGAATAGCACACACACACACACACACACAAAAACAAAAACAAAACAAAGAAAGGGCTGGGAAGAGGGCTCACTGGTGAAGTGTTTGCTAACAAGTGTGAGAAGCTGAGTTCAGACCAAGCATCTGCACAAGAAAGGAGGAAGGGAAGGGTGGAGGAAGGAAGGGAGACAGGGAAGGAGGGAGGAAGGGAGACAGGGAAGGAGGGAGGGAAGGAAGGAAGGAGGGAGGGAGGGAGGCAGGCAGGGAGGGAGGGAGGGTGTAAGAAGAGGGGATGGGGTAAGGGGAGGAGAGGGGAGGGGGTAAGGCAAAAAGCAAAGCCTGTATTGACAGTGTTTGTCTATGAGGTAGGGGAGCAGGAGAATTCCTGAAAGCTCCTAAAGTGGAAGGTGACAACCAGCAGCCAAGATTGTCCTCTGATCTGATTCAAGCCTGCACTCACACAAGCACACACATATCTCATGCCTAGGATATGTACGTGAAAGGAAGAAAGAGATAAATTGGTAAAGCAATTACAATGTACCTCTAGTCTCCACTGACATACATGTACACACACACACATACACACAAATATTGCTACTAGGGGTTTGCTTCCCTCCCCTTCCCATAAGAAAAAAAAAGTTTTCCAAAAAAAAAAAAAAATCTTGCACAAAAAATTATCATTTTTAATGATAAACAAAATGAAGAATTTGTGAAATAAGGGAACAAAACACAAATGTTGGGTCTACCCTTTGGTTTGCCCAAATGAATAGCCAGGTCGGCAAGCACTCTGTCCTACACATATGTACATGTTCCACATTAATAATGATGAGCACCTATCTTGTCTTTTACAGAAAATTAGAGGAAGCATGTTCCCAGGGTGTGTACTTATAAGCATTTCAAAACATAAGTTGACACCTTGTAAGAATCTTACAATATTACTTTTGACTTACTTACAATTCTACTTCTAGAAATCAATCATGTAAAATGAAGACTATATGTTTTTATAATAGTATGATTTATGTCAAAAATAAAATAAGAGGTTGAAGACTTGGTTCTGAAGAACACATAATAAATACTCTAGCAGAGGATACACCTTCAGTTCCTAGCCACCACATAATTCCAGATCCAAGGGATTTGGTGCCCTCTTCTGGACTCCTGTGGCACCTGCACTCAGGAGTATATACACAAACAGAAAAAAAACAAAAACAAAAAAACATCATTCTTAAAATCCTTTTTAAATTAAAATAATTTAAAAGTTCAACAGAAAAGCATTCTTACATCTGTAGATGAATATATGTTTTATGGAAAAGGTTTTTTCACCTCTATCCCTGAAATGAAGACATTGAACCTGAAGCCTCTTGAGTTCAAGGCCCCTGGGCTACAGATCATACATTTAAATAAAGTTAATTTCATTATAATATTTTATTTTTCTACAGTAGCAAACAAAGAGAGCTAGAAATCAGTCATATGTGACTGAGCATATAGGAACATACCTGTAACCCAGCTGAGGCAGGAGAAACACAAGTTCAAATCCAGCCTGGTCTATGTAGACACTGTTTCAAAACAGATATAAAACAAAACAAAAACAGAAAAGTGGCATGCAAACTATGAATTTTTCCAGTATGAGAGAATGAGAGATCAAATCCAAGGCCTTACAGTAGGCATCTGCTCTCTACTGCTGAGCTCAGCCCTATAGCATGGCCTTGACCACAGGGAAATAATTTCTACCTTTTGCTATTCATTGTTTAATTTGCAGGAATAAATGAGAAGTATTAGACACAAATCCCATGAGACAAACTATATGTTCTTGAATGATATATGTAGTTAGCTCAGCATTTGACCCATTCTTATCTAGATATTCAACATGATCAGTAACCAGGAGTAGAGTGGTTTTGTTGGAATCTGGCCCAGACTCATCAACCAAGCAGGTGGCTTCCCCAGAATGGGCTGAGCTGTCTACTGCTAGACTGAGCCGCTGTTGACATCAGCAATGTGATCAGCCCACTCTGCAATATTTAAGCTTTTTTTTTTTTTTTTTAATATGTGTGGGTGTTTTGCCTAAATGTAAGTTTGTGCATCACACACACGCCTAACACCCTTGGTGACCAGAAGAGAGCAGTATATCCTTTGGAACCAGAGCTAAAGATAGTTGTGACCTGCCAGGTGAATTCTGGGACAAGAACACAGATTCTCTGGAAAACCCCATGCTATTAACTGCTGAGCTATCTCTCCAGCCCCAGTATTGCTTGCTTTGTATCCTCACAGATTCCCTTCTTTTTTTTAAATTAATTTTTATTTAAATTAAAAAAATTTATTTTGCAGTTCCCTCTCACTCCTATCTTCCCATTCTCCACCATCCCCTCATCCCATGCTCCCATCCACTCCTCAGGGAAAGTGAGGCCTCCCATGGGGGAATCACCAAAGTCTGTCACATCATTTGGGGCAGGACCTAAGCCCTCACAACAGTAGCTAGGCTGAGAGAGTGTCCCTCCATAGGGAATGGGCTCCCAAAATCCATTCATGCACTAGGAATAAATATTGGCTCCATTGCCAGAGGCCCCATAGACTGCCCAAGCCCCCCAACTGACACCCACATTCATGGGGCCTGGTTCTGTCCTATGCTGGTTCCCCACTGTCAGACTGGGAGCTGTGAGCTCCCATTTGTTCAGGTCAGCTGTTTCAAAGGGTTTCCCCAGCCTGGTCTTGACCCCTTTGCTCATCACTCCTCCCTCTCTGCAACTGGATTCCAGGAGTTCATCTCAGTGTTTAGTTGTGGGTATCTGCTTGTGCTTCCAGCAGCTACTAGATGAAGGTTCTAGGATGGCACATAAGGTAATCATCAATCTCATTATAGGGGAAGGGCATTTCAAATAGCCTCTCCACTATTCCTTAGATTGTCAGTTGGGGTCATCCTTGAAGATCTCTGGACATTTCCCTAGTGCCAGGTTTCTCTTCAAACCTATTATGGCTCCCTCTATTAAGGTATCTCTTTCTTGCTCTTCTTTTTTATTCATCCTTCAACTCAATCTTCCTGATCCCTCATGCTCTCCTCTTGCTTCCCTTCTCCCCTCCTCTTTCTCCTACCTCCCACCCCTTCCCCCTGTGCTCCCAATTTACCCAGGATACCTTGTCCCTTCCCCTTTCTTAGGGGAGTCCATGTATGTCTCTCTTAGGATCTTCCTTGTTTCTTAGCTTTTCTGGCAGTGTGGATTGTAGGCTGGTAATCCTTTGCTCTAGGGCTAATATCCATATATGAGTGAGTACATACCATGTTTTTCTTTCTGTGTCTGGGTTACCTCACACAAGATGGTTTCTTCCAGTTCCATTCATTTGCCTGCGGATTTCAAGATGTCATTTTTTTTTTCTGCTGAGTAGTACTCCATTGTGTAAATGTACCACATTTTCTTTATCCATTCTTCAGTTGAGGGGAATCTAGGCTGCTTCCAGGTTCTGGATATTACAAACAGTGCTGCTATGAACATAGTAGAACAGATGTCCTTGTGGTATGAATGTGCATCTTTTAGTTATATGCCTAAGAGTTGAATTGCTGGATCTTGAGGTAGACCAATGCCCACTTTCCTGAGGAACTGCCATACTGATTTCCAAAGTGGCTGCACAAGTTTGCACTCCCACCAACAATGGCGGAGTGTTCCCTTTTCTCCACATCCTCTCCAGCATAAACTGTTGTTGGTGTTTTTATTTTAGCCACTCTGACAGGTGTAAAGTGTTAGCTCAGAGTTGCTTTAATTTGTGTTTTCCTGATGGATAAGGGTATTGAACACTTTCTTAAGTGCCTTTCA
This sequence comes from Cricetiscus sungorus, assembly GCA_030556225.1. Taxonomy (NCBI): domain Eukaryota; kingdom Metazoa; phylum Chordata; class Mammalia; order Rodentia; family Cricetidae; genus Cricetiscus; species Cricetiscus sungorus. The sequence goes on from JANBXA010000588.1 coordinate 34,747,103, forward strand.
GCAATTTTAGATTCCTCTATTGAGAATCCTCTATTAGATCTGTTCCCCATTTTTAAATTGGATTATTTGATGTTTTGGTAAATAGCTTCTTGAGTTCTTTGTATATTTTGGAAATCAGCCCTCTGTCAGATGTGAGGTTGGCGAAGATCTTTTCCCATTCTGTAGGTTGCCATTTTGTCTTGTTGACTGTGTCCTTTGCCTCACAGAAGCTTCTCAGTTTCAGGAGGTCTCATTTATTAATTGTTGATTTCAGTGTCTGTAGCTCCCTCAGCTGCTGACCATTGAGACCACTACTCAGGAAGTTGTCTCTTGTGCCACTTTCTCATCTAAAAGGTTCAGTGTGGCTGATTTTATGTTAATGTCTTTGATCCATTTGGACTTAAGTTTTGTGCAGGGTAACAGATATGAATATGTACTTTTCTACATCTCAGCATCCAGTTATGCCAAAAGCATTTGTTGAAGAGGCTTTCTCTTTTTCCAATGTACAATTTTAGCTTCTTTGTAAAAAAAAAAAAAAAAAAAATCAGGTGTTCTTAGGTGTGTGGATTAATATCAGGGTTTTCAATTTGATTCCATTGATCTACCTGTATGTTTTTTGCCAATATCAAGTTGTTTTCATTGTTATAGCTCTATAGCAGAGCTTGAAAGTCAGAGTTGGTGATGCCTGCAGAAGTTCCTTTATTGTACAGGGTTGTTTTGGCTATCCTGGATTTTTTGCTTTTCTTTATAAAGTTGAGTATTGTTCTTTCAAGGTCTGTGAAGAATTGTTCTGGAATTTTTATGGGGATTGCATTCAATCTGTAGATTGCATTTGGTAAGATTGCCATTTTTACCGTGTTGATCCTACCTATCCAAGAGCATAAGAGATCTTTCCATTTTCTGATATCTTCTTTAATTTCTTCCTTTAAAGACTTAAGTTCTTGTCATACAGGTCTTTCACTTGTTTGGTTAAAGCTACCCCCCAAGATACTTTATGTTGTTTGTAGCTATTATGAAGGGTGATGTTTCTCTGATTTCTTTCTTAGCCCATTTATTGTCTATATATAGGAGGGCTACTGAGGTTGTTTGTTTGTTTGTTTGTTTGTTTTAGTTAATCTTGTCAGATTCCCTTCTTTTAAGTGTGTGTTAGAACTATACCCAGCCAGCAAACTTCATCACTTATACAAATAAGACAAAGTTACAAAACCCTTAATTTAAAATACTGTCTTCCAATATACTGAAAGAGAGAAAGGAAGAAAAAAGAAGAAAGAAAGAAAGAAAGAAAGAAAGAAAGAAAGAAAGAAATGAAAAAATGAATACACCAAAAAGTTCAGGGTCTCTAGTCCATATATGGGAAATTTGAAATTCGGTAGTTTTCTCTTAAAAGAATAAAATAGTTTTGTAATTTAAAACAAAATAAATGGCAGGCAGCCTAGTTCCCTGAGGAACACAGAGACGTTAAGGAAACATTTGCTCCCTCAAGTCACTTCTGAGGATGCCCAGCTATGCCCTGGAAAGCAGGAAGGGAATAATGAAGTTGAAGGTTGATTTCACAAAGATAACAGTCTTCACCTGATGGAGGGGGAAATAGTATGGGGTTTCTACTGCAATTGTTTGTTTGTTTGTTTTCTTGATTATAGAGGGAATAAAGGACTTTCATATAGCTGCCTATATGGTACAATAACTAAAAGTCTGAGTTTAAACACAGTGGAGGCTGATAAGTGTATTTCTGTGGGTATCTTCACTCTATCTCTCACTGGCTGTAGTTGTTTTCATGTCTTACACATGGAGCAGAACTGGTTATCCCAAAACCCAGAGCCAGAAAAGTCCACTCATCAAGTGGGTCCTTAGTAAACCTAAACAGCTTATTCAAGGAGAACACTTCTCAGCTTTGGAAGTCTCCATGGGATGGATATCTCAGTATTTCAGAGCTGGCTTTCTGTTCCCGCCCATTGGTGGATGTTTTGCATTTTCCTAAAAGGTGTGTCTTCTTTGATATCTCTCCTTATCAAACTCTCCAAATGAAGGCATTCTGGGTTAGATCACATTCAAGGCATGAGCATGAGAATGCTGGGAAGGCAGCCATATTAGTACAGGAGAACAAGGGGTGGGGCTTCATTCCAGACAACTGTCTACAGGAAGGTTTTATTCCAAGCAGTATGAGACTGACAAAACTGTTAGGAATGCTGTCACCACACCTACCATCTGGAGTGTTTAATTCTACCATAACAAGACTTCTGAGACCGAGTAACTTATAAAAACGCATAAGTTTATTTCTTACAGTGATGGTGGCAAAAGAATCCAAGGTCAAAACACTGATAAATGCAGTCTCTGGTTCCAAGGTAGTGCCTTCACCACGGTGCCTGTCCTCTTCCAGAGAGGAGGATGAGTGGCTTCATGTAACAAGAACATGAACCAAAGCCACTCCCACAAGCTTTTCTTGTAGTGACTTTAATTCACAATGGGTCACAGGAACCCAAACACCTTCCATTAGGCCCTGCCTCCAAACACTGTTGTCTTAAGATCAAGGAATTGCATTCTGCTATAGCACTAACTTGCCTTCCTCAAGCAGACCTCACAGACTTTATCCGTCTGGGTCTCCACTGAGAGTCTGAGCTCCTGAGCTCTGAACCAACACTGTCAGGGGAATGCAAAGACATTGGTGGCTATTGACTAACAAAGACAACACCTTTTGTTTCTTGTGTATAATGCATTTTACATTATGATGGAATCTTGGCTTCCAGAAAGGTCTTCAAATCTGGTTCAATCACAGAGGAGGATCTTCACAACTTGGCCTGTCATTTGATAACTGCTTTCTCCCATTTGCCTTTTCAAGATGTTTCTCTCCTTTTTGAAAGCCATGTCTCCCCATTTCCAATCTATATAATGCAGAGAGTATTCTCTCCCCAGATACCCAACCCAGTTAATCAGTATTCTTATGGCTTCCAACCTGTCTTGGAGTCACCCTGGACTCTTCTCTCAGCTCGACCAGTCAGATGGTTATGACTCCAGCTGTGGCTACCTCTGCAAATTCCTTCCTGCCTTCCCCAGTTACACCCTCCAGGGCTTGAATACTCAGTGGCCTGGCTCTTCTGCCCGCTCTCTTGTCTTTGCCTGATACATCTTCCATTCTCCTCTCAGCTAGAATCCCCTTTCTTCTGCTTGGTTATAGTGGCTCTCTGCTGCCACCATGAGCATAAATTCTTCTACTGCTCATAAGCGATTTCCAAGCTAAAATTCCTTCCATAAATTCACCTTTGCTATTCCATGAACTGCCTGCTTTCTTTGTTAATCGTATCCCCACAATTATTACTACTTTTGTCTCTAAATGATACTCCAAAGTCCAGCTCAACCTCGCCTGTGACCCCGGAAGTCAACAAGCGTACAGAGTGCTGCGGGTCTTCCGGAGAACTGAAAGCATGCATGAGATGTCTCTCCACAGCCCCTGCACTGTCCATGGAAGGATCTTCTTTGTGATAATGATGGAGAACATCAATTCACATCTCCCCAGAGCCCATCCTTTGCCATGCTTTCCAAGGGCTCTGTATATGTTAATCTCCCAAAGCAACAATGAAACAAGAGCTACTATTCTCATTTTTCAAGACAGGGTTGAGTAGCCTTGGCTGTCCTGAAACTCACTCTGTAGACCAGGCTGGCCTTGAACTCACAGAGATCCACCTGCCTTTGCCTCCCAAGTGCTGGGATTAAAGGCGTGTGCCACCACACCTGGCTCTTGTCTCATTCTATACACAAGAGGGAGATTAAGGAACTAGATTTTATTGGTGGTGAATGGGAAAACAGACAACCAGGGTTGCTGGAGACAACAGTGGTTGATGAGCAACAAATACACTGTACTTTCTCACCCCAGTACAGATGCGTGTGTGTGTGTGTGTGTGTGTGTGTGTGTGTGTGTGTGTGTGTGTTTTTACCCACTTCTCAGCAACAGTTTCTCTGTGACTCACACTTCCAAGGTTCTGGCTGTAGCCAATAAGAAACGCTAGTATCTGGCCAACAATTTCATAATTAATACTGTGTCTTTGTGTGTTATTTGGGGCTGACACAGCTGTGGGATCAGGCTGGTGGGAAAGTGCTTGTAACACCTCTCCCTGACTGCAGAGCTACAATTCTGCTTAGAAACAGTCTTGCCTGACCCTCCCTGGACCACCAGCCTAGACACTGTGCCTCCATTCCATCCTAGGCTTCCTGTCCCCTGCCCTCCCATAATGTCTCCAGTCACTTGGTTTCTTTTCATTCCCCTTTCTTTCTTCTCAGCTGCCACTTACTGTGTGCTGTGTTATACAGCATGTGCTGACTAATTTCCTTTGTGAAGCCTGCTTTATCATATGGGTCCCTCTACATAGAAATATGTGCATGTATTATGCGTTTGTTTACAATTACGTGTTCACATCTACAGCGTCCTGTGTTTATTTGGGTTTTGTTCTATGAGACAGGGTCTCGTGCTGCCCATGCTGTCTTAGAAACTGGTATGTGGCTCAGGATGGCACTGAACTCTTAGATTGTCCTGCTCACACTTTCCATGTGCTGAGATCAAGACATCAGACATATGCCACCACACCCAGCTAAGCATCCCGTTTTTTATTGTCTATAATATAGTATCATTCAGGGAGAGGCTCGGTTTTCATTTTGCTCTCACATTTCAAAATTACCTTGGGGTGCCCATATTTTCATCCATTAACCGATGCTTATAATTGTTTTACTGAAAGTTTTCTTTTTTTTAAGAAGTTCTTTATCATTGGGCTGAGGGTGTGACAAAGCACTAGCCTAACATGTAGAAAGTGCCAGATTCCATCTCCCCCAGGGCAGCCTAAAAAGAATTAGAAGACAGAAAGGGGCGAAGGGGGAGTGTGGGAGCATTGGATGAGGTTGTTATCACTATTTTAGAGAGAAAAGGAAACCAAGTAATTTTAGTAAGTTTAAATAAGCACAGAGAAGAAATCTCCCAAAAGTCCTACAGGTGTAGCGAATGACACAACAGTTGAAAAGCTGGGCCTCCTGACTCTAAAAACCACTGCAGCACAGTGCAAGTTGTTACTCTAAGAGCTCTGAAGTCAGGACATGAGAGTTCCAATCTTGGCTTCATCGCTTAGGAGTTGGATGGCATGGGACAGGTACTTAAGTCCTCTTACCTCTTACTTTAGTTTCCTCATATGACAGCTGACAAGACTGGAGCCAACTTTCCATCACCACAAATGGGGCGAAGCCCCATGAGACCCCCATCCTTTCTTGAAGATCTATAAACAGTTAATGGTCAATGTGGGAGGAGGAGGTGTTTTCTTCACTGGTGTAGCCGCTTACGAGCTGGCTACGTGCCTATGAATAAACTCTCACTCATGTTCATGTAACAACACTGAGTAAAGGTGCACAACAATAACACCAGAGAGACATGCAGGTGGGAGGGGACTGGTTGAGGATATTCTGTACCCTTGCACCTCCACTTAGACTGGCACAGTTTGAGCACTGAATGGCCGCATTAATGGGATTAATGGCTGCAACATGAGACAAAGAGGGTGGACAACTTAGAGTCTGAAAGGGATGGAGAAAAGAGGAGATGCTCATTTGTTTCACCCTGGTGTTCAAAGCCTTCTAAAAAATGCATACCAGTATTGGGATGCAGTGATACACAGTCATTTGGAGAGAGAGACAGAGACAGAGAGAGAGAGAGAGAGAGAGAGAGAGAGAGAGAGAGAGAGAGAGAGAGAGAGAGAGAGAACATGCACACTGTGTAAACATGTTAGATGGGTGGTATTTGTCTCTTTGCGCATATGAAAGCCAAAAGTCAGCATCCAGGGTCTTTCCTCAATTGTTCCACACCATTACTTTTTCGCAGTCTCAGTGAGCCTGAGGCTTATTGATGCGGTTAGGATGGCTAGCCAATGAGCTGCAAGGATCCACCTGCCCCTGCCCTTAACCAAGCACAAGGGTGACAGGTGCATCCTGCCACATCTAGATTTTTGCGTGGGTCCTGAGGATCCAAACTCAGGTCCCTGGGATTGCATAGCAGGAATTTTATTAAGCGTCCCACCTTGACCTCCACTGTCCACTCCAGTCTGTTCAGCAACAAACCCAGACTCTAAATTGTTCCCAATTCCTCTCCTGCTTTTCCAATGCTGTCCTTTGATCATTGCCCTCTGACTATTAAAACACCCTCTTTTCTCGAAGCTTTTGTTAAAAATCTGCTCTCTCGCTGTGCCTTAAATTTTGTTCCAAACTACATTATACATTTTGTGGTGTTGTTTTCCTTTCTATTATTGTGCTAGAAACCAACTTGGGAAGAAAGGAGTTAATTTGATTACATTTCCCCCCATTACAGTCCATCATTAAGGGAAGGCAAGGCAGAGACAGAAGCAAAGAGCATGGAGGAAGGCTGCTTACTGGCTTGCACTCCACAGTTGCCTGTTTACACTACCCAAGACCACCTGGGCTGTGGGCATAGCCCTCCCACATCAATCATTATTTAAAAAAAAAAAATGACTTGCTTACAGGACAATCTGGTGAAGACATCTTCTCAGCTGAGGTTCCCTCTTCCCAGCTTGCCCTTATCGTGGATAAATAAGAATCTGGGAAAACAAATAGGCTGATGGGTGTTTATTCAGGGGGAAAAATCACTTACAAGCAGAAACAAATGACCACCAGCAGGTTCCTGTTCCAAGGTTGCCTCCAGATGCTATCTGTCTCTGATCAGGCCCCACAGCTAGTTCTGCCAGGTCACACCCACACCTGTCCCCAACCCCCAACGGGCATGGTCAGTGCAACAGGTGAGGGCAGGGGGGATATCTCACTACAATTCCCCTTTTATTCTAAAGAAAAGATTTAGGCTTGATACAAAACTATATACAAAAACAGTAAATATCAAGTGTGCACTAAGAAAAGGAAAATTAAGAACATACAAACTTAAGACCTCCATGCCCTTAGCTTTCCTCAAGAGTTGACAAGAAGCTAACCCAGCACACATGGTAAAGCCCTTATGAGTCATAGAATTTAGGTAAACTTCTTGACTTAGATTGCTCTTGCTGTTTTATTTTCTCCTTGATATTAGCCTATTCAGGCCAGGGTAGTATCTATAAAATCTCACTGTTTCAGACTCCATCAGTCTCCAGATACCTATGAGAGGCCAATCTCTGGCAGCTACCAGTCAAGATTAGCAAAAGTACAGGAAACCAGCCTTTTAATTAATAGCTTTTCATAACCCAGATAACAAGAAACACCCATAATGGCAAGGAGGTTTAATGCCATGTGTTTTTTATCAATTTGGATGGGAAACTCTGGCTAGACATTTACATGTAACACACTTATTTCATGGGAAAGCAGTCTACATGAAGGTCGGAGGTAGACTCCAGGTGTCGTCCTTAATTGCCTCACTTTTATTAGTTTTGAAACAAGCTTTCTCACTACACTTGAACTCACCAATTAGCTAGACTGGCTGTTCATCAGTCTCCAGCAATTCACCCTGTCCCTACACCAGGTATTAGACACATGCATTGCCACATTAGATGTTTACACAAATACTAGGGCTGCAAACATGGGTTATGCTTGTACTGCAAACATTTGCCAACTGAGCTACCTCCTCACTTTTAAGGGATGTGTTTTAGAGACACAGTTGTTCTTGAAAACTATTAGCTAAAAGGCAAACAGAACCAGAGTAAGGCCTGAGGAGCTATGGAGTCAGACTGTCATACTTAAGGTGAAAACTGGGTACTTTGTTACCTTCAGGAGCCTGTGTTCGATACCATAATCACACTTTTGTCTGTAGGCATCACCTAAATTCTCCCAGGTGACATCTATTCCTGTATCCAGGACCATTCCTTTGGTCATTGTGCCAGGATGACAGGCACAAGTTTATAAAGTAGTAGTCCAGAGGTATGTAAAATTATCTAAAATGTTCTTCAATTGAAACCAAAACCCAGTGAACATGCATGATGTGAGAGTTACAGTCATCTCAGTCACCAGTCTGAAAGGCACTCACACCCTTAGAGCAAACTCAGAGAATGGGGGGAAAATCCTCACTACCAAGTTTTGGGATCATGCCCAGGAATCTTTTCTTCTAAATACAAAAATAAATATTTAAATCCCTGGTGTAATTGCACCAGCTGTCTGAGTCACCCCCAAGATTCTTCCTCCCCACAGGTATATTGCCGCCTCTCCCTGGGCAGACAGCTCTCTTCATCTCTTCTGAGGCAATCGATTCATTTCCATTCAGTCATGCAGGGATCCGGGAAAGGATGCAGCATTCAGACCAGAGACAGCAAACTGCTTAAATCTGTAACATTTTCCAGGTCCTAATGGCCTATCAACGACATCAAAGCAGAGACTTTCTATAGTTGCCCCTCACCTTGGAAGCCAAACAGAGACAGCAGTTGCTGGTTCATTAAAGTCCCTTAATTATTTACTATCAATGCAGAAAATATCCTTGGAGAGTTTGACAGGAAAAGGATGGTTAGCCTATGCAGGTCTTATAAAAACAGGGCTATGAAGGCAAAGGTCCACTGCCAGGATACAGCTCCCCTATTCACAGTGACCGTAAGTAATGTCTTGCTCCAGATATTAGTGGTCATGTTATATTGACAGTTAAGCCTCAGCCAACCCCAGGAGTGATGTTGATCACCTGGCATGTGCAACTGGCTAGTGACCAGAAGGCATGGCCCTGAAGCACCCTGGAACCAGTCTTCCCAGAAGGAGGCCAAGTGAGGGTGACATCATTGTAGTTTGATACTTGTCATGTGTTTTATATACCAATTAACAAAATGCGGACTATGAGGCAGCAGATGAAACCTCTGTGTTTGCCGTCCATATGAGCTACCAAAATACTATGACAAGAAGTGGCCCAAGTGGCTCTGTGCTTTAGGAATAATGCTTCTTTATCTTCATTTAGTGTATAGATTCTGTGATGCTTGCATTTGCATAGCACCACATACAGATGTTTCTAGTCATCACACTCCTGAGGTAGTGGTAAAAGTAGCTTCCTGGTGAGGGAACGGTTGGTATCACTGTGTGGAACACGTGGAAAACTATAAAAGATCTGCCGTAAGATGAAGAAACAGCAGTGGTGATACTCACTGTCTCTTGTCTGAACACTTTCCCATATCTCTGTCATTTGTATGGGTCAGTTGTTCTTGAGTTACTAAAAATAACTATATACTTAAAGAAAGTTGTTCCCTGTACAGTAAAGAACTTCTGGAGGCATCATCATCCCTGACTTCAGGCTCTATTACAGAGCTATAGTCATGAAAACAGTTTGGTATTGGCACAAAAATAGACAGGAAGACCAATGGAATCAAATTGAAAATCCTGATATTAACCTACACACCTATGAACACCTGATTTTTGACAAAGAAGCTAAAATTATACAATGGAAAAAAGAAAGCATCTTCAACAAATGGTGCTGGCATAACTGGATGCTGACTTGTAGAAGACTGCAGATAGATCCATATCCATCACACAAAACTTAAGTTCTAATGGTTCAAAGACCTCAACATAAGTCCAGCCACACTAAACCTCTTAGAAGAGAATGTAGGAGGTACCCTTGAATGAATTGGTACAAGAGAATGTTTCTGAAACATAACACTAGTAGCACAGACACTGAGATCAACAATTAATAAATTGGACCTCCTAAAACTGAGAAGCTTCTGTAAGGCAAAGGACACAGTCAACAAGACGAAACAGCAGCCCACAGAACAGTAAAAAATATTCACAAATCCCACATCTGACAGAGGGCGGATTTCCAAAATATACAAAGAACTCAAGAAGCTAGTTATCAAATACTATTACCAAATAATCCTATTAAAAAGTGGGGTACAGAACTAAATAGAGAGTTCTCAATAGAGGAATCTAAAATGGCTGAAAGACTTAAAGTGTTCAATATTATTAGCCATCAAATTATTAGCAAATCAAAACAACTCTGAGATAACACCTTGCACCTGTTAGAATGGCTAAAATCAAAAACACTAAGGACAGTTTGTGCTGGAGAGGATGTAGAAAGAGGGGAACACTCCTCCATTGCTGGTGGGAATGCAAACTTGTACAACCACTTTGGAAATCAATATGGTAGTTCCTCAGGAAAATGGGCATCAGTCTACAAGATCCAGCAATTCCACCCTTAGGCATATACCCAAAAGATGCACATTCCTACAACAAGGACATCTGTTCAACTATGTTCATAGCAGCACTATTTGTAATAGCCAGAACCTGAAAGCAACCTGGATGCCCCTCAGCTGAAGAATGGATAAAGAAAATGTGGTGCATTTACACAATGGAATACTACTCAGTGGAAAAACACAATGGAATCTTGAAATCCGCAGGCAAATGGATGGAACAGGAAGAAACCATGCTGAGTGAAGTAACCCAGTTACAAAAAGGCAAACATGGTATGTCCTCACTCATATATGGATTTTAGACATAGAGCAAAGGATTACCAGCCTACAATCCATACCATCAGAGAAGTTAGGAAACAAGGAGGACCCTAAGAAGACATACATGGTTCCCTGGAGAAGGGGAAAGGGACAAGATCTACTGAGCAAATTGGGAGCATGGCAGGGTGTAGAGGGAGTTAGAAGAAAGAGAAGGGGAGAAGAGGAGGGTAGAGGAGGACACGAGGGAGCAGGAAGATTGAGTTGTAGCAGAAGAGAGGAGAGTAAGAAAAGAGATACCACAATAGAGGGAGCCATTATAAGTTTGAAGAGAAATCTAGCACTAGGAAAATGTACCAGGATCTACAAGGATGACCCCAGCTAACAATCTAAGCGATAGTGGAGAGGCTACCTTAAATGCCCTTGCCCTATAATGAGATTGGCTAACTTATATGCCATCCTAGAGCCTTCATCTAGTAACTGATGGAAGCAGAAGCAGACACCCACAGCTAAACACTGAACCAAACTCCTGGAATCCAGTTGCAGAGAGGGAGGAATGAGGAGCAAAGGGGTCAAGACTAAGCTGGAGAAACCCACCGAAACTGCTGACCTGAACAGGGGGGAGCTCATGAGCTCATGGACCCCAAACTGATGGCTGGGAAGCCAGCATAAGACAGACCCAGATCCCCTGAATATGGGTGTCAGTTAGGAGGCCTGGGCAGTCTATGGGGCCTCTGGTAGTGGATCAGTATTTATCCCTAATATACAGATGGACTTTGGGAGTCCATTTCACATAGAGGGATACTCCCTTAACCTAGAGGCAGGAGGGAGAGCCTAGTTCCTACCTCAAATGATATGACAGACTTTGAAGATCCCCCCATGAAAGACCTCCCCCTCCCTGGGGAAGAGAGAGGGAATGGGATAGAGGGGTGGGGGGGAGCAAGGAAGGAGGGGAGGGAGAGGGAACTGTGATTGGCATGTAAAACAAGCTTGTTTCACATTTAAATGTAAAAAAGGAAAAAATTAAAAATTAAAAAAAATAAAACTGAGGGGAAAAAAAGTTTCTGACTGGATATGTGCAGGAAATTGCTATGTGCCTGCAAACACCTTACCCTGGCTATTTGTGTGCCACACACATCCATGGCTTATAGGGCACTTGGCTTTTGTTTGCAATGCCAATAGAAAACACCAGAAAAAGAATGCATCTCTCTGGTACATCCTACCAGCCTCTTCTCCTGGCAAATCTGCCACCAAGAAACAACGGGCACACCTGTTGAGTTAATTGGGAGGGGGGTAAGCAACCAACCATCCTTGATGCTGAAATCCATAGAATGTCATGTCTTATTGTTAATGTCTTCTGCTACGTGGTATTTGGGGTCAGTTTTAGCAAATAAAATGTTCTGTGAGATGGAGTGGATGCTGCATTGAAAACAAGAGATGGTCAAACTAGAACCACCAGCCTTTAAAATGTGACCTCTGGAATTCAGAGATGTTCTGCAGCTGCCACGCCCAAGAGCCCGCCTCCCCCCCCCCGCTTCACAAAGGGCTCCATATTTCACCAATAATAAAACTTTATTAGTAACATGTCAAATACGTTGTAAAATACAGTTACCCTTCTTCCCCTCGGCTTAAAAAACAATCCGATCAAAACTTCAAAACATGACCCAAATATTCTAAATGTGAAAAAGACAGATTCTAGGTTATGTAACAGATACACATTTCCCCAAATAAATGTTGTAGAAGGCCGTCTGCTCCTTATCTGGGTACATTCCCATGGAGCCACACACTTCTGTTGCTCTCCCTTCATTAAGGGGTTGTTACGACACTGTATTTCACAATAGTGATACCAAAATTCATGACCAGAAGAGAGCCTGATGAAAACACACATGCTCAAACAACACTACTTATGTAACTCTTCATTTCCTGATCCTCCACCCCTTCACTGTGACCTCCCCAGCCTGAGGATGAAAGGCGATTCCCTGGCAGGGGCAGGATCTTGTGTAGAAGAGAACTTAAACAGGGTTCAAAACAAGAGATGAAGGAAGCAACACAAGGTCATTTTCTAGCCAACCTCTCCATCCCAGCAACGACGGAACCCTGGGCTTATAGGATATTTTGTACTATAGTTACAGGTTTGACCAAGGGAGAGATTGTCTAATTCGCGTTAACTCTGCAATAGCTTATGCTCTCTCTGTAGTCACTCACCAAGGGGAGCTCTTCTAGTTCCAGGGTGACTGGAGAGACTGGGGCACAACTCTACTTGTGTTTCTCATATGAACTTGGTTTGGATCCAATTTTAATGTTGGAAATCAATCCCCGTGCATGCCATGCTGTTATTTTTTATGTTTGTATTTTGTTTGTATGTACATTTATATTTGTGACTATCTTGCACAAATGGTTTTATGGCTCTGTAATATTTACTTTTGCTGTTTCTTCTGTTTCCCCCTTGAGACTGGTCTCAAACTCATCAAATAGCTGAAGAAGACCTTGTGCTCCTGACTCTCACCTCTACCTCCCAGGTGCTGGAACAGCAGATGTATGATACCCACACCCACTTTTGTTTTGTATTTCTTAAAAGAAAAGAACTTGCTGTGGAAAACTGGCATGGGCTTGCTTTTGTGTTTTCATCCTAAAATTACAATTAAAAAAAAGAAAAAAGAAAAAGAAAAGAAAAACCTTTCTACTCAAAACTGCATTCACTGAGAATATTGAAAAATAATGAGTATTATTATAAAGACTTCTGGGGACTGGAATGTCCAAAAGGACTTCAGAAGTATCAAGTGCAGAGGGGTGTTCTTAACTCAGCCAACTATATAACTTAAGACTTGAGGGAAGACAGGATTGTCTTCATGTGGAAATTTTGCCCACAAAAATTTTCAGTCAGGAATGTGACAATTTTTAGACACACTTCACTTAAAAAAAAATGGCACTTGTTATGTTGCTAATGCCTAGTAATAAAGTTTAAGAATAAGAATATGTAAGTTAAATTTGACACACACTACATAAAGCATTTGAACTAATTATATACAATCTTTGTTTCAACACGGGAATTTTCTTAGCAAAGCATGACTGTTAACACTGAATTCTAGAGACAAGAATAGTACCTTAGCTCACAAGTACCTTGTGACCAAGTATGGTCATTTTGTTTTGAAGAATTGGGTCTAACCAAGAACATTACTATGAATGGATTTCAGATTGATATACACTGGAGTCCTTTCTCAAAAGAATTCAAGCAGAATTTCAAGTTGTTATCCTCCAGTGAGTATTTCTGGGCAGATCAGTGTCCATGTGAGAGAGGACAGACAGAACACTGGGGACCAGGGGCACAGTTGTGATTCAGAGAGGCAACTCATGGGACAGAAAGAAGATGGCTTCAGTGAGCAGATGTTAAGAATTCCATTCAAACAAAGGACACATAAACAAAGGCTGTCTCTCTGGCCTTAGTCATGCTAGAGCCAGCTTTTAGGCTGTAGTCTACCCATTATGATTGTTCTTTATGTCATTGATATCAACTTGATCCCCCCTGTACAAGAACAAGAAACTAGAGAGATGGCGGGCTTGTCAGGTATTTCAATTTGTTTCCCCACCATCTCCTAAGAAGACATCCCAGAGATGAGTGAAGACCAGACTCGTTACCACAGGCAATGGAAGCATCCTATGCTTCGGAGCATAAAATACAAGGTGATATTTGCATCTTTCTGATGTCCTGCTCTGCATTACTTAAACTCCCCTCTTCATTGTGCATTTTATCACCGGCAAACAATTTTGGAGAAAGCTGTTGGATAACCATACAGTTTGGAAAGGAAAAGGCAAGTGTCAACTATCTCAGTTTTCTTAGAGGACACTGAGCAAAGTGACTGTGTCATTCAGGTCACACCCCCAGCTCTGGCACAATGTTCAACCCTAAGAGTGTTCCTGCACTTCTGCTCAAGTCTCCCAACCACCGGCCTGGTTAACCTTGAGATGTGCACTGAAAGCAGATTGTGCATTTGAGCATACACATTTAGGATTTAGGGTCTCCTCCAACTGTATTTTCTGTTTTTTCTTCACTGGTCTGTCTGACTAGAGTCCAGTTCCAGCAGTATTTTGTAGTCCATATTTCAAGTCTCATCCGTGCTGAATAGAATCTTATATTAAGCATCACTGCTGAATGAAAAGGAAGATCAATCCATTCAGATAGCAGGTGCTTTATGTACAGTGGACACAGGAAAGAGAAAATGAATACAGCAAACAAATAATAATCCCTCACATGAAACAATTCGCTCTTTCACTTATGAATCCTGCCTGTTGCTACTCCTCTTCCCCTCTTCATTTTCCCCTTCTCTTTCTTTCTGTCCTTGTGTCTGCTTTGTATGTGTCTCTGTATGGGTCTCTGTGTGTAAATCTGTGTATATCTTGTATGTGTCAGTGTGTGTGTGTGTGTGTGTGTATGTAAATCTATATATACTATATGTGTCTCTCTGTGTGTAAGTCTGTGTATATCTGTATGTGTCTCTGTGTGTGTGTCTATGTGTGCAAATCTCTCTCTCCCTGTGTGTGTGTGTGTGTGTGTGTGTGTGTGTGTATGTGTGTGTGTGTGTGTGTGCATGTGTGTGCAGGTGTTCTTTTTGGCCAGGTTATTTTACAGTATCTGCAATACATAAGCAGTACAATGCACACACTCAGCTTTCTCACCTCAGTTTCCCTATCCAAAGGATGGTTTCTGTCACCAGACAAAGGATCTCTAGAGTCAAAAGAGGTGTAACTGGTGTTGGTACCATCCACAGAGAAACAGAAGTCATGAGCAAAGCAGACATGGCTAGGATCTCCCTGCATCACAACTGACCCTGGTAAAATCACAACCATGCACTGGCTAACTTGGGCAAGTCTGCAGAGCTGAAATACCAGTCTAAAAGAAAAATGAAGATAACAATTGTCAAGTCCTTATCTATGAGCAGTTTATTGGGGGAAATTATTTGCACTAAAAGTATTTTTAAATAATCTTTTTAAATCAATGCATATTTAAATAAAAGTAGAATCACAAATACCACTGGTTTCTAAGACAGCTTATATAAGAATGTGCAGATCAAAGAACTCAGGTAATGATGTCTTGAAATGAAATGGATTTTTACATCTGTTACTGGTTATTGGTCCCAGAGTTCTGGCATTGTTTAAGGTTTATGACATACAGGAAATATTACAAATTTACACTTTCTCAGTGATGTTCTCCTCTTCCTTTCTCTTGTACCCCCAAGTATGTTCATTTTTATACTTAACAAGTTTAAACACGTGCTTTTTTAAAATGTTGTACCTGTTAGCATTGGTGGCCTCTTCTTAGGGCCACTTAAGGGCATCACATAACTGATTCTTTTTTTTAGACTTATGATGGCATAATTATCCTATCAAATTTGGAGTTTGGGACTAGCCTCATTTTAAAATAAATCTATATTTTTGAGAGAAGTTTTCTGAGAAATGTGGCCTTTTATAAGCAATGAAATAAAACTGCTAAGCTTTTGTGCCAAATCTTACTCCTCAACTAATTTTTAAATATTTACACATAAGGATTCCAAAGGCATCTCATCATTCATACTATCTCTTTTTATGCTTTTACCTTTATTATACATTGTACTTTATTCCAAAGCACGTTTCATAATGTTGATTGAGCAATTAAAACTAAGCTCTTGGATCTACTGGGTGTGTTTGTAGTCCTGTGCAATGCAATCTAGTTAGAGCGCCCATATTCTTTGTACAACATCACCTTGGTGATTCATCACAGGGACCAAATATGGTAGCAAAAATAAAAGCAAAGTAATATGCAGCCAGCCTGGTTACAAAATGGCACTTCAGCTGGAGATGGCATTGTGTTGACAGTCACCATATTTACGTTGCCATGCTTGATATCTTAATTTAGCATTGTACTCCTGTTTGTCATCATTCTGAACAAAGCACTCAGGGGGTGCACCAGTAAACCAGCCATTGCGAAGCCCTTAACAATGTTTCCACATTACCCATGCAGTCCTTGGTTTAGAATCTTGTCTTTGCTAGCTTCACTATCGTAGTTTCCCTAACACTCATCGTTGAGTCTTTGGTATTTTCTTAGTACACCTTTGGCACCTAGTTTCCCCAATCTATTTTTTATCAATAACAGCTCTTTAAATGACATACTCCATAGGACAAAAACTTCAGACCCTGGGGTCAGACCTCTTGCTCAAACCTCAAGAACACGATGAATCACTTCCAACAATGTTCTAAATTTACCCACCTGTTAAATCTTTAGCCTTAAAACTGTAAACCATAGGAGCATATCTAAATCTCTCCCCAAAAGCATTCTCAGACATTTTGTTAAGTGGTAAGTGATCGACTACTGTACAAAAGTCAGTGCAATGCTCCATCCCTCCACCTTTCGAGAGCTCTTGGCAGGATGAAGAAATAACATCATGTCTAAACTCTATTGTTCTCACCGACTTTCCAGAGCAGGTTTTTTTTAAAAAAAAAAAAAAAATTATTATCCTACTAAAAACATATTTTTCCTGCCTACCCTTTCCTGAGCTTCACAGCCTGTAAAAAAAGTAACATCATAAATAAAATTTAAACTCTTCAAAGCCTAGCACAAATTTTAATCAACCTGTAGGACTTAAAGATGATCTTGGATATGCAATGCTAACTTATTACATTTCATTCTCAAAGAGAAAGTCTGTTCCCACCAAAGAATAATAATAAAGAAAAGAAGAAAGTGGATGAGCTTGGGGTAATCCCATTGTTACTCTGAGCAAGTAAACCTCCGTATATGCTGGCCCATCTTGAGCTGCCACTCATTGTTAAAGGGCACTAAGGAAAAACAACCATTTGTCACAGTGTTTGACAAGCCAAAGAATTTCTGAAAGGACAGAACTTTCACTGTGTAAATAAAATTAAATTCATTCCACCCCTAGTCCTCAGGGTCACAGCATTATCAATTTAATATGCTTATTTATTTATTTATTTATTTATTTATTTTGCTACTGTTCAAAATGAGTGACAGAATTTAGGTGGAAGAGTGGCTTAAGAATTTTAACCTAACAGGTTGACCAGAGATCAATCTCTCCCTACCTCAAAAAAAATATATAAATTTTAAAAAAACCTCTTTTTTTTCTAATGCATCTCTATTCACTGCTTTATGATAAAGTGAGTATATTTTCCATTCGATGTGATGGCACTAAGGATTGCTGGGTAATACCCATGGTTCTCTCTCCTTGGTTCAGCATGCATCTCACCATTGAGATCAAGTGCACTGGTAATGAGTGTCATTATATTAACATCTTCACTATAAACAGTTCAGGCATTTAGAAACAAAATTATCAATGAACTTAACGGTTACTTTAATTCATTTTATAAATAAGCAACTGAGAATTTTGCTCCAAGTGGTCACCAGTGTAGCCCATCCCATAGATGGCATTCTCCGAAGTATAAGGCACAATGTGGTAGGAATGCAGCTCTTCATAGTAGAGAGACTGGGAACAGCACTCCTGTACCATAAACTTCAGCCGTTTTCTTGTATCCGAATAAGCAGTCTTATAAGAGGGAGCTTCCTTAAAGTATTCATAGCTCTCTCTCTCCGTCTCTAGGTGTATCTTCCTCAGCAAATTGTTAATTAACACAGACCTTCTTAAGTAGGTTTCTGGGTCTTCAAGAAACCTGAGCTTCTCCAGGGAAAGTCTGAGGATACAAGTCCTGTCTTCGGGTAATATCAGGTGCTAGAAAGCAAAAAAAAAAGGGGGGAGCCATTACTCTCCACATAGGAAAAAACAAACGCTAGAGCTTGGTGCTACCAATGACATTTGGGGGGACAAAGAAGGGGGATGGAGAAAAGTAAATACTTACTTTTGGAAAATACCCATGGTAATCTTGATGTAAATCTTCTTCTTCTGCATATTTTCTCTTAAAGTAGGCTACTTTCGACGTTGTTAATGAATAGGATGGTACTTCTCTTGGATAAGCTAAAATAAGCAAAAGAACAATTGGAGAAAGGTCAGGTGGCAGCAAAGAGAGTTTCGTCACGTTGAGACCATTTGTAAGCAGAAATCCAGTGGCTCCAGAGATGGCTGCCATCTCACCAAACAGCAATGTTATTAGCAATTGTCATATGATTTAAATGCCTGTTGGCAGGAAAATGTCATCATTTCAGACCCAAAATAGATGGTTGGTTGCATTTAGAGTTCTATGTTCATTTCCTTATGCAGCCCCAAAAATCAAATTTGAGTTATGTTTAATATTGTGCCGGTGTGTGTGTGTGTGTGTGTGTGTGTGTGTGTGTGTGTGTGTGCCAAAATATACCCAGGTTTGAAATTGATACACAAAATACAGTGGAAGGGGTTAAATAATTTCCCTTCATTCTTTTTGCTAATCTTACCAATACTCTTCTAGAGTAATCAAAATGGCATAAAATAGTTGATGGCCAAATTATGCTTTTAAAATAATGGTATAATCCCTAACATCAGTCT
This sequence comes from Cricetiscus sungorus, assembly GCA_030556225.1. Classification (NCBI taxonomy): domain Eukaryota; kingdom Metazoa; phylum Chordata; class Mammalia; order Rodentia; family Cricetidae; genus Cricetiscus; species Cricetiscus sungorus. The sequence goes on from JANBXA010000588.1 coordinate 34,765,905, forward strand.
AAACAATTGTCCTTACACCCACAGATGAATGTAGTCTTCACCCACATCAAGGAAACCTCTTTTTTTGTGACAGGCTGATACCACACAGAAAAGCATAACCAAACAAAGTGCAGAATTGTGGAGCCTAGTCCCAAGGGACACATCTCCAACCACCCCCACACACACACCCAAAGCTCAGGGAACACTGCAAAAGAGGGGGCAGAAAGATTCTAAGAACCAGGGGACCAGGGGGTTTGCTACAAGATTGTGTCTCCTAGAAACATCAGTAGCTATGCCCATAAAGTCTCACCAACGTGACCACCAAAATGAGAGCTGGACAAGGATGAACATGTCAAACTGGACAGGAAAAAGCCCGAGACCTTAACTCTCCAAACAAAGAACTATAGACAACTGAAGAAAGCTGGGAATGGGAGAGGCAGCCCTCCCTAGGAAAGAGAACTCCAAGTTTTTGATCAGTGCTAAATGGTCAGCCCTTAAAACGTGCATACGAGTAACTCACATGGACTGAACAGGTTATAGAAGGGAATGCACAGATAAATGCCCATGTGTAATAACAACTGCTGAAAAGAGAGGCCACGAGTTTGAAGAAGAGCAGGAAGGGTATTTGTATTTGGGAGGGTTAGAGGCAGAAAAGGGAAGGGATAAATGTAATTAAAATGCAATTTTAAAAATAAACAAAGTTAATTAACTAATTTATTATTAACGTAAGTCTATATCTTCAGACAAAACCATTTTATCTGATTATGTTTTAATCTTCATCCTGACATTTGACGTAATTGAGGTTAATCATGAAGAAACAAGAGAGAATGGCTAGCATGGTTGACTTTAGTGTAAGATGTGAACGTAGAACCCTTTCTTTCCTCCTTGAAAATGCTACTGCAGCTGAGGATACTGACTTAAGAAAAAACAACTTGAGTTCTCCAAGATTTCCAAACGAGTTCCCAGAATGGACTCTAGATGGCGCTGTAACCACAGAAAGGAAGCAAGATCCAAATTCCAGAGTAGCGGCTTCCAATTAAAAGCAGAGAAAGGGGTAGCAAGCAACCAGCTTGGTAGTCATCCAACCTCCAGGGGCCAAAGCATGCTCACAATTTACTTCATCCTAACCCATAACCTCAAATATTTCTGTGTTAGGACCATTTGATTCACAACATAATGAGCATGTAGACACGTGGGTCAAATAAATTTATACTAGGGCATTTTGATGCTTTTCATCTAAAATGGAAAGCTTTAGCGAATTTAAGAATGAAAAAGATGCTTTTCGATAACTTGCTTCCTGTAGTGCTTCCTCTGTCTCGGAAGCATGTGTACATAACTTTCACACAGCGCTCCTGCAGCTGGGGGGGGGGTTCCTCCTGAGCCAGCAGGGAAAGCCACAGACCTCACTCACCTCAAGTACCCCAAATTCTCTCTGGTGTCACTGTGGGTTATAAATCCAAGAAAGCATTAAGTTAGTCACTAAGGACTCCAGGACTTAGAGCACTTGCTCACCCGACCTAAAAGAGGCCCATGATGGGGTGAGGACTCACGCTCCACACACACAGCTCCTGAACTTAATAAACAAAACACGGCTCGTATAGATTTTTCACTGCTTTGAAAGGGCTAGGGAAAAAGAACAATACTGATCAAATAAAGCAAATGGAACCATCACCAAACCCAGTTTTCTTGTGTTCTCTTTGGTTTGTTTTGGTGTGGTTGGTTTTTGCAATAATGGAACTTCTGGGGTTAATTTGAAAGCCATTAATCGAATAACTAGATAGCAAAACTTAGTTTATCCCTTGTGATAATGACTCCTACTGTGTATGTGCACACACATGCACACGTGTGTGTATGTGGCATATGCCTGTGTGTGTGGTCCTGTTTGTACACATCTACATAAGGCGCACACACAAACGGAGGCCAGAGGTCGGCATGGATTTTCTTCCACCAGTGATCCCCATGTTACTTATTTGAGAATGGGGTGTCTCACTGAACCTCGATCACAAACTGGCTGGATTAGCTAGCCAGGAAGCCCTGGGAACCCTCCTAACATCCCCTTCTGAGCATCTGGATCGCAGGTCCTTTCCACAGGCTGGCTTTCACACGGGTGCTTGGGGTCCAAACTCAGGTATTCCTGCTCATATGGCGAGCACTTCACATGCTGAGCCTTTCATGTTGCCAGACCCTACTGCTACTTTTAAATGAGCTAACTAATTGATGTAATCATGGTTCTCAAATGTTAACACACATCAGGGTCCCTTGTCGGGCTCCTTAGCGTGAACTTCTTTCTGGGTCTACCTCTACCTTTTCAGTGGGTCTGGAGGGGAAATTTGCATTTTTTTTACCCAATTTCCAAATGAGATTTATGCCAGCTAGCTGGGGCCACATTTTGAGAACCTGAACGTATTAGGGCATCAGAGAACTGTACTAGTGGGCAACAAAAGTTGAACTCAGCCAATCATCTGAAAGCTAAGCTTAGGGATTGATTGGTTTTGTTGTGTCTATTGCTTACTGCTTCCCTTCATCAGCTTGGATACTTTTCTTTTTTCATCATGTACAAAGCCAGCTCCCATTTTAATTACACAGTAAAGAATGAAGCCCATTTTCAACAGAATTTGGCTGGATTTACCTTAAGAGGCATCAATGTCTGTTACTAGCATTGGTGTTTAGGTAGCTCACAATTTTTCTTGGCAAGATCTAAGGAAGGACAGAGTAAGGAAAGGCTTGGAAATAAGAAGCACAACTTTACCATAAACAACATTGTTTTCATCTATGTGTATATCCTTTATTAAATATTGGCTTGTTTTATCATCTTAAGTCTGGAACGTTTGTAACCAGTTAAAAGGCTATTCGTGACACAATGGAGAACAAATTTTAGCTTGGAGAACAAAGTGTCAAACTTACTGTTCCACCACCCACTCCCCAGAGATCCTCTAGGGAAGCTATTTCAAGCTAACAGATCAAGATATATATATATATATATATATATATATATATATATATATATATATTATATAATATAATTGTGTGTGTGTGTGTGTGTGTGTGTGTGTGTGCATGCGTGTGTGTGCGCGCACGCACGTACTTATATTCCTAAGGCCTCTGGGAGGCTATATTCCAGAAGTTAGCCTAAGCTACAGAATGCATCAGCCCTTGAAAATACAGAGCAAATACTCAGAGGTCTAGACCCGAACCGCTCCTCCTGGGCAGGGCTCTTAGTCACTCAGTTTATTGTTCTTGAGGAAATACTCCTAGGCTGGCTGCTGAGCAGCTGAGCAGCTGCTGTCAGCTTGGCAGTTCCCTCCATGCTAGATGCCTGGCTCTTTGTACTGTTTTCCACATCACTTTCTGGAAGATGGTTTTAGCCACTTTGACGCTAAAGTATGTAGCAAATGTAAGTTGCTACATCTGTTTACTCAGGGAATCAAAGCTCAAAGGCTTCAGAGCTGGCAGCTACATATTGATCATGCTGGGCAGCTCTTCTGAGTGCAGATGAGGAAGCCATGGCCCAGAAGAGACTCCAGTTGACAGTGTAGCTAGAGTTGGGGGTCTGGAAGTGGGGGGAGGCGTAGGTTTACTCTCCAGTTCTACTGTTTTCCAGTTGTGTGACTTTAAACAAATTTTCTAAACTCATTACAAATATTATTTATCCAGTGGGGTTAGAAATACACTGACTCCTGCAATTATGCCAAGTAGCATCACACCTAATCTATGGTAAGCTCCATATCTAGTCATACTAATGAGTGCAAATAGACCAAGACAAGTCACACGAAAACCAAGCCCACCCTACCCCACTAGCTCAGATCTGAAGATCATTTCCACCACCCGGCCACACAGAGGAGATAGGTATTGGTTGAAAGCTTCCAAGAGGGTAACTCAGATGTCCAAGCTGAAAGACATTACACAAACCTTAAACCTCTCTGAGAGCATATTCCTGATGTGTTACCATTGGCCATACATTTGGGGCTAAAGGAAATGTGAACCGTCTATTAAACATTTATCTAATCTAACGAATGATCCATTAGTGTTGATCTGAATACACAAAGATGTCCACTTGCTGCCACTGAGTAGACAGGAATAAATGTATTTACATTCCTGCAACCAAAAAGCTTGTAATTCACCTAAAACCAAATGGGATAAATAAGAGCAAAGAGACTGTATGCCTTTAGAGTAGCAAATTTTAGCTATTTAGTTCTCAGAATAGTATCCAAATTACAAAACTGAATTGAGCTGAGCCGGAATTTATTTCTGAAGTGAAACAGCTAACGCTGGTTTGAACATTAAAATTAAAAATGCTTTTAATGTTGTGCCCTCCATACACAACAAAATGTCTGTGCCAGGCTCCATGTCTGTCACAGTTAAGGGCTCAGCAAGTAACACACCAAAAGCCACAGGCCAGGGTGACCCGCCTGTCATTCGAGCTCTGGCAGGGCGATTCATACATATGTCTTTAAATAAATGCTTAAAATGCAATTACAAACGATTGCTTCCTTATTGCTCTGCATTTGCCTCCAGGCAACTGGAATCCTGTTAGCATTCAAGTGATTTCATTTGGTGGGAGGCCCAGGGACAGTACATTAAGGTAACATCATCAGCAAATTAATTTATAAACACTTAGAAGGGCAGACAACAGTAAAAGGACACCCCATCTAAGTAATCATCTTTTTTTTTTTTTTTTTTTTAGGTCAAAGGAGAAACCCAAGAGAGAGCTAAGAGCTGCTGTGTTCAGTACTTTAATCTTAGTAATTTTTGTTTTCCCAACGTTTTAATCAACACGCAGGAAAAATCAAGTTGAAGCCGTGTGGTTAGAGGTGTGCATCCCAACTCCAGACAGAAGGGGTGAGGCTGATCTTTGGGGAAAGTAAGCACTGTGTGGGACCAACAACCCATGCCTGTCACAGACACAGCGTGGACCTCTCAGTTTCCCTTTGAATGTGTAAGTGTCTTGTCTGTCTGTCTGTCTAAACCATGCCTAACAGATAGGGAAACTACGAGATGCAATAGTTTTCATCTTAAAGGCTGTAAATACTTTTATTTGGGATTATCTAATCTATGGCTGGAGATTTAACTCTGTAACTTGGTGATAGAACAATCAGGACTTGGGTTCGGTCCTCAGTGTAGCCAGAAAAACACAAAACAGAAATAATAACAACAGCAACAAAGAGAATTATCTCATCTGATCCTGCTACCCATATTCTGCAGTCTTGTTGCATGGCTTAAAGCATTCCACCATGACAAACCCCAGCTCTGTAATTTGTTTCATGGCTTCAGGGTATAACCTGAGGTTTTTTTCCTGGGGTGGGGGTGGGGGTGAAAATTTTCCAGTTCACTGATTTGTATGTCACTTAGCTGAGATGGTGCTTTAAAAGCATTTTCTTCAACGTCTGTCACACACACTCATAATTCCAGCTCAGTCGCTGTTATGTATCATTACTGCAATGACCCCTTTTCAAACCATGAATATATATCCTACTCAAAGGCATCATGTTGTATGTAGGACATTTGTGCCCTCACTGGTGTGAAACACAGGTTACATAAAACATTCATGAGTGTGTCCATGAAGGCAGATGGGAACAAAGTCCAAGGCTGTACTGTCGTGCTTTCCGTGGACATACAGCTTTGTTGATATCTGACAGTACCTCGTCAGCTATCTTCATTCTGTCAATACCCCCACAAGTACCCAGTACCTTTCTTCATGGCATTCCCTAGGGCAGCAGAACACAGTGTCAGGGTTTAGCTCTAAATCAATGGAGCAATCTGTTTCTTCAGACTGAGCATCTATTCCAAGCACAATATTGATTTAATTGGCAGTTTTGGATTACTAACAAGTTGCAGATTCTGGAAGACTTTCTTAGAAATTTCCAGAGATACTGATGGCCAGTGATTCCTCAAGATAGCAGCAGCATTGTCTGGCTTGAGAGTCCTGGTCCCCTGGCATAATCCCAAGTACAGAAGTGAACTACCGAACAGAGCATCGGCAGTCACACACACCCGTCTTGTTCTACTGGTCACTGAACCAGAGAGAACGCCATTAAACAAGAGATGACCAGCCAAGCAATAAGGAAGCTATACTTCACCACAGCCCACTTCTCCAGTAAGCTACCCAATGACAATGATAGAGGCCAAAAGTCATGAGCTTCGAGAGTACACCTTCTGATTTATCTGGTGGAATGGTGTGCCCATTCCCTGACCCCTTCCATCTTAGAATGTGGGACTGACAAAGAAAGAAAATTGGCCAAGCAACTACATTTCTTGGTATGACTTCCAAAAAATTACATCACCAATAATATCTAGAGAGAGATTTTAACTCCTGTAGGTACCTAAGGCCAGGTACCAGAGAAGAGTTTTTAATCCCTGACCTGTGCTCAACAGAGGCCTTTTAGAGAGTCCTAACCAGTATCACCCACGTGCTCTTTTGTTTGTATATCATCCATTGTCATAGTTTACTTGGGTGTATCAACAAAACATCCCCAAGGCCAGTTTTGCTTCTGTTATCCAAAGAGGTTTGTGTTAAATACAAGTCAGAACCGCCACTTGCTTCTCTACCAGCCCTTGCTCTGCTGTTGAGAAGTTCTGCCTTCTGCTCTTGTGGTGTCTGATTTGAGTTCCCAACTAGAGATTCTCTAGCAAGAAAATAACCTTCAGCAGGGGAGGACCTTCCTTCTACAGGCACGGGGCACCCTGGAAATGAATGCACTGTGCTCAGGCATTCTTCCAAAGCCACTTTGGAAGAATGCCTGTCTTACTTAGATATGACAAGTAGCATGTAGGGACAGAACTGAGCCTTTGAGCTTTTGTTCCCACTTTTCCTTGACCAGCTTTTTCACATCCTGACCATGGACCCTTTGGACAGGCGCCTGAGCCATCCCTGCAGAGGCCCCAGTTTCAAATTTGCGCCTCTTCTCCATTCACTCACTAGTATTTGCAAGTCTCCTATCCTCTCAGTTAAGAAGATTTTTCTCTTGCCTCTACGGTCAAGAATATAAATGTAAATTATTGGTTTATTCTAAATATAAAGCTATCTTTGACAGAACTGAATGCAACACTAGTAAATCCTTACTGCCTTTTGCTAATACCCCCATTACACCCTCTGGGAATTATTTCCTGGAACTGGATGGGTGTGTATTGGTGTCTTTGTATCATTATGACTGGGGAAAATTTTTAAATAATTGTGTTAGATTAAAAGGGGAAAGTAATGTACTAGAATTATTTAAATAAACAACTTTTTATAAGTTAAGTTAAAATGTAATTTTTAATGTAAATTCAATGTAAGTAAAAAGAGTTAACTAGACTGGCTGCTGCAGGTCCCCAGGGCCACCATGAAGGCACGTTTTCTTCTTTTGCCTCAAATTCTGAAAGTTTGTTCAGTTCACACATGACTCCATTTTTGGGAAAGTTAGTTTTCATATATATATGTATATATATATGTATATATATGTGTATATATATAAAACATATATATGTATGTATATATATGAAACATATATATGTATATGTTTCCTTTCATATTTATGTTTTCATGTAGGTTTCAGAAGCACACACTGCTCTGGAAGACAGTCTAAGTTGGCTATGCATTGCCTCTCAAGCATGCTTGGGACTTCAATGTTTTCCCTGTTGAAATTGAGTCATGAGCAGACAGCCTAGACCTGGAAGCCTTGATAGAGATTTCAAAGATTCCTTTGTGTCTCAAGGCATCTTCGAAGACCTACAGGAGCATCACGACATAAATCTGAACATGAATGTTGGTGTGCACCTAAAAAGTTCCTGACAGAGTGAGCAGCTAGAAACAGAGGACTGCAATTAGATCTTGGTTTCAGCCCTAGGCATAGGATCTCACCTTGGTCTAGTCTAAGCATCATATTCCAAGTACACACTCTTTATAACCCAAAGTGTGGAAGTCTGGATGGCAGCTACACTGATGAGGGCACGTAGATCCTTCAAAAGCAATGTTTTCATGGAGGAATCTCTGTAACTATGGAAGACATCCACATCTCTAAGATTAAGTTTCTGCTATCATGATACAATCTATTTATTTATTTAGGACTAAATGCTATGGCATCAGCAATGAGTGATTGCCATACAGACATGTTCACCAAAATCTGTACAGTACATAGTCTGCATATTACACTCCCATGATGAAAATCAAAACTTTGATAAGCACTTTGACTTTTTGATTGTGACAGTGGTCTCAGTGGACAGTGGTCTCAATGGCACAGACATCAAAGGACACGGAGGTCTTAAACTTCCCATAAGAAAAGAGATATAAATAATATATGTGTAAATCACAAGACTGATGCATATACATGAACCAATCATTGAGGCTGCTTTACTCACACACTCCCGAGAAAGAGGCCAGGCTCAGAACACTTACACATCCCCTGGAAGACTGCAGTGAGTCTCATCAGTCTCCACAGATTTATTTCTCACAACAAGATATGGTAATTATCATGGAAGAAGGGAGAAGACTGGCTGGTACTAAGAGCTGAAGAACTCTGCAGTTTTGGGTGGTTTGTGTATGGTTATCTTACCCTAATATTATTAAACTACAGTGATTTCCATAAGCGACCATAAAAATGAATGACTTCAAAGTCTCATGACAGTCATAAAGCCATATAAAATCAGAAAGAATTTTTGAATGGGAATCTGAGTAGATTCTCTCCAACTGCACACACAGCTCTATTGAGAGCACGTTTTTCTGAGTTTGTTATTCACTGGGCTAGTCACCTCTGACATGGATGGTTCAGGGCACCAAGTTCTACAGAGTTAGGGAGCTGAACGTTTGCTTATTCATTAAATTCTGTTTTACAATGGAGAGGAAAGCAGCTAATTTTCCTTGGTCTCTACCTTAAGTGTTCATGTAAACTAGCATTCAAAAAGTACCCAGACCTCCTGTGGCAACTTGAAAGCTTCTCTTGCTTTCTCCCACCCCAGACCCATACTGCCAGTGTGCTCAGAAAGCTTTCACTTGACATTTTCCGGGATCCAAGGTCCCTCACTTGGCCCATCCAATTCACAGGGGTTTAAGGAAGGATCGTCTGGCAGCCCACAAATGTCCTTTTTACAAAATGGAAAAAAAAAAAAAACCTTTATTGACTTCATCCCAGCAGTAGCCCATATAAACAGCCCCTTCTATTGATCCTGTACGTTGCCACGATGCTACATTAGCATTTATTTCTCTGAATACATATTTAAACAGTAATTTCTCTCCAGCCGGTGATTACCTGGCAATGCTGACTCAGTCCGAACAGTGTAAGTCTAGGACAGCCTCAGAAGATTTGGTGAGAGCTCCCTTCGGCACATGGGGCATGTCTCACAGCCCCGGACTCATGAATGACGACCGGAGATCTTGAAACAAGGAGACACACTGGCATAAGTCACCTCTACCGAGTCAGGAATGCAGAGACAAGAACTGGTTATCAGAGCAGGAGGGGGTTGGGGGGTGTGATGGGGGCGGGAGACTGAGATGTTTGAGGTGGGGTTGATGTGGAATCTGGATTAGACAGAGAGATAAACCTTCAAACTCACAAATCACTTAAGTTGGAACAGCATCAACTAAGAGATTTGGAAAGTGCCCAATAACTCATCCCATCAGTTATTTACTAGTGATTATTTGGAGAAGATTGATTTTAAAAATCACAGTCAGCTCTTGTACAATTTCAAGCTGTTGCCCTCTCTGAAATCACAAAGCAATTAACTCAAACCACAGTAACTTGGTCTTTCTCTGGCATGCTGACTCTTTCTGGCAAGGTTTGAAGTAGCCAGACGCTGCTACACGTCTGAAGACAGTTCTCAGCAAAGGGCTCCGTTTAACCACACCTAGTCTGCATGGCTGTGTGCTCACGGATCTCATCATCTTCTATATTTAGAGAGACGGGCTTTCCAAGGGAAGACGGGCATCCAATAAGGACGATCTCATCTAGAGAGGTGAGTTACTATGGTTACTGCTCAGGAGGCTGAGGACCCGTGAACGGCTGCTCCTGGCCAGATGGACCCTTTCCAGCTGAGGACCTAAAACAGAAGCCTGCTCTCCATACATGTTGACTGAATTTAGTTGAGCCCACTCCGTGTCGTTTTGTCCGTATCACCACAGGCTGCTTTTGGGCGCCCGCTGCGTACAGCTCTCTAGCCTCAGGCAGCCAGGCAAAGCAAAACCAAGGAGGGTGGAAAACTTCTGAACACTGACCGAACAGTAGTTAGTCTAGGGGGAGTCTCAAAATCCAATCCTGGGATTTAAAAATCAAATCAAGTTATTCGGGACCAGTGGCTGGTCACTTTTCAATGGCTGGGGGCGGGGTAGGATCTGAGACCAAGTCCCAAGCCTCTTGCGCTAGGGAACGCGTCTTCTCTGGGCCTCGGGGTCAGACGCCTGGCTGGAGGGGTCCTGGCATACCTTGCGAGGGATCCACTCACCCGAAGACTGCGTGTGCAAGTGTTTCGCAGCTCCTGTTTTTCGCGGAGGTGTCACTCTTCGGACGGGCTCTGACAGCGACAGCGGCAGCAGTGGCGGGCAGCTACTGCAGCTCGGCGGGGCGGACGGCTCCTGCAGGTCGGTCCCTCCTTCTCTGAAGCGCCTCTCGCTCAGGCTCAGAACGCGAGGCGGGCGCGCGGCTTTTCTAGGCGCGCATTGGACCAAAGGGAGCAGATGTTATCCGGTTGCTAGGAGCGTTGCTAGGAGACGATGACGCCCCTCCACCGCTCGGAACAACTTTCCTGAAGGTCTCGAGCGCCAGAGGGGGCTGCTGAGAGCCAGTCTGGGAAACTTGTACCTCGAGCGAAGGCTGGGACGAAGGGGTCCAGCCACGCGCCACTCACTTAGTCCCAGAGAGGCGGCGACGCAGAGGTCGCGGGCTTGAGCGTTGAGCGGAGCCTCGCGTCCCAGGAAACGGTCATTCACTGGAGGCTAGATGGGTGTCCCCAGGGAAATTGAATTTGGGGACAGTGGTGGAACTACTTAAAGGTGTGAGCTGAGCTGTGGGATCCTTTGGCTCTGGGGCTGTCTCCCACTGTGTTCCTGTTCCCTATATGCAGGTTTGAGCAGTTGTGGATTTGGAAGAGGAAAATAGTAATCCATGAAACTCAATCCTGAGTGTAATTCCTTTGGGCACCCGGTATGGCTGCCTCCTGACAAGCTGTCAAAGATTTAGGGGTGGTGGCACGGAGTAGGGGAGGCGGTTTCCCATGGTCTAAAGTAGACTTCATTCACACAAGTAGACCTCACTGGATCCCAGAGGAAAATAACCCTTCAATCAATATGAACTTTTCTGTAAATAAATAAATAACTGCAAAAAAATATATGAAGTTGGAAGATGTAGGGGTTTCTAGGGTAGTGGTTCAGGGAGTGGGGAATGGATATGATCAAAATACACTGTTTACCTATATTAAATTCTCAAATTCTCAAAGGACAAATGTATATTTTTAAATGCACCCACAAGGTTCTTTTCCCAAAGAAAACTGGAAGGGACTATATACATTTAGGTCATTTTTGCTTTATTGTAATTTCCACAAAGGTTTGCATACTCTCTGACTTCTGGAAAGAGTTTTTTGTTTTGTTTTGTCTTAGCCATTGCTTCTCGGTATCCCTGTTGTTAAATTGTGCTATATTATGGAGAAAAGACATGGTAAGAACCTCAAAGGGGGATCATTTGAGAAGCTAATGAGCAAAATCAAGAAAGGGAGACAAAATACCTAGTTAAAGACATTTTGCCTAACATGTCACCTTGATGGTAAGCTTCCCTTAAGGAAGGAGCACAGCTTTTTCCTGGCTCCCTAGAGAGTTAGGTCAGGGCCAGGATGGAAGTCAGCACCACTGGGAATAGATTACAAAGAAATGCCGTTTGTTTAGATCCAGGACAGACAGTGCTGCATGGCACTGTGTTAAGTACTGTGGTAGTAGCCATTTTCAAAGCCAAGGGTGCAACAATGTGACCCCACAGCTCAGAGGCTTCCCACATCTACTTAATACCTCTGTCAAACTTTGATCTGGGAGTTGTGTTTGCCCTGAGGTTTGAGAAACTAATGAGCTGAGCTGGTACTGTGCAAAGAAGGTAACAAGTAGCCAAAGTGGGCTAAAGAGCTAATAATAATGGTAAAGTTACTGCAATGGGGACTGAAGGTGGACTTTGAGAGCAGTTCAGGTCCCCCTCACCCCCCCCCCCCCCCCCACGCATCCCCTGGTAATGTTACATGGCTACCTTGCTTTTGGCAGCAAGGGGCTGCCATCTTTTTCCTTCTCCTCCAGCTCTTCCCTGGGAACTCAGACTTGACCTTTAGCTTCCAGGCTCCCTGGACTCTTCTCTACCTTGTATGGAGAAGGTTCCAAGGTCTCCAGTGTTAACGTGCATGGTATTTCTTTCTCTTTAATGTGCCTCCCTCTCACCTGGCTCCTTCCCACCCAGCCAGCAAGTTGCTGTTTAAACACATCCTCCCAGCAGCTTTCCCACTTACAGCCTGAGTCACACCTCCCCGCCAGCCCACCCTACAGGATTCACCCTTGCACATTCTAAGCTAGTTCACTCAGGATAAGAGTGAGCACCCAGTGTCTAGCACACAGCAGAACCAGGTGCATGCTGGAAGCCCTGCCGAGCCTGCAGCCGCGGTGTCTGTGTCTTCCTGAGCTGGGTAGTCTTCCTGAGCTGGGTAGCTGTTAGCTTGGGCCCCACACTGACCATGAGGACCGAAGACAAGAGCTGCTGTCCTTTGCAGCTGGGGTGTGGGACGATTTAATGAAGCACTGCATTTACGCACTGACTTCATTCTCTTTTCGAGGGCCACTGGTCTCCACGAGCTGCAGGAAGTACTCCACCTAGAGTCACTTTGGTATTTCCGTAGCATTCCTCTTCCCAGTCCTCTGCGTTGATCTGGCCTCTCTTTCCTACAACTGCATCCCCGAAGGCTGGGACAACAGCTCAGTCAGTGAAGTGCTTGTCACACAAGCCTGAAGACCTGAGTTCAATCCCCAGACCCACCTTTAAAAGTTGCGTATATGATAGCATATACTGCCAAGGCAGAGGCAGGCATATCACCGAGGTTCAGTGCCTGCCCTGCAGGAATGGGGGTATATCTCAGTAGCTGAGCATTGTATCGCGTGTATGAGCCTGTAGATTCAGTCTCCAGGACTGAAAACAGACAAAAGTCACCTGTAAGCATGTGCTATTTCACTATGGAACCAAGGCCAAGTATTCAGGGGAGCAATACAGACACACATGTAATGTGTCTGAACTGATGGTGAAACCTGGCCCACTGTGATGTAACTTCTCAGTCATTGCCTCATCTCCCCTAAAAAAAGTAGACATTAGAAAATATGAAGGAAGGGTCAGGGTGATATCAGGATGACAGAGTGGCCTTGTGACAAAACTAGAAACAGAACAAAGGTATGACTTTTCATCCCTGCAGGTCCAGTGATGTATGCAAATATTTGTGTTGTTCTTTGGTGACCTTACCTTGCTGTATATCCCAGGCCAGCTTTGAACTCTTGACCTCCTGTCTTAGCTTTCTGAGTGCTGGATAACAGTCATATGCTACTATGTCCAGACTAAAGCAGATGGAACTTTACAAATGCTTTACTCCTGCTAGCCTCCTTTTGAGCAGTATTTCCAAATCCTCCTGGAGAATTATCCCCAGAAATTGTAAGGCTTACATGAAGCTTTAGGGTGTTCATATGGTCATATCTCCAAATTGGAGATGGTTAATGTTTTCAAAGTAACTCTACACAAAGCACTACAGACAACTAAGGGATGCTGAGAGTGGGAGAAACAGTCTTCCCCAGGGAAGAGAACACCGACTGGTATCCATTACCAAACGGTCAGCCCTGAAAACGTACATACTAGTAACATTATACAGACTGAGTAGGTTGTATTTGTGTATTTAGGAATATATATGCATATACATAAATTCATATAACAAAGAAAAAAAGTGGCCATGAATTTGTAAGAGAACAAGGAGCAAAGAAGATATTGTATTTAAAAAAATAAAAGTTAAAAAATGCAAAAGGGGGATTTCATATTAAATAAATCAGACTATAGAGTTTAAAAGCTACCACACAGGTTAGGAAATACAAGGAAACAGAGATCTATGGTCATAGGAAGGGGTGTTACTTCAGCCCCTAAGGGTGGGAGAGTCTCAATTGAAGTGTCAGGAGACAGCAGTCCTAGGGAGAGTTCTAGAGACTCCAGAAGACATAATCTAAACTTAGTTACCAAAAGACCTGTTTCTTCTGCATTCTTCTTTACTTGCAGCTTAAACTGTGTATTTTGGTACCTTAATGTACCATCTGTGGTTCACTGTGGCCCATATGTAGGAGCACCCAGCCTTGCCCAGCCTACCAGCTCAGAGCAATTTGCCCTGGACTTCCCGCCTTCATTTCAGCAGTGCCCCCTCTGTCCTGAAATGCTTGAAACCCAACATGACTCTTAGTGAACACAAAGGTCACTTTGGCCAGCCTATAACATCCTAGTGCAGCGATGGATGAGAAGGAACGGGGGGGGGGAGGTAAGCAGCTCAGCACCGCTAGGCCTTTGGTTGTAACCACCAAGTTGACAACACTAGGAAGAAGCTCATTTCAGAGGATGGACAAAAGAAAGGGTGTCGGGTGCGAGGTGTTGTCTAGAGTATGTATACTATTTTCAGTTCATTTCCCCGGGGCACATAGAACTATAATCCCCAACCCTCCCAAACGGAAAATTTATTACTTTTTTATTTAGTGTGTGAATGCACATTTATGAATGTGCATACCAGGGCACATGTGTGGAGGCCAACGGACAACTTGCTAGAGTGTCTCTTTCATTCACAGTATGGGTCTAGGAGCTTGAACTCGGGTCTCTATGGCCTGATTCCCTGCTTTCTTAGAGATAGTAGAGTTCTGTGGCTGATCCTGGCCAATAGAAGTTGGACAGAAGTGTGGCTCCCAGATCAAATTGCTTTATTCTCTCTCATGCCTTTGTCCTTCCCTGTTGACAAGGCAGAGTGCTCCTCGAGAACACATTATGACTCTAAGGTGGCAAAGTCTCAAAAGGAGAGGCACTCAGAAGAAAGATACATGGTCAGAGAATTGGTTCAGACTGTGGAGTTCAAGACCTTTCTCAGGCAAATATACCCTTGTTTAGGGCAGCGAGTGGCATTAGTGCCACAACTAACATAGAAACAGTTCATAAAAATAGTGAAAATCAACTGTCCCGGGAGCATTTATAGAATAAACGATGCTGCATTTTCTTCCAGTTAGGGCTTTGCTTTGATGGTGTGGACATGCTACACTGGAACTTCCTGGCTCTCTCTCCTTTGAGCTCTGTGCATCTGAACACTGTAAACTAATTAGAAATGAGTAAACCCAGAACAAGATTTCTGGATAAGAGTGTCCAGGGAAAATTACCTGCCCTGGGCCTGTGAAAACCCACAGCTGCCCTCAGGGTTTTCCAGGTGTGTTTCAGTAATCCGGGTATGGTGATATTTACTTGGATCCCTGCTTAGCTGATATCTGTGCTCAAAACACCCACATCATTCCGAAGCTGAGCAAATCTGCTGCTCCTTGGGGTAATGCTTATGGCTCTGACTCTCATGCACGCCTGCAGCTGGGGCAGTTTCCAAGTTAAGGATTTTGTATATGGCAAAATAATACATTCAGGTGCATAAAATTTACACGTGGGTGCTGCAAAAAAAAAAAAAAAAAAATTTTCAATGTAAAAAAAAATGACATGGACATACAAACCATCTGCTTAAACTTTATTGACAAGACCAGTAACAAAATTTTCACAAAGTCAGACTGGCTTCTCAGTTTGGAACTGCCATGAATTCAGTGTCACTAGACATTTTGAACAAACTGAGGCTAATGCTTCTAGGTTTCGTTTTCTTAAAGAAAAAAAAAAAGCAATTCAAATTTGTCCTCATGCATTTAAATATCTAATACAGAAACAGATTTCAGGCTGCACAAATGTGCCTTTCCATGTGACTGAGCCTGAGCATCTTCTATGATTTCTAGAAGAAAATCTGCAACTCTTCAAGCCATGAATTCATTCTTTATCACAGGCAAACAATTTTACATATCCTAATGGATTTCAAAGCTTGTCTCCAGCATAAGTCTACTGATATCCTACACCTCTCTGATGGCCTGGTGGAGACACGGGACAGAACAGTGACCATCGGTGGAGCAAAACCGTCAACACAAAATCGGGCACAGTACAGAAGTTAGAAAAAGTACACCAGTGTTCAGTTTTACAATTGAAAGACACCAAAACCTTTCCCACCCTGCTAACTTTTCACTGACAGAAGGAAATTAAGGAATGGGGAGGGTCGTTACACTGTGCCTGTTCTTCAGGCACACAGAAAGGTATGATTTAAGCTTTAATGAGGCACCCTGAGGGTAAGAAGGCCATGCTAGAGGCAGAGGCACAGGACTCAAATGGAGTGGTGTGATGATTCATCCTCTCTCTCTCTCTCTCTCTCTCTCTCTCTCTCTCTCTCTCTCTCTCTCTCTCTCTCTCTTCTCTTACACACGCACACACACACACACACACCCTTGATCACACAGGCATTAATGAAGATGAACCTTCTTAAAAGGGGAGACATGTGAGCGAGGCCAGGCCTGAGAAAGGCTCAGGGCGACTCTTACTTGACGATGGCCTGGCCTTCAACAATAAACTTATCAAAAATTATGCTAGTGGCTTGGAAATCTAAGCGAAGACCCAATTTTATGCTAAAAAAAAGTAAGTAAAATGTATAAAACTATGGCTAACCATCAAAGAACAAGAGCGGTGCAGCACACAGAGAGGAAACACAAACGTGGAAGAGAAGATCATGGCCCTGCACCTGCAGAATCCAGCCAGGAGCAGAGCAGCCCTGGGAAGCTCTCCCCACTGAGAACAGCATGCTCCACCATAGGGTAAAACCTCCTGAAGACATCCCCCAAAAATAGTTACATGTGCTCAGAATGAATGAATCATTCACATTTACATTTTTTATGCAAGTTCTTCAAGGACACCCATCAAAAGTTGAGATATGAAAGAAAAACCAATAAAATATTTTAAAACAACAGAACCGCACACGGTATGCATATGGCGAAACATAGATGTGTGAATGTGAACAACTGTTTCAGATGCCATATGAAGACTAAAAAGAAAAAAATTAGAAATACTCAGATTTATCTTGTACTGTGAACACAAAATATTGCTATGAAATCTTGCATGTTCCTTAAAAATGAGTTTTTAAAGCTTTCCTTTTTCTGGGGATAATGAAAGTGTATTTACAAAGGAAGTGATAGAGAGTGAGGAAGGCTGCTGGGGTGGAAGGTGGGCAGCCATGTTCTTAAGAGAAAGTGACGAGGTGGCTTTCAGGACCCTTTTTAGTGAGGGATGGGATGGAGTGGAACCCTTTCCACAAGCTGCATTCAGATCCCATTTTGGAGGGGGACAGCTAATTTAGTACTTTCCCTCTGCTCAAACTGTTATAAAGGAATGTGTGCACTCAGCTCAAAGATGGAAAATCCCTGAATAAAAGTGGAGTTGTAATTTTTTATGTTGTCAGTGCTTAAAGAAACAAACCTGCACAGGGCTGTGGTGGCGCACACCTTTAGTCCCAGCACTTGGGAGGCAGAGGCAGGAGGATCTCTGTGAGTTCAAGACCAGTGTGGTCCACAAGAGATAGTTCCAAGACAGCCTCCAAAGCCACAGAGAAGCCAAAAAAACAAAAAACAAACCTGGGCCAGCAAGATGCCACAAGTCAAAATCCTTGCCATGCAAGCCTTCTGACCTTAGTTTGATTCCTGGGAACCAAGTAAAAATGGAAGAAAAATGACTCCATGAAATTGTCTTCTGACCTCTATAGACACACTATGGCATGTACTCCACCCACACACATCATGTCTAACACACACACACACACACACACACACACACACTTGTGCCCACGCACAGATTTTAAATCACATTATTTTCTGAGAGGCAGAATCACTAAAGAACATTCCAACTGTAACTTTTAGTCAAATTACTGGCAGAGATCTAAAGTGTCAATTACTTGATATAGCAACATAATAAAAGTGGATCTGACCTTAATATAAAAATAAAATAGCTTAAAGTCCCCCAAAAGCATGCATGTCTTCTGCAAAATATATTTTCCATCTAGGATCTCACCCTACATCCACAATAGGGGCTCACAGAGCTGCTTATATTGAGAACCTTTCAAGAATTGTATTTCTAAACCCTAGTGTAAATAAGTAAAATGGACTAGCAACCCTGGCTGATGAATAGAGGGATGGCACAAGGAACTTGAAGTTTGCCACTGCTCTCAGAGACCATGAAAGGAAGGCAGGGTACCAGAATGAAGGCCTCGCTAATTTGCATCAAACGGTCATGGCTCAGTTTGTCTTTGCTGTAGGGCCTGGTCCACAAGTGGCTGCCAGCACGAAACATGTGGTAGGCCATATACACAGAATATGGTAATGGCCTCAGATCAGCTCACTGGGCAGGCCTTTTTCTCATTCACTCCATATGATTATCATCATCTCAATATCTACCTGCTTGCCATAAGTTGCCCATCCTGTGTGCAGTAGATCACCCCCCCTCAGAATGCAGAGCTTCCAGGTGCTTAGAAGCCACTGTTTATCAATGTATATGACCAACTAAGGCAATGTGCAGGGTCACAACACCTCTCCCAGCAGAAATGACAAAGGCAAGGCCATACAGACAGGCAACAGAAGCCAGCTTCAGATCCAGACTCAGTAACATCATCCAATCCATAGGAAATAATCAATTAGTTTCCCCTGCAGTGAATGTGTCATAGCAAATGGAATTAGAAGCAAAAGTAAATAGGTCATAAACCGCTGTATGCAGACAGCAGAATAGTTCTCAGTGTTGAAAAGAAATGAGCTATCAAGGCATAAAAAGACACCAAAATGTAAATGCAGATTGCAAGTAAAAGAAGACAATCTGAGAAGTCTGCACACTGATTGATTCCAACTATGTGACATTCTGGAAGACAAAACTATGAAGACAGAATAAAGATCAGTGGTTGCCAGGACTTAGTGAGGAAGGGATTCAGCAATCAGAATACAGGGGAGTTTTAGGGCGGTGAAAATACCCCACATGCTATTATGATAAAAAAGATACACATTGCATGTGTTTCAAAATTCACACAATATATAACTGAGGAAAGACCCTGGCATGAAATACTCACTTCCTATAAGGAAGGATTGTACCAGATCCGACTGTGTCAGTCAGGATTCTGACAGTGAAAGGTGTGTGCGAGTGAGGGACATGGGTAGGTGGGGACTCTGGGTTTTCTGGTGAGCCCAAAATCACTCTCAAACAGAAAGTTCATTATCGTTATTCAAAAATATCACAAAAGCATCATGGCTTAACCCAAAAATACAGTTCCAAAGTCATCCATACAAACATAAAATTTTCACAATAGAGTTTATACACTTTCTCTTCCTATTTACAAATGTAAAATGAAATCTGTAATAAAATTATAGTTTAAAATTCTGGGAAATACTTTGTAATTTGTACTAATAAAACAATGTGTGTCTGCATTAATTGGTAGCATAATAAATGTTGCTTTATAATGGGGAAGAATTGAGCACTAAAGGTTACCATGGGGTGCAGGGAAACGTAGCAAAGTTAGTGAGCTTTGCCCATATGTCCACTGTAAGGGACCTGACCAATCCTCTTATGAAAGAAATGTGTCTCTAGAATGCAAGTGCTTTATATAGGACCACTTCTGAGGAATCATCTTTCTCTTCCTGAACATGTCTCTCAATTAATCAGAATGCAACTGGCAGCTTTCATGTCCAGGTAAGATGACATACCAGGAGCTCCCCTGCACCACCAAGTCAATAGGAAGGGGAATCAGCATAAGAAAGAACAGATTCCATCTTAAAGACAGAAAGAGGAAAAAAATATCAGACATTCACAAAGATAAAGAATGACAAGAGCTGAAAGCTGCATGACAAAGACAGGCAACACGCACAAGGTTGGTGAACCCAGCCCTGCTCCATGTGGGAGACTTCCTGGCCAGGGGTGGAAGGGACAAGTTAGGTAACTTTCTAACACCTTTTCACAACCTCCAAGGTCATTATGAGATGAGACATGTGTACTTATCATGGGCCATGGATTGAGTAACACTTAAACATTCTTCAGTGTACGCGCTTGCCCTCGCCAGCAAGGAAGACAAGGAAGACGCGACTCCGGGTAGATCTTCTTCTTGCAGTTTTATTCAGGATCCTTTAAACATGTTGCTTCTGGCCTGCAGGGAGAGAGAGAGAGAGAGCGCGTGAGTGAGGGGACCCCTGCACAGGCTTAAATACCCTTGAGCTAACCAACCCCAGTGAGCCACGTGGACCCTGCAGATAGGCTACTCTAACGCAGACAGGCTGAACAGACTTAACCAAATAAGGGCTTGTTTACCCAGAGAGTCTTCACCAGCCGGAAGGTGTAAGGTAGAAGCCAGCACCACTTTAAGGCGTGGTGCTACGCGGCTCTCTACACTTCAGTAAGTTATTTTAGGTCACCAAAGATTCTGACTTAGGTGGCTTGACACATATTTAGTGGACACTTGAAATTATGTGATGTTAAGAATGATAAGCAACAAATCCACTGGAGGGGGGAAATCCAACCTGTATCATTTATTATGAAACTGAAAGTATCAAGAATTATATCCAGGGCTTGGGATCCAACTCAACAGTAGAAGACATCATCAGTAAGGGCTAGAGATTGAGTCCCAGACCACAAAACCAAGTTATGTTCAGACCCATCTTCCGTGTTAAAATAATATTAATCTTGCACATATTACAAGGATGCCCCAAAACATATGGTTTTGGGGGGGCTGAGGACAGGAGTTATTTTTTGTCCATAGTGCTTAGTCTCATAAAGACAGTTTACATCACATGCACTTTGAATGTATTCACCCCATCCCTTTCCCCTCTTGTCTCTTCCCCATCTCCCACTGGTTTTCCTTTCCTCTATCTTCCTTCTCCTTTTGTGTCATGACTAAAACTGGTTTTGTCTATACATATAACGCCTAGGCTTCAAAATGACAGAAAATATGTAATATTTCTCTTTCTACATCTGTCCTACCCTGCTTAAGATAATCTCAGACAACATTTATTTAAAAAACAAATGTTAGTAGGGTTCTTCATCCTTACCTACATAGGATAGCTAGAGTCTCCAGTCCACACATTCAAATAGGAAGGAGTAGCCATTTCTGATCTGCAGAGCCTCTAAGAACTGTGTCACGGTTGCCTGTACAGACTCCACTGCCTTATAAAGGGAATTCAATATTCAGCCACAAAAGTTCAAATCCCCATCTAACCACCATCTCATGCCGTAACTCATTTGTTTGCAGGAGTGGAACACTGCTTTCCTCCCTCTGTAGATATAAAACACACATTTATTTTGAAGAGAAGCATAAACAGCCAAGGATATTTACTCCTTAACTAGACACAGAGTAATAACTTCTAAATCCTCTCCCCTTTACAAGGGGGAAAAAACCATGGAAGAAATATATTAAGTCCCAAATTACAAGATAATAAAAGTAAATTTTTGCTTGCCTGCGGTCCTTGTTAGAATCAAGAATGGAAGGAGAGGTTATATAGAAACAAAAATATTGCTGAATTCTTTTATTCACCAGCACATCTTCTAGCCCCTGCCCAGATTCCAAAACAGTCTAATATCAGTGACTTTAGTGAATGTTTTGAATACACCTAAAAATTATTAAAAATCAAATGAATAATTTAAGGGAAAATGCAGTCAACAAAAATTATACACATATCTGGTGACACCGTGGGGAAATCTGCCTTCTCATGAACCTCAAAGTCGATTGGTAATATTGTCATATGGCAGTAAGAAGGTAAAGCCCCCCTGAGACACTTGAGGTGGCATTAGTGAGCACTCGAGAGCCATTCACAGTGCTGAGCAGTTTGATTCTGAGAACATCCATCGACCTCCATGGCTGCCGCCCGTGTCTGTACTGTAAAATCTCAAGCTGTGCACAGGTTCCACGTGGGCTGTAAATACAGGTGATTATCACCTCCATGTCTAGGATATGGCAATCTGACCCAAGGGAATGAAAACACCCTATAGCTGGTAAACCATAGGAGAAGGCAGCCAGCCAGAGCCTGCAGGCACCCCAGTATTACCCAAACAAGACCCAACTAGCAACTGCCCAGAGAAAACCTAAGAAACAGAGAAAAATCCATGTGGAGAAGCTACAAAGAGAAGAGGAGTACAGGCCAGGAGTGTAGAGAGTATCTTCCAGATACTAAATTTAGAAGATATCTGTTAAAGACACGCTTCATGGGTGCCCTCCGATTCTTCCAGAACTAACACTGCCAGTACAACTTCCTGTTTCAAAAGTCATACTTCTAGATGGGCATTGATGGTGCATGCCTTTAATCCCAGCACTTGGGAGGTAGAGATACACTCAGGTGTATCTCTGTGAATTGAGGCCAGCCTGGTCTACAGAGTGAGTTCCAGGACAGGCTCCAAAGCAACACAGAGAAACCCTGTCTAAAAAAAAAAAAAAAAAAAAGTCACGCTTCTGGGATCTTGGCAATCAATTCTATCTCTCAGGCAACCAAGGCTGGACCCCTACTCAGGGACCACCAGCAGTTTCCTCCTGATCCGTTCAGTCAAACATGTCTCCTTTCCTTCTCATAACCCATGAGTAGGAAGCATACTAGAAATCACTTAATGACTATTCATCAGTAACCACTGTGGTTTTAATGATAGCCAGTGACTTCACAGTGATTTTTAAGTTCTGTACCATCCCAAATAATCCAGTGCTGGCCAAGAGGAAATCCAACAAATACATTCCATCTAATGAGAAACAACATTCACACAATTTTGATAGTATCTAAATTCAAGTCTCATCATTAAGTGTTTGTGAGTGTTCCAACCCTATCCATGTGGCCAAGATCAGAAAATGTACACTGTCCTATCCAGGAGGGTTTTACTGGGTCATTGTTATCATAAGTTACTTCCCAGTCTTCCTATCTCCCATCCAAAAGTTTTACCATCCCTACTAATTGTCCCCATTGGAAAGCACTAAGCTAGATGACCCGTGTTCAATGCCTCTGTGTTGCTGTCCTTAAACTGGAAATCAACAAAGCATGTTGACACCCTGGCAATGGGTGGAAGTGCAGCCTCGTAGCTTCCCATCCCTGAGTCACCCTGGGCCTGAAGCTAGAGCTCCACTGGCAGAGTGTTTCCTGACATCTACAAGTCCTGACCCCAGCACTACAGACAACAGGCATGGTGTGACACACACCTACAATCTCAGAACTCAGAAGATAGAAACTGGAAGATCAGAAGTTCAAGGTCATCCTCAGCTACTTAATGAATTCAGACTCATAGATCCCATCTCAAAACCACCACTACCACCACCACCACCACCATGCAGGAGATGATTGGCCCATGGCATCCAGGAACAGTTAACTTGTCCCTGACTTCTGCGGGTTAAAGGTCAACAAAGATTTTTCTAAACTTTAAGGATACCTTCATTGTTGGCAATTTAACAACTGGACATACTTCCCATTGTGTCAACCAGGGGCCCTTAAACTGAAAGGCCATTCTGTTGGATGATGGAATTCCTCTTATGGCGATCTAGGAAGAACAATGGTAAGTAACTGGTTCTGAATGGAGCCTTCAGTTGAACAACAAATCCTAAGTTTTCACTGCTGAAAATTCTTCATCTATAAAGGTATAAATATATAATGTGGGCTTTAAAGATACATCTGTTTTTAAAGACTGTCACTGTAGCATCACACTGCTTAGTTTTGTAGATCAAGTTAAAACATGTAGCCAAACTCCATCGAGTGTTTTGTTGTGGGCAGTAAGTGCCCTTTCTGCCTATGAGAAGCACAGTGGGAGGAGGAAAGTCCTGTGAGCAGCTGATTGATGTAAACATAAATTATTTGGTTTTAGCATCACCTCCAAACTGAGAGAACAGAAGACAGAGGTGTGGTTAACCCTCAGCTGGTATCTACTATAATGCAATTTACTCATTTATCGTGCTCCAAGATCTGTCTTCTGTGCGAATCTAGGCTAGCTTCATGAAGGTATAGTTTTCAAATTCCTAAAAAGATGTTTTGAGTTTCCACCTATTTTTATAATTCATTCCTGGGAAAAGTAGTCAACACCCAAACACTGCTTTCTCAAGCATGACTATAAGAAGGAAATACTGAACGTTAGCTTTGAGTAAACTTCTATTCTGGTCACATGGCAACTGTGACTTCATTGATATCTCTTAAGAGAAACTCAGAAGATAAGCACTAATTCTGCTTTCCACTTAAGGACATCAGGGTGTGAGTTGGCCAGGTCATTTTCTTAAGACAGAGTTCTATCTGAATCCAAGCTGTGACCACATAGCCTATGCCTACTTCACTGCCTGTGGTATGTTTTGTTCCACCTTTAAGAATTGTTCAGAACCCCACTGATTGTTGAGCAATGGTTGATCTTTAATGTGTTTCTTGGTCTATTTATAGATTGTTCTTGAACATACACCAATGTATGCCAAACACGCCCACATACTCATTTCTTTATCTCTTCCATATGTCTTTTTTTATAGTTATATCTAAACAAATTAGTTTTTCAGACAATACAAGTTCTTTTGTCATTTCAAGATCATCTATCATTTGCTTCTCACTAGGAATTTAGAATGGAATTGTCTTTATTCAAAGTTCCATGCAAAATTAAGGGGGAAGCACCATATGTGTTTTCTGGTTTATTCACTTGTTAGCAAATGATATGCCCTCAAGCCAGGTATAGTAGTTTGTGGCTGATGTAATCTCAACATTTTGGAACCTGAGGCAGGAGGACTGCAAGCATAAAGCAAGCCTGGGCTTTATGTTCTTATGTACAGTATGTTCAGTGGTCTACAGTGAGGTGCTGTCCCCAAAGTGTTTTCATGTGGTTTCATGTCACTTACAAATGACTTTTTCCATACATCCCTTCATATACTAGGTCTTCTGCATGGCAAGGACAGCCAGGTTTGGCTGGGTACACAACTCAATGTCTACACTGAAAGACCAATAGATCAATGAATTTGCTATGAGATTTAAATAATGCTTTACCTGAAAAGAAGAAAGTGGATTCTCAGATAACACCTTTTGGTACAGCCGCAATATAAATCACAGTAACAAGAGGCAACAGTCGTTTGTATGATGTTGTGACTGTACATGTTGAGAAGGGAGAAGGTATGTGTCAGGCATACTGTAGCACCTAGCACTGTGAATAATGTCAATATTTGCCTCAGTACCCAAACTGTCATCAAAGTACCTCACAGCCAATGGCACTCAAGTTGAACAACCACAGACGCAGTGTCATACCTCTTTGCAAACATGGTGTGGGGCTCATTTCCGGGGCCTCACGATGGTAGAATGCTGAGAATACCACATTCGTGGGCATTACAAATTCTTGTGTTAGGGAAAGCAGGATTCCCTCTGCCCAATAGTTATTTGATCAGCAAAAACAGGGTTCAAGACAACTGTGCATCTCTCACAGGGATTCAGTGAAGGAGAAGGGACCCAGACAGGTGTTTGTCTGCGCTGGTGAATAGTTCATCAAAACAAAAAGAAGAAGAAAAATAGTTGGAAGGGATCGAAGAGTACAACAGCCACCACCATAATTGGTGAAACCAGCCCTTCTCAAGTCCATGGAAGCCTGTGCTCTGAAAGAAGGCCCATCATGAAACTCATTTCCATGAATTGCATCTTGTACTCTCAATGATATTGTTTTAAAAGCTCGCTCTTCAGGAAAGAACTAGCAAGCAACGAAACCCAGCCTTGCTTCCACATCAAGTTCTGCACAAGATATTAATCATTAGCTAGCTAAAACAGGCAAAAGCAGCTTTCCCACCACAGAGCCAACTAATTATCTTTCATAAGTCTTTTGAGAGGCAAATGTAGCTGTAAACGCTCAAGTGAAAAACATGTTAAATGCATTTGGGTCTAGACTTTGCCAAGAAAATAAGAGAGTCTAAGTGCTCAAAATCCAAAGATCTTCCGAAAGCAGAATTTCAAATTGAGGTAAAAAAAAAAAATGTTCAGCCTCCCATCTCAATGAAGCTTGTCTTTAGAATTTGATGTCTGTAGCGTCCATGGAGGGTGAATTCTGCTGCACAGTCAAGATGCACATGTGTGATATGGCGAGTGACACTAACAAAGAAAATTATTAACAAGTGGGGGAAACGCTTTTCAGGCATCTTTCCTCTTGAAAGGGTGCACACTGTTGTAAAGCTCGCTACACCAACAGAAAACTGGGCAAGTCAAGGAGCAGAACAGAAAGCATAGGTGATTACCGGGGACCACAAAGCCCTGGGTGCAGGCAACGTGTAGAGCAGGCAAACATGAGCGAGGAAAATCCGGGGCTGTGTGTACAATATATACAGATTTTTTTTCAAATGTAAATTTGAAAATGAATGCTGCTATTATACCAGTGGCATAAAGGGAAGCATAACGAGGCTGCTCCACTTCCCTTTAAACACAAGGCATACAGAGAGGGAGGGATGTGAAAAGCCAATTCTTCGCCGCTCTTCATCAATTGCACTCAGTTCTACCCTGTGACACAGTCACACTGTAAAGAGCACTCGGCAGTTAATGGACATGATGCTGAGAAAGCACTCTCAGGTCTCCCAAAGACAGACAGGGGAAATGCAAAGGGCCAGAAAAGAAACAAAGATATATTTATTTATCCTTGTCCTTCCACATAAAGTCATTTCTTTCAAATATCTGATCTCTGTGTTCACAGTAGAGTTAGCCCCATGCCCTTGCCTGGTCTTGTCAGGATAACCATTACAAATTGAAAAGAATAAATATATTCTCCAGGCATTGCAGCCTACACTTACAATCTGTCAGAACGTGGAGCAAAGGGGGAAGCTACATGGCTTTGACTGTGTACAACCATCTCTAGCTATCACTCTTCCCACTGGCAGGGTAGAAGTCAACAAGGAAACATGAAAAGCTAAAAATAAGTGACTGGCCAATTGCTCAGATAACTTGTAACTTTGGGCACAGGGTTAAGTGTGCATTCCTCCCCCTCTTCATCACCTCCAGGCAAAAGTAACTGGAATTAAGAGAGCAGGTCTAGGAATGAAGGAAATAAAAGTGTGCTACAAAACTGCATAAAAGCTGCTGAGTGAAGCCATATGCCCAGAGCCATACAAGGTCAGGGTCTGCCCAGCACATGACCACAAGACAAGGAGTCATTAACACATGTTGTTGCATGTGAGATACAGCAGTGCAGGGTATTTTAAATGCTCTAAGTTTTCAGTGCCACTTCATACAAAAATGACATTGTTTCTTCACTCAGAGGAATTCACAGGTTCATTCCCACAAGTCAATCAAATCAGAATTTATTAAGATCCACTGTACGCATTTTACTGGCAAGGTACATAGCATAAAGATGAATGTGGCTGACATGCAGGAATACATACAAAAAACACATATGTGCTAATATAATTGGCTATAGAAAAGGTGTAATCCAAAGGGATGTCAGATTTTAAAACATCAAGAAAGCCAAGACATTATTATCTCCTTGGTTTTCCAGGTACTGATTTGGTTAAAAAAAAAAATACAAAAGCACAGAAACCTTGATTTTTGAAATCTTACATATTCAAAAAGAGATAGATCAGATAACAGTCAGTTTTTAACTCTTACAACTTCAAGATGATTTGTCTAACCCAATTCTTTTAGAAAATGTGAGATCTGATTGAGAAAAAAAGAGGCATTTCATGAATACAAATTTATTTTACACCACAAATTTATAACAATTACCTTTTAAATAAACAGGGCTTTTTTTTTTTCATAAAGAGAGTAGGCAGGGCAAAGGATTGTGGATTGGTTACATCTTTCTGTAACCCTCAGCATCTAATTCATTTCTCTATTTTAGAATTTTGAACCCTGGGAAGAGTCTGACTCATACACACTGGTGATGGAAAACAGTAACGTTACAGCGCCTTTGAAATCTCAGTCTATTCTTTCAGAAAAAAAGAAAGAAAGAACCTGGAAAAACTACAAAACTACATCCCATAGTGTGAACCCAAACACAGTCATCCATTAGCACAAATTATGACATCACCAGTGGTCTCAACTGGAATACCAGTTCCCAAACTGTGCACTTGGCTGTGCATGTAGCTTTCTGTTCCTTACATTTAAATGAAAACCAAACCTTTGATAATGTTCTAAACCACAGAATGCCCTAAGATTAGTAAAATTCTCAAATTGAACCTACCCCCTACACACACACACACACACACACACACACACACACACACACACACAAAATGTTCTGACTTTGTGTCAGATAATCAAGGCTGATATAGCAGCACACAAATGCCCCATGGTAAGCCTAGGATTCCAGCAACGTATGCCACCTGCATATCTGCTGGCCTTTGCTTTCCTTCATTTCCTCCCAATGCTCCTGTTCCTCTTCCCCACTGCTGTTCTGGCCCAGAGCAATCCAGCCAATCATCTCTTTACGCTTCATGGTGCGCCTACTATAAATGGAAATCATTAAAGTAACATCAGAGAGCTGGAAGAGGGCCACCTGGAAGACAAAGGTCTCTTTATAGACAGGATTGGGTTGACCACGCCGAATGGATGTCTTGCACCGGGACATCTCTTGACCCACACAGTTGAGGAGGAAGAGTTTTCCATATGTATCTACAGCAAAAACAAATAAGAGGGGGATGAGAAAACATTAGTGCTTTGCATTGCACTGGCATAGCTGTAATCTCCACATCGACTTCAAATTTCTCCATACAATAGTATCTTCAGGTCTGGTTGTTGCTGCTATTGAACCACCACATCATGCATAGAAAAAGAATATTAAGGAAAAGGATTATTTCTTTGTATGTCTATTATCTCACACAACCCACAGTCTGGCACATTGTGAGGTTCATTAGAACTCTACTTATACAGAGCATGTGTAGAGGTACAAAGGCATATATGCAGTGGGGATGTGGCCATCCAGAGAGAGCTTGATTATCTTCAAAATGAATATGCATTCTTTTCTCCATGTGTGGGATTTTCTTTCAGAGTCGAGCTTCAGCCCACAAGTTTCAGCCTCACTCCCCTGTACGCTCCCCCAATGCCCTGATTGTTCCAGGGCCATCCACCTTCTCCAACTTTTACCAAACCTTTCTCCAGAATCATTGTGACCACACCATAGCACCCACAGCCACTCCCTGGTTTCTTGTCTGCAAACTGCCAGCCCCTCAAAGGGTAAGAGAGGGTTTGCCTTCCTTAGCACAGTACCTCTATGCCTGGCTTAGCTCCTAACCAGGGCTAGACTCTCAATGAAAAATTTTAAAATGAATGCTCATGGCTAAACAGAAAGCTCTTTCAATCTCATGTTTTCAAACAATGAAATCAAGCAAAACCTCCCATTTTAAGACCCCTACACTACAATACTATGAAGTAGTGACCAATGTCCTCATTTTTAGTTACCAAAAGGAAAAGAAAGCACCCACATTTTACTACATCATCTACTTTGGGTAAAATTCCTCAATGGATCATTATACAGAAAATTATCCTCAAAAACACATTTTATCACAATCACTTCATTGATCATTTTTTGGACTTTTAACTATAATTTTGCTTCTAACTTAGATACATGCTACTATTTAAAAAAAAAATCAAATGTTAGGGTGTTACCTAAGTCCCATCATTCTGTACTTTCTGTTCAGTGAAGGCAGAAAGCTTAGTGTTTGCAGCTCGCTTTCCCGGCTAACCACCCATCAAACTTTTTTAAACCATAAACCCAGATCTCTATAATTTCCTCTCGGAGCATTGTAAGGTAGGAAGCAAATTACAACCTACGGCTTCCTTTGTGTGTTGATCTTTTTTCTATTCCGGTTTGATGTGTTATTTTATGCACTTATCTGCTGAGAAACACAAGGTGTGAGATTACACTTCAGGTGTGAAAACACTTCTCTGTCTCAGAAACAGGGTTCTCTACTCCTCAAACTGTTTCAGGGGAAAGCTGTCAACAAACCCATAATGGGGAACTAGTCTGGGCTTCCTTCAGCAGCTGAACAGCAACAGGGACCCTGTAGGAAAGCTCACACCAGGCCTTGATCTGCTCAGGCAATTCTGCCAGTTGGAGCAGCGGGGATGGAGTGAGTCTTTCAAATGAAGACTTGCTCTTTTTTTTTTTTTTTTTTTTTTTAAAGAACATCCCGAGCTTCAGCTTTCCCAAGATAAATATCTAATTATAAGAAAGGCCACTTATCAAGAACCTCACCACTCCCTCGGGGGCATAGGTGCATGGCATGGAAAGATGAACATTTTACAAACAAAACAACATAAAGGCACCTGACCAAAGGAAGAGACACTATCCAGTTCTAAGAGAGAAGCTTTACTGAACATGCCCAGGAAATCCTGCCTGGGCGAAACTGGCAGAGATGCAAAGAGAGTCCACTGGGGTTCCACAACTGACTCCAGTGAGCACCAGTCAGACAGGTAACCAAATACCCGACTTAAATGGGCCCTATTTTATTTCTTTGGAAGTTGATAAAACATTGAACAAAATTTTATCCTATGAAGATCCAGAAAGCTTAATAGTATCTTCAGTAGCTCAGAGCCATCATCAAAAGCTAAATGGGTCAGAGTCCCTTTGACAGATCGGTGACTTGTATCAGCTCATCTGTCTCAATGCATAAAGTACACTATGCACATGTACACTAATGACACATGTACACTAATATTTTTAAAGTTTCAAGAGAAATATGCACCTAAGTTAGAAACAGAATTGTAGTTAGAAGTCTAAAATAACCAATGAAGTGACTCTGATAATATATTTATATTTTGTTCATAATAGCTAAAAAAAAAAAAAAAACAATTTATCAAGGCACAAAAGTATGTCATTTGGAATACAGGAGGCATTTATCCCAAAGAAATAAACAGTCACAGAAAAGAGTCCCCTCGAAACACCTGCCAATTCTCAACCCAATACACTACCAACTACTGCAGAGTGAGCCTCTCCAGGGATGCTGCACCAACTACTGCAGAGTGAGCCTCTCCAGGGATGCTGCACCAACTACTGCAGAGTGAGCCTCTCCAGGGATGCTGCACCAACTACTGCAGAGTGAGCCTCTCCAGGGATGCTGCACCAACTACTGCAGAGTGAGCCTCTCCAGGGATGCTGCACCAACTACTGCAGAGTGAGCCTCTCCAGGGATGCTGCACCAACTACTGCAGAGTGAGCCTCTCCAGGGATGCTGCACCAACTACTGCAGAGTGCCTTCAAGGCATGGTCTACAGTTACTACAGAGTGGGCCTTCAAGGGATGCTCTGTCAACTACTGCAGAGTGGACCTCCAGGGATGCTCTGCCAAGTACTATGGAGTGGGATTCCAGAGCAGAGGTCTGTATGACTCAAGTACCTTTAACTCTGTTCCTTTTTCATATATTAGTACCTACAAAGCATTTTAAATACATACAAGAACGGAGAAACTAATATCACATGTTCCCATTTGGGATAGTTAGCATTGTTTGCATTTACTACTGATATTTTCTGGGTGTTGTCTTTTAAGAAATAAGAAGTTGTATATAATGGGTCACATCTGTAATTCCAGCACTTGAAAGGCCAAGGCAGAAGAAGGGTTATTATGAGTTTGAAGCCAGACTGGGCTTACATGGTGGGTTCTAGGCTACATAATAAAACTCTCTCAAAAGTAGCCACATTGATGATTTTTGAGCAGCCCTCTTTGACACGTTAAACTTCTAATGTTATACTCCATCATTTCCAATGTATGTTTTTAGAGCTTACGCACATGTTAACAAAAGAAATCCAAAATATATTTAATATTATTGCAACACTTAAGTATGTATCATCCTGAAACATTTTCATTTTTTGATAGACATGTAGCAGTTTAATGATGAAAATATACTAACATTTTACTATACAACAGAAATAGACTGTTAATGAAAAGCAGACAAACATCTTTGAATGAAAACCCGCAAAAGACTATCATTACAAACCATTTAAGTGGAGGACACCAGCTTTGTCAAGTGCTAGCAGAGGCATGCAGTTCCACAGACCACCCTTTGAATATGTGTTACAATAGGACACACTTTTGAAAGAAAGCTTCTACACTTGGGGGACACAAATACAATTAGCATATAATGTAGCCAGCACCTATCTAAATAAACATTTTCACTTAACATTAATTTTTTAAGTATTACCTCTATATGTGTGAGATAGATGAGTTTGTTTCCATAGCTTCTGTTCTAATGCATCAGTGAATCTCAACTTGGTCATCCATTTTCTTAAAGAAAGGATATTTGTAACAACCAAGAAACAAAGACTTCAGCATTCCATTTTCACTGTATCCACAGTCAATGATCTCTCCCAGAGATGTGAGTGGAGTCTATAGATGGAAAAATCCTTGCCACTTATATTTACTAACGATATTTTCTCCCTGTCAGTGGCTTCTCTTCTTGCTGTGTTTAGAGCAACTTTCATAGTATTCTAAAAATTTATTGTGGAGGGAAGTTCACAAATGTCTTTCTTTCCAGGGAATGCTTTATTATTTATTTATTTATTTTAATTTTTTTCAACTAGAACACCCTACTCAAACTTCATAATCTCTTGTATTTTCTTCTGTAAATCCAATATTTTCTTTTTTGATCTTTAATCTGGCTAAAATTAATGTTTTATTGTGAGATAAGGAGCTATTTATTTCTTTCTGTATGAAAAACAGTATTCAGTAAATTATTCAACAGCAACACCAACAAAAACCCCACAATGTTCAGCAGGTCCTTCGTGGTTCTGAGTTGATGATACTTATTATAATCAGCTTAAAATATGTTGCTGTTTTGGATAATCGTTGAGTCAAGTTTAAAATGTGTCTTTAAGATTTATATAGTATAATCCTATGTCATCTTTAAAACATGATTTTTAGTTACTTTAAGTTTCAGGTTCTTTTAATTGGCGGTTGGTCATGAACTTTAGAATCATCTTGTCAAGTTCAAAAGCCATGGTCAGAGGCCAGTGGAATGGCTTAGTGGATAAAGGTGTTTGCTACCAAGCCTGACCATATGGTTCAACTCCCCTAAACCCACATGATAGGAAAGAACAAATTCCCTCACATTGTTCCCCCTCACACACATATACACACACAATTAAAATATCATTTAAAAAATTAAAACTATTGGAATTTGGACTGGACTTGTACTAGAGAGACTAATATAGGAAAATCTGCTGTTACAATACATGGAATATCTCCATCAATGAACATGGTATATCTATCAACTTATCAATTTAGTCCCCATTTGCTGTTTATTTTCCCTAAATGCTTTACTATTTCTTCTATAATTTTCCCACTTGCCCTTGATGTATTGCCATTATATTACTAATACTCTTAAACTTTATATTTTAACTTTTGCTGATGTATTTGAATATAACTAACTTGGTACAAGTATTTCTTTAAATTTGTACAAATTGGTAGATATTCTTGTGTTTTAACACACACGACTGGATTTTCTATATATAATGTTAGTTTCATTTCTTCCTTTCAAGTTTTACCTATTTCATTCCTATGTCTCATGCTATTAAGCTTTCTGGAATGTTATTGTCAAGTTAAGAAAGTTCCCTCTGGGCCACATATTAGCCAATATACATCTAAGACTCTTGTACCAAAGAGACATGATGCCTTAAAACTAAATTCACCTAAATTCTCACAGTTAAAGTCCAGTTAGACTCCACTAATGAATGCTACCACAAGAGACAATAAAACAGAACAAAATGGAAATTGGAAGCATTAATGGTAGACACGGGAACGCCTGAGAAACACTCTGCTGTGTGCACACAACATAGCCCTGGGAAGTGTTTCAGAACCCTGGAAACAGTTTTCCTGCTGGTTAGCCTCCAGTGCTGCAGTGACTGATATTAAAGATAAGCATTCTCTGACACTATGTACTTAGATAATTTTGTTTTCTAGATAAAGAGTCTGACAGATACAATAACTGGTAATCTCAACAGGAATGCTGCCTTCATAAAAAGCAAGCATGAGAACTCACTCAGATGTCAGGGACAAATCATGAAAAAGGTAGAATCAGAGGGCAGAAAAAAAGGAGATCAAGAGGGTAAAGCTGTCACTTAGAAGGGAAAACACATACCCAGTGAACATGTTGCTCTAGGGATAGAGAACCTGCAAACTCCAGAATTGAGAAATATGTAATTTGATGTGGTTGACTTAATTTAGGTTTTAAGAAGGGGAAATTTAGCCTTGGAAAATAACTGACCCATGTAGAAATGACCCACAAAGAACAGATGCGTATTTGAGGAAATAAAAAGCATAAAATTTTAGACCTTTTAGTATTAATAAATCTGATGATTTTACATCTCCAAATAGTAAGAGATAGATTATTAATGGTTTTTGTAAAACATTGACCTATTAAAGTTGCCAGGTAGATACTAATTCAGAGTGAATATATCATTAAACCTGTGAACTTCCAGACCATTTAAATTAGCTGCACCATGTGACTGAGTTCTGAACAAATGGCATATGAAGAGGAATGTCATCTTCAAGTCATCACTACAGTCAACCATTTCCATTCAAGTATAATCTCTCATACTGTTTTTCCTCTCTCTAGGGAAATTGTATGTACATATGTATGCATGTATGTATATCCTCATTGAATAAAACAAGCCTATGGTCCTTAGTCAGAGCTTGAAGGGAAGTCATGTGACTCACTTTAGACTGTAGGGGAAAGATATTTTGCTGTGTTAAGATACTGAGACAGTAGGGTCTATAACTATAGCACCATAGCCTAATCTATATTAACACATCTTATACTACACATCTGATGGGTTATTTTATTCATTAATAAAGTGTGCATTTCATCAAAAGCCTGTGTTAAAATCTATTGATATTATATTTATTTTTTGAAAACTCTGTCAAAAATCTATTTGTATCTGAAGAAATCAGTCACTTTTTCTGGTGAATTAGTTAACATATCAATTATACCAGCAGATTTTCTAATATTGGATCATTCCTGCATTGCAAAGCTAAGATAAATTATGTTAGCAATTAGCAACTTTGTTCCCCTTCTGTGTTATGAAGCTAGATAGTAAGGAAAGGGGGCAAGGATAGATGGTACAGAGAGGTACATATTAATTTCATTATATATCCTCTATCATGTGGTAAATTTATGCTTTTGTATTTATTGTGATTATTTGTCGCTGGGTCCTAATGGCTCCCTCAGGGGAGGGGGCGAGAAGACACAGAGTCAACAATACAGACACTGGGAGTCAGGTGAAAGAAAAAACAGCACACTAATTTATTTGTGTGCAATGGGGAACCTCATATACCCTCCCAGCACCCAAGTGTTTCCATCCCTTAACTTCATTGGGTAGGCATGATCAGGACCTCTGACCATGACTGTTGCTAGGCTCAGGCAGTAGAGAGTGCTCATTCCTTATTGGCTAGACAGGACCTCTGATAGCACCAGGCAGACTCCAGTTTACTCCTCCTTACACAACCTGATAATCCTGTCTCACTGCCAGGAGGTCACCATATTGATACCAAATTTAGTGTAGACTGAGGACTGTGCACAGGGTAACCCGTCCCAGCAGACCAACCCATCCAGAGTCTGCCAGTGTCCTAGTCCCACCTCCCTCCAGCCACTGTACAAGGAGAGCCATCAGATTATTAGACCTGCTTGCATTCACCAGAATAGAAACTTGGTCCTATACCCACCAGGAGAGGGAGAGAACTCACTGGTACACAATAGAAGAAGAGATTGGTAGACAGCAGTATAAGAACACAGTCAACAACAAAAAGATCAATATGATACCACTAGAGTCTAGAGACTCCAAAAGACTTGAACATCCCAACACAGATGAAGCAGAAGAGAACAACCCTAAAAACAACTTCATGAATATGATAGAGACCCTAAAAGAGGTATTGAGAAAATCCTTTAAAGAAATTTAAAAAAAATCAAACCCCAAAATGCAAGAAATCAACAAATCTCTTAAAGAAAGCAAGGAAAGCCAAGAAAAAATTAATCAAACAGAGGAAGGAAACAATTCAAACAGTTCATGACATGAAAACTGAAATAGAGACAATAAAGAAAATACAAACTGAGGGAATTCTGGACCTATAAAAGCTGGATAAACAATCAGGTACTACAGATTCACGCATAACTAACAGAATAGAAGAGATGGAAGAAAAATCTCAGGCATTGAAAAATACTAGGAGAAATAGATTCACACTAGGAGAAATAGATTCATTGACCAAAGAAAATCTTAAGTCCAACAAATCCCTAACAAAAAATATCCAGAAAATATGGGACACCATGAAAAGGCTAAACCTAAGAATAATAGGTATAAACAAAGGTGAAGAAACCCAATTCAGAGGTGCAGAAAATATATTCAACAAAATCATAGAAAACTTTCCCAACCTACAATGAAAGTATAAGAAGCTTACAGAACACCAAATACAGTGGTTTACAAAAAAAGTTCACTTTCCACATAATAATCAAAACATCAAACATACAGAATAAAGAAAGAATATTAAGAGCAGCAAAGGAAAAAGGTCAAGCAAACCTATATACTTGACTTCTCCATGGAAACTCTGAAGGCCAGAAGATCCTGGATAGATATTTTACCAGCAGTAAGAGACCATAATGCCAGCCCAGACTACTATACCCAGCAAAGCTTTCAATCACTATAGATGGATAAACCAAGATATTCCATGACAAAAACAGATTTAAACAATATATATCAACTAATCCAGCCCTACAGAAAGTTCTGGAAAGAAAATTCCAACCGAAGGAAGTCAACTACACTCACAAAAACATAAGCAATAGATAATCCCACTTTACCAACAGCCAAAGAAACCCACACATAATAACACTACCACCAACAAAACAAAAACAAACAAGAATTAACAATCAATGGTCATTGATAACCTTTAATATTAATGGTCTTAACTCGCCTATAAAAAGACACAGGCTAACAGAATGGATACAAGGACAGAATCCATCCTTCTGCTACATACAAGAAGCACACCTCAGCTGGGCATTGGTGCCATACACCTTTAATCTCAGGAAGGCAGAGTCACTGGAACAGTCACCAACACAATATAGAGAAACTCTGTCTTTAAAAAAAAAAAAAAAAGACAGACATTACCTCAGAGTTTCAGAGTTAAAGGTTGGGAAAAGATTTTTCCAATCAAATGTATCCAAGAAAAAAAGCAGGTGTAGCAATCCTAACAAATCAGACTTTACACTAATATCAATCAAAAGAGATGAAGGAGGGCATTTCTTATTAAACACAGGAGAAATTCATCAAGATGAAGTCTCAATTCTGAACATTTATGCCCCAAATACAAAAGTACCAACATTTGTAAAAGAAACATTATTAAAACTCAAATTCAAAACACATATAAAACCTCACACACTTATGGTGGGAGATTTCAACAACCCACTCTCAACACTAGACAGGTTCACTAGACAGAAACTTAACAAAGA
This sequence comes from Cricetiscus sungorus, assembly GCA_030556225.1. Lineage (NCBI taxonomy): Eukaryota > Metazoa > Chordata > Mammalia > Rodentia > Cricetidae > Cricetiscus > Cricetiscus sungorus. The sequence goes on from JANBXA010000588.1 coordinate 34,803,339, forward strand.
AACCAAAGAACTAACAGAAGTTAGGACCCAATTGGGTTTAACAGACATTTATAGAACATTCCATCCAAACACAAAAGAATATACCTCCTTCTCATTGCCACATGGAACCTTCTCTAAAATCGACCATATACACTGCAATATAGAAAACCTCAATAGGTTAAAAAAAATTGGAATAATCCTCTGTATCATATCAAACCACCATGCTTTAAAGATAGAATTCAACAACAACATAAATTGCAAAAACCCTACAAACTCATGGAAATTGGACAATATACTACTGTACCATTCCTGGGTCAAGGAAGAAATAGAGAAAGAAATTAAAGACTTCCAAGAATTCAATGAGAATGAAGACACAACGTACACAAATTTATGGGAAATTTGAAAGCAGTACCAAGAGGAAAGTTCATAGCACTAAGTACCCACATGAAGAAACTGGAGAATAGTCACATTAGAGAATTAACAACACAACTGAAATCTCTAGAACAAAAAGAATCAAATTCACCATGGAGGAGTAGACACCAGGAAATAATCAATTTGAGGGCTGAAATCAATAAAGTAGAAACCAGGAAAACAATACAAAAAATCAATGTAACAAAGAGTTGGTTCTTCAAAAAAATCAACAAGATAGATAACCCTCTATCTAAACTAACCAAAAGGCAGATAGAGAACATGCAAATTAACAACTTCAGAAATGAAAAGGGGAACATAACAATGGACACTGAGGAAATCCAGAGACTCCAGATCATACTTTGAAAACCTGTACTCCACAAAATTTAAAAATTCAATGGAAATGGACAATTTTCTAGATAGATATCACTTACCAAAATTAAATAAAGAACAGATAAGCAATTTAAATAGACCTATAACCCCTAATGAAATAGAAGCAGTCATCAAAAGTCTCCCAATCAAAAAAGCCCAGGTTTCAGTGCAGAATTCTACCAGAAAATCAAAGAACAGCTAAAACCAATACTCCTCAAAGTGTTCCACACAATAGAAGCACAAGGATCACTGCCAAACTCTTTTGAAAAGTTTACAATTACCTTAGTACCCAAGCCACACAAAGATACAACTAAGAAAGAGAAATACAGTCCAATATTCCTCGTGAACATTGATGCAAAAATACTCAATAAAATACTGGCAAATAAAATCCAAGAACACATCAGAGAAATCATCTACCATGACCAAATAGGTTTCATCCCAAGGATGCAGAGATGGTTCAGCATATGAAAATCCATCAATGTAATCCACAATATAAACAAACTGAACAAGGAAATTACATGATCATTTCACTAAATGCTGAAAAGACTTTGACAAAATCCAACACCACTTTATGATAAAGATCTTGGAGAAATCAGGGATAACAGGAACATACCTAAACATAATAAAAGCAACATACAGTAAACCAACAGCCAACATCAAACTAAATGGAGAGAAACTCAATGTGATTCCTCTAAAATCAGGAACAAGACAAGGCTGTCCACTCTCTCCATACCTCTTCAATATTGTACTTGAAATTCTAGCTAGAACAATAAGAAAACAAAGATCAAGGGGACATAAATTGGAAAGGAAGAAGTCAAACTCTCACTATTTGCAGATAATAGGATAGTTTGCATAAGTGACCTGAAAAACTCTACCAGGAAACTCCAACAGCTGATAAACACCTTAAGCAAAGTGGCATGATACAAGATTAACTTAAAAAAATCAGTAACCCTAATATATATATAGATGATAAAGGGGCTGAGAACGAAATCAGAGAAGCATCACCTTTTACAATAGCCACAAACAACATAAAAAATCTTGGGGTAATGCTAATCAAACAAGTGAAAGACCTATATAATAAGAATTTTGAGTCTTTAAAGAAAGAAATTAAAGGGGATACTAGGAAATGTAAAGATCTTGATGCTCTTGGATAAGTAGGAGAAAAATTGTAAAAATGGCAATCTTACCAAAAGCAATCTACAGATTCAATGCAACCCCTATCAAAATCCCAGCACAATTCTTCATAGACCTTGAAAGAACAACACTCTATATAGAAAATCAAAAACCCCAAGATTGCCGAAACAACCCTGTATAATAAAGGAACATCCAGAGGTATCACCATCCCTGATTTCAAGATCTACTATAGAGTTATAATAGTGAAAACAGCTTGATATTGGCATAAAAATAGACAGGAAGACCAACGGAATCAAATTGAAAACCCTGATATTAATCCACACATCTACAAACTCTTGATATTTGACAAAGAAGCTAAAATTATACAATGGAAAAAAGAAAGCATCTTCAACAAATAGTGCTTGCATAACTGGATGCTGACTTGTATAACACTGCAGATAGATCCATATCTATTGCCATGCACAAAACTGAAGTCCAAATCCATCAAAGACATAAGTCCAGCCACACTGAACCTCCTAGAAGAGAATGTGGGAGGTATCCTTGAACAGATTATCAGTAGCACATAATATCAGTAGCACAGACACTGAGATCAACAATTAATAAATTGGACCTCCTAAAACTGAGAAGTTTTTGTAAGGCAAAGGACACAGTCAACAAGACAAAACAGCAGCCCACAGAATGGGAAAAGATATTCAACAACCCCACCTCTGACAGAGGGCTGATTTCCAAAATATACAAAGAACTCAAGAAGCTAGTTACCAAACTATCAAATAATCCTATTAAAAATTGGGGTACAGAACTAAATAGAGAATTCTCAGTAGAGGAATCTAAAATGATTGGAAGACATTTAAAATGTTCAACATCCATCTGGGAAATGCAAATCAAAACTCCTCTGAATACCATCTTACTCCTGTCAGAATGGCTAAAATCAAAAACACCAAAGACAGTTTATGCTGGAGAGAATATGGAGAAAGGGGAACATTCCTCCACTGCTGGTGGGAGCACAAACTCATACAGCCACTTTGGAAATCAGTTATCGCAGTACCTCAGGAAAATGGGAGTCAATCTACTTCATGATTCAGTAATTCTATTCTCAGGCATGTACCCAAAAGATGCACATTCATACAACAAGAACATCTGTTCACCTATGTTCATAGCAGCATTATTTGTGATATCTAGAACCTGGAAGCAATCTAAATGCCCCTCCACTGAAGAATGGATGGAGAAAATGTGGTACATTTACACAATGGAATATTACTCAGCGGATAAAAGACAATGGAATCTTGAAATTTGCAGGCAAATGGATGGAACTAGAAGAAACCATCTGGAGTGAGGTACCCCAGTCACAAAATGACAAAAACGGTATGTTTTCACTCATGTATGGATTTTAGACATAGAGCAAAGGATTGCCAGCCTCATATCTTCTTTTTGATTATTTTTCTTTGAATATGACAGCAGTTTAAACAATCAACTCTTGTGTGGCCACTAATTTGGTTTTATAATACCTTCTGATATTTTTGTAACATATTTTTCCAATACTTAGGAAGTTTAAAAAGGAATTCTGAGGGAGAAAAGAAAGAGTAATTCTAACAAACCGGACATAGTTATGCTTTAAGAATTACAATAAGAATAACAGCATACAGAATGAAATGTAATAGATGACCCTGATATAAACCCATACAGCCACAAACACCTGACTTTTCACCAAATAGTCCTGGAGAAACTAGAGATCTCCATATGAAGAAGAATGAAGCTAGATCCCTATCTCTCACTTTGCACAAAAAAAGTTCATTCAAAAATCAAAGACCTTAATGTAAGACCTGAAACTGAAACTTCTCAGGGAAAACATGGCAAGATATAGTTACAGGCAAAGAGTTTCAGAAAGGACTTCACTAGTCCAGCAAAGAAAGCCAAGACTACATGAAACCAAATAGCTTTTGTACAGCAAAGGCAACAATCAAATGAAGAGATAGCCTTCAGAATCAAGCAAATCTTTAATAGCTACATATCTGACAGAGATGTAGCTAAAACCTACAAGGAACACAATGAAAAAATGGGAAAACAAACAACCAAGTCTCTAAATGGGCTAATGAAATGGGCAGGCATGTCTTAAAAGTAAAGTACAAATGGTTATTGAGCACATTAAAAATGTTTGACATTTTTAGCCACCAGGAAAATGCAAATTAAAGCTACATTGAGACTCCATGTCCTCTCATTCAGAATGGCTGTCATTAAGATAATAAATGATAGATGCTGGAGAGATTGGAGAAAGGAAAACCCCTACATACTGTTGCTGAGGATGTAGACTAGTACAGCCATTATGGGAATAAGCATGGTGATTTCTTAGAACACTAAAAATAGACCTTCTGTATGACCAAGGTGTGTAATTGAGGGAGTTGGATTCAGTAAACCATACCAACACTCGTGCACCAATTTTACTAGAAAATTGTGCACAAGAGCTGAGCCAAGGCAAAAGTGGAATGTATAAATAATGAATTTGATATAGCTACAAAAAATGAAATTATGCTGTTTTCAGTTAAATGGACATAACTGGAAATCATTCTATTAAGCAAAACAAACCAGATGCAGAAAGACAAATATCATTTTTTAAATTTATGGATCTTAGATTTTTACAGCCATAGTAAAGTATCTACATATATATGTCATGAAAGTAGAAGCCTAAAGTTCTAGTGAGAAGGGGATGTGGGAGAAAGCTGTGGGGTTCAGTATATCAAAGTACATGACAGATTTACATGAGTGTCCTTATGAAGCCCATTAGCATTCACAATGAATGCATTATTAAAATAAGATGTATCATCTAAACCACTGCTCTGTGAAACAGAATAGAAAGTGTCATTAAACCATTTCCACCACCTGTCTCCAGAACTCTCCCACCTCTCAAAGCCTGAAATTCTAAGCACATTCAACACTAACTCAAGTCCCTCTCTCATCCAACTCTGGCAATTCAACCCTGATGCCTGTCTTCACAATTCTTACTATTCTAAATATCTCATTTAAACAAAATCATGCAATAAGTTCTGTATGGTTTATTTAACTAGCATAATGCCCTCAAGGTTTAAGTAGAATAGAGCACATGTTAGAATACCCTTTTTTTGGTATAAGGATGAACATGCTCTATATTAATGTAGTGTTATATCCCACTTTTCTTTCAACCCACAAGTGGACACTTTATAACGTAGTAGGATAGATCCTACTACAGTTTTTTTTTCAGCATACGTTAACAAGAGGAATGTCTCAATCAGATAGTAAGTAAATATATTTTTAAGAGTTATCTTGCTGTTTTCCATACCTGCTGATCTACCAACAATGCAGAAGGGCTCAACTTTCCCATAGTCTGATTCTTGTAACTTGGGAATTCTTGACCACACTCTGTTCATTTCTGATGATGTTAAACACACTATCATACTCCTGATGGCCAGGAGTATATCTCCTTTGGAAAGGTGAGTACTCAAGTCCTTTACCAATTTTAAAATCATACTTTATATTACATTTTAGGATTTATCTATATATTCTCTGCAAGGATTTTTTCAAATAATGATTATTACTTCTCATATTTTTGGTTACTTCATTATTCTACTGTTATTTTTCTTTAATCTTTGTGTACATATGTGGGTCATGTGTATATATGGTGTACATGTTCATATATGTATGTACCACAGTATGTATATGGCAGAGGACAATTTCAGTGTTAGTCCCCACCTTCTACTTTGTCTAAAACAGGTGTCACCAGGCCAACTGACCCATGAACGACCTTCTGGAGAGTCTCTTGTCTCAACTTCTACCTCACCAGAGGAACACTGGGATTACATGCCCATGCTCCCATGTCTTGATTTACATGGGTTCTGAGGATCCAAACTCAGGCCCCATATTTGCATAGCAAGCGTTTAACCCACTGAACCATATTGCCAGTCCCTGCTGTTGCTTTTTGATTCCCATTTGTCTGTGTTTATTTTGCTGCCTGTGCCTTTAGTGTCAAGTACAAGAAATCATTGCCAAGTCCAACATTGTGATGATTTTGCTGTTTCCTTCAAAGAATTTTATTTTATTTTAGGCCTTATGCTGATGTCTTTGATCCTTTCCAAGTTGACTTTTGTTTATGATGTTGGGTATAGATTCAACTTCATTCTTTTGAATGCATTCAGTTTTCCCAGTCCCAAATGTATGTATGTATGTATGTATGTATGTATGTATGTATGTATGATATTAACATCTTTGTCTAAAAGCATTTGACCATATGTGATCATCTCTTAAGCAAATAAAGATCTTAGAATTCTTTGATTGCCAACTCTCTTTCCCATCCTTCATGTTACATCTGCCTAGGATTTGACTTCCACTCTGCTGTTTGATGCACAACACTGATCATGCTTGCTACTGTTTCTGTTTTGTCTAGCACAACCCTTGCAGGCTTATACTCACCTATGTATTTGTCAATTCCTTTCTTAATTAGTCTTTCTTGCATCTATTATTTACCTCTAATTCCTTTTCCTTCTCCCTGATACATATTATTTAGTACTCTTTCAGAGATTAATCCCTTTCAAGTTTCAAGATAAAGTCTATTTTTCATTTGCTCAAAGAACAAGCTGACATGCTGTTTATCTCATGAGACTTTGGTATTAGTTCTGTGATTTAGAAGTACATTTCCTCACTGATTCTACCCTCATTATTCTATCGGTAACCATGGTTTTAAATGTGTTTATTCAGCTATAATTGACATACAATAGACATACATACAATTCTGACTTTTCCCCTCTTACTTTTAAGATTTTGATTTAGATTAAGTTTGTGCACCTCTGGCTGACTTGAACTTGCCATTGACAGATGATAATTTATTATTCTCTACCAAGTGTATGCACCATTCTTGACTGGTGCTGTCCTGAGTTTTGAACACATGACTCTATGCATGCTAGGCAAACATTCTACCAATTAAAACATCTCCAGACCACTTTCTTGCAACAACTGAGTTTTTCAGAGAAAGAAAAATTACATGTGCACTTGATAATTTAGTATCATATCTCAATTTGCATAAGAACTGGCCATTATAATAAGCACACGGTGGCTCCTAAAACAGTTTTTACTAAAACAGTTCTGAAAAAAAGGTCTATGTCCCATACATGCCCATTTTCATTGAATCCATTCCCCATGCACTCTATTTGTATACTGTACCCTTAGCTTTCACTCTCTCATCACAACAAACAAGAGCCAGCTCAGGTTTGCTTTTCTGTTTTTCTTTCATCTACTCTGCTATTGTGATTGCCTAAAAAGGTTAATACACTGCTGCTGTTAAGTATTATCATTTGGGTTGTAATTATCACATGTGACTAATCATGTGCATGCTGAGAAGCTGGGGGACTTGCTGGTTTTAACTGGAGGGGACGTCTTAATGATAGCTTTTGACAAGCACCATTGTATGTGGCTATGTACACATACACACACACACACACACACACACACACACACACACACAGTGCAGAAGAAACACGCTGTCAATGAAGGCAGAGCGGGGATGGAGAAAGAGAAGTCGTCAACAGAATAGATGACTTCTTCAAAAGATGTCAACGCTTGTGTGCCTGTGAATCTCTTTATTTAATCTTATTTAATAGAGAAGAAAATTAAATTCAGAGAAGCTCAATCAAATGTCAAGGCCAAGCAATAATTGGGTGGCAGGCCTCGGCTAACAACAGAGGAGATGTGTTAAACCTCAAGTGAATTGCTTTTCCAGGAAACCAAATTCAAAAGACAATCAAATGTTTCTGACTGGTACTGATAACTTATGCAAAGGAATTTGTACAGCACATGGGATATTTCAGAGAGCTACTTGGTACCAGATCTTACTCTCTCATCTGTCCTCCAGCTGTGAACCTGGACTCTCCTTTTCCACTAGAAGAGTTGTAGACCAGCCTATACCGCCTTACTGGCAATTACAATAATCCTGACCAGTAAAATTATTGTATACACTTGCTTGTTGTGGGCTTAAGGTTGATGCTAGGGAAGGAAATGCTGGAATGTCAGAACATGCCAAATTAGGTAAGAAACTTCCAGGTGGCCAAAGTGACTGTTTCAGCCTATATTCCCACTGTGACAGCTATTCTCTTGTCAACTTGACTACATCTGGAATTAACTAAAATCCAAATGGCTGGGCACACCTGAGAGGGACCCGATTTTAGTCTGAATCTCTGACGTGGGAAGTTGCACTTGTAATGTGGGCCATGACTTCTGTTGGTACGCTATATAAATGACATGGGAGAAAGAAGCTCTCCCTTTTTGCCTGCTTGCTCTTGCTTGTGAGTCAATTCCTTAACTAGCATTAAAGCCTGCTTCTTCATTCAGGACTCTGGTGTATTCTGAGGACCACCCGAGACACCAAATCTCATAGACTGAACAAATTCTGGATTCTTGGACCTTCCATTCATAGGCAGCCATTTTGGATTAGCTGGACCATAGACTGCAAGTCATTGTAATAAATCACATATATATGGAGAGATTCATTCTGTACGTTCTGTTTCTGTACAGAACCCTGACCTCCAAGAACAAACTCTTCACATCTTGAGACCTTCTGGTTTCAGTTGTTTGGTGATAAAAGAAGGATAAGTAGACTCTGCTTGGCATGGTTAATACTTGTGGCTCATGCCTCCACCATTGTTTTCCTTGGCCTGCTGAGTCCCCCTCACCAAGGACTTTACCTTAGATGTGGGAGACCTAACTAAAACTTGGCTGTCCATTTCCTCTCAGGCTCTTATAAAGGAAAAGAATTCCATCTACTCTTTTTCTAAATTGTCTGTTTTGCTTAGGGAGAAAAAAATTAGGACACCACAGCAACATTCTGGTTGGGTTAAACTAACAAGTTCAAAGTTCTTTTGTTTTATGATACATCATAATGGAAGACTCTCACATCTAAATCTCACCCTTTGCCTCTTTTCTGGCAAAATGTAAAACCTTAACAATACTGCAAGGAAGAAAAGTTCTCAATATTCAGGCTCAGCCAACTCTCTATATTCACCCAAGCACCACTGCCCCACAATCATGGCCACCTGCAAGGCATGAATGATGTTCCCTTCTTACAGAAGGGATGGAGACACCTGAGCTGAGCGCCTCAAGTATAGTATTTTGTGACCCTGCCTCATGTTTATTTCTTAGGCATACCTCTCCCCCTAATTAGGCAGGCCCTTGGATAGCTACCAACACAGGCAATGAATCACTGGCTATCCTCTCTCTGCTGTGGGCAGTGGTGTACCCAGCATCCTTCCTACCCTGTCCTTACAGGTCATTTATCGACTGATTCCTATCTTCTTTCCTTCTCCACTTCTTCCAGCTCTGCTCAGTTACCTCATAAATACCAAGTATACAACGTAAATTTGCCTTATAAATGTCAACATAGTGTTCATGCCATAATGCAGAGATAACACTGCCAGCCACTCAAGTCCTGGAAAGTCCCAGGAGGTCCCATGCAGAGCTCTGGAAAGGAATGTTTCTTACTTTCTCATCCCCTCCTAATTGGCTTTTCCTTAACAACCAGCATTTTAAATAGAAAAAAAAAAAAAAACCTTTTTGTTTCCATTGTGTGGTTTCAGTTTTAATTAAGAGTCTCACAACAACATTCCTTTCTAATGCTTTGGTTTCAGAGATGAAGTATGCCAGTCACAGCTAAAGTTAAATTGTGACACTATGTCTATAGTCAATCCTATGCTCATGTACTCATGTATGTGGACTTAAACTTATGAAATTGAATCCATTTCCAAGTTAAGACTTCCCCTTTTGTTCTATTCATGTTTAAATAATTATTGCAATAATTTCTACTTAAAAGTAGAATTATATGAAGATACAATGCTTTAACCTTCAATATCATAGCTCTATGTGTATTATCCATACCTAAAATATATATTACTTACAGATGAAGAAACAAATTCAGAGTAGCTTAGTAACTCACAGATAGTAAGTATGAGAACCTGAATTTATAGTGTGATTTACTAGCTTCTAGATGATTCTTTCTCAATCACCATGCTGTATTCCTTCCCTGTGTTGGCTATACCATCCACCACACAGAGGAGAGTTAGGACCTGAATGGGCCATGTCTATGATCCATAAGCTTCATCACTCTTTGCAGCCCCATCACATCCCCCAAATATTGTTCAGATGTTACCAAATTTCAGCAACAGAGGAAAGGATCTTGGCAGGTACTCTGGGGGTAGAGTCTTAAATCAGGATCTTAACAAGTACTAAGGCTATTGTGGAAAGAAATGCTGGATCTATCAAAGAGCCTCTATCTGTACAATGAATAATCAGTGCCTATTGTACATCTAAATAGCTCTCACCTGCCTGGATAGTGACATCGGATGTGGATTATGCATCTCCCTGTGTACTCCATTACCCAGAGTTCTGGGGACCTTCTCTACTGGCATTACACAGTTTTGTCAATGCATATGAGTTGAGGGGAGTATATTTATTTGTATATTTTCAAGTGCACTTATATACTCACATTACTGTGGATGGTGGAGAACAATCTTAGGTTTCATCCTCAGGGACATCATTTACCTCCTTTTAGACAGGGTCTCTCATTGGCCTGGAACTTACCAATGAAGCTATACTAGACTGTCCAAGGGATCCCCTTGTATCCTCCTCCCCAGTACAGAGGTTACAAATTTCACATGGGTTATGGGTGTTAAACTCAGGTGTTTATACTTGTGAAACAAACGCTTAGCTAGCTGATCTAGCTCCTTAGTTCTCTTTAAAAGTTTGGCTAGCAAGATAAGCAAGATAGCCACTTTCAAAAGATGCTTGGTAGTCTACAGCACAGTGAAAGGGGAAATAATGAAAGTCTCAGATTTGGGTATAGGAGCTGCCTCTTACCTAGTTCCTCATCTTGCTCTTCCATGTAAAGCCAGGGCTCATTGACTGTCAGCTTTGTACTCATCTTGTCATTCTATTAATGAGATTCTAGTTCCCTGGGAAGCACATTCCTTCCTTTCTACTTTCCCACCTTCAAATTTACCTTCTTGTTCAGAAGAGGCTAGAAATAATTCTACAGCATGTTTCTGACTCCCTTGCAGCTAGCATTCCAGATACAAAATATGTTCCTCTAATTAGATGTATTTACATGAAGTCCAAAAAGCAAAAGTTCATCTTCTAAAACTTCCTTGGCAGGTAACTAAGATCACAAAAATAAGGCAATTTTGTAACAGTATTATTTCATTGTTCATTATCTAACTCTTTAATTTGAAGGGCTATTTGAGGCAACTGGTAGCATCTTTCTGATCCCTGACCTCCATCCATGAGGAGGAAGGGGCTGTCCTGAGCATTTCTTCCTAACAGTGACCTCAGAAGTAGTCATTTTCCTGATGAGACAGTCTTGCATTGTCCCGGGATCTATTCCCTTTACAATATAACCATTACTAACATTTCTATGTGCTCAGTGTATGTTCAGCACTATGCTAAGCCCTTCATATAAATTTATTTATTTAAATATCACATCACTCCCACCAGGAAGGTATTTGGTTAATATTTTTTTCAGGTCAATCAAGAAGTGTTCAAGAGTCTGATTGTGCAAGATCAGAGCAAACTGTAATAATAGAGCTAGAATTCAATCCCAGCTCTCGCGGCCTCCCTCCAAAGTCAGAGTTCTGCCTCTGTACAATTGAGGGCCTGTAAAATATTTGCAGATTTCAATTCCCATGTGTGTTACATTTCTGTAAAAGCTTCAGTCTTTTTCCTCAAATAATATAGACACACAAATCATTCTAAATCATGCCAAGATATATTTAGATACCATAGAAGTCTTTCTTCTAATTAAGTACAAGCCATAAAGAACGTCAGAAGCACTGCTTCATGAAAACATGCCCAAGTCATACAGAGTCTATCTTTTACCACACAAAAAAATTAAGATTAATAGACAAGGCATTTCACATGCCTCTGGAGATACCAGAGCAAGAACATCAGACACATACTTACCAGGAGCTCGGTTAGCAGCCAGGTTGCGGAAATGGCTGCCTTTGACCATTTCCACAGATAATCGCCCTGTTGTGGCATTGTAAGACAGTCCCACCAACAGCTCTGGCACCCCTCCATGAGACAGCGACTGTGTGGATGAAGCACTGTCACTGTGAGACACCACAGATGGGCTGAGCGGAGACTCTCCACTCTGGAGGGGAAGAACACAAAGAATTCATTGGCCCATGCTGCATCCCTCTCTTTGAGAGAAAGCTGATATTATGTTTGCTGAAATTGTGACCCGGTCTCAATGACTGCCAAAGACTACTAATGGGCACTCATTGTGAATTACAATGTGCTGGGGAACGCAGCCATGTATGAGATGGTACTAGCCGACATATTTATTCCAAGAGCAATCTCCATTCAATATTTCCTCTCTAAAGACAAAACGGACAAAGATGTTATTGCTAGTGTAAATCAAACCTTCTAAGATACATGGAGTGTGAATAATACATTTAATATAGGCCAAGATTCCCTCCTGTGTAATTTGTTCCTGAATGTTTCGGTGGAACCTACCCACTCCAGGCCTGAGCTTTGCCTCTCTTCTCTGCGCTCTTGATGAATAAGGCATTACAGAAGATGTTTTGTCTCAAAGGTAAAGGAAATGACCACTGGGTACTAGCCAATATATAAAACACCTGGTATCTGGTTCTGCTGCTAAGGAAGTGTATTCCATATAGGAATTTTTATCTCCTATGGGTAAAAAATAGTTACACAGGAAGTGAGCACTTTTACTATTTCTCATTTGATAGAGGATCAGATACATTGACTGTGGATCTTGGTGACCTGGGTGGCAGCAGGTGAACTGGGGAGAAAGCCCAGACTTATTTTCATGTCTATTCATGTGCACACTTCTGAGTGCCATTGTTATGTGCTGGGCATATCAAGAGGAGGACAAAGACACTGATTCTCACTGAGGAGCGTGAGTGAGCATCAGCCTGGCTAGAACAAACCAACAGTCTCTCCAACATACCACCTCCTCTAAGGGACACAATGCATGGGACTTGCTTTGAATCTTTCTTGTCTATATCTGAAATTATTTTCTAAAACTTCTTGTCAGTATCCTAATAAACAAAAACAATAAAAGGGATCAAGGGTTGTGCATGTCCGGGGGAATTTATCATTTTAACCAAACCATGTGTGTTTCTATAAGAACCTCCAGGCTTTCGTGGATCATGACTAGTAAACAGAATGGCTAGTGGTCTCAAAAGGGGCCTTACAGGCTTTGATGACCAGAAGTTAGAAATACAGATGAAACCTTCGCATTCATGGGAGGAAGACCTCCCATCCTTGAATGTCTATAGCAACCTCTACTGTGGTGCCTTTCATAGTACTGTTTAGCTACTCCTATCATGTTCATAAATCTGTATCCATTACTCAGCCTCTCCTGCACAGATGCATATCTGGCATATAATCATGCTCAACAGTAGGTGATAACTAAGTTATTTTCTTCCTTCAAAACTCCTGCACCCTGGCTCCTTCTCCCCATTAGCCTGTGTCCCCAGTGCAGAGCCCAGGGCCTGGCACTGGCGAATATGGGTGTGGCCAAGCTCACTGCTGTGCTTCCTAGTGCAGGGTCTCTTTTTGACTCTTCTCTGAATTCTGTTCTCTGTGATTTCATAATTTAAGCAAAGAAAGGATTTGGGTAGATGTCAGACACGATCTGGCTTGTGCTTTCTTGAGCTCATTCTAACCCTAGTGTCAGAGAACAGCTTGGAAGCCACCAGCAGGGGACTATTCCACTAGCCCACCAGAGAGCCAGGTTCTGCTTATATCTGAAGAGAATGCACAGCTTTCAGCTGGAGAAGAGAGGTCATGGGTGAGTGCTACAGTTTTGGAGCTAGCGACTGGAAAGATGAGCCTGCCAGCAGGCAGGTCTCAGAAGACAGCAGGTAGCATAGTTTTAGAGAGGCAAAAATTAGGATTTCCAGTATAAAGATGTTTGGGCAGAATTAGAACTTCAGTTGGATGGATCTTCCTGGAACAGTTCTTTTTTTCCTCCACAATGCCTGTGTGTGCCCTCCCTTAGTCTTGAATACCCACCCACACATGTCACCACTCTTGTTCCCTCAATTGTTTGAGCTATTTGGGTTTTTTTTTTCTTCTCTTTTTTTCTTTTACCATCTCAAAAAACCCTCTTCTGGTCATTCAAAGCAAGCCACAGACTCTGGAGATTTGTTTAGCAAGGCCTGCCTGTCAACACCCTCCTCTACTAGACTATGGAATAATAGCTGTCTGCTTGCCTCTGTAGCTATTTGGTTTATGCAGCACATGCCAGGAAACATCTCTGAATGAGTGACTGATTGGTTGACTAACCACAGCTGCTTGATCTTTCTATATAGTTTTGTAAAAGGAGCTCTTCGCATTACATGACAGATAAACAACAGCAGCGGTGGAACTGCCTACCTCTTAGACCTCCAAGCTATTGAAGCCCTAGGAGTAAGATACATGGTAGGAGACCAGCCATAGAAATAGAAGGTCTTGGAAGTGTTATTGTAGGATGTTTTTGAATGCTTGTTAAGAGCCTTGCCTCGGTTCAGTAATAGACACCTGTAGTTCTGGCACTCGGGAAGACAAAGCAATAGGATCATGAGTAGGAGGACATCCTGGCTTACAGAATGAGTTTGAGGCCAGCCTGGGCTATGTAGTAAGTCTCTTGTTTTAAGAAGACAACAACAACTAAAGTGTCATGTCTGAGAATCATCATAATGCACTCTGGGGCTGGGAAGAGTAGTAGTGCTTATCTACTAAGTCAAAAGCCTCTCCAGGTCTTACCATACCCTCTACCATGCTGCCACTGTCCTTTCCTAAAACGAATGGAAAATATACCCATCAACTTATCAGGATAACAGGTTTGAAAGACCCACTGTCTATGAAGTGCAAATTGTGGCTTATTAGTGATGAGGAGAGCCAAATGGAAAATTAAATCAACACCTATGAATTCACAAGCTGAATGCTATAAATCAAGGGCTGACAATCCCAGGTCTTTGAACACACCGCATCATTCGCAGCACCATTTAATATACTCACGCTAATATTTCTTCTTGGCTCCAGAACCAGAGTCACTTTCCTCTCCCCTTCTGGGTGCAAGTGGCTGAGACAGAATAGCTTCTCTCCCATCATCCTCTCTCGGGTCATCTTGCGAGCAGCATACAGGCGGAATCGGACAGCGCAGGCAGCTACATCTCTGGGCTCCAGCTTGGAGAAGGTGACCTTCTCCTTGAAGACAGGATTGGGCCCTCTCTGGATGTTTGTCCTACCCCTCTGTTTCTTGCTGGGCAACAGCACGACATGAACTTGCCAGGAGTTGACACCACTTCGGTCCTTATCTGGAAGCCCCTGTGCTCTCACAATGGTCACCATGAGCTTCTGGGTTATAGCTCTATATTCAAAGATGACATCTAGGTAGCCACACTTTGAGATAGGATCCAACAGCCTGGGTGACACCTGCAGATTGGTCCCATCCTGCTCCTGTAACAAATGGGGGGCGGGGAGAATGATGGTGACTTAGCACATCGGCAGGTTGCTGCCCATTGGTGCCTCCTTGCCTCCCAAGCTTTCTGACTGCCAACACCTGACCTTCTTCTGTGTTAGGAAAGGTCTGAGTGCTAAGTCCTCTCTACCACACTGTGACTTCTTGGGGGACACAGTGTGCGGCATAGGTTAAGTTCCTGAGAATGTTTTTTTTTTTTTTTTTTTTAATGAAAAAATGAACCACTTACATTTTTCAAGTTTCGTTAATGTGCACTGCCTCACAAAAAAAGTACAAGTACCCCCTATGGCTTAAACCAACAGAGACACGCAGTCTCTAATTAAGTCAACTATCAACTATGTAAAAGCAAACAGGAAACTTTTGAGTCCCAGGGAGTAATTGCTAAACCTGGAACTGTTGTCTGCAAATCAGAACCTTCTCATAGGTAAAAATCCCAATAGGGGACAGGGTAGGGTCTGGAGCAACTGATCTTTCAGTGTGTTTTCAAATTTCCTGAGAGAAAAGACAAAGCTGAGTTTCTCCCCTAGTGGCCAGCTGAGTCATCCAAGGATTCTCACTAAGGGCTTGGGCCAGAGATGCCATTTCTGAGATGCTTGCCAGGGACGCTGGTCACAGCAAACCCAGGCTAAGGAGATCATTCAAAGTGAAAGCTAAAGCAATGGCTCACAGAAGCCAGATAGCAAAAAAGCACCATTGGAGCTAGAAAACCTGGGTTAACATTGTCACTCTACCACTGGTTAGTTTTGTTGGGGCCTGGCCAAACTGAAAAGCATACTGCCAGTATATGACTACTTAAGAGAGTAAGGTTGTGAGGTTTTAGTAAGAATGAAAATCCCTTTTCAGACCAGACTCTGTATCTAATCCCTGCACTAGTATGGGGCTACCTCTTTCCAAACATGCTTCTCTCGTTATAGAAAATCACCCTTGGTCATCAATGTACTTGTAGCTACTCAGATCTGATGCCCTTACTGGGAAAACTAAACTGAGCACCATTTACTGTAATGATCACTATACCAACAAATTATTAATTATGTCAATATATTTTTAAATTTTCCCCTGAGGTCTTGAGTCTTACCTATAACCAAAAGGGTGTCATAGCGAACCCACTCTTAATGTAAATCAGTTCTTTATCTATGCAATTGAACTCTAGATGTTGCTAATTCATAGATTACTTCAACAAATTACAATAAAATGCTTCAATGTATGCATTTATCAATGAAACTTACCCACACAGTCATAGGGGAAGTACATGGTGCTGTAGAATCAAATGTTCTTTAGAAGCCAGCTCTGCTATTTATAAGCTCTAAAACACTGGGCAAAAATCTAATACTTTGCATTATTTTTTTTTTCTTCAATAGTAAAATAAGGATGATACCCACTACATAGGGATGCTGTGAACTTGACATATCGGAGACATCTAACAAATTCCTTTCTCTTTTAAGATTCAAATTAGCCTGCCAAGAATATTCAGCTTTCTTATAAAATAAGGGAAGCTTCTTCTAGCCTTCCCCTTGTGCATGAAATCATGCATGAGCATTTCTATTCAGAGGTACTTAGTTTCAAGTGATAGCAGTCGTTGCTATAGAGACTTCTGAATACAACTGACTAGTGTATATATAACATTAGAAGCAAGTCTCCAAGGAGTTAGGCGAACTGAAAAACCAAGGCAGAATCTTTTCTTAAGCTCCTGTCTCCCCTTAAAACTCCCATCTACTTTGGCCTACTCTTGATCATCTACATGGTTTGCCTAGATGTGAATAACATTAGGTAGCATCTTTTAAGTTGTTCTTTATGTCAAGTATCGTATCAAGTCTGCTATCCTATAAAAAGCAGCTTTTGCATACTTCAGACCCCCCTTGACCTCAAACTTAATTTTCTTCTATAGGCACCTGCCTAGGCTCTAAGAAGCTGTAGACAGACATACCCAGTAATCTTACTTTCTGCTCATACAATACAATGCTCAGCTCTCATCATTATTCCATCGGTATCAAACTTAGAAATAATTCTGCTTCCCACATGTGCCATCAGCATGTGCCATCATTAATACCCCATGCAATACACTTTCTCCTGCTGGCAAGACAACCTGAGAGCAGGTTATAATTTCTTGGACTATGTCCCACAGGATGAAACAATTGGTCATACTGGGTGGTGGCCAACTCAATGGCACGTTCTCATCCATAACCTTTCTTTTTGTTTCTCTCATTCCCTCATCCATTGAGAATGCACTCAATAGCAAGGTAGAGAACAAAAGCCTTCACCTTTGGCTCTCTGTCTTACTGGGGAACCCAAATAAGAAACACTGTGCTTTCTAACATTTATATCTGCCTAATGGGCTAGTATTTAACATCTTTATTTCATGGAAAAGGAAACTAAAGCTAAAATGAGCTATAGAACTAATGCCCTTTGAATAGCAGAGTCACATGCCAGGCCAGGATCATTTAGGATTCTTACTCCCCGCAGCCTGAGAGCATACCTCACCTGGCATTAAATAGTCAAACTCCCAAACCTTGTGTTAAGCTACATGACCTACTTCTTTCAGTCAAACCTTTAACCATAGACACTTCTGTGTGTATTAGGCATGAGAGATGAAGACAGAAAGTTGTAGAGATGGAAGTTGGACAGCAGTAAATCATTCCCTTGCAGACCTCTGCTCTTCATATTAGGTAGGAGTCACTAGCTTCATCATCTCCTTGAATGCCAAGTAAATATACCCTAGTAATAAGCATCTCACTGTACACTGCACATCCATCAAGCCATCTACAATGCTCTCCACACCTGCAGGCTTCTGAGGAGTCCTGGGCAGAGTGCTATTGCAATTGCTCCGAGAACTCTGGGCAAAGCACAGCTCTGGGCAGCAGCTGGCCTCCCAATGGGCCAATCCCAGCTGTTGCTCATGAAAACTGGGCTTCGAAGCCTCTACCTGGGTTGATTTGAGACAGAGATTGGTGGAGGCTTGTATTTTCATAGCAATTAATTATTTCAACACATATTACCTCTCACCAGGCCACCAAAGGAGCTCCTTGTATGGGTACTGTTAATACTGCTAATCTGTTTGACCTTCCTGCAAGGTAAAACTCTCTTCCTTCTTATCCCCATTTGGCAGATTTTAATTAACTTCTCAAGGCCAACCAATTAATCAGTGGAAAGCAGAGATGAAAAGTGGGACACCTGGCTCTCTGTGTGCTTGAAATTTCCACCTTCCCATTGTTTTCACTACCAAGTCCTAGGTCTGCAGGAGAAAGTCAATGGTCTTTGCCAGCTGAGGGTAAACTGGAAAATCCATGATCATAGCGGGTAGTCACACTGCATGAGTGCTTTCCTTCTGAGATGAAATAAACGATTCCTTGAGCTCCCCTGTCCCGATTTTCCCCTTTAAGGTGGAAAACTTGCATCAAACTGTCAAAACCCCTGTAAGTTTAAAGATTTTCTGTCAAACTGAAAAGCCTTCCTGTTTTAGTAAGATAGTGTTGATGTCATCTTGTGGCCCAAAGTAAATGGATCCACAATACGTTCTGGATGCCAGATACTCCAGGGAAGACAAGGTTCTTAACACAGCTAAGAGACAAATAAATCAATGCTTAAGAGGCCACGCCTGTAGAGCAGCCGGTTACGGGAACTGCCTGAGCTGGAGCTGAAGTTCTGCAGTAGGAGCACCAAATTACAGTTTTTGTCTCAAAATAGATAGGAGGTTGAATGGCGCACATGGAGCTGTCTGGGTATTTTTGGAGTATGAGAACATTCAGTACCCTCAGCAGAAGTCATCTATTAAAGCACCAGGAGGCAGGGAAACGGGAGGTTACGTGGAGAAGGCAAGTCCAAACCTAATAGCACAATTATCAGGGAGACAGAGTTATCAACAGGCAGGTAAATAGCTCTGGGTTTTTGTTTTTGCAGTGAGGGAGACAAAGGGAATATTTTTACACATTGTGTGGGATTTGATTTGACTCTGGGCAGTGACATCAAGGGAAAGCAGACTTGTATTTTGTTTCTTCTTTCTTTCTTTCTTTTTTTAACAAAACTGATAAAACTCGGTGGCTTTCGGTACCTATGAGGTAAAGATTGACAGTCATCTGAGTTTCCATTTCTCAGCAGAAACGGCATCATAGAGGCACCAGTACATGCATGCAAATGCATGCACACAGGCAATCTCACACATGCCCTACATCTCCCAGCCAACCTGACAACAGCAAGGGTTTGGAACATGATTTGCTACAGTTTTCTTTGTCATTTATTTAAGCATGTACCCAGTGTGATCTCTAAGTCCTTCTAAAGAGATTCACCCCACTAAGTTTCTCTGGTTGTAGTAATCAACTCATTCAATACTCATCGCCACATGTTATACTGAAGTCATATGAACACAGACTATTGAATGTGTATGAGTAATTTCATCTAAACTGATTTCAAATTGATATTAACACACTAGTTACTACCCCTTAATGGCCGGGAACCATTATGGAATGTTGAGCTCATGAAGAACAATCAGTAATGCCTATGAGATAAAAACAAGTTTGTGAAACCCAGGACTGTAGTAGCTGCTGTCCCTCTCTACCATGGCTGCCATCTTTATCACCACTAGCCCTACCTCTGACATATGATAGATTAGCTTTAATTATAAGCTGCATCTCCCATCAAATGCTTATTACAAGAAGCAACACCAGTGGCCACCTCCCAACCTCCAACTCTACTCAAAGCTAACACTGCAAGACCCTTGTCATAATTTCATGTGTACTTTCATTTTGAGGAACATTTTACTTCAGTTAAATTCTTCAGTAATTTTTATTTTAGCAAGCATAGCTAAAGATTTGGGGTGATATAAAACAGAATCCACTCTTCCATGAAGGGAAGCAATCAGACTCTCCAAAGATCTAAAAGCCCCTTTGGATGAGGATAAGCGCCTGAAGGCTCTTTCCCTGATAGCCTGTCTCTGCTCCTCCTACCAAATTCTTCTGCTGCTTCCATTTTGAAAAAAAAAATTATGTGCTATTATTTTATTGCTCTTCATAGAGGCTTTGGTCACCTAGACAAATTTTGTTTCAAGTAGGTTTTTTAGACCAAGCAATACTTCCTTTGTGGATACATTAGGTAAGGAGGAGGAAAGAAAATTAATGAGTGCATGAACTAAAACAAAGAATAGCAAACAGCTTGCCAAAAACAGAAAAGGAAAAAAAGAAAGAAAACAACTTGCCTCTGAACTCCACAAAGAGGAGCTGTGGGTGGCATAGGGATCTTCAAAGCCCCGATTAGCAAAATCTGTCTCCGTCTCCAGGATGCCATCCCCACAAGGACGACTAAGACTTTGGACCAGGTCAGTCTCTTGATGGCAAGTGCCATGATGTCTGGTGTCTCTGCTCTCACAGGGAGACTGTGGATGGGTAAGGATGGGGTGATCTTCATAAGACAGAATCTCAGAATAACTGAGTTGGCTGGTTCCATCCAAATCTAAATTTGCAACAAAAAGTTTCAAATGTATTATATTTTCATACCTTTTGAGCTAGAGAAATTGAACAACTGTAGCCACAGCAATCAAGACCACAGCAACAAAACTTATAACAATAACATCTGTAAAGACAATACCACCCACATGATGAATAAACAATGCCCCTATACTCGAAAAGACTATTATCTCATTATGTGAGATAAAACCAGGCTTAATATTTTATGCATGTGTGTATAGGTGTATGTCTGTTTGTGTATACTGGTGAGCATGCATATGTGTAGGCATGCACTGTGTATGTATGTCTGTGTGTACTGATGAGCATGCATTATGTATGGGAATGCATATGGAAGCTGAAGAACAACATCAGGTGTCATTGTTAAGAATACAATCTACCCTTTTTAAGACAGGGTCTCTCATTGTCTAAGGAGTCATCAATTCAGCTATATTGGCTGACTCATCCCTAAGATTACATGCACACACCATCACACTATACTTTTATATGTGGGAACTCATATTTGACACATGTCCCTGTTCTTACAAAGCAAGTTGTTTTTTTGTTTGTTTGTTTGTTTTATAAACTCAGACAATCCCAGCCCTGGCTTAATACTTTTTAATTCTTAATAAAATGAGTATAAAGAATGGATATTTATGCCAGGTTGTGGTAGAGCACACCGTTAATCCCAACACTCAGCAGAGACAGGCGGATGTCTGAGTTTGAAACCAGCCTGGTCTACAGAGTATCAGGACAGCTAGAGCAAAACAGAGAAACCCTATCTTGGGGGGGGGAGATGGATATTTATGTTAAAATAAATGCATTGGATCTGATAACCTCAAGACTTTAGAGATGGTTCTAGAAAGCATGGAGAACACATGGCCTCTGCACTCTCTGCTTCTCCTCTGTCTTTTGCACTTACCAGATTACTTTCTGCCCAAAGGGCTTTAGTGGGAACTGGTTATGGTAGTAAAGGTCACCCATAATGCCAGTAGTGAGGATTCTGAGGCAGGGGGATCGTAGGCTTGAGGCCAGCCTGGGCTACAGGGGCGGGGGGAATGTCTTTTAAAAAATAACTTGAAATCTTAATAAAGGCAAAACCTTCTGTATTTGAGCCATAGAAGTTCTAATGTCTGAACAATATTATGAACCTGAAAAATGTTCATATTTTCTGAACACTTACTTTCTTACGTAAAAATATTTTAAGAAGACATCAGCAGGTGACTGGAGATATAAAACAGTATCTACCAGCAGCAGGCCTTCCTCACAAATATTAGATTCTCATCTGCCTGGCCTGAACTTGATTCTTCCAAGCCATTAAACCCCAGTTTCACAGCACCCCGCCTCACCATCCACTTCTGCTCTTGCTGGATATTTCTCTCCTCTCCTCTCTGTTTTGTCCACTTGGGGGCAAATCAATTTCTTAACAGACCCAGTCCCTCTCTCTCTCTCTCTCTCTCTCTCTTTCTCTCTCTTTCTCCCTCTCTCTCTCCTCTCCTCTCTCTCTGTCTCTCTCCTCTCTCCCTCTCTCTCTCTGTCTCTCTCTATCTGTCTGTCTCTGTCTCTATCTCTCTCTCCTCTCTCCTTTCTCTTTGTGTCTCTTTCTTCTCTCCCTCTTTCTCTCTGTCTCCCTCTCTATCTCTGTCTCTCTCCTCTCTCTGTCTCTCTCTATCTCTGTCTCTCTCCTCTCTCCCTCTCTCCGCCTCTCTCTCTGTCTCTCTCTGTGTGTCTGTCTGTCTGTTTGCCTCTGTCTCTCTGTGTCTCTCTCTCCTCTCTCTTTATCTCTCTCTCTGTCTCTCTCCTCTGTCTCTATCTCTGTCTCCTCTCTCTCTCTCTCTCCCTCTCTCTCTCCTCTCCTCTCTCTGTCTCTCTCCTCCCTCTCTCTCTGTCTCTCTCTATCTGTCTGTCTCTGTCTCTATCTCTCTCTCCTCTCTCCTTTCTCTTTGTGTCTCTTTCTTCTCTCCCTCTTTCTCTCTGTCTCCCTCTCTATCTCTGTCTCTCTCCTCTCTCTGTCTCTCTCTATCTCTGTCTCTCTCCTCTCTCCCTCTCTCCCTCTCTCCGCCTCTCTCTCTGTCTCTCTCTGTGTGTCTGTCTGTCTGTTTGCCTCTGTCTCTCTGTGTCTCTATCTCTCTCCTCTCTCTGTGTCTCTATCTCTCTCTCTGTCTCTATCTCCTCTCTCCTCTCTCCTCTCTCCCTCTCTCTTTCTCTCTCTCTGTCTCTCTCCTCTGTCTCTATCTCTGTCTCTCTCTCTCTCTCTCTCTCTCTCTCTCTCTCTCTCTCTCTCTCTCTCTCTCCCTTTTCTCCCTTTCTGAAGTTTTTTGAGCAGAGGGTGATCTGGTAACTGTAGAAGACAGAGACCACATGCTTTCCACACTATTTGTTTGGTTTCTAGAACCACCTCTAGGTTATCAACTCCAATGGATTTGTTTTAACCTTTTAATATACATAACCATTCTTCACATTCATATTATTAAAAAGTATTAAACCAAGGCTTGGGTGTCTGAGTTGATTAAACACCTGGGACCAAGGTCCAGTACCTATATAAAAACCCTTAGTGTTTTTCTTTCTTATTCTCTTTCCCTTTGCCCCAAGTCCTTCTCCTTATCATTTCTCTCCACTCGAATCTCTCCACAATCCTATTCATTCCATTCACTTCCCTCAGACAAAAGAAACCTGACAGGTTCCTCCCAAGCAACAGCTTCAGCTCTGTCACCCCCATTAAGATGTCTAATCTTTTTAGGCCCCCAGACCCTCTCAATATTCCCCAAACCAGGGCGAAAGAAAATGAGAGGCATAGACATGAGTGAGTGAGGCAGTTTATCGGTTGGCTTCAATGTTAACTTGACACAAGCTAGGGCTATCAGAGAGGAAGGAGCCTCAGCTGAGAAAATGCCTCCACAATATCCAGCTGAAAGGCATTTTCTCAGTTAGTGACCAATGGGGGAGGGCCCAGCCCGGGTGGGTGGTGCCAACCCTGGGCTCCACAATCCTGGATTCTATAAGAAAGAAGGCTGAGCAAGCCACATGAAGCAAACCAATAACCAGCATCCCTCCAAGGTCTCTGTCAGCTCCTGCCTCCAGGTTCCTACCCTGTTTGAGTTCCTGTTCTGACTTCCTTTGGTGATGAGCAGCAATGTGGAAGTGTCAGCTGAACGAGCCCTCTCCTCCCCAACTTGCTCTTTGATCATGGTGTTTTGCTGCAGCAAAGGAAACCCTAACTAAGACAGGCAGCAAAGAGATGTCTCTAGTTCAGCTCTCACGTGACCTAGCAGTTCCTCAGATGAGACCAGGGACCTCAACTATAGCATATGCTCCAAGAAGGCATAAACATGCAAAATCTCCATCTGAGGCTGCACTTCCACTAAACTGTACATACGTGAAGCAGTCAAGTGGGAAGTGATATGGGTCCTTAAGTGGCAATAACTAGCTAGGGTATATAGGACTGATACATACAAGTTTAAAACGTATAATGTGGGGCTTGAAAATGGCTCTGGGGCTAACATACTTGTCATGCAATCATAGCCACTAGAATTTGAATGGCCAGAACCCACATAAATGTCAGATGGGCATAATGGCACATCTGTAATTCCAGTGACCAGGTGGCAGAACAATGGATTCCCAGAACTGGCTGGCTGGCTAGACTAGGCTTATTAGCAAACACTGAGTTTGACTGGAAGATCCTGTCTCAATGATAAAGCAGAGAATGACCAAGAAGTCTTTCAACATAAGCCTGGAGCCTCCACAGACTTGTTCATTCACACATATGCACACACAGACACACACACAGACACACACACACAGACACACACACACGAGAATAGACACACATATACACACATATATTCATTCTCATGTGTATTTTTAATACTATTCATTTAAACCAGATTTGTACAAACTTAGACTCTGAACTGATAATTTTTAAAAAAACCACACCAGTCATTGAAAAACATCACTCTGTTGTGTTAGTCTTAAATATTCAGTCCAGGCTCCTTAGAAAAACTTTCACAGGATACCACACACACACACACACACACACACACACACACACACACACACACACACAATGTTACATTCATACTTTCAGTTGTTTGGCAAAAACATTTTTATAAATGCCACAGAAAAATGACAGAATGAGGGAAACTCCTCACGCAAAAACCTACAACAATAAAGCAGGATTTTCTTCTAAGTCTCTAATTAGCACAAACATTCCTCACATACATGAACAGTGAGATGTCCTATTAAACAGTGGGCCATCTATCAATGTGTGCAGCACCCAGCAGGACTTCAGCACAAAATCTAACTTTGCCAAGAAATTATCCCCATAAAATTGTCTCATGACTTTAACTCCTATGGTGATAATACCTA
The DNA here is from genome assembly GCA_030556225.1 of Cricetiscus sungorus. Lineage (NCBI taxonomy): Eukaryota > Metazoa > Chordata > Mammalia > Rodentia > Cricetidae > Cricetiscus > Cricetiscus sungorus. The sequence continues at coordinate 34,828,521 of JANBXA010000588.1, forward strand.
GATCAGTAATGTGGGACTTTCAACAGCTACATTAAGCCTTGAACGTTATTCATAACTGAAAAAATAGAACTATATTAATGTAACAAAGCATTTTCCATGACAGACAAGCAAGGGATGAATTAGAAAACCAGGTCTGGGCTACAAGTCAAGTAGCAACAAGAAGGGAAGGAAATGGTAGGTCACCTTCTGTACAACAGAAAGGTTCCCTTGACTTTAAATGACAGTGGGTCACACCACCTTAATCACATATGCAAAGATGACAGCCTACTGTCAGAGAAATACATCATGGCTTCCTAGAAGTTATATGCCACGATTATGCCACATCAATATACCAATGTGATCAAATAAAGTATCCAAGTTATTTAGTTTATGGGCCACTTTAATGGAAAACTCTATTATCCAATTACTGTCCTCCATACTCTATATCTAGCCATATATAAAGATTGCCATATAATATCCACAGTGGTCCACTTAACTTGGTTATGGATGGCCATTTTTCAAACACTAATAGGAACTGATGTGACACTATTTTGCAGGTGTGACTGAGGTTGGAGACAGTTAGTTAAAAGGTTGTAAGAGAACTAAGGCTTCTTTGGAGAAGAAATTGCATCTGAGAATGGGAGTTCTAGCTCATACTTGAGAACTTGCATCTACTTCCTTTATAGCCCTCTCCACGAAGAGCAAAGCTAGAGATTTTTGTGTCTACCCAGCATGATCATATCAGCTAATCCTTTAATCCTTTGCAATAAATCTCTTGAAATCCACACACATATGTATATGCCGTGTGTGTGTGTGTGTGTGTGTGTGTGTGTGTGTGTGTGTGTGTGTGTGTGTGTATTCCTAGTCTTATTTCTCTGGTTGGTAACATTCCAAACAAAACTGCCTACAGACACAGGTGATATCAGTTGTTTTTAATGAAATGAAGAAAAGGACATCTTTTATAAAACATCTCAGTGGGTATACCCTACCTATTGACATTGTTGGCACCTGCAGAGTTCACACTCATAAAGTCCACAATAGAATTATGAATACTTAAGTCTCATAATGTTTTAAATAAGTTAATTATTTTGCTTTTGGAACACATGTAGCCCATGGCCTGCAGTCAGATATGTAGATAAGGAGCAGCTATTCTCATTAGCTTTAAGGTTACTGCTCAAAACAAACTAAAAAAAGCAGTCGCAACAAGTCAACAATTATGTTATAGGCTCACACTCTTTCTGGAAACCAAGCCTTTCATTACAAGAAAAAAAAACCTATGAACTTTACAGGTAAATGAATGGAAGTACAGAAGATACTACTGAGAGAGGTAACCTAGACCCCAGAAAGAGACACTGCATGTTCTCTTATTGGAGGCTCCAAGCTCCAAATCTTGAGATGTGAGAATATAGTAGTATGCTATAGACTCTCCACTATTGTATACTAGTAACTACAGAAACAAGGAAAGAAAAATGGGGCCATTGCCAGGATATGGAGTGTGGGGAAGCAATAGAAAGGGGAACAGCAGATCACAAGTGATCTTGTCAGGAAAATGGGTAAAGGAAGGCTTAGGGAAAGGAAGGAAGGCAAATACAGAAGATGGTGGGAGAAAGGTAAAGGGAAGTGGCAGGATATAAGTGATGATCTGATGGAGGGAGGGGGAAGAGGGACTCTTTATGAAAGAAGGAAGGAGGTAAATAGAGGAGAAGGTAATGAAACATTGCAAAGGAAGAGTCAGAAAGAATGTAATGGGGAGGAGCGCTGTAAATTGTCTCCTAGCCATAACATGGCCATTGCACTCAGAGCATCAGACCAGAGCACGAGACCTGAACAAGATCAAGGCAGCATTGTAGCATGGGTGGGGGAGGGGCTTGAGAGGCTTCAGTCCTAGTTAAGGAGCTGGTGGAAGGGGAGCCACTGCTCATTGAAGTTGTAGCCAGTGTAAGTTGCCCATGCTCCTGCTAACGGCCTTACCACCATGTCCATGTGCATGACACTAACTGGACTTAGTTGATTTGAAAAAAAAAAAAAAGAGGGTATAAAGCTGGGGAAGTTGCTAGAGCAGAGGAGTTGGAGGTGGTTATGATCAATTTTTTTTATACATTTATGAAATTCTCACAGACTAAATCAATCATTTAATAAAAGAATGCATTGATAACCATGTGAAACAACATTAAATCAGATGAGAAAAGCATGGTTTGGAATACACTGCTGATGACTTCATAAGGCATCAACTATGACCTCTCTTAAGGGAAGCACGGGGTAAGCTACCTACAGCTCATTCTAAATAAAGATTCCCCTTGGATTTTGAACATTTAATTTTACTGTCCAACACTCTAATATATTTTTAAACAGAAAGAATGGTCTACAATTAAACTAAATCTAAGTAAAATAAAATAACTAAACAGAAATTAGGTGAAATATAAAGAAGATTTTATCTTTATCTTTTAAATAATTCCACTGGTATGATGATGAATGGGGAAAAATGGCAGGAAATGTAAGCAATGCAAACATTAATCTTTCCATAGCTTTGGCAACCTCAAATTTAGCATGCAGCTATTTCTATAAAAACCCTTTGGATTTCCTTCAGAATTTACAGTAATTCATTCATTGTTGTAGACTTTGTCCTCTGCCCAATAGAGAGAATTTTACCTTTTCTATCACTGCCTGTCAAAAATTCAGAATTACTAGTTCTGACAAGGATAAGTTACCGTTGATTCCAGGAAGGTAAGGCAGGGTGGCTGGCTCCATTCTCAGAGCCTTGGCCATTTATATAAATCAGACCTGAGACACCCAGGCTTCTGGGAAATGGGGCCATTAGCTTTAGAATTAAACAAGCTACTTCAAGGGAATCAACTACTATTAACTTTCATTAGCCAGCATTCGCCTGCTTGGTGGAAAGAAAGGAATGTAAAGTGGGACGCTGGGGAACAGGAAAGAGTTGGCAGGGGCAGGGGCAGAGGATCTGCAGCCATTTATGTTGTGGTTTGTTGAAACAGGTTAGATTGTGTCAATAAGTCTAAGTGCATGACGAATGGCAAGCTTTTCCTGCCCCCAAGCAGGGTCCTGTTGGCTAGTTGAGCCTTTGTTCTTTTTCTATTTGTCCTGTTTTCATTGCCAAATCAAAATCTCTCCTTTACCATTTCTCAGTTCCTCCATTCTCATTTTCCTCTATCTAAATTTAATGACGTGGAAGATGTACTGTAACACCCCCATTGCTATGGCTGCCACACGCCCTGAGAGAGAAGGAAGACTGGAGAGCACAGGTCACTGTGAACAGAGGCGAAGCTAGATGGGGCACACTTTCTCTAGCCTTTAATCAACGGCACTTCCCAGACTCTTCCCTGGTCCAGAATTTATCTCTCTTCAGGACTCTGAACATGAAGAGGATGAGAAGCACTGAGAAATGCTACACTGTTCTTTGTGGATTCTTTCCCCCGTTCCATGGTTTATTCTCTTTTCCCTCCCTGGACTCTTGGATACAAGGATAAGTATTTAAATTATTCACCAGCATTCTTACCATTGACCATCCCTTGCCTAGATAAGGGAGAAACAAACTGCAATGAATACCTTCACAAGCAGACACTTCTGTGCTATCTTCTTGGTGGATGGACAGCAAATGATTGCATTTTGTTTTCGGCTCCAACTCTGTTGTCTTTCCCTTCTCCGGTGCCCTTGTATGAAAACTCTGGGAACGGGACACAGAGATCTCAAACTGCTTGATCACATCTTCATCACTTTCAGAAGATGTGGATGGCTCTTCATCATCCCCAAAGCTGTTAACTGGGAGTAAACAAGAGTCATGAGTCTCTTGTGTGGTTCTGTGACCCAACACAGAGACAGACAAACCAGGAAAAGAAGAAAAGACATGTGAGTGATTAGCCTGGATGGAACAAGCTCGAACCAGATAGAAAGGATTAAAAGTACTCTTGAAACAGAAATCTGGGCCGAAGGTAATGCACACGGAATAAGTAGAGAGAGATGGCTGGTACCCAGGAGAAAACAGTAGGACACCCATCATTGGCACAATGACCATCCTGAGACAGTGCTGGCCAATGGTGCTGCTGGTGGTGATGGTGCATATAACCATAATAGGAGAAGCAGGGTGTTGTAGGCACATTTGCCCAATGTGCAGTTCTTTGGAAAAGGCACACTTTGTCTTGTTGGATTTATTAAAACACACAGAGCCAAGCCCTACTTCCAAGGAGAGATATTTGCAGCTGGGATTTTCCAAAGGTTTCCCTGCTTTGAAGAGAGATCACTGTGTGTATGGGTTTCTGCCCGTTTGAATCACAAATGTTCTAAATATTTCTCAACTCAACTCAACCCAAATTACTGTTTTTAATGCATTTACTGGGTCTGAGGAGATAGCTCGATAGTTAATGTGTTTGCCATGCATGCATGAAGACCTAAGTCTGAATCCCCAGCACCAATGTAAAAAGCCGAGTGTGCCAGCACGCTCTTGTAGCCTCAGTACTGCTGGGGTGGACTCAGGCAGATCCCTGGAGCTTGCTGGTTAATAGGTCTAGCCAACTCCTAATCTCCAGGTCCAGTAAAAGGCCCTGCTTTAAAAAAAAAAAAAAAAAAAGACAGAGGATGATAAAGATGTCTGATATCAACCTCAGGCCTTCACATGAGCAGACAGGCATGCACATGAGCAATAAACCATATACATATGAATACATGTGTGTATACATACACATTTGCATACATATCATTGGGTATAATTGAGATTTATCTGATACTATGGGGGAAAGAAAGAAAAATTGTTCTGTAGTGAGAAAAAAAAATGACCTATTTTCTTAGATCCCTACCTGTTTAATATGTGAGAAGAGAGACTACAATCTACTTATGTAATAAAAATCTCCAGTACAATACAGCATATTAACTAGCCTCTCAGGCTGTGCTTGAACGCTTTAAACTTTTAGCCTTTGTATCTGCTATGTTATAGCCTTTGAGCCACATCTCCCCATTCCCTCCCCCACCCCACACACAACTCTGAAAGCCTATTTTTCTGTTTTTATACATTGGACTCTCCTCTTTTATTTTCTACATAAGTGGGATCACACAACATATTTCTTCTTGTGCCTGGCTTATTTCACTTGGTGTGATGTTTTCCTGGTCCATCCACATTGTGCCAAATGGGAAATCCAGTCCATTTTAAGGCAAAATGATACACTTTTTAGAAGTGTGTATACATACACATACATACACGGGTATTTCTTAGCTATTTGTCACTTAGAAACACAGGCTGTTTCCATATCATTACACTATAATGAACAGATATCTTCACATGAGATGGTTTTAACTTCCTGTGAGTGTATTCTCAGAAAAGGGACAACTAGGTCATACAGCAGCTTCACTTTGCGTTTCTGTAAGCCCCTCCGTGCTGTCTGCTCCAATAGCTTCACGAGACAACATTCCTACCAACAGCAAACTAGCGTGCACCCCCCCCCTTCTTGTTCCTTGGGTTTTTGGAGCATAGTCATGTCTGTGAGACACGATTGAAATTATTTGTGCATTTTCCCACCAGCACATTTGTAGTCCTTCAATCTCTCCAACATGAATGTTTGTGATTTTGAGTTCTTTGCCTTTGATATTTTTTCTGCCTCCCAGAGACTTCCATAATGCTGGCTCTTTCCCATTCAGGCCTCAGACTGACTGTCCCTTCATTCTGAAAGCATCCTTGACCATCCTCCCTTGATTATCTCTCATCTCCATCCCCTCTTCTCCTCTAGAACATCTATAAAAATAAGCCTTTCACTTCTCTTGTTAACTGATGTCATCCTATTATGTAAAACATGTTGGTTACATGGCAAGTACAAATGCTTGTAAACTATTGAGCATTTGGTGACTACCCAGTGTTGTCCCAAGCCTGAGCACCCACATACACCTTCGTGTCCTGGTCTCTGTTACTGAATGCTCATATCCAGCCTCCCATCTAGACTAAGAATGTAACTCATCTTTGAGGTTTATGTCTAGATATCACATCTTTCAGAATACCCTTCCTTTACCCCTTAAATCAGGCTAGGGCTTCCTTCCATTTGCTATAAAATTCTTCTTCTTTCTTTTTGAACCTTACCAATGCCATTCCTACAATATGGAGGAATTACTGTTTAATGAGACCCTGTCTTGGAAAAGAAAGGAAGGAAGGAAGGAGAGGATGGAAGAGACAAGGTGACTGGAAGCAGGAAGAAAGAAGGAAAGGGGTAAGTCAGACAGAAGTTCAACAATAACTGCAGATTTGCTACCCAAAAGGGTCTAGACCCATCAGTCAAAGCAGGCTGACCTAGAGCCCTGAAGCCCAGAGTTGCAGAGTGATGAGTGTAGGGGAGGTCCTTACAATGCTTGCTCATGTTAGCTGCTACTGTAGCTAAGTCCCTTAACCACTCAGGTCCTGTGTCCTTTGTTTTGGGTCATTTTTAATGTCTCCATCATTTTCCCAGTGTTTTTTTGCAAGCACTCGACTGCTCCAAGTCGATCACTGCTGACTGATGATCAATATTCAATGTTTCTTGCTAATCTCCATGGAGCATCTGATCCATGAGCAAAAGAACACACTTATTTCACCTCAGTGTTACTGGATTTTTATAGAACTATGTTAGAACCAAAAAAAAATGTCCAAAGAAATTGTATCTCTCATTAAATACTTCAATAAGCTGTATAGATAGCATCCCACCAGAAAACTCCAACAATGAATAATCTCTTCATACCTACATGTATTGGGCCTGATATTCTGATATGGTATAGACCACTGCATGAAGGAGAGAACCAAAAATCAACAGGGATACAATTAAATTCCCTCTATCTTAGAGGACAGCACCAGCCAAGAACCTAGAAGGTAGCCAAAGGGGCATATGGGAGGGGTGGTTGACATAGATAACCATTAGCACTCTTAGCAACTCTGCGATTCTTTTTGTATACTGAAGCCAGTTTTTAAAATTTAAATAAGCATAAGTCATTCATTTCAGATACATGTGCCAATGTAGGCTATTTCCCTATCTAGACAATTATTAATGATAATTGAAATATATGCATGCACACACACACATACCCCTTGGTATTTTCCCCAGTGAGTCACTGACCATCTACAGAGCAAGACTTCTCCTGGATTTAATAATCATATAGTAACTATAACAACTACCATATCCTCGACATCTTTGTATATTCTATTTACTCATCATAGACTATTATTATTCCTATTTAACAGATAAACAATGACAGAAAAGAGTAAATTGTGTAAGAAAACAAAGTTAGGAAAGTAACAAAGCTGGAACTTGAACACGGAACCTCGATTCCTAAGCATTTTACATGTAATCAGATGTCTTCACATTGGGAAATAGAGCCGTGTCTAGACTACTCTTTGAAAGAAGAAAGAGCTTCGCCATTTAGCCTTAATTCTGCTCTCTCTCTGCTAGATAAAAGAGAAGAGCAATGAGAAGGACAGCAAGTCCACATGAGTGTGGGCAGGCTGCAGGATAACTAGCCTGTCACTCTGCATCTGATTTAAATATAAGTGCACCTGCTATTCTAAGCTTCACTTCCCAAGGGTCTCAGAGCATTCTCAGGCTAAAAAGAAAACCTGCCATCACTCCTGAGTGCCACTGAGCAGTGACAGTGACACCATTCAAGTGACAAAAGCAATCCAATATTCAGCCTCCAGCAGGGTTGTGGCGGTTTGAATAAAAAGGATCCCTATAGGCTCATAGGTTTGAATGCTTGGTTGCCACAGAGTGGTACCATCACAAGGTGTGGCCTTGCTGGAGTAGGTGTGGCCTTGTTGGAGGAAGTAGTCACTGTGAGTAGGTTTTGAGGTTTCAAAACCTCAAGTCGGGAGTCTTTCTCTCTTCCTGCTGCTTGCTGAGAGGGAGAACATTCAGCTCCTCTTCAACACCATGAGTGACCATATGCTGCCATGCTTTCCACCATGACAATATGGACTAAAGCTCTGCATTGTGAACCAGCCCCAGTTAGGTGTTTTCTTTCATAAGAGTTGCCGTGATCGTGGTGTCTCTTCACAACAATACAACTGTGACTAAGACAAGGATTGAGACACTCCTCTAGCACCTCAAAGATGTTCAGTTATTATTCCACACAATGGCCCAATAAAATCAATCATTATTGTTAATTAACATGTCCATTTGGTGAATGGGGACCTAAGGCCCAGTGTCAGTCAGTCATAGTTTCAAGTAGGGATTCAAGATTCAAGCTCAAGCTGTCTGGCTCCAAAGACTTCCTCAAAGGAAACAAAATCCATCTTCTTAAATCTTGTGTGAACTGTGCATTCTCACTAGGGAAATGAAATCACATTTTTGAGCTGGAAAGAACTCTTATGAGCATCTATTTCCCACTTGAAAAAGGAAAGTTATTAATGCATGGTCAGTCCAAGCTAGTACTAATTCTAGTCCTCCAGTATTTGCAATAAACGGTGTGGCCACACAACTCTCCAGTCTTTCTTCCTAATGGTTTCCCCCCTCAAAATTCAAATTTCGATTATTATCTGCTTGAATGATCCATTTATCTGCCTTGAAATGAAACTATGTCAACAACTAAATAGCTGGTCTGGGTTTCATTTAATTTAATCTCTGAAAAGTCAGTCTCCAATAAATTATGACATTTATTTCAAAGAAAAAGCAGTATTTGGTGAAAGACCAGGTGAATTTCAAGTTCAAATTCCTTTCAAGATAGATTTCTGAAAATAATACAGAGGTAGGTTTTTTACTAAAATCTTAACTCCTTTAGTGATTAGCCTGCCAATGTGACAGGAGAAAAAAGTACTCCATAATTATCTTGGGTGTAGATAAATTACTTTGATATGTGTTCATCTTCAAACTGAAGTTCTTTTTGTCTCATTCAACCAGAATGTCGATAGATCTCTGATAGCTCTCATGGAGGACTGTCCTCTAAGCCAAACTACCACCATCTTTGGTAGTTCAGCTGAGTCCACTCACCAAAGATCCTTACAGTGGGGTTTGTCAATCACTGACCTTCCTTCAAAGAAAGGAGGAACAGAAAGAGTCACAGGGTCATTGTCTGAGTATCCAGACACCTATCCCAACAAATTGTATAAAATTGTGACTAAATTGCATGCAGCAATTGCCTCAGGGAGGATTCACACACATGGCCCATGGGAGGAGCTAGAAAATGTAATTGAGAAAGAACTGGGAGGGAGACCTCAACCTATACAACTATATGACATTCTTCATCCCTCTGATCCCTCTGTGGTAAAGACTTCCCAGCACAGCCTTTTGGGGGGGGGAGCAGCCACACCCTATAAGTAACTCATCACCTATGCTCTGTAAGGAAGCCCAATAAGCACATTGAATCCCAGAGAGAACTTTGTTATAATTGTGCCTGGGTTTGTCTTTGGGATCTTGGAAAGAGGGGTGGACATGCTTATATCTCCTCTTGGGAAAGAATTTTAGCAATAGCTTATAAACACCTTCCACTTAAGAGAAGTCAGAGTCTTTTGCCATCATTTGGATGCATGGCCACTTAGCTTTACCACCCTCCCCCTTATTTACATAGTACCAGGCTACAACTAAGAGCTTCTCATACTGCAGGGGTTCATGAACTGACTGATTCAGGCAATGTACCTAACAATGATCCATCAGTACTTAAGCCCCTATTGCAGTGAACACAGAATGCTCCTCACTCTAATTTAAAATGAGTTTTTGTTTCTAGTTTAAAGAGGGGCAAAGAAATTCTGCTTTTATATTCCATGTGAGTGAGACAAGAAGGAAAGCGTTCAGTACAACATAAATTGCTGGATGCAGCACCAGCCAAGGCTAGATGTGCAAGAAGAGCATGAATGAAGCTGCCAGAACTTGAACCTGATAGCTTCCATTGAGAAATTTGTGGTCTTCACCTCAGGAACGACAGTGTCCTCACATTGACACTCCTTATTTCTAAAAGCTGTTGCGAGAACTAAATGGGATAAACGAAGCATCTGTACTTAGCCTGTGCTTGATGCAGAGCATACTCAAATGTTAGTTATTATTCCTACAACTGCCGTCATGTCATTGCCCTGCATGTAAGCCCTTTGACATGGCATTACATTTACATGCAAAGGAACAAATGTGCCCGTTCTTTCTCAGGGTCTGATCTGAAACTTCACCACCAGGCGTGTTGGAGAAAAACAGTAGAAAAACCAGGGCTAGGATAGTAGGAGATGAAAACTATCGTGTGGGTTGTGTTTCTCACCTTACCTTGCAATTCCTTCTCCAAGCCTGGAAGTGGAGTGCTCTGTGGGGATTAGCAGCACTGTCTGCAAGTGGGCAGTGCCCGACACCTGCTCATTTTGTTGCTTCTTTAAGTGAAAAGATATTTTGAAGAAAAAAAATATCCTACCAACTGGCAGTGCAAAGGATGGGTTTCTTGAGCTTGTCTGCTCTATTTTACAGATGAAGGGGGGAAAAAATGTAAAAGATCACAGCAGCTCCGAGCATATTAATTCCTTCCACCCACACAAGCAATTAGGTGGAGGCAAGCATTGCTCAAATCTTATCGGCTGAAAGTGGAGACAGGTGGGCGTGGGCTGTGCAGAGCAGCGCCTGGTGCCACCTGTAACTACAACTGCAGGAAATCCCTTTGATAGACAATTTCTCAAATACCCACAGTGAATATCTTTCCACAGCAACTGGTAAAGGACAGAAATGAAGGCAAGGAGTTGGTTAAAATAAAAAAAGCAAAAGAGAGGTCAGATGTGATGATCTCCGATCCTATGGGAAAAGGTTCTCAAGCCAGGGGAGGGGTTATAAACCTCCCAATATTGATGCTTTTCTGACCAAGCTCTGTGAAGATCACGGATTCTTCAAAGAAATGCAAGAGCACTGTGGAAGTTGGGGTGCTTGCACATGCACTGTGGAAGTGGGGGTCTGTGTCCCAAACATTCTGGGATTATTTTGTTTTGGTGTCTGTTCTATTTCTTCCTCCTTTGGGTAAATGTGAAAACCATGAAAGACACAGAGACCACTGAAGCCTTTGATTCTGCAGGCTGGAACACTACAGGCATGAGATTACTCCAAGAGTCAAACAGCTTGTTACTGGGGGGCTTCTTTGCTGTGTAAAGCATATAGCTACAGTTTTTGCTGAAAGTGCTCCTACATTTGTGAGGCGCAGGGTATTAGGACTCTGCCAGAGGCCTTACCAACTTGAGAGATCAGAGGACAAAGTTCAAGACAATCAGAGATGCTGGAAATAAGCAGGGTAGGCCCTCCAAAAGAACAGGGAACCATGGAAAATCAACCCCGATGTCTACATATGAACTTAACTCAACCTTTGGCTAAAACCTGAAGTATTTTTGTATGGGGAGAATCCCAACCCCCTAAAGCAGGAGGCTGGAGAAAGTGGGCATATGTGCCAGATGCTGTCCACTTTAAGGGAAACTGAGGTAGGAATTAAAATCTGGTCCAGTTAGAAGAGTTGTCAAATACCTCAGTGTTCTCACCAAACTCTAGAGGATTGGTCCTAGAAGGGAGACCAAGAATAGAAAGGAAACCATCTAACAAGATGTAAAACACCTCATAAGACAAAAGGAAGCAGGTGTAGTTTGAATTGGAGAAATGCAACCCTGCCTCAAGGAAGGTGAAAGATTCCAATGACTTCACATTCACCACAATGCCCCACGCTCAGCCAGAAATCACTGACTCACAAATAAACAAGGGAAGTATGTCAAGGCAGGAAATGAGTCAGCGGGACTAACCCTAGGATAACCAGGAAGTGGATGACAGAGACAGAATGTTTTCAATGGATGGAAGGGGAAAGGATCACAAAGAATATGTAGAATGTGAAATTCAATGCAAAAGAACCAAACAACAACAAAATGTATCTAAATGTTCTACAAGTGGGAGCAGTCTCCAGAATTATTTTGAAATGCCACTGGATTGGTTTTCCCGACCAATCAGAAGTGATAATAATGCAAGAACTACAGCAGCAGAAAGTAACCAGTCTGCAGGACACGCACATCTAAAGAGAGCAAACAAGTCACCAGGACACCAAACAGCCCAAAATATGTTTGTCTGGAGCCAAAAGTAAATAAACAAAAGGTAAAAATATGGAAGGGAAATATGTGAAAAACAATGGTTTAGAGTCTCTGAAATTTATTGGGGAAAAATAAACATACAGATTATCAATGCCCACATTCAGAAAGTCAGCATCATCATCAACTAAATAAAAAAATTAAGACAGATGATAGGTAACTATAAGATCAATAAAAACAAACCCATTAAGTGCAGCAAAACAACACTATAAATTGATTTTCAATGGAAACTAGACACAATGGAATGAGACGTGTGAATGAGATGGCCAGCCCTGAATCCAAATTCACAGGTAACATCCTTCAAGCAGGAAAATTAACAGCTTCGTGTAAAGTAGAAACAGAATTCAAGAGACATGTATTTTAAGAAGTGGTATAGAAGGCCAAAAGATTGGGGGGAGGCAAAAAGAAAAGAATGGGGCTTGGCAAGATTGTGTAATGGGTAAAGGCATCTGCTCCCAGTAACCCGAGTTTGATCCCCAAGACCCATGTGGCAGAGAGAGATGTAACTCTTACAAGCTATTTTCTGACATGCTTGCACACACATGCTTGAATGCATACATATACACATAGATGCATACACTTGTACATACACACACAATACAAAAAAGGAAAGAATTGAATTTCAGAGCTGATAGAAAGAATGAATGGCAATAGAAATGATAAGTGGGCAATAGTTGAAAAGGGTATTTTTAATTTTAATTTCTCTAAGAAAATTAACTGATTAAAGAGAAAATATAATATTGCATCATGGAGTTGATAAAAGTATGAAAACAAAATCCTGAGGCAACACTGAGGAAGGCAGTAATGTTGCATGCCAGAGCATGACACACACTATATAAAACTATCATGCAAAGCACACATGCTATGAAATACTACAATTATAACTCACCAGAGGCCATGAGAAAATGAGTATGTGTGGCCCCTAGAGTGACCATCCACTCAATAAAATACACATGAGGATAGCTAAGGTTTTAATAAAGGAGTTAAAATTGAATATTAAGAAGACAGGTGGCCAATGCATCCATTAAACAATATGAGAAACTTCAGATGGGAAAAAAATGTAACAAAAAGAAAATAAACAGCAAAATTAGTTGATGTCAATATACTCAATGCAGATGATTTTGTACCCCATGTATAACTACAGCTTGCCAAACTAGAGAGTGAGATTAACTATCCATGGGTTACAAGGGGTATATCTTAAAGGCAAATATGGATATGTTGTTAAAAGGGACTAAAAATATATTTGCAAGCGACAAAACAAAAAGAATTTAGTGCTGTGGTATTCATATCAGAGAAAGATGTCTTCAAGACAAGGTGTATTATGTTAGATAAAGTGTGGTTTACAATGACAAAGTTGGTTCATTTATCAGGAAGACAGGAAATAATCTAATAACGGATCTTCAAACTCAATGAGGAATATAGCAATAAACTGAAGAGAGAAATTCATATTAAAAGTTAGAGGGCTGTTGAGATGGCTCAGTGGAAAACAGGAGGCTGCCACCAAGCCTAAAATACTGAGTTCAAGCCCCATACTGAGTTCAAGCCCCAGAATAGGTATTGTAGGAAAGAACCAACTCACACACCAAAATAGGCATAAAAAGAAAAATAACATATGTAACTTTTAAAAGATTTTAACACACTCTTCCCCCCGCTTAGAGGGTAACTTACAATCAAAAACTACATAGTTTTATGTCATGATGCCATTTACAGTTGACCATGATGATGAACACTTGGAACATTCATCCTTCACTTATGATAGAAAACCAAGGAATGTCTGCTTCTGCACAACTCTTGCAGAAGCAGAGAAAGAAAAGGCATTTCTCTAGCCATCATATCATTGTAGCGAGATATTCACCTTATCCTCACCTGTGCATAGACCACGCCCATTGGGGGTGGAGACAGGGCCGGATGTGACTTGGGGGAACTTAGGCTGAGGAGGGGGCTCAGAGAGCTCTCTTGCTTGCAGCAAGGGGATAGGAGGACATCTGGAGGCATCCTTGGGGCCAGAAACCTGCTGGTGTTCATCTGTCTATGTTGTGAGTTATTTCTCCCTGAGTAAACATCTATTCGGCCTATTTGTTTCTCCTGATCCTTATTGAACATCAATATCTGGTGTCAGAAGCAGGATTCGGATTTTCACGCAGGCGGCAGAAGCTGCTCCCTTTTCCCACCATCCCCCAATGGGCAGGGTCCCTTGCCTATCCATGTGGACACACAACAGCTTGTGAGACGTTTGCCTCTGCCCTACAACTCCTTTACCTCCACAGCGGCCCTGAGAAGGCACTCACAGCTTCTCATTTTTTGCCCATTTCCCCACTTTGCATTCGCACAGAGCCGCATGGCACCCGCCCTGCATGTGTGTTTCCTGTGGCCCACTGGAGCCAGCAACACCTGTTAGCCCTGCGGTCCCAGAAATTGCACAAGGCTCCTTCTTTTACTCATTTGTTTAACAAATTTCACTTGCCATAGTTTGTTAAGAGATATTCTACAGGGACCAAGATCAGAAGGATCGTCTGCTGCCAGACACTATTTGGTGAAACACCTCCAGCATAAGTTGAGATCTACAACTAAAAGCATCAAAGTTCCAGGGCAACAGAATTATACCTAAGGTAATTGCAACATTCTTCGCAATTTAAGTTGATATAATATCTGAGATCAATTGTTCCATACCTATGGCAGATAATTTTACAATGCAGGACTTTATGAATTTTTACTTCTTGTATAGAAGCAATTTTAACAGAAGAAAATTATGACTTAACCAATATATACTTTTTTTTGGTAATAGCATTGGGTTTCATCATTACTATATTTTTAAAGAAATGGTTTGAGATTAGAGCAAACAATAAGGAACTTGTAAAAAAACATAAGAGAGTTAGTAACAAGGATTAAAAATATGGAAAATGACAATAGAGAGCTAAGAAATAGAACGCAGAATATTGAAAATGATAATGGAGAGCTGAAAATTAAAACACAAAATGTTAGGATGGAAAAATTCAGCCTAATTCCCCAGAAAACCCAGGAAGCTGGGAGTCTTAAATTCCAAGCTGATGGTCACCTACTTTAATGTTTACGGTAGTGAATGAACACCCAGAAGCCTGTGCGAAAGCAGACTTCCTGGGCTAAAGGCAGGGTTGGATACTTTAAAGTAATTGGTCCACACTGGATGCTACAAGGTGATTGGTTCACAATGTGCGGGCATTGTTGTAACCCTATAAAAGCTGTCTCAATTCTGTGCTAGGGGTCGTCCTCAGCCCTCTACCCAGCATGTTGTATGGCTGACGGCCCCAGTATGCTGGAATATAAAGAACCTTATGTGTTTGCATCAAGACCGCTTCTTGTGAGTGATTTGGGGGGGGCGCCTTTCCTGAGTGGGAGCGCGAGGGACCACGCTCTCATGGGTCTTACAAAAACATAGAATGTTTAAAAAAAAAAAAGGTTCAGAATATTGAAAATTGAAAATGCCAATGGAAATCTAAAAATTAAAACGCAAAACATAGAATCCTTAGAAAAGAAGGTCAGAATATTAAAAATGACAATGGAGAGCTTAAAATTAGAATGCAAAACATAAAATGTTTAGAGGAAGAGGTTCAGAATATTGAAGATGGCAATAGAGAGCTGAAGGTAAAATGCAAACCATGAAACATAAAAATGACTAACTAAAAAACAAAATTTGTTCCATATCTGATGCCTCAAATCTTATTTGATAACTGTTGTGTGATATATTTTACTATGTTAAAGTTAAAACCCTTCTTTTCATTTACACAAAAAAGAGGAGATGATGGGAGGTGTCACTCTGTAAATATATTTCTCGTATTGGTTAATGAATAAAGCACTGTTGTCCAATAGGAAAGCAAGATAGGCTGGACTAGGAGACTAGAGGAAAGAGGAATGAGTAGGGAGGGTCAGCATGGAGAGACTGGAGAGAGCCCTCTCTCCAGTAAGATGAGACCACGTGGAAATAATTAGATTAATAGAAATGGGTTAATATTTAAGACAGAGCTAGCTGATAAGAAATGATAGTAACTGGCCAACAGCATAATATCAAATACAGAGTCTGTGTGTGTTAATTGGGGATGGCGTGGCAGTGGGACCAGACCAGCAGGGAAAACCTACTCACAACATATCATGTCAGCATAACCCCAACCAAGCACCAGTATGTGTACACATTCCTATTCATGAATACATGGTGTGTGCACATATGTGTAAGGTTGTAAGCACATTTAAAGGCCATAGGAAAACCCTAATTGCTCTTCCTCTTTTTTTTTTTTTTTTTTTGTGGTTTTTGTTTGCTTGCTTTTGTTTTGTTTTGAGGTAAGTTTTCCCACCAGCCTGGATCTAGTCAAGCAGGGTAGGCTGTCTGAACAGTAAGCCCAAGGGAACACGGTGAATCCTGTCTCGCATATGTGCCACCATGGCCAGATTTGTTAATGTAGGTTCTACAAATCAAACTTGCAAGCATTTAACGGTCAGAGACTTCTTCACAAGCCACAGACATCTTTTGACAAAGACATCACAGGTACAGAAAACTGTATGTCAATATCCCATATAACAGCAATAAAATATCCATAAATATGAAATGCCAGCCAATATTGAGCGCAGATAATCATATGTTATGCTCACATGAGGCATACCTTACAAACACAGGCAAGTTGTAAGATATTAAAATCAATATCATTCAGAAAATTAACACAAGAAAAGGGGGGGAAATGAAATAACCGTGGCAGAAAAGATGCTAACAGAGATTCATACTGATTTCTGATTAAACCAAACAGAAAAAGAAAAACTAGCACATTAGGGTATACTCTCCAATCTGACAAAAAAAATAATAATAATCTACCAGAACAGTGCAGTTCATGTCAGCTAAGGCAACTCATTGGTGAAATTAGTAGATAAGTCTACTATAGAAGTCGGTTATAGTCTAGCAACAAATTAAATGAAAAAAATGTTTAGAATATCACCCAAATGTATCAATCATTGGGAATAAATTTAATAACAGGAATTCAGAACTCTTACATTAAGCAATAAAATATTACTCAGAGAAAATAGGAAGAAACCAATAGTAAGAACTCAACCCCCCACCCAAAACTAGTCTACTGATTTAATGCAACTCAACCTAAAATCCAGATAAACTTTATCCACCACATTTGATAAGTATACAAATATTTTTTTAAAAAATACATATATGTGTATTTCAAAGTGTTGTTGTTTTTGCGCAGCTGCTATGGCCTAAGATACACAAACACGAGATTGAGCGCCCACGTGGAGTTTATTGAGAGAGGGGAGAGGAAAGAGGGGGGTAGCTGGTGGCCAACCGAAAGGGGGGGGAAGGAGCCCCAGAGAGAGCAAAAGAGGGAAGCAAAAGAGAGAGAGAAACAAGAGAGAGAAGCAAGAGAGAAACAAGAAAGAGGGAGATGAGAGAGAGGGACAAGAGAGGTGCGCTTGGTGCGCTTGCTTTAAAAGGGGAGCTTGCGCATGCATAACCCAGTCTCCGCCCAGCCAGGTAAGGCCTGATGTAGTGATTACACGTCCCGCCCATCAGAGGCGGGGCCCACAGACTGCCGAGCCTCAACACAAAGTATAAGGAAATGTATTGGACCTGAAATAATCACAATAATTTTAAGATAGAGTTGGAAGGGCAACTTTCCTGATTTTATGATTCATTATGTGGCTTGTGTCATTTTTTAAAAAGACTCAAATCAAATATAAACAGAACCAAGTCCAGAAACAGCTGCCCTGAGTGCATAGTGCCAAGAGATACCATTGGAGAAATAAAAATCTTTCACGCTTGAAGACATATATAATGGGAAGATAAACAGCTTGCATCTTGAACTGTGTGCATACACACATAAGCTGTACCTTTAATTGCAAACTATAAAATCAAAACATATAAAATATATAGGTATTGTGAAGTACATCTGTAATCCCAACATTCAAGTGCATAAAGCAGGGAGATGGTGAGTTCAAGACCAACCTGAGCTACATAGCAAGACACAGCCTACAAAAACAACAAAAGCTGTAAGCTTTGCTACATGATGAAAGAAAGAAAATGTATGTTAGACTCCATCAATATTTAAACATGTTGTGTATTCTGGACTCTAATCCCATGTTGCATCAATAGCCAGTGGAGATTTTCACCAGTTCTAGCACTTTGCTATATAGAATTTTAGTTTTGTGAGATCCCATGATCTCATGGTTTGTTGACTGTTGGTCTTGTTTCCTGTGTTACCTGGTCTTACCCAGAAAATCTTCAACCACCTGTAGTC
The DNA here is from genome assembly GCA_030556225.1 of Cricetiscus sungorus. Lineage (NCBI taxonomy): Eukaryota > Metazoa > Chordata > Mammalia > Rodentia > Cricetidae > Cricetiscus > Cricetiscus sungorus. The sequence goes on from JANBXA010000588.1 coordinate 34,846,800, forward strand.
CAAGCATACTCTCTACTTTTTCCTCTACCAGTTTCAGAATATCAGGTCTCATGTTGAGGTCCCAAATCCATTTCGGGCTGAGTTTTGTGCAAGGTGAAAGAATGGAGGATCATTTCTGCATGTTGAAATCCAGTTTTTCCCAGCATCACTTGCTGAAGAAGCTTTGTCTCCATTGTATGTTTTTAGTGTCTTTGTCAAAAATCATGTAGTTGTGGACTTATACTTGGGCCCTCAATTCTAATTCTAAATCTGTTGCTCCCTGTATCTGTTTTGTGTCAATACTATGCTGTTTTAACTGTGGCTCTGTAGTATATGCAATATTCCTTTTGCTCAGGATTGATTTGGCTATCCATGGTCTTTTGTACCTTGCATATTTTTTTTATTTTTTTCTACATCTGTGAAGATTAAGCATTAGAACTTCTATTGCAATTATTCCCCTGAACCTGTAGACTATTCTGCTAGGAAGGTCACAATTAAATAATTCTTCTGTTCCACAAGTATGGGCTGTCTCTTTACCATCTAGTATTTTGCTCAATATCATTATTTGGGGTCTCAAACTTTTCATTGCTGAGGGTATTTTGTTTGCTTGGTTATGTTTGTTCTCAGGTATTTTGTTTATTTTTGTGTGTAGCTATTGTGAATGGGACTGTTTCCCTGATCCTTTTTTCAGTCTGTTTCGTCATTAGAATATATGAAAGCTACTGGTTTCTGTATGTTGATTTGTATCCTACCACCGTTCTGAATGTGTTTATCAGCTCTAAGATGCTTTTGTGACAGTCTGTCATGTCTCATGTAGAGATTCATGTCATCTGAAAGATGATACTTTTAATTCTTTACTATGTTTGCTCTTGTTATTTCCTTCTCTTGTCTTACTGATCTAAGACTTCAAGAACCAAATTGAATAGAGATACCGAGTGGATATCTGTGCCTTGTCCCATATCTTAGTGGAAATGCCTTGAGGTTTTCTCCATTAAGTATGGTATCTGACTATAGGTTGTCATATACAGCCTTTCTTATATTGAGTTATGTTCCATCCATCATTACACCTTTAACATGAGAAGATGTTAAATTTTGTCACAGAATTTTTAATGCAGCTTTAAGTTTGTAATGTGACTTTTATCTGTTAGTATGTCTTGTTAAGATTTCTGTTGCTGTTGGGATTTTCATAGCTGTGAAAAAGGCACCATGACCATAGCAACTCTTATAAAGAAAACATTTAATTGGGGTGGCTAGTTTACAGTTTCAGAGGATCAGTCCATTATCATTATAATGGGGAGCATGGCAATGTGCAGGCAGATATGATGCTATATCTACGAGTGTGTGCTACATCTTGCAGGCAACAGGAAGTCTACTAGTACACTGGGCATATCGTGAGCATAGAAAACCTCAATGTCCTCCCCCACAGTGACATATTTCCTCCAACAAGGCCATACCCACTCTCTGCAATAGTGCCACTCCCTGTGAGATTGGGGTGGGGGGGATACATTCAAACTACCATACTGTGATAAAACATCATGATCAAAAGCAACTTGAGGAGGAAAGGGTGTATCCCACTTCCACTACTGTCACTGCTTATCACCCAAGAAAGTCAGGACAGGACCCTGGAGGCAGCAGATGATGCAGAGGCCATGAGGGATACTGTTTCTCATAGCTTGCTCAACCTGCTTTCTTATAGGACCCAGGACCACTGGCCTATGGGTGGTAATGCCCATTCATTTTCTCAATTGAGGCTCCCTCCTCTCAGGTGACTCTAGCCTGTGTCAGGTTGACAAAACACTGGACACCATATAGTCTAATTTTAAAAAGAAAGCATTAAGCAACAAGTTTTAAAAATAGGCTATGGAACTGAACAGGGACTTCTCAAAACGAATCAAATGGCCAGTAAAAGCTTTAAAACAGTGTTAAGCATCTTTTGTCATCCCAAGTCAGAATGGCTATCATTAGAAATACAAACAATAACAAATGCTGGCATGGATGTGGTGAAGGGGGCACCCGTACACTGCTGGTGGAGTACAAACTCGCACAGCTATTTTGAAAATATACCTGGAGGCTTCTCAAAAATCTAAAACGAAAACTGCCCTATGTCCTAACTCTACACCTGAGCATACACCCAATGATTGTTACCCCCTACAACAGAGATGCTTGCATGCCTATGTTCATTGCTGCTTTGTTCACAATAGCTAGGGGATGGAGTCAAACTAGATGCCCATCAACAAATGAACATGTGAGAAAATTTAGTACATATACAAAATAGAATACTACTCAGCTATAAAGGAAAATAAAATCATGAAAATGACAGGTAAATGGATGGAACTGGAAAAATCATGAGTGAGGTGACACAGGCCCAGAAAGACAACTATATACTCATGCTCTCTCTGTCTCTCTGTCTCTCTGTCTCTCTCTGTCTCTCTGTCTCTTTCTGTCTGTCTCTGACTCTCTTGAAAGGGGACACATTTAGGAGAGGAAGGATAGATGATTGTACATAAAGTAAAAGGAGATGTAGAATTGTGCTGGTGGAAAGGCTTATGTGATGAAGTAGGGGGAGGAGAGGTCTAACCCAAGGGAAGGGCATAGGGAAACCTCATGGAAACATACTATCTCATAACCCAACTAAAAACATAGTTTCAGGACTTGTAGATAATTGAAATGAAAGACTAAGGGAGATTCTGGAGGGTAATGGACTAAGGAGATGGAGTAAGGAGAATAGGGGAACACATAGGGGATGGTTGGGATATCCAAAAGTAAGGGTGTAAGAAAAAGCCTTAAAAAAGAATTCTAATGGAATTACCCTCTATGGGTGGACCATGTCACTCCCAGGTTACATGGATTACTAAATGAAAACCTCAGTACAAGTTGTGGGATAACCCTAGAAGGTTCCAAAGCAGTATGTGCTATTGTTGTTGCTCTTGGATACCCACCATAGCCATAAGTTAAGACCCTATTGCTAAAGACACAATATACTTTGGCTACAGGACATAGAGAAATGAGTTTCAAACGGACCAAAAAAACCTCCTCCCTTCAGTCTAGCTTTCATAGTGCCAGCAGGTGGCACTGAGGAAAAAGGACAGCAGTGGTCTCACCCATCACTAGATTTTTCTTGCTACAATACCAACTTCCCAGGCCAAGATATGCTCACTGGAGCTGCCTTAGATCCCAGCCTCAAGTCATTTCTGCTAGTGAAGGCTCAAGTCCACAGAAGACTAGACCAGTCTTCTGCTCTAACCTGGGAAAGAAAGCTGAGGTCCTGAGTACCATGGGTTGCAGCAGCTTTCTTTCTAAACCTATTCCCTTTTCTACACACCTGGAGAATTCTGGCTTTCCTAACTACACTCTTCAGTACCTAGGGAAACTTTGAACTAATGCCCGTGCCGTTATTTCCTGGAGCCTCTTCCTGTATGAATAAGCATAAATTGAAGAAACTATGTCTGAATACAGACGACACTGGCACAACCAGCCTTTCCTTCTACATATTAGACTATATCAAGAAACAATGATTGCCTAGATTGACGCCAAGTGTTCCTAAATACCTGCACAAGAATTTGTGTTGCTAATTACTCAACCCTGGATCCAGGACTCTATCTATAGTCTCTTTGAAGGTTATTTCTTTTCTGTACCTAGCCAGATTCATCCAAGACAAGAGGTGTGCTGAAAGTACTGAGTGATGGGATAGTTGACTGTGTCCCTGGGGGTCACTAGAAGCAACAGACAGCACTGAATAGCTCTGTACCCGATTGGCCTCACTGAGCACTCCTTCTCCTCGTGATCAAGACTATCTCAAACTGATACTTTCTGAACATTTGGCTTTGACAATCACACACAGAGTTGTTACATGTCAGCATCAGGGTTCTCCTGGACATAATAAATGACTGTCAACTTCCCTGAGTATTTTCAGCTCTGCTTTCTAATTCGCATGCCTCCTACAAGGGAATTTGTTGACAGGACCCAAGTGTTGTGCTATGATGGCATTTACATACAAATTAATGGCCAAGACATTAATATACTCTACTGAGAATGGAGGTGACCTGATAATTAAGTCTCTGCACACGCAGAGAAAGCACACAGCTAGAAAGGTTGTTCTTGCTTTCCTCCCCACCCCTATACTTCCCTGTTACTGTAACAAATGCTTATAAGCAAAAGTGAATCAATGAATTACAAATTCTCTAATTAGATTTTTTTCCATTCAACTTTTTTAAATTAACTTCTTTAGTTAGCATACAAAACACTTGGGTGTCATTATGACATTTTCATATATGCTTCTTATATGTGCACATGTGTGCATGTGTGCACACCTATGCATGCATGGAGGGTAGAGGTGGACATCAGCTGCCCTGTGCTATCTCTATCACCTTAACTGTGACCTATGCTAGTGAACCACAAGCTCCAGGGATCCTCCTATGTTCACCTTCCACAGCCCAGCTGCTATGTGGCTGCAGGGATCCAAATGCAGACCCTCATGTTTACACAAGGGCTCTCACCTACTGAGCTCTAGTCCTGAAAACTTGTGATCTTAGCTCATTATTCTCTTGCCTCTAGTGTCAAGTATCTGACTAGGAATAAAGTGAATGCTTCAATAGTAAATGAACAAAGAATAGAATACACGTCTTGCAATAGCTTCAGAAGGTTAAATGCAGGACCCCTCTTGATTGCCAAAATCTATGAATGTCCATGTCCTCTGTACACAATGGTATAATGTTTGCATATAAGTTATGCCCATCCTCCCTATAAAATACCTTTGGTTGCTTATAACATCGAACACAATAGAAATGCTATGTAAATAGTTATTCTGTGCTGCTTAGGAAATAATGACAAGAAATAAGTCTATGTCTGTTCAGTCTACACATTCAGCCCAGGCCCAAGCTCCAGAGTGCACAAATGAGATTCAAGGCAAATAATACTCACATAATGAGTGCTAGAAAGAGATTGACAGTCTGTGAAACTGTAGGAGGTTGCAGCAGGGTGTGCCCACACATCACTTCATCCGTGAGGATTTGGCGCAGTGCTCAGCATGTGGCAAGCTCAAGTTTTTCCATCAGAACCTTACAAAATTTTGTTTAAAATCTTTTCTATCTACATTTGGATGAGCCCTTAAATGCAAGTCACATGTATATGGTGAGCCAACTACATATGTAGACACAGACTTATTATTTGGAAAATTCGCTTGTGCAATTATGGAAGCTAAGACTGTTCAAGATCTGCAATCAACAAGCCACATGCCAAGGAAAGCCAATGACGGGGTCCCCAGTAGAGTCTAAATACCCCAGAACCAAGAGAGTTAATGGTATAATTTCCAATCTGAGCACAGAAAACTGAGATCCCAGAAGTGAGGCAGGTGAGGCCCCTCTCTATCTTTTTATAAAAGTCAAGTTCCAGCTGATTAGATGAGCCTCCCTGACATTAGGGAAGACATTCTGAAAAACTGCCTACTTCCCAACTGCTTAATTCTGCATTTTACTAAAGAACAAGAGGAACCAAGCTGCCCTTCAACACTTTGCTTAGACATATTTAAACCACAAAGCTTCAAAACTTCAGTGAGACCACATTCTGATTTCAATTCATTATGCCATAAAACTAAAGACTGGGGTAAAAAAAAAAAAAAAAAAAAAAACACTTTGAAGGACCAGAAGCCACTCTTGATAATAGTTGAAAGAAATACTAAATAGAATTCTAAAATATTTACAACTGAAAAATAATGAATCTGTCACATATTCTACAGTTAAGGCATATGGTACTTAAAAGAGAATCACAGATTAATTTGATGTATATATTAGAAAATAAGATGAAGAGGTAATCAGGATGTTACCAAATAATAGCTTAAACCAAAACAGCAAAATACCAAGAGGAAATGTAAGAGGTCAAAGCAAAGATGAGAGCCAGAGAGCTGACTACCATGCAAGCATGAGGTTCTGAGTTTGAATCCCCTGCCCCCATGAAAAGCCAAAGAGAGTGGAACATGACTGTAGAGCCAGAGTTACACGTCAGAGCCAGGGTCACTGGCCAGACAGTCAAGCTGAGTGGGTGAACTTCAGGTTCAGTGAGAAACTCTGCCTCAAAATCTAAGGTGTGGAAGCAACTGAGGAAGACACTCAACATCAACCTCTGGTCTTCACTCCCAGGTACAAGGAAAGATAAATAAAAGTATCAACAGAAAGAAAAATACTAAGAAGCTAAAAAAACCGTATCATTTAAAGATGACTCATTGACAAGATTACAATAACAACATTTAAAAGTCATGTAAAACAATTTTAAACAAATTGAAGATAAAACAGAAAACATATGTATAAAGAACCATTAAATAATAACAACCATTAAACATGGAAAAAAAAATTTATCACATCCTAACACTCTTAATTGAATCTTCTTAATCTCACAGCATAGGGAACTTCTCTTTTATATAGCCATTCGAGAAGAGGATATTTCCACATGGTTTTATGAGAATAGTGCTACGAGAATGGTATTAACTCAAGGAAGGTAATTTATAGAGATAAATTTCACTTATGATCTTAGTTACAAACATTTTCAATTCAATAGCAATAAAAAATGAATAGTGTATTAAAAATAAGAGCAAATACATTAAGAAAAAAATAGTGTAGCCAAACATGGTAATGCCCAGCTGTAATCTTACCAGGAGTAAGACAGAAGGATCATCTTCGAGGCAACCTGGGATACACAGCAAGACCCTACATCCAATAACAACAGTAACAACAATAGCAGCAATTTACAGCAAGCCAGCAGAGAAGTCTGAACACTGGAGAAAGCCTTATCAATATAATCAACCTCATTAATAAATACAGAAAATACATAATCATCACAATAGATATGTAAAATCACTTGGAAATTTTTCAGGACTCATTTCTCATGTAAATAATTTAAAAATAAATAAATGAAAAACTCTTAGCAAATGAGATAGAAATGTTCTCAACATGAAATAGAAAAGAATTACACTTAGCAGTAGAATTTTAAATTCCCTATAAACAAAGAACAGAAACACTTGATTTCATCTCTTTCCTTTGAGCAGTGCTTGAGGCCTTCTAATTGCAATTAGATGGGGAAAGTAAATCAAGTACATAAATTGGAAAGCAAAAAACATTTTAAGAATAAAATGATGTAGAAAAGAATTCAAAAGAAACCAGTTAATCTTTACAACTGTTGACTTCATCCTTGAGCCTTCAGGCTGGGAAAAGATGGAAATTTGAATACCAAATTTGACCTTCCAAAGGTGACATATGCAAATACTTAAGCATACAACAGTTCTCAAGACACTGAACATGGCCAATGCCACCACCGAGGAATTCCCAAGATGTGGGAAATGAGTATGTTCTGTAAGTACATAAACTAATTGCCCAGAATGCTCAGGAAAGAGAACAGAGGCTGTGGTAGAACAGAGTTTCTCTAATTAGAGCAAATGAGGCTGGGTCTTCAGGGTGGGCAACTAGAGAGATGAATGATTCTAATAAAACCTATGAAAATTAATACTACTGAGTCATCATAAAAAATAATGTAGATTAGAAGTGATATCTGAGTTGGATGATGAAGAAAAAGACTAGCGAGTGTGGAAACATACTAAAATAAAAAACTATCTACAATGATATCCAGGGACATAGTCATGAAGAGGGCATCAGTGAGCAGTGGGGTATCAGCCAGTTCAATACACCTGTGATGAGGAAGTGGATAAAAGAAGTGTCTGAAAAAGTACTCTTCAATTTTCCCATATTTTATAAAAGTCATAAACCCACTAATTAAAGAAGCACATAATCTCACACCAAGAAAAATCATGAAAACTATACAAAGCATATCAAATTCATTAAAATACAAACCATTAAGGGATCCAAAAAAAATTAACCAAAAAGTGATCTAACTAAAAACTAGCAAATGATCTGAATAGGTAATCCTTAGAAGAAGATATAAATAGCCAATAAAAAATAATAGGAATACGCAGTACAACTGGACACCCAAATGCCATGGGCTTTCAAAGAAACACAAATAAAAACTACAATGAGGTACCACCTGGCCCCAGTGGGAATGGCTCTAATAAATGACACATAAACTTATGGTTGAGGATGTGGGGGGTGGGAAACAAACTCTCACAATTTCATATGCTGTTGAAGAGGGTGCAAACTACTATGGAAAACAGTGGCAGCTCATCCATATCAGACAATACTAAAAATATTTTTATCACACAGTTCGACTGTCCCACCTGTGTGTATACACCCAAACAAAGGAAGTCAACACACCTAAGAGTTACCTCACACACTCACTGGTTTATTCTAGTCCTATATTCATAACATGGAAGATATGCAGCCAGCTTAGGTACCTCTCAATGAAACACTGAATAAAGAAAAGTGTATGTGTGCAGGAAATTCCATAAAAAGAACACAATCCTGTTCTATTGTTTGCAGCAAAATGCATGTAACTGGAAAGCATTGTCTTAAGTGCAACAAGCCAGGCACAGAATGCAAATATCGTATGTTATCACCCATATGTGGACATTCGAAAAGCATAGACTTGAATATACAATAAGGATTACCAGGAATGGGGAAAGGAAGCTGGATTTGCTCAGTGTACCCTGTGTGCACATGCTGAATGTCATAAATATGTACAAGTTAGATGTTTTGATTTAAAAACATTAAAACCAGTTAAACATATTCAGCAACAAACAACACAAAAAAATTAACACTAATGTAAACCATGGGCTCAAGCTCACAATAGTGTATCAACACTTGTTCATTAAGTGTACAGAAGGTACTCTAGTGATCCAGTGTGCCACTAGCAGGAAAGGGGGTAAGGGGAGATGACAGAAAGTGTGAAAGTTCTTTGTCTTCTATGCTCATTATCTCTGTAAACATAAACACTTAAAAACTTGTCTGATCAGAGATGTTATTCTGTAAATATGTTTCTCATACTGATTAATTAATAAAGCCCTGTTGGCCAATAGGAAACTAGCTAGGTGGGGCTAGGAGACAAGGAGGAAAGAGGAAGTTGGAAGGAGGAGTCAAGATGTAGAGCATGGAAGAAGGAAGACACCCGCCTAAGATGAGCCACGTGGAAATAATTAGATAAGTAGAAATGGGTTAATAATTTAGACAGAGCTAGCCCATTAACAATGATAGTCATTGGCCAACAGGATTGTATCAAATACAGAGTCTCTGCATGTTATTTGGGGCTGGTGCTGCTATGGTCCCAGACTGGCACCGGCGGGTAGGAAAAACCTGTTGTAACATAATGGTACTGGCGGGCTGGCGGGCTGGCAGAAACATACATGCTACAGATTGGCGCCAAACCTGCCGTAACATAATGGTGTCACTTCTGACACCAGATATTGTGATTTAATAAGGATCAGAATAAACAATTAGGCCGATGTTTATTAAGGGAGAAATAACTCACAACATAGGCAGATGAACGCCACAGGTTCCACCAGATCCTAAGCCTTCCAGCGTCCACCACCCAAAGGGGCGGCCCGACTCTTTCCCAGCCTTTTCTCCCAGCTCCCATCGGGCCCTGTCTCCGCCCCAATGGGCATGGCCTAAGCCACAGGTGCAGACAAAGTGAATATCTCGCTATACTTGTCTTTTTATTTATTTTTTTTTTTTCAGCAGCAGAAGAAGGGAAGACTGTTTGTGTAAAAAAAAACTTGACAGGGATGACTGACTCCTCTTTGTGAATGAAATCCCACAGTGAAGCAAACCGAAGGCACAACAGAAAGGCTTTACAGAAAGAAAGCATCACTGGCATGCCTCCAAGACAACTGTTCCAGGAAGTCCTCCAAGCAGAAGAACAACAGCAGATGGGTGGCTGGAGACACTCAAGAAATGAGCACCTCAATGTGGGTAAATACGTAAAGTCTCGGGACTGTGTCATTTAGCTCTGCTTTAAGGCTGTCTAAAGATGTAAGTAAGCCTTGGATCACACATTTTAACCTTTATTTTATAGCTTCTTTCTCTCTTTCAGAACGGCATCCCCATTTCCTTCAGGTGTGCAATGCCTATTCTTTATTGTCAGCGTGACTGGATTTGGAATTCCACGAGTCTGAGTTTAATCCCCAGAACATACATAATGGTTGGATGAAAGAAGAGATGGCACAAACTTGTCCTTTGGCCTCCACATTCACACCACCATAAGAATGTGCCCCCACACACATCATAAACCCACACTCACAAAAATGGCTGGCAGGCAATTTGGCTCAGCAGGTAAAGCTGCTTGGTGCCAAGCCTGATGACAAGAGTTTAATTCCCAGAAACCACATAGAAGAGGGAAAGAAATAATTCCTGCAAGTTGTCCTCTGATCTCTACACCCAAACCATGACACACACATACCTGTACACACATAGACAGACACAGGCAAACACACACAAAAAAACAAACACACATATAAATATCTTTAAAAGTACACCTGGCCTCCACATAACTGCACACATGTGCATATACATAAATACACACAGGAGTAATTAGTAGGCAAAGGACTCTAAGCAACATCCAGTAGGTGTTACAACATTATCTAATGGGGCTGACTCCAAAACACCCATGGATACCTCAGTCTTAGGATGCACAAGTTCCTTATGTAACATGGTAAAATACTGCACATAGCATGTATACACCCTCACATATACTTTAAATTACCTCTGCTTTACTTATTCCAATATAAATGTTTGTAAATGTTTATTATATTTTAATATTTAGAGAACAATGATACGAAAAAGGTCTGTACATGTTTGTTCAATACAGGCATGGCTTTCAAATGTTTTTGATCTGAGTAGGTTACATCTGCAGATCCAGAAGGGTGAGCATGCTCATCACATAGCATGTAATAGTCAACTTAAAACATACTATCCTCAGAGCTAACTGTTATAGCCTCAATTCAACCAACAAAGCTGATATGGCCCAGGAAAATAAAGCAACTTGTCTGTTCTTTGTGAGTTCCTCCATCTCTCTGTTTTCCTACGTGAACATAAAGTACAAATGCCAAGTGTTCCCGTCCTTGGGATCCAGGAGATGATGAAAGCCAGACAGTGAGCCAGAGCTCAAAATGAAAATAAATGAAACAAATAAAAATCAAGATGGGACCCAGAGAGTCCTTGTTGTACACAGTAGCTGAGAACAAGAGCATCCTAGAACAAAACCCACTAACACTCGTCCCTTCCATCAAAAGCAGAAGATGCCAACTGGCTATAGCACTCAGTCCTGAGGAACAATTTGTGGCTTCAAAGTCTGTAAATTGCACTATAAATAGCACAATACAATCATCAGAAAAGCCAGTAAATAAAATTCTTGGCAATACTTGGACTCTGAAAAGAAAAAAAATATATCTGCTTAAGTCCCAATAGCAGCAGTGCTCTAGCCAAGCCTGAAAGCATGGTAGAAAAAGGAGAGAATGTAGGCCAATTCAGTTACTTAAAAGTGCATCTGCTTGATACTGGTCCTATGACATGACTGACAATCAACACAGAACAGTGAACACTATCAGATCCATAGCCTCAACAAGCAATTGCAATACCATCACTTCTCCCATCTATGATGCTGAAAGATCAATATTCCCAAGTTTATTAATAGAAATCTTAGAAAAACATTATGTTTTTGGATTTGCAGTATTATTCTATATTTTTAAAAGGATGTTGTGGCACCAAGATCATATATTACTTAATACCTCAGAAGAGTCCAGGGCAAGACTTTGTAATAAAACACATCAATAATGAGTATCTACACCAAGAGATGAGAAAAACTTCTAAATAACCTCATGCCCAGAAAAGTCATCTTTGACCTCATGATGAACACCCTGCTTTAGGTGTTTGGGACTCTGGAACATGAAATTAGCTCAAATAATTTTACAAAAGACAGTACTGAAAGTATCAATTCCAGACAAAAGTTATGTGTTTGTTTCCAGAAGAGATACCCAGAACTACTTGTTGCTATTTAACAAAATTGTCTAGTCTTCTCTGAGGTGTGTGTGTGTGTGTGTGTGTGTGTGTGTGTGTGTGTGTGTGTGTGTGTGTGTGTGAATTTAAAAAGTTTAGGAGATGCTAAAATTCATTTTAAGGTTTTAAGGTTTCAGAAAGTAAATGTGTAGGAAAATACATAATTCTGGGGCCTAGGAATAGTAGAGTTAACAAGTAAGTTTTACAAATACAGGGAAAACACTAGAAAACAAAAGGGGTCTGTGAACAAGGCACCTGGTAACTAAGTTGAAAGGACAAAGAGACCCAGAGCCCAAGTTCTGTCATGGGGGCACCAATGTACACAGGTCATCCAAGACCTGACTTGGTCAGGAAAAGCAAAAGTACCTAAAAATTCAACAGCTTGTGCTTCACTCTGAAATTCAATTGATGCCTTTCAGTCCCAGCATTCCACCCCACAGAGGAGTGTGACCCATCGACTGTACTTCCTCCTTTGTCTTCTACAGCAACTCCAGCAACTCCATCACAGGTCTTTCTTATTCTCTCTCCACTCATCTTACAGCCTCTGCAGTCAGTTCGTTTCCTGTGCCATTTCTTGGCATGGTACTTGTCTCCAAAACAGTGTACAGTACTAATAAGAACAACCCATGTCTTCAGAACTAAGACACTAAGCAATTGGCATGGAATTACTGCCCACTGGATTCTAGAAAACATACTAAAACTAGTCATAATGTGCAGTGGCTTTTAGAGGGATACCATGTTTAGCAACACCCAGCTCACAGCAGACTCTGACCACTGTATTCCAAAGACAATTTGTATCTGGGAGATTTAAACCTCCCTATTAAAAGTGTCCCAGTGGGACACACACACACACACACACACACACACACACACACACACACACACAAGCATGAATACTCTAAACTACTTCAAAAGACAGGACATCTGTCACACCAATCAAATTCACAAAAGTAACCTAGAAATGTCATATCTGGATTTGATAGCCACCCTCAGAAGAGAAAATGAACATGTGGTTTTTTTTTTCCAGGAAGATGGCTTTTTAGCACCTTGATGTGACAAAAATCACATGACATATAATTCATTAATTAAAATAACTCAATGATGTGAAGAACTATACAGATGTCACCATGATCAATTTTAAAATACTTTCATCCCTTCAGATTGGAACTCTATGCTTTGCCCATCACCAACCCAATCTCCATAGCCATACCCAGCCATTAACCTTTCTTTCTATATGGAATGGTTATATTATGGACTCTTTTATATAAAATATCCCCCTCTGTGTTCTTTTGTAGGTGACTTATTTCACTTAATATAACATTCTCAAGGTGTGTCTTTGTTATAGCATTCACCAAAAGGGAGTGGGGGGGGGGAAAGGCATGGAGTTGTTTTTGTAGAAGAGAACACTTTCCATTACATAGACATACTTCATGGTATTCATGAATTGACTGGCAGGGTGTCTTCATTTTCTAGGTATTATGAACAATGTTGCTGTGTGTGCAAATTTTGTATAGACCTGTGTCTTCATTTGTCTCACATACATGGTTGGGATGGGATTGGCTAAACAACTCAGTGTTTGATTTGTTACTCTACCAGTTTGACAAAGAGACTGCAGCATTTTCCACCTCTGCTATCAACAGACTACAATCTGCTTGCTCTGCTTAGTCAATGTTAGATAACACTTTCGATTAGAGTCATACTAACAGTGATAATTCAGTATGGTTCCCAGTTGCTTTCCCATGATAGCTAATGACATTAAACTGCCTGTGTGCTTCTTGGCTCTTTAATATATTTTTCTCTGATGTTTCTATTCAAGCCCCTCTCTATTTTTTAAGACTTCTTTATGTAGTACCTTACTGAGCATAAGATTTCCAAGGTCTTTTCAATTTTCCTGGTGATATCATACACAGTGCCAAAGTTTCCAGCGATTGGTTAAAACCAACACAGCTATTTTTCAGTCTGCCACTTGTACTTTAAACATTAGACTCAACAGTGCTTTCTCTGACCCAAAGTCATCAATATTAACAACCAGGTAGTTTCTACACTTCTACTTTTATAATTTTAGCTTTTATATTTTTACCCATGATCAACTTTGAGTTCATTTTGTGTGCGGTATGAGTAAGCTTTGTTTTTCTAACTGGATATCGACTACACAGTTATAAATTATATGGCATCTTTCACACCATTCACACATCATCAGGACTCATTCATAACATCTCCTCTGCATCTCTTTTGGGCTCTTGTGTGCTGTGTCTTCATGCTAGTTCATGAATTTCTCCCTGTCCAATTACTCAGTTGATACATAGTTGTTATTAAACCTCTTCCCAAATGTGTGTCCTTGTTTTGAAAATAAAAGTGATCTATGCTATGCCAGGTTGCAATCTGTGCATCATGACAAGAGAGCAAGGATAACCGTACTGTGATGGCCGGGACTTACACTTATTCACTGATGTGTTATCTCGTCGAAAAATCACTTACTCTTTGGTATGAGAGAAAATCAAATGAGTCCATTCATAATCCAACCCAAAGGAGTAGTTTTTATTTATTTATTTATTCATTCATTCATTCCTTTATTTTTTTGCTATTTAAAATATCACAGTGCATACTTTTCAAATATCCTGGATATTTTTTTCAATATTTTAAAACTAAATTAGAATTTAGCCTTTGATACACATTTTGCGATTGTTAGGGAGATATTTTTCCTTAAGGTTATTGTCCTAACAGACCAGTAATCTTGAATTTCACAAAATGTCCTTTAACCATTGATGAACCTGTCGCTTATGCTTTCTACTAGATTAACATCTAATAGTGTATTTTTACAACTACAAAAACAAAAACCCAATTCAGATGGCTGAATAATTAGAAACAAAATTTCATTTCATTTATTACAAGGATATTTTCATTTTAAAAAATGTGCTGAACCAAAGAAGCAAAAAAGAAGACAGTCTACACAAATATTCTATTGTTAAATTCGCAAGCCAACTGCACCTCCAAGAAAATTAATGTTTTAAAATGTGTCAGTTTTTAACTAAGTTTTAATTCCACAATCTAGCACTATTATGTGTAAAGAAATTTCCAAAATTCCTGGTAAGTTTGCTGCAAAGCTACACATTTAGAGCTAAAAGATACCTAATACTCTTAACCTTTATGTCTTATAAGCTAAATAAATAATATATTTATAAACACAAACACAAATTTTTGTGTCTTAGATAAGCATATTCATCCTATGATAATAAAAATTATAAAACAATTAATCTAAATTATTCCTTTCTATAAGAATCTTAATTCTTGTAAGATCTTGTAAGATCCTTTTTAATATGTGTGTGTGTGTGTGTGTGTGTGTGTGTGTGTGTGTGTATGAACCTGAGTGCCAAAGAAATCAACTTTTGTGAATTCACTTCTCTCCTTCCACCTTTGTATGGGTTCCGGGGATTGAACTCAGGTCATCAGGCTTGCGCAGCAGATATCTTCATCTGCAAAGCCATCCTGTTATCCCTGATCTTTGATTCTTTTAAATATCATTTACTAACAGACTGTAAATTAAATTCTTAATTATTCTAGATAATAAAAAGCTGGAGCCAGATATAGAACGAAATGCTGAGAGATCAGAGAGAAGAAGCAACCCTTACCTCCTTAGCCATTTCAGCAGAAAAGAAACCAATTTCCTGTTTCTTCCTGCTTATATCCTGTTTCTGCCCAGCTACCTCACTTCCTGTCTGTCTATACAGACTTCCAAACCTGTATGTTTAGCTAGTGGCAAGCTCCATTCTCTGACCAACCCCCAAACAGGCTTTGTTTGTATAAGCAAAATATTACTACAATATACCTTTAAGGATATATGCTATATTACTATCTTACGGAGAATAGAACTGAAATTCAGAAAGAGTAAGCATTTCTTCCACGAAGAAGAAAATGACAAAAATTATCTTAACGTCCCACATAACTTGGAAATTTTCAGTTTTGTTTAATTGTCCAGCTGCTGATAATGCTAACAACCACATCCTTTATTTTTAATGCAGCTTGTACTATTTGTGCCTTTGTAAGCTGGTTTTCCATTCACTTCAAGCTCTTCCCTCCATTCAGCTGGTCAGGTCATCTAGCCCACCATTCTTCCTTTATACACCCTTCCCACCACCCCAGACTCTCTTTTCACTTCTCTAGGCCATCGTCAGGTAATTCACTTGCTTTTCAACACTCAGTTAAATTTCTATCCAGCTTTATGCTTTGAAATTTTTGCTGCTGCTGTTTTAAATGTTAATGTCTAGAGTCTCTTGATTTTGAAGTTCAAAAGAAGTTCATCATGCCTCTGTAGACCCTTCCCAGTGTTCAGAAGTCTCTCAGAAGATAAATAAATGAAACGTAAATATAAAACCTTCCTCTTTGGACCACATTTAGACCCATTTAGAAGCCTCCTATTATCACAAGGCCTGCCTCCAGGGTGTCAAGAATCCATCTGTTGAAATCACCACAAATCAAGACTCTAATTTACCCAAAGGAGGTGAGGTCCTATGAAGTGATTACCTGAGTCACATGTCTTTCCCTTGTCAGACCTAAGCCTGCAATTTAGAAGAAAACAACTATATTTCCCAGGTCTTATTCCTCAATGGTGGCATGGGCGATGCTACTGGTTTCTGGATTAGTTTCAGCCAGAAAATACTATCACTCTTCTTTTCTGGGCTCACATTAGCCTTGCTTATAGTCATGATTAACAGAAAGGAAAAGATGCCCAAAAGTTCAACTACCTGTTCATGCAGATTAGGAACTATTTGCCTTTCAAATGAGGTTGAACTATTTTTTTCCACCTTAAAAATATACTGTGAACATCATCTCCGTTTCTGAACAGCTCTACAGTGTTTTTCTAACTATAGTGTTTGTGCTAAATGTGAACAGACCTGCAAATTAATGCATTTTAGCTCACTCGAAATCCAGATTGCCAAGTCTCTTTCTCTGAACTCAACCAAGTTAAGAGTCAGTTTTTTTTGTTTTGTTTTGTTTTGTTTTGTTTTTTGGGTTTTGGTTTTAAGAAATACTTGTATTTAATATAGAGGGAAATGGGGGGATTTATTTATTGGGATGTTATGATCTTTCATTTCATTTTCATCACATTATACAGATGTTAAAGGAAATTTGAAAAATATGTAAGTAGGTAGACTTTAATAATTCCATGTAATGTACATCCACCCTATAGCTTATGTGCTGTATAATTTTGCCATGTAGTCCTCCCAGCAATTCTGTATTAACTAGCAAGTTAGTTGATTAACAAGAAAACAGAGACACTATGCCTAAAGCCACCCATGCCTGTGTCCTAGGTAGTGTGGTTCTAGAGCACATGCTAGTCAACTCATAACCAAGGCACAGCATTTGGGAAGCTTGTGAACAGCTCAGTGCAACAGATAGCTCATGGCCTCGATTTGTTTTCCCTGCAGGACTTTGGTTTTAGTCATACAAAAGCCCACAATGTAAAAATCCATTTCATTTGATGGACTTGAATGCAGGACAATGGACTCTTTGCTGATAGAAAGATTAAAGCCACCTTGAAGTGCTGTAAACAATAGGCAGATGAAAACATCCAGACTGTATCACTGAGTGATCAAAATGGCCCCGTGCTCCAAGCCAGAAGCCAAGATATTGTTCAGCTGTGAGAGGTGAAGGAAGAGGAACCAACAAAATTTAGGCTGGGTACAGTGAGATAGACCTTTAATCTCAGCCTTTGGGAGGCAAAGGCAGGCAGATCTCTGTGAATTTAAGGCCAACCAGGACTATACAGAGAAACCCTGTCTCAAATTAATATAAATTTTAGAGTATAAAAGTAGACAAGATTTGGACCAATAATAGAGACAATCTCAGTTTATCTCTTATTTTCCAACAAATTAGGATAAACAAGGGCATACCTATCTTGGTACAAAATTCCAAGATTTCAAAGTGATTTCCACGCTGGATACTCTTTACATTTTATGAGTTCAATTTTTCAACATTTTAGGAGCAAGTTTTGTTTGTTACACTTTTAAAATTTACTTGCCCCTCCCTGGAAGTACTATATAAAATAGACAGAAATACACACACACACACACACACACACACACACACACACACACACACACACACACACAGGGCAGGGAGTCAGAGAGAAAATGGTCAAATGGCTGTTGTCTGTGCAGAAAGGCGTGTTTCAGCTGGATTTGTGAAGACTCTTTCAATGGTGAGTAGACCCACTTATTGTCTGTCCCCTCTTCAAAACTGCAAATCCCATCACTTATCTGCACTACCCAGTGGTGCCTCGTTGTGGAAGGAGGTGGGAGGAATGGGTGGCACAGGGTGGTCACCTACCAGCTGCTGTTGAAATCTGTTAACTGGCAGGCAGAGCCTCCTGATTTGCGAGCAATTTCAAAAAGGGAAAAATTCAGAACAACCATCTGGGAAGTGGGAAGAAGATGCCACTTGGCAAAAACGTTTCGGAAAACACAGGCAAACACAGAAACACACACAAGCGGCATCAGTGTGTATACACACATACACACAGGGAAACGCAAGGCCTCGAGATAAAACGGTCAGCACCCTCCTACTATTCATTTCTTTTTCCAACTCAAGTGCCATGAAAAGGAAGGTCAGAGAGTTATCGGGAAGGCGACAGAAGAGCTGCTGAGTCATTACCTGATTTCAAGCAAACCACCTGTTAGGAATTTGGGGCGTAGTTTATCAATTTGCAAAGCAGGTGTGAGTATTCGCACCTTCCATGGATCAGGGAGCACATTTAAATGAGGGTTTCAAAGAACTAGGCTATTCTGGGAATAGAATTCCCGAAAGGAAGTGTAACATATCATTTTTAGAGTCCCACGTGACCTCCAGATACTCATCGAGAAATTCACAATCGAGAGCAAACCAACCACCGTGGGCATCACTGTTCCCTCACACAGGTGCAGTGAGGAAGCCCAAAGTTCGCTCCCACAGTTGACTATGGCTGCCGAGGTGACTAGAAGCATGCAGACTCCTGTTTCCTTTCTCATAGCACATTGACCCAAGATACTGACCCAAAAGGATCATTCCATCCCTAGTCCTAGTGCTCAGCCTGGTCCTGTGAGAGCCAGTGGGCAGGGGGGTAATTGTGCCAAGCCCAAACACTGCATGAAACCGCAGCCAGGGACCAGAGAGAGATGTTTTCCGGTTTTTTGTTTGTTTGTTTGTTTCATGTTAGAAATTGAACTTGGGGGTCTTTCCTATGCCAGGCAAGAGCTCTGCCCCTGAGTTGTATGGCTCCATCCCATACATACAATATTAAATTCCCAAAATTCAATATTGAAATGTCTCAATCACTTTCTCCTATTTCATTTTTCTGGATCATACTATAAAAAAAACAATTTATATGCCTAGTTCTTTAAAGTTCACATTTATAAATCAGTTTTAAAATTCCCTCTTAAAATGGGCCTTTAGCTGGGTGTGGTGGTGCATGCCTTTAATCTCAGCACTTGGGAGCCAGAAGCAGGAGGATCTCTACGTCTGAGGCCAGCCTGGTCTACATAATGAGTTCCAGGACACCCAGAGCTATTTGGCAAGATCCTTTCTCAATTAATTAATTAACTAATTAATTAGTATATGAATAAATTAATAAAATTACTTTTAAATTCAATACAAAATAAAAATGATATTTTACAAAATGTAATGTTTCAATATACATTGTACTATAAAATAAAAAGATGCTAGCCTTCCTACGAGTTGATACTTTGATGGTTTTCCCAATGTGTTCTCTTTAATCAGCCCCATCAATATTTTTTTTTTCAGATCAGGCTTGCCTGAAACTTGACAGTTACGACCACCCCACCCCTGAATCCCACCTGCCAAGTGCTTAGATTAGGCACATATACCACCATGCCCAGCTCTCTCAAGTGCTTCTTAATATTACTTTAACAATTAGAATTAACGTGAAAATTCATTTTTAAAATTTTCATGCTCTCCTTCAAATTCATGGTCTCATTTTTCATTAATTGTCGTCTGGTGCTGTTCATGGTGTCCTCTGTCCCCTCTGACCCCTACAGCCTTTCCTCCCTGTCTTCCAGACTTCCCAAATCTCCAAGGGGAGAGATCCGAAGGAGAGCTCCAGTTTGCACTCTCTCTCTCTGCATGTCTGCATGTCTGTCTCTGTGCTGGCTCCAATATGCTATCTGAGCTCTGAGGAGGACAGGACAAGGCACTGATCTGAGTATAGCAGAGTATCATTAGAATAATGATACATTGGAAGAGAGACATGGAAACCTAGTGCAGTAGAAATTTCCTGGAAATCACTAGGATCCTAGCTAAGATTCCTAATAATGGAGGAGATGGAGATCCCTAAACCATTCGGGCTGGTGGCTAAGACAGAAGGGCTCTCTTGGAAAACTGACAGCCTGCTCTTTTCTAATGAGAGACAGAAAAGGAGTGGATCTGGGTAGGAAGGGAGGTGGAGGCACCCTGGGGAAGGGTAGAGGAAGAAGAAACCATAATCGGGATACATTATTTAGGGGAAGAATTTCTCAATAAAAAGAAAAATCAAAAACAAACAAAAACCAGCACACAGCCTTCAGTGGACAGAAGGCAGTGTCCATGTACAGGGTCACCCCAAAGCGGCGCTCGTGTCCCGTCCATCCACCGACTGGGAACCGGAAGCGCAGTGGCGGTGGGGGACGGGTGGTCTGAAATTGACAAACCACGCTCTTATGAACTTCACTGTCTCTTAGAATTACTGTCTAGCTTAATTCCAGATGCCCCAGATGCCCCTGGTCATTTCAGCTAACTGGGTGAAGACTCCATGAACTTAAACGCAGTGACGTTAGAGACGGATCTAGCATACCGAGACGTATTTTGCTCAAGACGAGACACTGGCTAGTGAAATCGAGTTGGGAAGAAAGGGAAAAATGGGGAGAATTCTCCAGGTATTCCATTTCCTCCCCCTTTCCTGCCTTGGAAAACGAGTTCAATTTAACCAATCTTGGACAAATTGTGGGTATTTTCTGGACTTGGTATAACGCGCACCTGTAATACGGCTACACCGGAAGAACAGGAGCTTCTGGTTTGCCTCTGGTACCTGTGTGGAAGGGACAGAGGAAACAAAATATAGACTTTAGAATCTCCAGACAACTACTAAAGAATAGAAAAAGAGGCCGGGGGAAAGGATGGATGGAGGGATCGCAGCAGCCGCAGTACCGTAAAACAATATGAGAATTGAAGTTGACGGTAATTTTAATTGCCGTGTTCCGTTAATTTCCTTCTGTCTTGAAGAGCAGAAAACAGGATTTCCTACCACAGACTACACCGTTACCTAACACGTGGGGTGGACCCAAAGTTCTAACATTAGCTCTCTGCTTCAGGCGCATTCTAGTCCGTCTCCCTCACTTTAAACCCCTAGATCTGCTTGTTACCAAGAGACCCAGGTAAGCTGCCGAGCTTTCTGGTCCCTCAGGTTTCCTGTTATGGCCCTTAGCTACCACACACAAACAACTGACACCAAGATTGGATAGCTGTACCCTCCTTCCCACATGTTCCACTTCAGCCATTTGTGTCCGACTCAACCCCTAGACTGCCTAGCCCCAAAATCCTGTGCGCAGATCTAGTCCGGTTAAGTCCCTGTACGTTCTCAGTACCTACACTACTTTGGAAGGTGGAAGGGAGAGATGAGACATTCAGAAAATGGGCTTGGGATCTGAACAGAAAGTTCTCAAATAACGAACTAAAAATGGCTAAGAAATGTCTCAAAAAGTCTAAGGAAATGAAAATCCATCATCAAGAGAAGCTGGAACAGAAACCCAAAGCAAGAACCTGAGGGCAGGGAGTGATGAAGAGATCATACCTATTATCTTAAACCCAGCCTCACATTCAGTTACTTTCCTTTCAGCTCAGGCCTGCCTGTTTAGGAAAGGTACCACCCATAGTTGGAAAGGCCCTCCTACATCACTTTACAACCAAGAGAGTACCCCCAGAGACATGTCCATAGGCCAATCTGATAGTCAATCCTAACTGGGGTTCCCTCTTCCCAGGTGCGTCAAGCTGAAAGCTAAGATTATCCATCCCAGAAATTTACTGTCTAGCAGAGAATCCTAAACATGTATGCCAGGTTTAAAAAAAAAAAAAAATAAAATGATTACACAAAGTTAATGTAATTTAAATCATGGCAGTTTTAGTAACATACTTGAGGCTCAAATACGTATAATTTGACAACAATTCCATTGTAATCTGTGCCATAACTTAGGTACAAAAATGTAACAGAATACATGAAAGAATGAATTAATAATGAACAAAATAAGTATTTTTCAGCAAGCTGAATGAGAATGCCTCTCTAGCCCACATACCGTCTCTCCCATCTTGGCTGAAAAACTCTGAATGGAGGGCCATATCTGATGAATGACTTGGGGCTGTGCCACTGGAATGAAATGCTGTGATTCTTTTCCACAACTGGAGTGCCAAAGAGGAGTGAGTGCTTCCTTGATCTTTTGTCTCTAGGGAAAGCACAATAGCTACCGCCAGAACCTCAGAGATGGCTCTTAGGGGACACTGCAGTGGTTCGCTGGCTGAGCTTTTGTAGCTCTCCTGCATGAAGGCATCACAGAGGCCTCAAGAAGCTCAAGCTATGTGACCACTGGCCCAAGACAGCATTCCATCTTGCCTTACATCTCCATAAGAGAAAGGTGAAAAGTAGTACTGTCAGAGTCTCAGCTCTCTGCTACTTATTATCAAGTCAGTCAGACTGCTGTAATAATACTATAGACATACCTGCCTCTGTCCCTGATGGTCATCCCATGGTCCTGGCATCTCCAATATGTAGTGGGATATTCACTTTGTCTCCTTCTGTGGCATGCTAATTAAACCACAATACCAATATCTTGACTTCATCTTCAATAATAGCCTCTCAGGGCTTCTCTGCAGAAACTCTAACTCTGCTACATGGTACCAAGCTTCCACTTATCTCTTTGACTCCTTTATACCTTCAAAGCCAATACCATGTGGGAGATTCTTATACATTGTCAAGTTCTACTACCAGCTTGAAATGCAAACTTTTTCCCCATTGGACCACAGCTTCTGTGTGGTTACTCCAGGGAAATACTTCCCAGAAAAGTTGATTTCAGATATAAAGGTCTCTTATTGACTATCACAGATCCATCAACACAGCTGACCATTTTCCATTGCCCCTATTAAACACAAGGTTTCCCTTCTATGGTTTTTAATTCAAATATATTATCACACAAACCACTATGACAGTGTCTTTGAGAGGCTCTGACACATCTCAAGCTGGCCCTCCATTACCTCCCCCCCTTGGTATAATCTTCCAAGTTCCCTCAGAACAGTTTATAGGCTGTGAACACCAGTACCAAGTGCCAAACCTTCTACAATGCCCCCTGCAAAAATCATTGTTAGAGCTGCCACAGAAACAACCCCACTCCTGATATAAACTTCCATTCTAGTTTGCTTTTCTGTTGCTATGATAAAACACTGACCAAAAACAGCTTGGGGAGGATTTATTTGGCTTACAGTTATAGTTCATCTATAAACTTATGAGCAACAGGAATTTGTTTCTCACAGTTCTGGTAGCTAGGGAGGTGTGCAGGTTGGAATAAGAATAGCCTCCATAAGTCATATATTTGAATGGAACAACTTTGGAAGGATTAGGAGGTATAGCGGTGTAGGAGGAAGTATGTCACTAGGGATGGGCTTTGAGGCTTTAAAAGACCATGCTAGATGCAGTTCATTCTTTCATCCTGCTGCCAATGAATCAGGATGTAACTCTCAACTACAACTCCAATGCCTTGCATGTTGCCATGCCCCCCACCATGATGAAAATGGACTAAGCCTCTGAACCCGTAAACAAGCTCCAAATTAAATTCTTTCTTTCATAAGAGTTGCCATAGTCATAGTATCTTTCCACAATTAATAGAACAGTGACTAAGACACTGCCAAGATCAAGGCACCTGCATATTCAGTAGATACTGAGGATTTATTTACTTCCTGGATCATAGCTAATGGGCTCTTTCTCTATTCCAAAATGGCAGAAGAGGCAAAGCTGTGCTTTGGGGCCTTAAAGAAAGAACAGTAATCTCGCTGGTCAGGGCTAAGCCTCAGATTTACTCAATCCCCAAAGTCCTCCTAACAACATCAACTTGGTCAACTCAATTTTAGCACCTAAACTTTCAAGCAAAAAGCACAAAAAAACCTAGGCCCTAGCACTTATCTTTTAGATGGGCATTGCTCCTGGATAGAGAAAAACAAGACACATTACTAGTTACTGTACTTATGCCTGATGTTTTCTGAAGGTAAATATTGTGTCAAAATGTCAATAACCTTGGAGAGTTACATTCTTCCAGTTTCTATAATCTATAATTGCTTGTGGGATATTCACACATGGGCCATTTTCCTATTGATGATAAGATCCATTTGTAGCAGCCAATATTAGGTTTGGTTTTGCTTATTAAAAAAATTCATTTTTTTGTTTTGTTGTTACTCCTTCATAAAATGGATGATGTGCTAAGTGCTGGGATGTAAATTTTATAAAATAGCACAAGCAGTGACTTTTAAAAGTTGCAATATGAAATGTACATTACTAATCAGCACAGTGTCCAACACTGCAAAAACACTAACTGACAGAATAGGGCAGGGAGCCCTGTAGAATGTGATAATGGCTGGAGAAGGGAGACAGGGAAGGCTTGCTTCTGGGAAGTGAGGATGTGTACAACCAACTCTTGAGGAATGAGGGAAGTCAGCCATCCCTTTATACTCCTCACAGTCTACGGGTAAGCACAAGGGCGGGGAGAAGAAACCAAGGGGGGTTTTAGGTATGAGGGACATTAGGGGGACATTGAGATGCTGGAAGGTTGTAAATCATTAGAAGCGATGTTGTCTTTGCTGCAATGTTTTTGTAGGCAAGGAGATCTAGTGCTGTTTCAAATGAACGTGTGTGTGTGTGTGTGTGTGTGTGTGTGTGTGTGGTATACATATATATATATATGTATATATATATATATATGGAGAGAGAGAGAGAGAGAGAGAGAGAGAGAGAGAGAAAGAGAGAGAGAGAGAGAGGGACTGACAGGGAGACACAGAAGACCCTAACCCAGGCCCCCTGAACATGCGTGTCAGTTTGGAGGCCTGGACAGTCTATGGGGCGTCTGGTAGTGGATCAGTATTTATCCCTAATACCTAATATATGAATTGACTTTGGGAGCCCATTCCATGATGGGAGATGTTATCCTGTAAATATGTTTCTCATACTTGTTAATAAAGCACCGTTGGGCCAATGAGATAGCAAGATAGGCGGGGCTAGGAGACAAGGAGGAAAGAGGAAGTAGGAGGGTTGGAGTCGAGATGTAGCCCAGGGAGGAAGGAAGATGCCCGACGCAGTTCCCCAATAAGATGACAACGTGGAAATACTTAGATAAGTAGAAATGGGTTAATAATTAAGGCAGAGCTAGCCCATAAACAATAATGGTAATTGGCCAACAGGATTGTATCAAATACAGAGTCTCTGAGTGTTATTTGGGGCTGGTGCGGCTGTGGGCCCAAACTGGTGGCAGGCGGGATGGAGCTGGAGGGAAGGAAAAACATGCCATAACAATTCCACATAGAGGGATACTCTCTCAGCCTAGACACATGGGGGAGGGCCTAGGCCCTGCTCCAAATGATTACAAACTTTGAAGATCCCCCATGGAAGGCCTTACCCTCCCTAGGGAGCAGAAAGGCAATGATATAGGGGGCCAGTGGGGGGCAAGGAAGGAGGGGAGAGGGAACTGGGATTGACATGTAAAACAAGCTTGTTTCTAATTTAAATTAAAAATAGACAAAAATTAAAATTAAAAAAAACTATAATGTCTAGATATTTCTTTGTTGCTAGTAACTGTTACTGAGTTAGACTTTAACCAATGAAGGAAAAGGATGGATATAGGAGAGCTTTGTCCCATTTCCAGACAATAGCCTTGATGTGAGTTGGATACATGTTGTTTGGAACCTCAGTTTCTTTATCACTAAAGATGCTGAGCAATTACTTCCCTAAAAATATTTTATTTTAAAGAGGAGATAACAATCTATCATAATCCTGCTCATACTTTAAGAGCTTATGATGACAATTTTAAAATATAATATTTATAAAATATCTAGTCCATAATTGTAGGTACAGTTCAGTGAATACCTATCAGTGTTGTATTTATTAGTACCGATATTAGCATCATAGAAGTTCTTCACCGCAAGTGATCTACCAAACCAATAAAGAATCATGGCATAGTCTCCCAGTTTGGGGATTTTCCATAATAAACCATGTGCCTGTGTTAGCTTTTTCTGTGAAATCTGCTTCTTTTTACACTGCTCACAATTT
Organism: Cricetiscus sungorus; assembly: GCA_030556225.1. Lineage (NCBI taxonomy): Eukaryota > Metazoa > Chordata > Mammalia > Rodentia > Cricetidae > Cricetiscus > Cricetiscus sungorus. The sequence goes on from JANBXA010000588.1 coordinate 34,873,029, forward strand.
CAAAACCAATTTGAGTCCACAGATCTAGCTTCTACCCAAAGGCTTCTTAAGAACGGATCCTGAATGTACCATTTGCAGAACAGCCAAGATAAAATAGCAGTTGCCTTTCAAGATAAAAATACCATTTTCCACACTGAAAAAAAAACCATGAGAACAAATAATTCACATAAAGATATTTTAGCAGTGTTTTCTTTTCATACCATTTCTCCATTTAAATGGCCAACCAAGGATCCAGTAGTAAGCAGACCACCATAGCCTACATTCTACTGTCTTTGTTTGATTCCCTCCCCTTTGGTGGTGTTATTTGTCATTTGCTTGTACCAGTAGAATAGGACAAATATGGCAGGGTGCCACACCCATGGCTGTATTACATAACATAGCATTCTTCTTGCTATCAGACTCTTTCTTGCAGAAGGAGGTGTAGGTGGCCTCTAGGAATTGCAGGTTAGGAATCCGGCACTCTCGGTCTTCTGTCTGCAGGGGCACCCATTCTTCCAAGAACCTGAAGGCATTTTGAAGTGGATTTTCCTACTGTCCAAAGCCCAGATAAGAATAGAATCCAGCTGTCCTTTTCCTGCAGCCTAATGACACGTAAGCAGAGAGGACTCAGCTAAAATGTACCCAGACCCCTGCACACAGAAACTGAAACAAGTGAGTGTTGTCTAAGCCACTAAGTTTTTGGATGATCTGTTGCACAGCTGTAGCTATCTAAAACAGATTCTGTGTAGTTAACACAGACTGGAAAGATGTTTGGGACATTTTCTAACTCCAGGAGAACTATGAACTAAATCAGCAGTGGCAGATGATGCAGGGCAGCAGATGAAATATTGCTTTGCCTGGTTTGGCAGACATGCATCCATATGCATTTGAAGGCAGCTGTTTCTGGCACCTGTGGTGACATAAGGTACAGGCAATGACATAGAATCTAGACTTATTCCAAACCAAAATAGAAAATAAGAACAGTGACAAGACCCATGAAAGACATTGACTCCTCTAACATAGCTGCTTATGCAATATGAAGTCTATTCTCCCAGCATCTAGAATCTTTATTCTCATCTTTTTTTTCCCACTTCATTTTAAGACTATGCTCCTGGAAAAGGTCCTTTACTTCCATCTCCAGAAGTGGCATGAGACCTAGGGATGGCTAACCAGAGCATCACAGTTCCATGACTTTAGCTATCATTAAAATATGTCACATAATTCAAGGCCAGCCAAGCAAATGAAACCAGGTGTTACAGATTCCAATATTCATATTTGTAATTTCCAGAAAGTAGGGATTTTTCTCTACCAAATTGTAACCAAATATCATATTTTTTAAAGGGGAGGGTATTTAGCAGCCATCTCATTATCATGAAGCTTAAGAATGGAGTGAAACCAGGAAGGAAGATAGACAATAAATTTGAGATAAAAGAAAAGAGACTATACCCCAAAGACGAGTTGAACCTCTGGATAAAAGTCCCATGAAAGAAACCAACCCTGCACAGAGACTGAGCAATTATTTGCACTCACCCCCTTTTGGAGGAGGGGGGAGGTTGTTTTGTTTTTACTTACAGGAAACTGAGAAGTGTTCCTTGTGTCATTTAAGATCATTCAGATGAGAAAATAGTGTAGCTCCTGAGGCAAAAGCCACATTGACTTTTATGGTTGAGTCTAACTTTGCAAAGAAAAACAGAAGGATAAGAGACACTGGCTCACTTGCAACTGCTCCAGCCAGCCTCACATGAGAGTTGGATCTTGTTACTGGCTTACACAGCAAAGAACAGCTTACCTTCTCTCAGAACATAGGTTTAGTCATGGCGCCTTTCTACAAAATCCAAACAGACCAGAAGCAAGGTAGCCCCAGAAAAGGATAGATGTTCTCACTTTGCTTTTGAAACATGCTATGTTATAGAGAAGATGAACCTAGCACTGCAAGTTTCAGCTTCAAAATGATTTCTTTTCCTCCAATGAAATAGTTTTGAAATGGTCTAAAAGTTCTTGAAACGTTTGAACAAAAATTTCTCCTATAATAGTCTCACACCCCACACCCCTAAGTAAAAATTTAGGAGACATTCAGAAATATCAAAGATGGTAGAAATGCTGAAGGGTCAACTGGGCAGGTACAGTTACAATCACAACCTGATAAGCTTGGGTAAAGACACACATAGGATCAACCTATCAAGCACTCTCGCCCCATCCCATGCTAGGTCCATTCACTTAACCTGTTATACAGGATATCATTCTTCTCTCAGGCATCTACAGAACACTTATTCTCCCTTGCTTAAATCTCATCTCTGATTAGATGCTGCCTACAAGGCATTCTATAAATGACAAGATGGGGCAACCCTATTAAAAAAAAAGGCACTTATCCACACTTTGTATCTCCTTATTCTCCTTGTTTTTCTACACTGCATGTATCATCAGGCACACTATATTTAGTTAGCTAGTGACAACTAGATGGGAATAAAACCTACCTCTCTATTGCACCCACCTCTATAAAGTTGTTCAGTCAACCTGAAGATTCTAGTGTTTGCACAGCTAATATAGACCATTTTTATCTCAAGATAATACTTTCACTGTTATCATGGTCAAACTTCAATCGGGGAAGAAGGAACTATTTCAACAGAGGGAACTTAACAAGGAGAATTGGTTTCACAAATACTAAAAACTGAATTCACTGAAAGAACAACACACAAGCAGACCAAGAGGTGTAGCCTCTATTTCTGCCTGGGCTGAAGAAACAAAGAGAAACAGTTAAAGTTGCCAGAAGCCAGCAGATCAGAGATGAGGGGGAGACTCCACACATAGAAAGCAGTGATGTCTAACAGGTGTCACCTGCTGCTGACAGGACAGGAACTCAGAAGAGGGACATCACAGAGGTGGGTTGACATCGTCTAAGGAGGGGAAACTGGATGACTGGCCCTATTGACTCTGAGGTACTGAGCAAGGCAGAGACTGCCAGTGTGAACTGCTAACAACAGGGCTGTGCTGGGATGCCAAGAATAGGAGTGGTGAATAAAACAGCAAGTCCTCTTGCCACCCCACTCCATCTTTTAATGCCCCTTTAATGTTTTTCTTATCACAAGATAGGAGGATGCCCCTGAAAAGAGAATCACAATTTTGGGAGTTCTAATCCCCCACATTCAACACAGAGGAATGGATGTGGGCTGAGACAGCAATCTAAGAAGCGATACCAATCCTACTGCCTAGTTCCAATTTTATTTTCTTAAACAAAATTACAAATAAAATAGCGCAATGGTTGACTCCCCTATGCCAGCCACATCTTCATTACTGTAACAAATGCATGCATTAATCAAGTTGGAAAGGGAGAAGCTTTTTCTTGGGTTATGGGTTTGGAGGTTTCAGGACAGTTATTTGGCTGCAGTGGGGGAAGGAAGTTTATGGTAGCAGGCAGGGAGGACATGGTGAAGCAAGCCAGCTCACTTCAAGGACAAATGAAAAAAAAACATAAAGGAGCTGGGGTCCCACTATCCTTAAAGGGCACACCATCAGTGACCTAGGAGACCCTTGCAGTAATCAAGCTAGGAAATGTAAACATGGGACTTCAGAGGACATCCTAGGTCTAAACTACAGGAGCCCCTGAGGTGTTATCAATTGTCCACTCTTACAAACCCAGTAGCTTTTAATCTTGGTACCACAGATGAATTTTACAGAGTCCATATACCCAAGAAATCCCATACACGCTTCAAAAAGTGTATTCTACTATGTATTTTTTGCAGGTAAGTTCATAGCTTTCTTTTTATTTTAAAGGTTATAATGCATTTCTCTCTTCTCTTTCCTCCCTCCAATCACTCCCAAATACCCCTCCCCACTTTCCTTCAAATCCATGGCCTCTTTTTCACTAAATTGCTGTTGCATGCATACATGTATAGATATATTCACATATATATCCATATATATTCACATATATAACATGGTCAGTCCATATAATATTACGTATATTACGTATACGTATATTTTCAGGTCTGACCATTTGGCACTGGACAACCAATTAGTGTTCTCTTCCTTGGGGAAGATCACCTCTCCTGCTTCCGGTTTTTCTCTGTTCTCTATAGTTTTGTATGTAAAACTGAGGCTTTGTGGGATGTCCATTGATATCCTTGTTTAGACATTTGGACAATCCTATGGCTAAGACAATTTCACTTTTCCAAGGGGCCTATACACCTCCTAAATTAAATATCAGTGTTTCCTATGCTCAATCACTTATTCATTATTTAAATACACTGTGGGAAACTACACACTTTCTAAAAGTTAGATTCTTTAAGTGACTAATGTACTCTATTGATTACAACTCTCTTGGCTATAGGGAAACAGGAACCAATTTGAACCACCCAAGGAAAAAGCAAAAGGTAATGGCAATTTATTTAAAGAACCACAACCAGGGAAGAAATGTCCTAGTTTAAGAAAGAATTAAACTAGAATTGTGTCTCCATAAAACTGAACTCTGCTGTTCGTGTTCACTGAGATATTCATGTTGGCAAACTATTGGCAATCCTAGCAAGGTGGTAACTAACACTACAAAATCAGGTCATATCAACCAATCTACATACATCCATATAACTCAAAACATAGATTGAATGAGAGAAGAAAGCAAGTTACAGGGTATGCTCAATATTATATCATTTGTATAAGCTTTGGAAACATGCACGAGTATGTTTTTCCATGTGTGGTGATATACATGCAATCCCAGCACCAAAGAAATAAAGACAGGGTATGACTGGGGTTCACTAGGCAGCCAGTCTGACCTCCTTGAAAAGCTCAGACCAGTGAGTAACCATGTCTCAGAGGAGGTAGGTGGTATTCCTGAGGATGACACCCGAGGGTGTCCTCTGATCTCCAGGTACATGCACTCACACAAGCACCCCCGAAAGCATGTATAGCTTATAGATACATAAGCTTGTCAGCAAAAGAATAAAAACACAGTTGGAATCACAATCCCAAAATATAGATGTGTTCCACCCCTAGTGCGTAAAGTAAAAAAGCAAAGGCTCTCTTGGGGAACTTTATTTCCATCTGGCCTAGATGGCTTCTTTATAATAAATCTGAATTAAATATAGCAAAATGCTAAGACATGGCCAAGTTATGTGACAGATTTGTGATATTCCTCTATATTTCTCTATGCTTTTGAAATGTTTCACAAATGGATTTAAAAGCTAAGAAATATAAAGGGCACTCAGAACTCCATTAGTAGGGACCCAGACTACCCCTCAGCATCATCAGCAGGAGCCCAGAGAGGAGGACAGCTTAAATCACAGTGCAGACATCCTTCCCACCGTAAGGCTCTGCTGTGGAAACAAGAGTCTCGGGAGCGAATCCAAATGGGTGTCAGTGGGGAAGAAGGGGATTGTGACAGAGGAGACACTGAATGGGGGAAGACTATGCTCGAATAGCCATGGTACTGAAAAACTAAACACAGCAAGCAAGAGTCTCCCTCAGCATGAAGACATACTGGGAGGGCATTTCAGGAAGCTCACAGCCCCTGATTGGCCCTGGTGCCCCCCTCCTTTAGACTGGCTAACTGAAAATCAGAGCACCCCTGGACACATCACAAGTGCAAAGAAAACTCCTGAACAATTTGCATTAACTGAGTCCACAACTACTTGGGAACTGATAAAATAGAGTTGAAGCTTATTTGGGTTGCAACTTGCCTTAAATTCCTCTAATTCATTCCTAATAACAGTGAGTGTGGAAAAGTCGTGGGGTAAGGGTGGGGCTTTATTATATTGCTTAGACCTACCCTTCCATTTTCCCAGCATCCTATCATAGTAACAAACAGAAATTAGAGTAGGAAATACAGGACCCATACTTTGATCCTTGCCAATAAATTAGACCTTCAAATGTCATATTTTGGCTATGAGCCTAGCCTTTAATGGCTGACCCATTTCTCCAGCCTAAAATTTTTGTCCATCGAAAATTTTGTTACATCCTTGACATTTCCTCAAAGAATGACATGAAACTCCAAAAACAGGTAAGGAAAGCAGCTGCAAAACCCTTGCCTTTAGTGACATGATCTGAAAAGTGAATTCCAGCTCCTCGAACATTGCTAACGGTTAGTTAGCTGTTCTAAAGTGTGTAGAATGGAATATTAAGGAAATTAAATTCATAAAGCTTCCCTAGGATAGATTCTCAAGGTGTGGCAGAATAATAAACCTTTTCCCTAGCTGGCTCTGGATAACAAAGAAACTTGCTGGCAAATGCTGTGAAACCAGGACTAACAAATGAAGATAAGTTTAGTGTGTGATAAGCTTGTTGCCAGGGTCACGCCCATGCAATGGCAATGCAAAGTTCCAGCTTTGCAAAGAAAGGGAGAAAGGCAAGAATTAGACAGCTCCCATGTAGTCACACATCCTACCGAAGATATGAAGCCTGGCTGGAGTTGAATTGGCTACAGTGTAATATCTGACCTACTTACTCCTAACTATTACCACCAATCCCAAGGGTACCTCATCCATGATGGCTGACATTAGCCACAAACTAAGAATGTAATGGGATTTTTTTTCTCCCACATTACCTCACCCTAGTACACAAACCTGGCTAGAAAGCCAAATTGTGTCACCATGCTCTAGAAGCCTGCTGTTCTACCTTTTAAATACATTCCATCTCGCCAAAGATTGTTTCTAAAGTTCTATATGGCAATGGCCTTGAAAGACATTAATTCCATTAGCAAGCTATTTCAAGAAATAGCAAGCATATTTCTTGGAAACAAATATGTGGTTTAAAAAAAACAGATGACACACACACACACACACACACACACACACACACACAAATCTCAAGTGAAAAGCTGAAAACAAAGATGATTTTCAAACATGATTAGAACTCCTTCCTGTGACATATCAAGGGTGTCACAGCTGCTTTTCTGATGGGAAGTCTGTGTTTGGATCAGGTCTTTAAACCAAAAAGCCTATCTTGGGATGTCACTGTAAGTACTCTCTCTGCCTCTTAATCATCGGCAACTGCTAAATGAAGCGTGTCTATTTTCTCTGTTACATTTACTACTGGCAGCCAGGTCCTCGGTAAGTGCCCAGAAATGTTTCCATGGTTACAAAAAGCATTCAGCATCCCTCTTGTTTTGGGCCAATTTAGCTTAAAATCTATTGTGCAGAAAAATATGGCACATTAAGGAACATAAAATCAAGATACGACATTATGAAAAGAACTCAAGATTAAACGGGAAAAGCAAGCTTGATAAGGCTTTTCAAAAAGTGCACATAAATCTTAGATTAGGATGCTGACTTTCCTCGCTTCCCTCCAGATAGCTCTCTTCAGCAGAACAGCTTACACTACCCCTGAGTAATAAAGGGGGAGAATGAGTACAGGAAGCTTCCTTAAGATATTAACTCATAGCTAAAATAAATACATATACCTTTTAAACCTACAGGTATCTTAACATCTGTACAGCCGAGCATCTGGTCGCGAATCCTAGTGTGGCCCAGTGTTTATTCTGAGAAAAGACAAACAAGAGCATTTGCTCAGCAGCCAAAAGGCAACTGGAGTAAAAGCACAGGTCGTTTCACCTCAGGAAAAGGGAGAAAAGTGGATGGTCCCTGGAGGCAACTTAGTAATGTTCCTCCAGCTACAGCCATACTGTCTCACTCAAAGGCCACAGTACAAATCATTCCCCCCAATACCCAAGAGCCAGGGTTTTGAAAACAGTCTTGGATCATTGGGAACAGGTTAGATAAATGGCACAGCCTTGGAAGAAGCGGAAGGGAGAGCCTATGGCTTGTGTCTTTTGTGCCTTCCGGTTTCCCACAGACCTTTGTGTTCTGTGGGGTATTCTGTGTACATGTGATTAAGAGAGGCCATGGCGGAGAATCTCTCTTTACACATGTCCAGCCTCTGCCTCCACATGTGTGGTTGCCTCCAGTACCTCCTATGACTCCTTACTCCCTGTGAAATGGGACGGGGTGGACGGGATCCAAAGTCAAAATGGGAAGATTGTATTTGAAGGCTTCCCTTCCCAGGAAGAAAGGAGAAACCTTGTTTTCCCCATTCCTCTTCCCAAGAACACTCTGGGCACCAAGCATGGTGCATCTTCTTCCCTTTCTTTTGTACTCAGTGCATAGAGACACTGACTCTCATCCAATCCTGAGCATCACACCTTCAGGTGTCTAGGACCTGGACCTCTACTTCTAGTGAGAAGAATGGCCACCAAACTCCAAAACCTTCTTTATGAAATGCTCTCCTGATGGGGCAATGACAGCACACTGGAAGCCATCTGCTATCACAAGTTCATGCTGACTTACGCTGTTCCTTCTCATAAGCTACCTAGCATATACCACTCCCTCTGACTTGTTTCAGAACTGATATTAGAGCTATTCTAAAACACAGCTCTCTGGTGTCATCCTTATGACCTTTTTTGTAATTCTCAGCTGCTTGATCTGGGGTTGTCAGCCTGTCTACATGGGAGATGTCATTCTGTAAATATGTTTCATGTATTGGTTAATTGGCCCTATTGGCCAATAGGAAAGGAAGATAGGAGGGACTAGGAGACAAGGAGGAAAGAGGAAGTAGTAAGGAGGAGTCAACATGGAGAGCCCAGAGAGGTACAATGCCAGCCACTCTGGCCGGTAAGATGAGCCACATGGAAATACTTAAAATAGTAGAAATGGGTTAATCATTAAGACAGAGCTAGCCAATAAACAATGATAATAAGTGGCCAACAGCATTGTATCAAATACGGAGTCTCTGTGTGTTATTGGGGGCTGGCGTGGCCGTGGGACCAGACCAGTGGTGGGGGAAAAAACCTACCCATAACAGCATTCATGAATGTGTGTGATTTCCTACCTCTGGAGTGCCTTTCCGTCTTTGCCCACCTATGAAGTCCTGACTCACCCTCATAGTTCACAAGCCTGGATCATCTACTTTGCAGATCCTTAGCTGGTCACCTCTGACAAGATAATCTCAGAGGTTACCAAGCACACAACTATAACTTCCCACAAACACATTAGCTAGATGTGTCTCCCATGCATTCCATAATTCTTTGGTGTGACATAAGCATCTCATTCATTCATCCCTCCATCCAAACACATTACCCAATTTGATAATGGGTCCAGTTCAATCTCAGAGTGTAGTGTTCCATACACCAACTTGAAGTTCCAGCTTCTTTTTAAGAAGTGAGACATTGGGGGGGGGATGTGTCTTCCTTTAAATAATAATACAAATCCAGATCTCTGTGAAATGATACAATTGACTTAAACTAACCAGGAAGAGGTCATAAAGCAGTCAGCCAATCTGACCGGTAAAAAGAGATAACTTTTTCACCAGTCCTTGCTGGCATGGCAGATGCTGGGTCATATTTCCAGGCAATTTCCAAAGGCCACATGTAGACTACCACAAGGAGAGGGCCCATGGGAGTGACTAGCACAGGGAATGTAAATCTACTTAGAAGCTCTTTCTCCAGAGTTCACCAGATTCCCGTAAGAAAGACTGAGGACAGAACGGGAGCAGAGATGACAACGGCTAGTATTCAGTCAAGGAGAGAGAGGAAGCTATGCTAGGAAAGGTCCAATGTGCACAAACTCTGGAAAAGCCCACTGTCCCCCAGGCCCTGATGTTCTCAGATCACAGGGTACACACATGCAGGTCAAACAGCAGAAGAGAATACAGACTTCTGGGGAAGGGCAGGAAGAAGGTATGGTGTGGGACTATGAAAAGCTCCCTCCAGCTGGAAGACAGACAAGACAGAAGATCCCGAACCCTGACCCAGGAAGACAGAACTGGCTTGAAACTGGAGCCGCCTTAGAACCTGGCAGGGCACACCAGCAACCACACAGCAGCCCACACGCAGAACAGACTACCATGGGAAGGGCCGCATGGAAACCCACATGGAAACAAGGGAAGAAGAAAGCAAGTGTGACCGCAGGGCCACTTTTTTGTAACAAAACCCTCTGGCAAACAAGTCTCCTCCTTATAAAAAGGCACAAATCAAAGATGTTGAGGTCTACACTGTGCCGAGGCCGACAACAACAAAATGATAACACACTTGAGTTCTGACCCTGAAACTCTCTAACAGTAAAGGCCAGACACTGGACAGGCCTGTTTTCCTTCCCCACACACCAGGTTTTATCTTTAGTCACACATCATGTGAGAAACTTTAAAACACTCTTATTTACTAAGAGGCAAAATGGTCAAGATCACTAGTTCAAATAATACTTGATTACAATGGATGAAATGGGGAATTTGAAGTACATGAATGATAAGTTTAAAACTGTTACCTCAAAGGGGGAAAGAACTCATGTGTTGTAGAGGGACTTCGGTAGAAAGGCTGAAGGCTTTTTGTTGTTGTTTTGGAGGGAGCTTGGGGGCACTCTGGACAGGCTGTCCCAGAACTCACTCTATAGACCAGGCTAGCTTTGAGCTCACAGAGATCTACCTGCCTCTGCCTTCCTAGTACTGAGATTAAAGGAGTGAGCCACCACTACCCAGAAAAGTTATGTTTAATTTTAAAAATAAAACTTGTAGAGTCGTCAGAGGACTTGGAAGTATTAGAAATTTGAAAAAGGATAGATAGACCAAGGGGTGGACATAACCCAAACCAAGACATAAAGAGGTGAAAGAAGGGATATACAGAGAACCTTCAAGGGCTGCAGGCTAATATCAAACAGCTGAACTCCAGGAGAAGGAGTTAGAGAGAACCCATTAGAAGAAGTAGGCAATGACAGACAGACAGACAGACAGACAGACAGACAGACAGACAGACAAATTTTCAGAAAAAAATTTCCCCATCTGCATTGATAGGCCCAAGCTTAGACACCAACAACAAAAGCAAATACAACAAGATATGCATACATATGTACACTCACACATATGTACATGCACACAAACTCCAGAAACATGCTTCTGAAAACCAATGTTACATTTTTATTTTTATTTTTTTAAGAAAGAGAAAGAATATGAAGTTTGGGTGTTGTAAGGGAGATCTTGGAAATGGTGGTATAAGGGAATGAATGCGATCAAAATATGTTAGATGACACTCTTAAAGATTAAATAAAAACTTCTTAAAAGAAGTTTTGCAATGGAAAGGGACATTATGTTCAGAGAAACACATATGAGGATTACAGCACACATCTTACATGACAGACACAGAAAACAAAGGAGTGGCAAGCTTAGAGTTCAGAAAGGATTCCACCAAAGACACTTAAAACATTTTTAAATAAATGATACTTTTCAAAAGAAAGTGGAGATAATAAATTTGCAGCACATACACACCATGGGAAATGTTTAACTGAATATTGCTTCAAGTTGAATGAATGACAACGGTCACAGAACTGTTTTTTCAAAGGAAAAAGTAAAGCAGAAATGAAATAAGTGTAAAATTATTTTTCTATCTTAATCATCATGAGAGGTAAATGATAGCCTAAAGCCACACAGAATCGATACACTTGTTTCACGAGGAAAAGTCAAATGCATCGACATTAAAAGGACAAAGTATATAAAGGAAAACTTGGAGTATGCCCCTGCAGCAGCATCTCATGATAGACTGAAATTCATGAAAGATGCATATTTAAATCCCAGAATGACCTTACATGTGTTCTCAGTAAACCCAGGATGGATATGAGGTAGGATTATAGAAACGTTTCCTTCAAAAGAAAATGGGAAAAGACTGAAAGATGTAAAGATTAGATGAAAGGAATTAAGTGCAATAGATTTTAATTCAACAGCATCAGTAACTACATTTGATGACAGGCAATTGATCACAAACACACACATTAAAGTGAAAGGCTTTCAGATTGGGTTAAAATGGCTTAAGTTTATGTTGTAAGAAACTCACAATAAATATAGATTGTTTTAAAGAAGTTAAAAGGACTGTATTGTCCCTGGAAAGATGGGTTTGTAGTTAAGAATGTTTGCTCTTCTTCCAGAGGACCCAAATTTGGTTCCTGGAACTTATAGGAGGCTTGTAGCACAACAGCCACCTGTAACCCTGGCTTTAAGAAGCCAGTACCCTATTCAGGCCTCCATGGGCACCCCTCTCACATACATGCATACATAGACACATACAGCCACACACAGAGAGAGAGAGAGAGAGAGAGAGAGAGAGAGAGAGAGAGAGAGAGAGAGAAGGAGGGAGAGAGGGAGGGGGAGGAAAGGAGGGAGGGAGGGAGAAGGAGAGAGAGGAAGAGGGAGAGAGAGGGAGAGAGAGAGAGGGATGGAGGGAGGAAGGGAGGGAGGGAAAGAGAGGGAGAGGGAGGGAGGGAGAGAGAGACAGAGAAAGTGAGGGAGGGAGGGAGTGAGGGAGAGAGAAAAGGAGGGAGGGAGAGAGAGATAGGGAGGAAGAGAGAGAGAGGGAGAGAGAGAGGGAAGGAGGGAGGGAGGGAGGGAGAGAGGGAGGGAGGGAGAGAGAGACAGAGAAAGGGAGGGAGGGAGGGAGGGAGGGAGGGAGGGAGAGAGAAAAGGAGGGAGGGAGGGAGAGAGAGAAAGGGAGGAAGAGAGTGAGAGGGAGAGAGAGAGGGAAGGAGGGAGGGAGGGAGAGAGAGGGAGGGAGGGAGGGAGGGAGGGAGAAAGAGAGAGAGGGAGAGAGAGAGAGTGACAGAGAGGGAGAGAGAGGGATGGAGGGAGGAAGGGAGGGAGAGAGAGAGGGAGGGAGGGAGGGAGGGAGGGAGGGAGGGAGGGAGGGAGAGAGAAAGAGAGAGAGGGAGAGGGAGAGGGAGGGAGAGAGAGAAAGGGAGGGAGGGAGGGAGGGAGGGAGAGAGAGAGAAAGGGAGGGAGGGAGGGAGAGAGAGAAAAAGGGAGGGAGGGAAGGAGAGAGGGAGGGAGAGAATTAAAAAAACAAAAAGGACTATATTGTGCCACATTAAACTTTAAAATGTTAAAAACTAGAGTAGTCTTATTAATAGCAAAGCAGAGGTTAGGACAAGAAACATCATAAGAGATAAAATGACACATTACAGGATAACGAAGACTTTCAATCCTAAAGACACATTTCTAAAATGTGTCTGTATTAACAACATAGCTTCAGGTTCATTCGCAAAAATCTGACAGAAATGGAAACGATGAATTGCCAAATCAGTAAACTGAGTCACAGACTCCATTACCTCTCTTTCAGTAATCAATAGAACAAAATCAGTATCCTCATCCTACAGAAATCAGTAGATCAAACAAGGATTAGAAAACGTGATAAAACCCCACAGACAACACGTTATATAGTTGTATTTATTTATGCCTCACACTCTGAGCACACAGAATACTGCCTCCTCAAGTGCACACAGAGCAGTCAACAGTCAAAACACACTCAGGTTAGCACAACTAAATCTAAATGTTGTTTCCCCAGAGCTGGGGACCAAACCCAGGGCCCCGACCACTGAGCTAAATCCCCAACCACAAATGTTATTTTTTAAAACTTAAATCATACAAAGTATAAGCTCAAGCCATTGTTTGATTAAATGAGAAATCAGCCACAGGAAAAAAAAACCTGGAATCTTCAGTGTTTGGAATCTAACCTAAATAGTTTTAAATAACCACCATATGAAAGAGTAAGCAAAGGGGTGTGCATTATAAACTATTTTAATTCAGAATGAAACCAGAAACAACATACTGGTGTTTGTTGAATGCAGATAATACATTTTTTAGAAAGGAATTTTTATCCTAAGTTTCATTTTCATTAAAAATTTAAAAATTATAACCAAAGAAAAATGGAGTCATAAACATAACAGAAACCAATGAAATTAAGAACCAAAAAAAAAAAATAGAGGAAAACAACAATAAGAAATAAAAGGTAGTTTCTTGCAGAAAATATAGATAACAGACAAAATCAAAAATATTTTAAATGTCCTTTAAAATCTAAAAATATTAGGTAGTAAAAAAATTGCATAACCAAAATTCAATAATATACATGGAGATGTCCTTGGAAATCAGTATGGCAGTTCCTCAGGAATATAGGAACCAGTCTACCTCAAGATCCAGCAATTCCACTCTTAGGCATATACCCAAAGGATTCACATTCACACAACAAGAACATCTGTTCAACTATGTTCATAGCAGCATTATTTATAATAGCCAGATCCTGGAAGCAACCTAGATGCTCTTCAACTGAAGAATGGATGGAGAAAATGTGGTACATATTCACAATGAAGTACTACTCAGCAGAAAAAAAAAACAAAACAAAACAAAAACAAAACGAAACAAACAAAACAATGGAATCTTGAAATCCGCGGGCAAATGAATATAACTAAAAGAAACCATCCTAAATAAGGTGATCCAGTCATAGAAAGACAAATATGGTATGTACTCACTCATATATGAATATTAGACATGGAGCAAAGGTTTATCAGACTACAATCCACACCTCAGAGAATTTAGGAAATGAGGAGAACTGTAAGATAGACACAGGCTCCCAGTGAAGGGGAAAGGAACAAGAACCCCTGAGCAAATTGAGAGCATGGGAGGAGGGAGGGAAGAAAAAGAAGAGGGGAGAAGATGAGGAGAACATGAGGAATCAGGAAGATTAAATGGGGAGATAGAGGAGAGCAAGAAAAGGGACACATCAATAGAGGGAGCCATTATAGATTTAAAAAAAAAAAAAATCTGGCACTAGGGAATTAAGTATACAGAGATCCACAAAGACAACCCCAACCAGGAATCTAAGCAATAGTAGCAGCTGGTGTAAGCAGAAGCAGAGATCCACAACTAAGCACTGAGCCAAACTCCTGGAATCCAGTTTCAGAAAGGGAGAAATGACAATAAAGGGGTCAAGACCAAGCTGAGAAAAGCCACAGAAACAGCTGACCTGAGCAAGTGGGAACTCGGACACCAGTCTGACAGCTAGAGAACCAACATAGGACCAAACCAGGCTCCCTGAATGTGGATGTCAGCTAGGAGGACTGGGCAGTCTATGGGACCTCTGGCAGTGGAACCAGAATGTGTCCCTAGTGCACGAAAGGACTTTGAGAGCACATTCCCCATTGAGGGATACTCCCTTATCCTAGAGACATGGGGGAGAGCCTAGGCCCAAATGACTTGAAAGGTTTTGATGATCCCTCATAAAAGGCCTCACCCTCACTAGGGAGTGGATGGGGCATGGGATGGGGGGTGGTCATTGCAGGGGATGGAAGGATGGGAGGGAGAGGGAACTGGGATTGATATGTAAAATAAGATTGTTTCCAATTTAAATAAAATTTATTAATAAAAAACACAAAATGCAAAAAATCACTTAAAAAATAAAATCAAGGGAATCTAACATCTACTAATTGAATTCTTATTCTGAGACCTTCTTACACAAAATTCTGGGCTCAAATGCCCTAACTAGAGGCCCATGAGATCTGTGGGTAAAGGTGCTTGTCACCAAACATGACAATATGAGGCCAATCCCTGGGACCATAGAGTGAAGGAAAGAATGGATTCCTCCAAGATGTCCTCTGACTTCCAAATGCTTGCTCTCATGCTCTCTCTCCCCTATCCCTCCTTCTCTGTCTCTGTCTTTCTCTCTCCCTCTCTTTCTCACAGACACAAATAAAGCTCTTGAAGGAAGAAACATCTACTGAATGCTAACAAATAATAAATCTACACAAACTTTCTTAACTGTAAGAGGAACAAACTCTTCTGAATTAATTTTATGAAGTGAACATCACAAGATGCTAAAATCAGATAGTAGCCTATCAAGAATGCCTAAGGAACATGCCTACACAGTTCATGGACACAGAGTTGTTGAGCTGGTATCCACCTAGAGCCTTCACCCCTGCAAACTAATGTTCATGGTTCTGGAAGACATTTTGCCCAGTACCAAAGGTGAAAGGTGAACACCAATCCAGCTACATACCATTTGATCTACACGGATGACCTGCCTCAAAGATACACTGGTACAATAATGGCACAAAACTTATGGGAGTAACCAACCGATACCTGATTAATGCCCGTCCATGAGATGGAACACCCACCTGATGCTGGTTGGGTGGCTAAGAAGAATCTGAGACAAGACAGGCCAGGGACTTAGAGGAAATCTAAATAGCATTGTATTGTTAAAGGAGCATAGAAAATAATTACTCCTAAAGACATTCTGCTATACTCACAGACCAGTTTTTTGAGTTTTTTGTACAGTCATCATCAGAGAACCTTTCTCTTGCAGATGGGAACAAATATAGAGATCTACTGTCAGACATTATGTCTAGAGTGGAGATCTTGGAACACTCAGCCCTAAAAGGGTTGCCTCCATCAAATCCCTCCCCTCAGGAAACTGCAGAAGAAGTGGCAGAGGATTGCAAAACCCAGAGGATATGGGGTATACCAAGGAATCAGGGCCTTCTAGACCAACAGGACTGGAGCACATATGAACTTACACACTGTGACAGTATGCACAGGGCCCGCATGGGTCTGTACCAGATAGAGTCCTAGAGCTGAACGGAGAAATGGACACACATTGCCATTCCTAACCCACAAGCTGGCTCCAACTGACAGCCAGTTGCAAATGAAATATTAGTTTTCTTCTAGGGAGCGCTCACTGGGGAAGCAAACTGCTCCGAAGGGTCGGCTGCATGCCCAGCAGCATCTTTGGAGGTTCTTTATCTCACAATGCTGCATCAAGGCAAGGCTTTCTGTTTTGCTTTGTTTTGTTTTTTTTTCTGTCTTATAGATCTTTTGCATATATATTTTAATTTCCAGCTTAAGAATTTTAGGGGGTTCCTGGGTGTGCAAAGCTGTGTATCCCAGTATCTATATACATGTATTGTGCTTTTTATTTGTTGTTCTTTTTCTTGTTTAATTGTTTTTCATATTCTGACTTGTTTATCTTATTATTATTCCTTGGATATCTGCTTGCTTTCTAAGGAGAAGGACTGTGGGTCCAGTTGTGAAGGGAAGTGGGAAAGAACTGGGAGGCATAGGGTGAGGGAAAACCATAGATATGAAAAAAAAAAATCTATTGTCAACAAAGAAAAATGTTGGGGGGGGAAGGGACTGGTTTAAGCTGTCACAGTAGCTCTCCAGCTTGGCTAGAGGACAGGGCATAGACCAGACACCTTTCACAGTATTGATGAAAAGTCTCTTCCGAATGTCTGACCACAGTATACACATTGCTGAACTTCCACTGCAGCTCTGAGACATCCCAGACAGCCCCAGCCCTCCTCCCTGGGCATCACAGTTGGTGTTATCCTGGTGTTGTCACTATCTCTGTTCACAGAGAATATTTTCCACCATTGCTGAAAACATTCATTGTGCCTTCCACGTCCTCTCCCATGAATTTCTTAGTAAATGTGGCCCCGTCAGACCCCTGCAGGCAGGATTAAGATTTGTTTCTCCTGCCATACAACCCCAAAGAACATTTAAGTCTCTGCGCACACTTACCCAGTGTGTTTGTACACCTTTGTGCAAATCTGTGTTTATGTCTGGTTCTCATTTTAACTGCAAAACCAGAGAGTACAGAGTGCACTTTCAGTTTTCCTTCCATGTCTGCAAGAACCTTGAGGTGAAAGGTCATCTTCTTGGCTTTTAAAGAGGTATTTGTTGAATTATTTAGAGTTGAATCAAAAACAATACCATCCTTAGTAATAAAGAATAAAAATGAAAGTGCTTGTCGACTATGTTCAAGACTCTGGGTCTTCCACAGTACCACAAAAAATGGGCATACATCAAAATCCCTGATGACAATACATGAAGAAGTCCTCAGCAAAACACTAGCCAGTCAAGTCATCAATGTATGAAAATTATAACATAGCATGACCAGTAGGATTCTCTACCAACTACATCAGACTAGTTCAACATCCTAAAGTCAATCAATGCAACTCACTGCAACACAGCAAACAAAAAGGCTTCTGTGGATATTTTAGTTTGGTCCAAAACTGTTTAAGCAAATTCCATATTCTCTTTTGACAAAAAGAAAAATCCAGTCATCTGAATTTAAAGAAACTTCTTTAACATGTGTCTAGCCTTGAAGTAGTCATGAAAGCTTGATGCTAAGTTTAGGATTAAGACAAGAAAATTCCCTCCCACCACTCCTGTTTAACATGGCAATGGACAGACTATCCAGTGTAATCAGACAAGAGAAAGGATGAATGAGTTTGATTCTTAGAAGAAAACAAAACTAGGAACAAACTAATTAACAAACTAGTGCATGCACCAATGGGACAGGAGTCAGCAACATAAAGGACCAAGAAAGAAAGATGGGCAAATCTCAAATGTGTTACAGTAAGTGAAAGGAGCCAGATTTGAAAAGGCACAAACTCCATCATTTCATTTAGATGACATTCAAAAAACACAAAGAATAACAGAGTCAGAAAAAAGTATCAAGTCATGTTTGCCTTCAACTGCAGGTAAAGTATTGCCTACAGAGAGGTTTGCAGGGATTCTCTGCAGTAATGAGATTGCTCTGTATCTTACTTGGGGCTACAAGAAGATCCAAACAGTAACAAAACAGTAGGCTAATGTGATTTTCATCTTACATAAATCATATTTTAATAGGGAATAAGAACAAGTGTGTGTGCATATAAACTCTAAGATCAGACCACCTAAACACAGGAGTTCTTCCCAAATGTGGAGCTTAGGTAATGTTCTACAACTATAAAAAAAAAGTAAGAGTGGCTGCCTCTCAGAGGGATTCATTTACCTTCTGCCTCATCCTGCCTCACAGCTAATGTGGTACTCACTACTGCAGGTACAATGGGAATATCACAACAAAACCTCATCGTCTGACTTCAAAGTTGGGTTTAATTAATGTTTACATTCAAATTTCACACTTACGAAAAATTAATCAAAAAATCACCATTGTGCATCTATTGAGACAAATTCACATTAATTTCAAATACAATTCAAATTAGGCAAGAATTTTCTAAAATCAGAATAAAATTTTAACTCAAATCTAAAATTCTACTGATATCTCACAAATAATTTTCAAAAGATTCAAAACTGTGGTCATTTATAGTTAGTCTTTCAGAAAGAATGTTCGCCTACCTGATTTTACCAACTAATCAAATAAGAATCAAGAAATCATTGTGGAGGGTGGGGGCAGGGCTCACTCAATAAACAGTTTGATATTGAAGCATAACGTCCTGAGTCTGGATTTCCAGAACGCATGCAAATAGCTGGGAGTGGTGTGTACTTATAATCCTAGTATTGGGGCGGGCAGTGGAAGGAGAATTCAAGGGACTTGCTGACCAGAGAGTCTAGCTGAATAGACAAGCTCCAGGTTCAGTGAGAGACCCTGTTTCAAAAGAGATGGAAGCAATTGAAGAAGACACTCAGTATCTAAACATCCCATGTATAATAATACATGTACTTAACAATACACACACACACTTAAGCTCACACAGAGAGAGAAGAAAAATGTTGCAAAAAGAATAGGATACTTTTGTTGCCTTAAACGTCAAGATCCCACATGACTGGTAAGATCCTCCTCTAAAAAAATGACACTAGGAAGAATCATTGAAAACAAATAAAAAGACAATATGGTATCCAGCAAGAAAGGAAGTGATGACGTTCTGAGTATGAATAATCTACTAATAAATGTGGATTATGCATGCACATATGACACATACATCCCACCTCCTCATCTCAACCTACCATTTGCCTTTGTCTCTTAACCAGGTGTGATGACCTCTCCATGGGTTAGAGGATTAGAACTGTGGAAAATTTATGCTGAAACACACGGCCATAGCTTTCCCAGAGCTAATTACATTTATGTCAAATCCATGGCATTTTTATTAAAGCCCCACTTAGTGCTCAGTTTTGACAACATAAAGTATCATAGGCAACTTTTATTAACTGTGTCTTTATCAGTCCAGTCTAAAAGCAAATGAAGCCATCCTATTTCAAAGATCTTGCATCTACTGTCATCTCGCATCATGTCCCCAGTGAGACGCTGTGAGAAGTATTCTTGGAGTGTTATCAACTACAAATTCTGCAACAAGTATGGCTGTTTGCACAGGATTTCACACTGAATAATATAGTAACATCTAGAAATTCCTAACCTAGAGGGAAGGGAGAAAAAAGAACATTTTAAGAGATATTTTAAAAAGCATGGCATGTGCACAGGGACTTCTCCAGCAGAGCCTTCAGGATTCATTTTAAGCTTTTCACTTGCTCAGAACTATTATTTTGAAATATGGAGCCCAAACATGGATCTTGTAAAGCTCCCTAGAACAAAAATATTCCTGTGGATTGTATCTCTCAATCAGAAGCCAGGATGAGAGGATGTATAAGTGGCAGAGAAGAAGTGAAATCAATGTGATAACTTAAAAGTAAATCAAAATGGACTATAAGAGGCTTCTAGAAGAACACGGAAACAATGGGTACTGAACGGCTTACCTTGCTTTTTTCCATTAGCTTTTTCTAAAGTGCCAGGGAGCTGGGTGTCAAAGCCAAGCTGAAGGTCACATCTCTGCCTCTCAAATTCACGTTCTTCCTCAGCAATAGAAGAAAGCATGTGCGGGGGCTTCAGGCCAGCTGAGGTCTGTTTGGGCCACTGGTGTATTATAGAGCATGAGTCTTTGGCTTGTTGATCAAGTTTGGGGCTTGCTGTTCTGCCAGAGTCCTGCAAATCACTATTAGAGCATGAGAAATGGTCCTCTTCAAGAAAAAGGGAGTTTGTCTCCTGTGAATACCCATCATTGCCCTGCTCTTCATCTTCAAAGTAGGTTTCCTGAATCTTAGTGTCATCTAAGTCCTGGTCTGGCTTGTCACTCAGCGCCGAATCATGTTTGCTTAGAAGAACCAGTGATGCAGATAGCGCATCACCTGCTTGCTGAAGAGCTTCATAAATTCGGGATAGCCAGGAAGATAAAGGCTGGAAGAAGTTCTGGGCATCCTGGGATGCCATGGCCAACACCATGGCCAACTACCTCATGTCTACAGAGTCCACTCCTTTGATTCCTCTAGAACTCTGGGCTTACGTGAAATACAATATGAACACGATGAGAAATTTGAGGTTTCTCTTTTTTTTAATAACAGGCAAAATTTTATTAATATATACATAAAGAAAACATGTGCAGTACGTGAGCACCGTTGGCTGTAACTAAAACCAGGCAGCAAGCTGGTTCCTGTGCCAAGGTGTACGGAGTAGGTCTTTGCAGGGAACAGAGCAACTGCGTTTGATAGGGTAGTCTCTTAATGGCTGTGAACATTTCACTTGCAACACTGCTCAGCTGAAACAGAGGAAAGACATGCTTACACCTGTTAAAGTCACAACTGCACATTCATCCCCAGATACCAATAATCCATGACCAATAGCAGTTGGGGTAGGAGAGACAAAAAAAAAATTTATATAGAACTCTCACGATGGCTAAATAAAATGACCATGAAAATCTAAATGTAGCTTCTACCCATGCCGGTACACCTCCATGGGCTCATTCACAACTTCCATTAGCAGTAATGGATTCTAGGTACACAGACTGACAGACATCTGCTCCCCATAGATCAGCTTAACAATGTGAACAGAGTAAAGGATCCATGGGAACAGCCAGTTAGGCATGACACTTCAAAATGCAAGAAAAGCTGGAGGTTTTGTGAACAAACATACAGGACCCAGGGAGCTAACGAACAGGCATCTCTGTTTTGAGACACAAAGGTTTATCCTCTCAAAGGAAATGTGTGTCTGGAATTTAAAAGCTTCCAACAAATCTTAAAATAGAGTTTTACAGTTTTATGCAATCTCTAGAAATGATGTCTATTCTTGGGGAGAAATCACTGAAAATATGTGCATGGCAAATGGATCGTGCAGCTTTCTGGAGCTTTTCCGTTGGTATCTTGTGCCTTTGACTGTGTCCCCCATCTCCTGAAGTTAGCACTCTTCAACTTGTGGGTCTTCTGAAACATACTCCATCTCATAGGATCATATTCTGAAAGAGGTAGCTCCTGGACATCCACAGAATGGGACAATGTGAGACCACATAGCATATGCCTATGCTTTTATACTCATATGCGAACATAAACCTAGGTAGATTTATGTATATACATGGGTGTAGGTACCTCACTGCTATCACAGTATAGGATAAATGTCATTGCTTCTTTGATAGCAACATCTTCCCTCAGAATCACTCCATTCCTGAAGTTTCAACCCTCTTGATCTCACCCTTTAGAGCAATTGCTTATATATTCCCTTAAAATATTTTGTTAGTGACTTAAAGATACATTGATTCATTCTGTAAACAAAAAAGAAATACTAAGTACCTATTAAGTACTGTGTATAATGCCAGGCATAAGGTAACCCTGAGACCCCCATCTTCATGGAACCTTCATTTCAGTTAAACAGAAATTGAGCTCTCAGTATTCTCCTCTAAAACCAAGTAAGTCATGCATCACTCTGTAGCTCTTGTCTTCCTCTAAAGATATATTTGCAACCACTCTTTGGCCCATGCCTTCTCCTCATTCCCCTTTATACTCACCTGCTGGGAAGGCTAACCCATCCTGTTTTTGTTTCCGTGGTTGGTTTTGGTCCCTTTGGTTTGATTAGTTGGTTAGGTGGGTGGTTGATTGGTTTGAGAGTTTTGTGTCTCCTGGGATGATCTTCAGTTTGCTCCATAGCCAAGGATGATGACCTTGAACATGTGGCCCATATGCTCTCATATCCTGACTGCTAGTATTGCAGACTTGAAGAACTACATCTTGTTCACATTGTGCTGGGGCCAAACCCAGGGCTTCTGCATTCTAGGAAAAAATGCTACCAACTGAACTAGATGGCCCCAGCCTCAACCCTATTTTAATTTTAAACTTTTATAAACTCAGAATGCACATCTCCAGTCATTAGCTTGCTCCTCCTTTTCTTACTCTT
Organism: Cricetiscus sungorus; assembly: GCA_030556225.1. Taxonomy (NCBI): domain Eukaryota; kingdom Metazoa; phylum Chordata; class Mammalia; order Rodentia; family Cricetidae; genus Cricetiscus; species Cricetiscus sungorus. Next base: position 34,895,725 of record JANBXA010000588.1, read on the forward strand.
CCCCCAAAACCAACTCAGCAGTATGCAAACTGTGGTAGTTCAGAGTCATCTAAGAAACTAATATAACACGCCAAGGCCTAGGCTGGCTGCAGGAACAAGCCTGACCAACACCTCTGTATATCTTTTATCTTCTCTGGAGCACCAAACCCCTACTAAACATAAATATTATAAAAGAAAAAAATCTGATGTAAGGAAACAGTTACACATTAATGTGCCATACCAAACTCTTAAATTCAGGTATTTCAAACCCAGTATGTCGTTTTGATGCAGAGATCACTGCTTGGGTCACAGGGCCTCATGATTGTGACTGTTTCTTCAACATATTCCCTTTCTATTCCTTCCAGTTAAGCTGCCATTAGCTTTTTCTCTCCAGTGATCGCTTTCCCAAGTTCCCATTCTCTCACATCATTCACCTGGTTTGTTTCAGCTCCCATGAAACCCTCTGCTCCTCACAGCCTGACTTTCATCTGGCTTTACTGCCTCTCCACCCTTGGAATGGAGGCACCATGGAAAGGGGAGGCCATCTATTTTGTTCTGTCTCAGAGCCTAGAATTGTACTAGACACGTGGTAAGCGAATCGGTAAATAAAATCATAAATCTCATTAGAATCATGCCTGAAACAGTGCTCAGGAGAAATTATATCAATAATTTTGTTTAAATTTATGAATAAAACCTACACAAAGCTGTCACAAGAATCTGCAATGGTGTTATTCCACAGATTTCCTATTTAGTACATTATCCTGTCAGCATTTGCTCCACCCAGTTTCCCAACCCACCATTTTGTGGTGCCTTCGCTGCTCGGATGACTTCATTCATTTTACATTTGACCCAGAAAGTATGTTGCCTAAGTAAAAGTGCTCCAGGGCATTAGAGACCTGGAAGGCCTCTCAGAGAAATCAGTGGCTTTAGCCAACTACTCCTGTCCTTGCAATTCACATAGCTCCTCTTTTCATTCTAATGGAATGTCCAGCTGAGCATAGGCCGGCCCCCAAAGAAACTGCCACAAAGTGAGGACTCAGCCACTCCTTATGACCCTCACTGTGAGACCCTGTCTGCCAGTCATGCTGATACACTGAGAATTCCCACAACTGACCTTGATTTTTTTCCTGACTTTTAATTTGTTTATCCAAGGATGACTTCACACCTAGCCTGCTTCATCTTTTGCATTGAACCGCTAATGGTTTTCTCTGCTGGTTCTTCATCTACAATTAAAGACATGGCCTCAAAGTACTTAGAATATGTCTTTATGTTATAAAGTTAAATTTTTGTCAATATTTTTGATAGCTTAGTAGCCCACAAGTTTGAGAAGTACTTTTAGGCTACAGCTCCATAATCCACATAAAGCAGGAGGAGCTCAGATGGATGGATGGATGGATGGATGGATGGGTTATGCATTGATGGGTGGACAAGTAGGTGAATGGAATGGATAGGTAGAGGAGTGGATGGATGGGTGGGTACATGTGCATATGAGCAGGTGGATGAATGGATGGGTGGTGGGTAGATAGGTGGATGTATGGTTAGGGGTGTGTGTGTGTGTGTGTATGTGTTTGGGGGGGATAGATAGTGGGTGGGTAGGTGGGCGGGTGGATGGAGATAATAATGAAACTGTTTTAAACCGAATGGTCTTGATTTATCATTATCTGTAAAATAGAATTCCCTTACTCATCAGTTCCTTTGGTCTCTAAAATCCAAGAACAAACTAGATATACCAAAGAGCATAGTAGCTGAGACTGGAAATATTAGGAATAAAATTGCTTTTTCAGGGATGAGTTCTAAATCTTTATTAATTTGATAATATGATAATTTGCTGTCATAATATCTCAAAAATAATGTAATATCTCAAAAGAGACCAAATCTCTATCTATATATGGGGGGAATGTCCAGTTGTATTCTAGAACACTGAAAAGGAACAGAATACTATGGAGTTGGCAGTACTGGGTAGCACTCATAAAATAAACCTAAACCCAAAGGATATCAGTACAGACAAAGCAGTCATGGAGATATATTTAAGTAAATGTCAACTCAATTAAGAGGGCATACCAAGGGTGACACAAATATGTATTTACTGCTCTAGTTCTTTGGAGTACTTTCTTACAGCTAGTGAGAAGATGGCAAAGCTCTTGGTGGGATGAATGCATGGGAGAGACAGAGAGAAGAAGGGGGAAGAGAAAGAGCTTTATTATGTTACTGTGATAAAGCACTCAACTAAAAACAACTTGGGCAGGAAAGGGTTGATTTGACTTAAACTTTAAATTTCCAGGTCATAATCCATTATGGAAGGAACATGAAGCAGAAGCCACAGTAGAGTTGTTTGCTGGCTCCCTCATTCTCACTTACTCCATCTCACTCATTCATCCTCAGACCCAATGAGCTCACTTATGTAGTTCAGGACTGCCTTCCCAGTCAACGGCCTCGCTCACAGTGGGCTAAGGCTTCCTACACTAATAATCAATTAAGATAATCTCCCACCAACCCGATAAAGACAGTTACTCAAGACTCCTTTTCTAGGTGATTCTGAGATGTGTCAGGTTGACAAGTTAATTAATTAGGATGGAACGGAGGGAGAGAGGGAGGGAGGGAGGGGAGGGAAGGAAGGACGGAAATCCTGTCCAGTTCTCTAGATTAAAAGGAAAAATACACTAAAAGTCTTGAAAAGGCTCATTGCTAGATTAAAGTGGTTATTGGTAGATTATCATTATGAGACATAAAATTAAACAACAGAAATACATATGTGTGTGTATGCATGAAAGAGTTGTGAGAGTGTGTAAAACACATGAGTTCTTGTTGCAGGGGCAGGGGAAGTGGGATTTACTAGAAATCTAAAGACATAGAACAATTGATAAATAAAAAGAAAAGTCATTGATGTATTCCCAAGAAGTGTGTTTTTCAAATCCTACTTTAATTAAAATTCTGCTTTAATTGTAATGGTAATTAATTGAACTACAACTACAATTTAAATATAGGAAATTACTAAGCAGAAAACAACAGATTGTGTTTCTATATAGGAAACTTATGCAATCCTTGAGTTATGTGCTTTCTCGTGTTTTTTTTTTTTTAAGTACTCCACCAAAGGCAATTGTGAACAGAGAATACAAATGCTTGTGGACCTATAGAGGCTGTCAGTTAAATCTTTCTGACCTCCTTTTCTTGTAATGACAGCTTCCTACAGGGGGGCAGGAAGAGTTAGAATGTAAAAAACATCAGCTTGTAGAAAACCATAAAAATCTATGATGGAAGTGTGCATGCCTGTGTCAGTTTTAAAGGTTTATGAGCTTCTGGAGAATAAACTACATTCTGAAAGGCAGGAAAAACGTTTCCAATGGCATGGTTTCCAGGTAACCAAATCCTAAGTCAAAATTGTATACAAATCTACCTCCAAACATGCCCTCACATGTTTAGCATTTTTTTTGAAAGATAAATCACCTTGTAAAAACCCTTCTCACTCTCCACCATGACTCTTAGGCCAATCTAAGGAAGAGTCAAGAATACTGGATTTATCTAGAGGGTCTCCTTCTCAGGCAGATAATTTCCTATGTCTACCAAAGGTAGTTATTTATTATTGACACACTAGCCTTAAGCTAATTAAGTCTACCATTGTCAAGCCTGATGGAGACAGTCAGTTTGAATTGCCTAAGAAGGTTTGAAAGATGAATAATGCATGCGGCAAAAATAAGAACTACAAAATGGGCTGCCATCCATCTTTCACAGGATTCAGAAGTATCCACAGGTGTTTTCTTTTAAAAAGCAAATTTGTTATGTGGGTAGAAATTTTTGCCATTGAAATGAAATACTTTCTGAAGCATTTGTCCAAGACATGTTGGCATCTTAACAAATATAAAAATGAACTACTGGGGCAAGGGACATGGCTTAGTTAGTAAAGAGCTTGCTTGCCACTCAAGTACAAGATCATGAATTCAATAACCTTCCCCCTACAAAAAAGCCATGCAGAGCAACACATACCTGTAATTCCAGAGCTGAGAAGGAAAGACAGGAGGATCCCAAGGGTTCACTGGCCAGCCTAGCTAGCTAAACTAGTGAACTTCAAGTTCAGTGAGGGACCCTGTTTCAAAACATAAGGCAAAAATCTGTTACAGCAGGTTCCTACCCGCCGGCCTCCCGGTCCTGCCGCCAAGGTCCCGCCGCCTTGTGAGCCCCAAATAACACACTGAGACTCTGTATTTGATACAATCCTGTTGGCCAGTTACCATTATTGTTTATGGGCTAGCTCTGTCTTAATTATTAACCCATTTCTACTTATCTAATTATTTCTACGTGGCTCATCTTATCCGGGATCTGCAGCTGGTGTCTTGCTTCCTCCATGCTCTACATCTTGACTCTTCCCTACTACTTCCTCTTTCCTCCTTGTCTCCTAGCCCCGCCTATCTTGCTTTTCCATTGGCTCAACAGTGCTTTATTGTTTAACCAGTATGAGAAACATATTTACAGAATAACATCTCCCATCAAAAATCAATGGAGGAAGAACACTCAATGTTAACCTCTAACTTACAAGTGCATACACCTGCACTCACAAGTGCACATATAACACACACACACACACACACACACACACACACACACACACACACACACACAGCGCAAAAGGACGGCTACCAAGGAGTCTTTATACAGCAATATGGATACAATACAGCCACATTGTCATTTCAGGATGTTGGGCATGCCTTTACTACTTGGCTTTGGGGTGGGGGAGGAAGAACAGTAGTTATAAATTGAAATGAGAACTTCTTTCTAATCAAAATACATATTTACCAATTGATAATGAGAAGAATGAGTCAGAAAGAAAGGGAAGAAGAGAGAAAGGGAGAGAAGAAGAGCACAATTGTTTTAGAATCATTGCAAAGCAGAGCTGCCTTGGATCCATCCTTCAGTTATTCCAAATCATGGACATGTACCTGGACACCGGTATGTTCTCATTCATAATGCAGAGATCATGACTCCCTATGTTGTACTTCATCTTGTAAATTATATTACAGAATATTTTTAAATACATAGAAAGAATCCAGTGTATAGAAGGAACTTAATAGCAGACATTCATTATATTGAACCTTGTGATGTTTTATAAGGTAAAATGTATTAAATATAATCTTTCTGATATGTGAATATCTCAGAAAAGGTTATTTTCTAGCATGTTACTGTATACAACATTTTTGAGGACTTTTACAAATAAAAGCTTGCATAAAATACAATAGCTTTTTCCTTTTACAGATGGAAACATTGAGGCTCAGAAAGGGTCTGTGCCTTGCTTTGATATTTATTATCTGAATTAAACAACAGAAATGGTATTCCAGTTCTCTCCTGTTGAATTTCGAATGATTACACCGAACCTTCACAAAAGGCCAGTAAGACTGTGGCAATTGTAGACATAGCAAAGGTAGGACTATTCTCCCAGGAAAAGACAAATGTTGGGTTCAAACTGAGATGCCTGTCTGACTTGGAGGTTTGGCATTTTTTACATTGTTTGTTCATTTTATGGGTTAGGGCAAGTGTGAAGATCAGAGGACAACTTGCAGTAGTCAGTTTTCTCCTTCCACCACATGGTTCCAGGGATCGAATGCAAGCCAATGAGGCTTGCCAGCAAGCCCCTTTACCTGCTGAGCCCGTTCACCAGCCCCTGACTGGGGGGACTGATCTCATTACATTTCTATTTAGCCTGTCTCACTAATGGAAATGATTTAAAACATGAAAACTGTTTAACTAATTTTCCAAAGTGTGATAAAGTAAAAATATCTTCTATTGCTCTCTCAGTCACACAAGGCTTCTATTAAAGTCCATTTCTAAACCTGACAGAACAAATACCTTGGGGTACACTTGAACAGGACAATGTAAAACAAATGAGACTTGGCTCAACTGAAATGTGAAGCTCTCAAGGTTTATGCCATTACAGTGATGGTTCATTTTAAATACTCAGGTTTCATAAGCCCATTGAGTGTGTTGGAGTATCTATTACAGCCAAGGAAATTTAAATACGCTCCATAAATACCCAGTAGTTGTAACACAAACAGGCAAAGTCCTCAGTGGGTCCAGAGGGACTACTGAACTCAGCATCAGTAACAATTTTCTAAAGAGACTGTTGCTGCTCTTAAAGGGACACCCATTTTCAAACACATATAATAAGAACTTCAGGAGGGCTAAATTGCCTAATGAATATTTGCCTTTTAGGGAGAGAACCTGGGGCTGGTGCAGTGATTAAGAGCACTGGCTGCTCTTCCAGAGGACATGGGCTTGATCTCTGCACCCACATGGTGGCTCACAACCAATATGCAACTCCAGTTCCTGGGATTCTGACACTGGCCTCTGACATCTGGCTTCTGCTGTCACCAGATATACAAGTGGTGCACATACATACATAAATGCAGACAAATTATCCATATACATAAAATTCTAAAATAACTTTTAAGAAGGTAAGACCTTTGTCAAGTGACTGGCATGGCCTCCCTTTTGACAGACAGCAAGGCACCCAGATCCCAAGGCCATTAGCATACACATGAGGTCCTTGCTGAAGGAGATACAGGAACTTCAAACAGCATCCATAGAAAGATGCAATGTAACTGAGAGCCAATGTGATAAAATTGGGGAAAGAAAAAAAATTAACAGGAATAACTCCCAGGTAAAGGTACCCAACAGTTGATCTTTGTTCCAAGAGAAGAGAAGCATGTGTATCACTTGAAGATACATGTTAGGCCCAAATATAAGGAGGAAATATGGAACTATGGTCATTGTAGCCCTCGGGACAGACTAAGCAAAACTCACATGGTCATCATTCTGCAGTTGTTAACTGTATAAGTGGCCATCCTTATAGCACTGTGGTTAAAAGGAGAGGTGACCACTAAGATCCCACTGCTTGATACAACTGATCACTTTGCATATAAGAAATATGACATTGTATTTCTGTGCCATTTACAGGATTGTAATCATAATACACAGGAACCTAGTTATTGTCTCAACAACCAAAACTGTATCTAGAACTGGTTACCCAGGCCCACCCATTCTTCCTTCTTGAATGTGTTGGTCTTTGTTCCAATACAGGCATCAGCTTGTATATACATACAATGCAGATATGTAATTTTTAATCCAGGTTCTGCGCATAAAAAGAAACACACAGTATTTCTCTTTCTGTAGTCCAACACTCCACCACTGAGCTCTACCTCCATATTTGTCTTTTTGAGTCTGGTTCATTTCATCAAATACATTTATCTATTTATCTCCAGATCCACCCATTTACATACAAATGATATGATTCTACTTCTCTTTGTGGGTGAATAAATTCCATCGTGTATGTGTACCATTTTTTCTTTATCCATTTATACCTGCTGATTGGTGTCAAGGTTAGAAAAGTGTCAAGGTGACAGAAACCACGAAAATATAGAGTCTATTGAGAGTCTAACTCCATTTCTCAGCTATTGTCGATATCGCAACAGTAAATATGGATAAACAATTGTCTGTGTGGTAAGTTGACTTTAGAGCCCTGAGGGTGTGTATCAAAGGGTGATCTAACTGATTGATATGTTGGTTCTACTTTACTTTGTTTTTTGTTGTTGTTATTTTACTTCCATACTGATTTTGTTAGGAGCTACAGAAGTTTGCATCGCCATCAACAGGGGCTCCTTTACCCACATTCTCACCAGCCATTGCTTTTCCTTTGTTTTCTTATTCGTAGCCATTCTGTAGGGGTAAAATGGCATCTAAAGCCGTTTTAACTTGCATCTTCCTGATGACTAACAATACTAATCATTTTTAAGAATTTACTAGCCACTTTGTCACAGTGCCTCTTTTTCTAATTAATATAATACACATAGTATAGTTCAATAATATATAATTGTAGCTTGCCAAAGACTTACATATTTCTTTTCACATCTGTTTTCTTTAACAAATTAGAATTTCGCTAAAGTCTGGTAGCTGGTTGGTGTGTGTGTGTGTGTGTGTGTGTGTGTGTGTGTGTGTGTGTGTGTGTGTCTTTGTTGTGTTATCAGCATGTAGTAGAGTGCCTGATGGTCACAGGATAGGCAATCAATATTTCTGAATATTGAATACATATAGCTATTATGCTGGCTAGCTTCTTGTCAGCTTGACACAAGGTAGAGTCATCAGAGAGGAGGGAAACTTAATTGAGAAAATATCTCCATAAGATTATGCTGTAAGCAAGCCTACAGAGCATTTTCTTAATTAACATTAATGTGAGAAGGACTGGCCTACTGCGGCTGTGCCACCCCTGGACAGGTGGTCCTGGAGTGTATAAGAAAGCATGATGAATGCCCAAGGCCTGCACAGATTTGATCCAAGTGAGTTCCAGCACCGAGAAAGGGAAGTGAACCCAACAAGCTATCTGCAATTAATAGCTACTGGCAACAGAAACATCACTTTTTCCAATGGAGTGCCACTAGGTATATTAACACTTCAGAGTAGGCTTCTTGCCCAGGGACAGTTGGCCAACACAGAACAAACTGAATGGTGTTTTTGTATATTTCTGTCTCATTCTGCATTGTTTGGGCATACTTTTGTGGTCTTTTGCATATTTTGGGTTCTGTTTTGTGGTTTTGAGTATGTCTCTTGTTTGTTTGGTTTGATTTGGTTTGGTTTTTAAAGAGTGAAAAAGAACACAAGATTGGGTAGATAGGGAGGTGGGGAGGATCTTGGAGGAATTGGGGGAGGGGGGAAATATGATTAAAATGTATGAAAAATTTGCAGTTAAAAAAAAAAACACAGGCTGAGTAAGCCATGAGGAGAGCAAGAGATTAAAAAGCACCCTTCCATGGCCTCTGTATCAGCACTTGCCTCCAGGTTCCTGCCCTGACTTCTCTTAGCAACGGCATGTGACCTGAGAGTTGTAAGAAGAAATCTCCCCAAGTTGTTTATGGTCATGGTGAAGTTTCTTTCCCATGAGCTGCTCCCAAGTAACCACACAGAGGCTTACTACTAATTATAAATGTTCAGTCGATAGCTCAGGCTTGATACTAGCTAACTTTTACATTTTCAATTAACCCATACTTTTATCTATGCTTTGCTATGTGGCTTGGTACTTTTCTCTGTATGGCATGTCCATCGTGCATCTCTCTACATCTTCTGACTCTGCCCTCCTTCTTGCCAGCATTCTGTTTGACTCTCCCCCTAACCTTATTCTGTCCAGCTATTGGCCAGTCAGCGTCTTTATTAAACCAATCCAAGTGGCAAATCTTTACAGCATACAAAAGGATTATTACACACACACACACACACACACACACACACACACACACACACACACACACAGCAATGAAAACCCTAAGACACCTATATAAAAACATGCACATATTTTACAGTGAATGCTTCACTTAACAACCTGACATGTTTCAATAGCCTGTTATGTTTTCCACTTGTAATGAATTAAGATAATTTTAACTAAAATTTTCAATTGGGGCCTAAAAGTTCTTTTTCAAATTCACATCTGTGAAACTGCCTCGTCTTAAGTACTGTGCAGTCCTTTTGTTGCAGAGGGTAACTGCTCCATAAGAGTGAGAACAGTATTCGCTGGGATACCATGAGTTTCACATTCCTAAGTTTGTCAAGAGTCAGGCTGATCTCCTTCCATAGATTCTACTAAAATAAAAGATGTGATGTTTCTTTCTTGCTCAGAATCATTATCCCCACAGTCACTCCGGAGGAAAAAGTAGTGCTGGCTAAAGATGACAATAATAAAATAAAAACAAGTATTTCTTTAATGAGAGGTTTAGGAAAGGCCTGGGGATATAGCTCAATGGTACAGCAAGTCCCTGTACATGCTGAGTTCCATCCCCAGCACTATAAAACAATTTAAAAACAAGAAACAAAACTAAATAGCACTAAAATGGGTGAGGCAACATGCGCTATTCCTAGATCTATAAGTAGCAATGACTTTTAGAAGAGGCTTCATTCCCTGGGCATTCATTTCTTCTTCTGCAAAACAGGAGAAGCACATCCAGCAAGCCTCTAGCATTCCATAGAGAGAGCAGTTTAACAGCGCTTCAGGAAACTTCCTTAGGCTCCATTCTTTGGGTTTGTCATTGCTGCTGATAGCCAACACATAAAATTCATTTGGGTCAAACATATTTATGATACAGATAAATGAACTTATCAAAATGTCTGACATTTGCCAAACACAGTAAAATGATAGCAGTTAGTCGAGAAGTATTGGATCAACATGAACTGAATTCAGACTGGCCTCCATAAATCAGATATGCTTAGTGAAGAAGCCAAACACCTATTAAAACTACAAATCAGGTTTTTTTTTCTTTTAGAAACTTTACACTATTTTCAAACTGTTGACTGAACAAGCTGTTTCCTGAAGATGATGTTCATATCATTCCCAGAGTCTCAATGAGTCCCTGATGCCATTGTCACTGCTACAGACAACACAGACTGCTGAGGTTGGTCTGAACCTAAAAGATACCCCATGACCAACAATTATAGAACAGGTTTTAACCTGGTTCCATTAGGTTTGCAATGAGGGGAACATGAATCTTTCATCTAATGAAATTTTCATGCATAAGCAGAAATCCAATCCATCACAAATTACTAACCCATTGAATATAGTTCTGCAAGGTCAAAGGACACAGTCCCACAGTCTCATCCAGCCTGGGCCCCCTCATGTCTGTCAATGAGGACATCAACTGAAACTCTCAAGCTAAATCAATGCTTACAACTGTTAGTTCCTGTTTTCCCATGGTGTCCTTTTGGTTGTTTATGCAAGCTTTCAAACCAAGCAGATAGTAAACTCGGTCATTACAAACATGACTATTGCTACACATTGTATCTCCTTCATTAGTGGTTATGAAGATTCAGCCTCCTGGCGTCCTTGATGACTGGGCTCTTAGGATAGTGATGCTAATAACATGACAATGTCAATGCTTTTGTGTCTGCCAAGCATTAGTAATCATATTCCCCTGAGACCCTATCAGAATCATCAGCCTTAATGGGATCCTTGTGGTTACACACAGAAGTAGGCTAGGCAGGGGCTACACAATGTCTCTCGGGTCTGCTCAGACAAGGTGGCCCCTAAGAACATTTGGAAACACTGTTTTTACATCCCCCTCGCCACTGGCAGAGAATTCCACACGAGAACTGTGAAGCACTGTTCTGAATATGACTCTGGAGCCAACTGTCTCTTAACTACATACATAAGACCTGTTTCATAGCAATACAGACATATACGTATAATCACTGCATCTATTCAGCTAAAACAAAATGCTAGTTATATCCCTGTCTTAATCCCATTATGCCAGCCTATTGTCTTTCCGCTCTCTTTCTCACAAAAAGCCACTAAATATTGCTTGCTGAAGACACTAAACACCTCTGTGATCTTCCATTCAGATGGTCCCACTCACACTCAACAAGGACTCATGCCTCCTCCTAGGAGGAAGAACAGCCTACAAGCAAACTACCAGCAGCATCTAGTCCCAAAGAGAATTCTAGTGTTCCCTGAGTGCAGCAAATGAACAGGTAATGAGCAGAAATCTCCATCTCTTGAAAATACATATTCTTTTGGCTAGGTTCAGCTTCCTTAGGGAAATCCTAATTTAAACTAAATTCTTTCCCTAAAATGTTCCTAAGACTAACATGAGTTAGGAACTTACACATAAAGGCAAAGGACAGGAAAAATAACATGTATAAGCATTGTGAAGGGTACTGAACCCTAACAAAGGCATGAAATGCCGCTGGCATAAGCATTACTGTCTAGAGGACAGAGGGAAAGGGAGAGACATTGGAAGATCAAAGACCAACTTAAAACAAGAGCTTCCTGCTAGTAAGATTCATTCTGAAGAACATACGCAATTGTTTTTCTCCAGCTGGCTAGAAGTTTTATTTTCTTTTGGGGAAAATAAATATGGGATAGCTCAAATCAGGTGAACTAACCATAGTCCTCTAGGTTAGCCGTGTGTTGGGTGTGTGTGTGTGTGTGTGTGTGTGTGTGTGTGTGTGTGTGTGTGTGTAGGGCTTTCTTCCTATCATTAAAAGTAACTAAGTAACAACAACAACAAAGAATAGCTTTTGCAAATCTAAAATGGAGAATGAAGCACTTTGTAATGAAGAGTCAAGGGAAGGGCAGGCAAAGGGTTTAGCAGTAAGCCTGATGCTAACTAAGCCTCAGCTCAATCCCTAGCACCCACACGTTGGAAAGAGAGAACCAACTCCCACAAGTTCAGTTGTTCTCTGAGTTACACATATGCACATGCGCGCACACTCACACACTGTCACATATGGGCATGCACACACACAAACAAATAAATAAATGTAATAAAAAATAAAGTATATGATGACTAATGTTTTAGAAGTCAACACAAAACCCTAAGATGCCACTAGAACTTCTGCAATGTGGTTTCCAAGGTTGCAATTTGGGTTTTGCTTCATGATGATTTTTAAAAATCAGGGCCAGCGAGAGTGTGTGGGTAAAAGTTCTCCCTGACAAGCCTGGAAACATGAGCTCAGTGCCCAGATTCACATAGCTGAAAAACAGAGAACCAACTCCCACAAGATATCATCTAACCAACACGTACACACCATAGCACTCGCATGCCTACACACATACAGGTGCAAATGTGTGCATGCACACACACACGCACACACACACACGATAACAAAATTGAAACATTCAAAGTGTTCATATTTTAAAAGTAGGTTCCTCCCACCATTCTCCCATCAAATGTCCTTCACTTTATGGACTTAACAACTATGAATTAATGTTCTATCAAGACTTTGCTAGGAAGAAACTAGTAGAAGCAGGTTTTAAGAAAACAAGAATATTCTCTGCCACTTACATTAATTGCTTCTAAGTATTAAGAACTGTTTAGAGGATCCTAAGTAGAGAAACTGTAAGAAAGTTAAGATTAAAAATGCTTTTGGAATTCCTAAATGCACATACTTGAAACAGTATCTGTCATCTTGTCAGTAAATTTCAACCATCAAACCTGGAATCCTAGAACTTCCATTATAATGAGAGCTTTAACAAAGAAAGCTTCTTCTCCTTATTCATGTTTTAGAAGAATGTAAATATTCTAATAAGTAACTATAGCCAGGTCCTTTCATTTATTTTAACCTCCCGCGCTAAGTGATGGGACTTAAACTGGTTCCTTTAATAATTTCTTTAAATTGATTGCTCAAACAGCTAGTGAAGTGTGTGGATTCCCAGACACCCACCTCTATGCTGGAGCAGTATTCTGTGCTACTAACTCTATTCTACTCAAACAATAACTCCTTTTCCTTGCCGCCTACCCATAAATGATTTTTTTTAAAGACTGAAAGCATATGTCTCTCTAAAATACACATGAGCACTACTGTCTGACTGACAAAAGCACAAAGATTCAAAATCCTGTGTCAGATATAACTAGAACTGCCTTGTGGTGTGTCTCTAGACTGTCTGTAACTGCCTGTAACCTGGAAAGATTTCTCTGGAAATGCCAAGGAGGAAACAACAGTTCAAATAGTACTGCTATTTAACATATGCAAGCAAAGCTTTTACTTTACCATAACTTTGTTCTCCTGTGATTAAAAATACTATGTGCATCTCGACTACACTGAAAAGCTCTTGAAACTATCCAGAAAGTAGGTAAAACCCCTTCACTAGCTCCAGCAAAAGATGTGTGATGGATCACGCCCAGGACCCCCACCCCTGTCACCCCGCTCATCCTGTGGAGACCCACTGCAAGACTGAGAACAGGTGAGCCCAGGCAGACAACTGAGGCTTAGGAAGAGCTGTCTAGAACTCTCCATAGTAAAACTCCATGCCATGGTGTTTTCAAAACAGAAAAGGCTCCAGGGTTTCTGCTAAAAATAAGATGGAATTCTATATGTCAGACACATGCACCCATATGTTACATAGTTATTGGTAGTGTGAAAAATCACAGAGGAAATCTACAGCTTTTGAAACCATGATGTGTGTTTTAGGAAGCTTAGGCGTTAAACATCTCCAGCAGTGACCCATACTTACGAAGCCACTTCAGGCTTGCTTTTATTAGTAGCCTGCATCACAGAGAAAGCTCATATAGCACGAGAAGAATCTGTTTCTAAGGAAACTGACCATGCATGCTTCTGTAAATGATTGAAAAACAGAGCTGCTCCTGTAAGTGTGCCTAGGTCTGTCAAGGCTTTCTCTACCCCACTTGAGGCTTTCATCTCCACGTTCAGCTGACTGAATCACAAGTTCATGGACTGGATGAAATTCTTGGCCAGGAGATGACAGCCTACTTTCTAAGTTGCAAGAAGGGAGACAGTTGTTTAGTTAGGTTTAATAATGAGTTTAAGGGAACATCACCTCTTGAGAAAAGATAAAGAAAGACTTGAGACAAGAGGGTGTAATGCAGAAATGAATCATCTTGTCACTAAGTGTTAACAGTGGATGATGGGCATGTGGGTTCATTACACCATTCTTTCCCTACTTTCTTGTACGAGTGAACATTTTCCTAATAAAGGTCTTTAGTGACAACCTTTCCCCAACCTCTCTAACACAGTTCACTGAAGGAAGTAAGAACAGAAACACAGAGATAGAAGATAAGTTCCTGTCAAGGTTAATTGTATGCGTCAAGTTAACTGGGCCACTGTGCTAACATGCTGGTCAAAGATCATTCTGGATGTTTCTGAAGGGTACTCTTTGTGTGGGTGGTGAACTGTGTGCACAGCAGATTGTCTTCTACTGTGGTAAGCCATATCTGAACACTCAAGCCTTGAACTGAACAAAGACATGGAGAAAGGGGAATTCTGACGGCAGACACGCTTCTGACAGGACTGCAGCACTGAGCCTCTGCTTGGTCTCCAGTCAATCAGCCCACCCTGCACACATGGAACTTGCCAGGTTCCTTAGCCACATTATTCACTAAAAACCAACCAAACTCCTGCGCTTCCTTTCTTCCTGACACTCTCTTCTAAGTCCCTACACACACACTCACACACACAGACACACACTCACTACACACACACACATACACACACTCTCACACACACACAGACACACACTCACACACACACTATGGCCCACTCAAACTTTTCAGTTATTCTATCCAGCAATAAAAAGTGTATTTACAATACCA
Source organism: Cricetiscus sungorus (assembly GCA_030556225.1). Classification (NCBI taxonomy): domain Eukaryota; kingdom Metazoa; phylum Chordata; class Mammalia; order Rodentia; family Cricetidae; genus Cricetiscus; species Cricetiscus sungorus. The sequence continues at coordinate 34,910,775 of JANBXA010000588.1, forward strand.
TTTCATGTGAATCTCCATGTCTCATCAATTAGTCTTTATTTTGTGTGCTTATACCATTTATAATAACCTATAATTATATCAATTATTTGCCTCTTTAGCTTTAGCTTTACCTGTGTTCACTAAAAGAATGTAATTTTCGGGAGATGAATGACTACACTATCGTCTATGCCACTTCTTCCAGCACTTAGCACAGCATGGAGCAGAACACAGAGTCCCAATAAATACTGATGTATGCAGAAATGTGTACTCTCAAAGCGGTGATCATCAAACGACTCCCTGGGATTCCACCCACCAAACAAACAGGGTTCAACTAGTCATACTATAATGGACCGATCTGAGTTTAGATAATTTTCCAGAATATAAGACCAAAATCTATTCACAATAGATTGTGTCTCAATCAAGGTCACCCAAAAAGTCACTGGTCATTACAAAGAGAAACAAGCTTTGCTGCATCTTTTCAGTTACAGAATTCTCAAATGTTTGCATCTCCTGTATTCGGTTGAGGCATATGAAATTTCCAGCCCAGTAAAAAGGCATTTCAGAGATAGATGTGCAGATTCTGCAAGCCAAGGTGACAAAATCAGGAGAGAAAACAGCATGCAGCTTAGCTTGCTAACAAATCAAGTCTTACTTTGCACATGTCCAGTGGGGAAAAGTTACACAGGAACTGTGAAGGGGATGGGTCATGCTTCAGAACAAAGAAATAAAGGTGTTTAGGGAAGATGTCAACTTTCAAAAGATTATCCAACCTATAATTTTTTAAATAACACAATGTAATCCTAAATTTTGTGATTTCATTTTAAAGTATCTCAGTGGCATGTATAGTTTTAATCATCTTCTTAGAAGAATATTGGGCCTCTGTAGGTTACATAACATTTTATTTATTTAAAATTCATCTGAGTAGGATATCCCAAAAGAAACTTGGAAAGGTAGATGCTGATACTCAAAATATAATACCAAAAATCCACTCCAGCAAGTTGAATATGAATTACACTACTCTTACATTACCCATAAACACTGTTCCATAACTATATTTAACTCACCAACTATGTTAAAACCTGAAATGTGACAAAGTAGATGACAGAGGGGCACGTGTCTACATATCCCTCTTCATCTCAAGGGGCTGAAAGAAAAAGTAAAGCATGAATATATATGTTGGTCACTACACTATACAGATACATCTTTTTATTTCCTTTGGTTCCTTGCTTTGTTTTTCCGTTTTTTGAGACAGAATCTGGCAGTGAATCCTAGACTTGCTTCCAACTCCCAACCTTCATGCCTCAGCCTCCAATGTGCTAGAATTGCAGGCATGCTCTATTACCTCAAGAATACATCTATATGCTTTTATTATCATGCACATCTCATATAATTCACATCACTCCATGAAATGTTTCACTGACTTTTCCTATTTTGGCATAAAATAAAACAAAATTGTTAAAATAAATATGATAACACTAGTAAATATATAGCAGAAACAGCCACAGTTTACTGAAATCTTTAAATCTCAGAATCACAAAGTGTGTGTGTGTGTGTGTGTGTGTGTGTGTGTGTGTGTGTGTGTGTTGTGGTTGAGTAAAAATGATTCATAGGCTTATAGTTATAGGGAGTGGCATTATTGGGAAGTGTGGTCTTGTTGAAGTAGGTGTGGCATTGTTGGAGGAAGTATGTCACTGGGGCTGGGCTTTGAGGTCTCAAATGCTCAAGCCAGGCTCAGCATGGCATTATCTTCCTGCTTCCTGCCATGATAATAATGGACTAAACCTCTGAACTGTAAGCCACCCCTGATTAAATGTTTTCCTTTATAAGAGTTGCTGTGGTCATGGTATCTCTTTATAGTGACAGAAACCCTAAGACAGGACTCAGTACCGAGGACTGGGGTATTGCTGTGGTAGACCTGACTACATTCTTGTTTCAAAGAATGTGGGCTTTGGGGATTTTGATTAGAAAAACAATTGAATGGTTTAAATGATGCTTAATAGGCCATACCAGTAGGATCATGGAAGACAGTGGTGATGGGAGATGTTATTCTGTATATATGTTTCTCATACTGGTTAATAAAGCCCTGTGGCCAATAGAAAACAAGATAGGCGGGGCTAGGAGACCAGGAGGAGGAAATAGGAAGTAGTAGGGAGGAGTCGAGATGTAGCCCAGGGAAGATGCAGGACGCCTGCCGCGCAGCTCCCCGATAAGACGACCACGTGGAAATACTTAGATAAGTAGAAATGGGTTAATAATTAAGGCAGAGCTAGCCCATAAACAGTAATGGTAACTGGCCAACAGGATTGTATCAAATACAGAGTCTCTGAGTGTTATTTGGGGCACACGTGGTTGCAGGACAATGGCGGCAGAACCAGCGGCAGCCAGCGGGGAAACCTGCTGCAACATAATGGTGTCAGAACTGGGATTGAGAACTTTCACTTAAAACTTAACAAAAGCTTAAAAAATAGTTTTTAGAAACAAAGGAACAGAGACTAGTAAGTCTTCTTAGTAGCAGCATTTTCTTGGTTGGATTTGTTTTGCTATGGACAGAGAGTTGCTCGGCTCCTTTAAGGGAGGTTTCCAAAATTAGCATAAGCGGCAAAAAAGCCACCTTGCTTTTAAAGAGCTCTGCTAGCAATTCATTGGTGTGTACAAGAGCTGCAATGAAGGTTTACACTGTGTTTTAAAAAGTACGCTGGCTTGGGAGAGAAAAACAAACAGGATATAATGGTTTAAAAAGAAAAAAGGAGATAAAATGGATGGCTATGATGGCGCGTGCCATTAATCCCAGCACTCGGGAGGCAGAGGCAAGCAAATCTCTGTGATTTCAAAGCAAACCTGGTATGCAATGAATTCCAGGTCAGATAAAAGTTACACAGAGAAACCCTGTCTCAAAATATGTAAAAATAGAAGTAGAATAAATAGAGTAATAAAAAAGCTATGTAAAGATGGAAAACACAGAGAAATTTTGGATATTATACGCGATTCTGTTGTCTTTAAATTATTTGATTGCTGAGAAAATAACAACTACTGATAAAAGAAATGCTGCTGGATCAATTCAATATATATATTTTAAAAATGCTTTGACTCCAAAATTTAAGCCTAAGGAAAAGTTATTGGGGAAAAGGATTTCTATTTTTGTTTCCACAGAAAATGAAAAGCTGTGGATTTCTTCCAGATTTATGTGGTTTGATCAAGCCAGACCCCCTGAAGCAGCTCCCCAGGTGATACAACATTCAAAGCAATTGAGACAAAGCCTTGCAGACCACAGCCAAGATTTCTGCATCTTCTTTGGACCCCTATGACAGCGCCCTCACCAGCAGGAAGTAGTTTGGAAAGAACGACACCCAAATTCCCTAATATTGTTTATAAATGTTTGTTTTCATTTAAATAGGCTTGATTATAAATGGCTATAACCACAAGCAATCTTTTTAAAGGTAAAAAGGGAATTATGGTATAGATATGAATACTTTGCTTTGGGATGGATTTTCATTTATTGATACAATTTAAGGTCAATTTTGTGATATGTATATTTCTCCTCTTGTTTAGGTATTGTGTTTATATAGCTCATTGGAAAATGTAATGTATAATTTAGTACAGATTATAGAGAGTTACCTATGATAGTTAAAACTTATAGTTAAGTTAGTTAGGATATCTAGATATACAGAGATGTATTTGAAATGGATAGGCATTCTTCAAACCTTTCAAAGACCTACAGAATATGGCATTTAAAATGGTTTAGGGTTTTTCTTGACAGGGAGGCACAACTGCTCCTGGTAACACCACCTGCATCAAAAAGGAAGATGGACATTGAAGAAACTCGTTATGAAGTTTGCTTCTAATATGGCAAGACTAGCCATTTGAGCAAGGTACTTCTCTTGTCTAGACTGTTTGACTTTATGTTGTAGAAACTGGACATGCAGGACCCACAAAAAGATGACTGTTGATGCAAGATAGACATTGCTACAGGGTTCCTGCTTCATGGAAGAGGCTGCCAGACAGCCAGACAGTCTACAGGACACAGAGAAAAGTTTTCTACTTTGTTGAGGAGTCTGGACACACACTATGGCCTATGGGCTGAAGATGGAACATTACAGAAGAACTTCAGGTGACTAACCAGGCAATGAGTTGTCTCTGTCATTTCTAGAGTTTATATATTATCCTTCTGCGGTCTTTGATGGAGTTGAAGACAGGTAGTTATGACTATAGTTTTCCTTAGTTAGGATTAAAGATAAGTTACATATAGGACTTTAGACTTACAAAGATAAGATAGATGATATTTTCTTTTAAGTCTTACAAAATGTTAATGGACTAAATATTGTTTACTGTGATTCTTATTTGATAACTGTTGTATGGTATATTTTGCTATGTTAAGGTTAAACCCCTTCTTTTACTTTAGACAGAAAAGAGGAGATGATGGGAGATGTTATTCTGTATATATGTTTCTCATACTGGTTAATAAAGCACTGTGGCCAATAGAAAACTAGATAGGCGGGGCTAGGAGACTAGGAGGAGGAAAGAGGAAGTAGAAGGCGGGGTCGAGATGTAGCCTGGGAAGGAGAGAGGACGCTTGCCACGGCTCCCTAAGACGACCACGTGGAAATACTTAGATAAGTAGAAATGGGTTAATAATTAAGACAGAGCTAGCCCATAAACAATAATGGTAACTGGCCAACAGGATTGTATCAAATACAGAGTCTCTGAGTGTTATTTGGGGCACATGTGGTTGCAGGACAATGGCAGCAGAACCAGCGGCAGCCGGCGGGGAAACCTACCGCAACACAGTGGTGCTACATGTGATTTGATGAACTATGAGGGTCTGGCTCAAGAGATTTCAAAGAAGAAAAAAATGTTAACATGTGGCCTAGAGACTAGTCTTGTGATATTTTGGTAAAGAATATGTCTGCTTTCTGCCCTTGTCCAAAAAAATTTTGTCTGGGGCAAAATTGAAGAGTTTTGGATTATATTTGCAAAGATTTCAAAACAACCTAGTATAAACTGTGTCATGTAGTTTTTAGCTACCACACTTACACAGATCTATAATGAAAAGGAGCAAGCTGAACAAGGAAGTTACAAAATGTATAATTTGAAGGGAAAGGGGGGCATCAAAAAGTGGAATGGAGCTAAGTCCTATGTTAAAGGACGTAAACAGATTAAAGAAAATCTTGATGTTGAATGAAATGAAGGGAGTGGTGACCCCAGGGCAAGGTCCCACCCAGCTAAGATCCCAAGTTGTGAAAAGGAATCAAAGTAAAGCTTAGAGCTGGTATGGTAGTATACACCTTTAATCCTAGCACTCTAGGATTAAAGCAGGCAGATCTCTTGAGTTTGAGGCTAGCCTGATCTACAGATCAAGCTTCAGGACAGCCAACCTCAGGCAGTAAAGAAAACTTATCAAAACCAGAAAGCTGATGAAGATGTAATTGAATAAGGGGCCATGTTCCAGCCCCAGCAAGCAGCAGAACTTGGCAGCCTTGGCCATGTGGGTTCTGGTTTTAGAGTTAAGGATACAAGAAAGGGAATTTGCCTCCATGACTAAAGAAAGCTGCTGAAACCAGACATATGTCAGGAGTATCCCTGCATGGAGGCCCAGAGAGGCCATTGTGTGAAACTAAGAAGATGAAACCTGAATTGTCTTGGAGACCCCAAAATGTTGAAGATGCCAGAGTCATGGGCTATCTGCTGAGAAGAGCTACTAACAGCCAGTGGAACCCGTGTAAGGGAGAGAAGTGTGTTGCAGTCGACAAAGCTGAAAGGAGCTGGAGATGGGACATCCAACATGGAGATTCAGAGTTTGGAGTTTACCTGGCTGGTTTTTGGTCTTGCTTTGGTCCAGTACTTCTTCATTATACCCCCTTTCCTACATTTTGGAATGGTAACATATATCCTGTGCAATTATAAATTGAAAGTATGTGACCTGATTTTTCACTTTGATTTTACAGATTACAGTTAAGAGATTACATAAGTCTCAGAAGAGATTTTGAACTTCGGACTTTTAAACAAGCTTGACACTACTGTAGACTATGGGGACTTTTGAAGTTGGACTAAATGCATTTTGCATTATGATATAGCTATAATCTATGTGAGCCAGGGAGTGGAATGTGGTATTGTAAATGAAAATGGTCCCATAGACTCAGGTACTGGCACAATTGGGAGATTTGGCCTTGTTGGAACAGGTGTGGCATTGTAGGAGAAAATTCATCACTAGGGTGGGCTTTGAGGTCTCAGATGCTCAAGCCAAGCCCAGCATGGCATTATCTTCCTTCTTCCTGCCAATCAGGATATAGAACTCTCAGTTCCTTCTCCAGTACCATGTCTGCCTGCATGCTGCCATGCTTCCTACCATGATGATAATGAACTACACCTCTGTACTATAAGCCAGCCCTAATTAAATGTTTTCCTTTATAAGAGTTGTCATGATCATGGTGTCTTTTCACAGCAACAGAAGCCCTAAGACATCTATAATATGATAATCTTGAATACTCATAATACTCATTATTTAACATGCATATCATGATTCCATGAATCAAGTTTTTGTTCAAGGAGTCATGATATGCAGGTAAAGAAATCATGTGAGGAACAAAGCTCCCTCTCTGTCTAAGGTTGAACACAAGCAGTAAGACTGAAGGCCCTCACAGACACTGGTGGGCAGAAACAGACACAGTGAGGGGTGTTCATCTTCACCCCTTTCATCAGGGTATCCCACCTCACCCCAACATCTTTAAATCACCTGGAATTCTTTTTAAAGAATTTAAAGAATTACCCTGCTGATGCCATTCCCTATTCTTAGTTTGCAATGGGCACTGGGTAATAGCTTTTGTAAACATTTTTGATTAATGAAACTCATCATGGCTCAACTTGACCTAGAGTTGCAATCTGTGATACCTAACCATTATCTGTATCATAAACATTTGACAGGCTACAGTTCTATGTCTTTGTAAAACCTTCCTAACCCTGCCTGGGGAGGGTGGGGAGTGATTACTAAAGGATCATGTGTTCCATACTTAATCAACATTCCCAGGTGATGTCATCCTCTCCCTGTAGCCTGAATGATAGTCCTCCAGAAGTTATGGCCACATACATAACCCTGTAACCTGGGCATGTTGCTTTATTTGGAAAAAAACAGGTGGTGTGAGTAGCTGATGGTATAATTAATGATCTGAGATGAGGCAAGCTTACTGAATTAGTGACGACTAAATACAAGGACAAGTGACAAACTACAGACAGAAATATAGGAAAGAGGTGATGTGAAATTGGAAGCAGAGACTAGATTCAAGAACAAGTTAATGGATGCCAAGATCAATAGACAGACACCAGACAAGGAGAGGGGCAAGGAGTAGACTCTTCTTTGGAGATCCTAGAATGAGTATTGCCCTGTGTGCATCCTAGCTTTAAGTCAGGATCAAATCCAGGAATTGTGCCACAATGGCTTCCACTAAGACACTGAGCATGTAGCAATCTGTAATAGCAACTGCATAAAAGGCACATACTCCAACCCAACTGTCAAACCTCTGCCACATCCATCTTCATGGAAAAGCATGATGGAGTGGGTTGAAATGTGAAGGTGATAAAGTAGAAAAACAGAAATTAAGAATAGCCTAGGGCAGAGGTTCTCAACCTGTTGCATACCAGATATTTACATTATGATTCATAACAGTAGCAAAATTACAGTTATGAAATAGCAATAAAATAATTTTATGGTTGGGGTCCCACACATGAGGAACTACATATATTAAAGGATCAAAACATTAGGAAGGTTGAGCACTGGCCTAGGATGACCCTTTATCTTAGTAAACCACAACTTCCCTGCTGGTAAAATAGATGATAATAGGACGTAATCACTGAAATACATCATGGGAAATACGTACTTGAACATACTATAACCTAAATGTTTAGAGTCAATAAAAAACATAGCAGCTATATTATAGGTCAAGTGGAAGCAATTTCTAGATTAAGTAGGAGATCTCTGTGAGACCAGGAAATAACCACACAGTTGCAGACAAGAATGAGGAGGTGGGAGTAGACTCAGAAGGGATCATTCAACTGGGTCCTTTTAGAAACTGCTAGAGAGAAACCCTTTTAACAACTTCAGAGTACCAGCTGCCAGAGCCTGTCAGCTGAGTACCAGCTCTGTGTCTGCTTGCTTAAACAGAAAAAAAAAAATCTGTCTCCTTATACATTCTTAAGAAGGACCTCCCATCTTCCTTTCTCTAGAACCCCTTTCCCATGTTCAACATTGAGAAACTAAACTCTCAACTTGCCCACTCAATATGATTGAGTCAGTTTCATTATGGATAAGGAATCTGGTCTTTGAGAGTTCTACCCTTACTCCCAATGACCCTTTCAGGCAGAGAACATTGCAGCACAAGTTGAATCTGATTTAGCACAATACTTTATTCCTGCTAATGAATAATGAATAATTCCCCGATGAGAGGAATCAACCTCTTTCCTGACATCAGTGCTTGGAAGGTACCATGTGCCTCTTGGTGGTCATTCAGGCTATGAGGACAGTATAACTGACAAGGAAAATGCATAGCCCTTGAAAGAACTGTAAGGTGACAGACCTGGAGGTGTAGTTCACACACACAAATATAAACAATTGTATTAATAAAAATTAAAGATAATTCTCAATTATACAGCAAGTTTGAAGGCAGTATGAGACCTTGTCTCAAAAAATAAATGTTTAACTTCCTGTGATGGGATGCCATGCTCAGCCTTAATGCATGGGAAATGAGCTTGGCCCTGCCCTAACCTATTGTGCCAGACTATGTTGATTCTTCATGGGAGCCCTTACCTGTGAGGAGGAGTGGACTGGGGATGCGATGAGAGGGAGGTGAAGAGGTGGAGGTAGGTGGCGGGGAGGAGGTGTGGGAGGGAGAACTGTGGTTTGAATATAAAATGAAATTTTAAAATGGCAAAAAATGAATGTTTTAGGGGAAACAAAATAAAATCCATTTATTAATTTATATACTCTGTGTGTGTGTGTATTTTTATTTTCATCAATTTTTCTATCTCAAAGTTGAGGAATACCTTCTTTGTTCCAAGTGATATTTCCCCAAAAATAATCACTACCAATGACCAACACAGCACCTAAAATAAAGCAAGCAAATAACTCATGTGGAATACTGGGTCAGTCCACAGCAATAGCAAGTGCTTAATAAACGTCAGCTGCCAACTATCACTGCTACCTGCCTGTGCGACTAGGAAGATACTGTCTCGCCTAATCTTCACCTTTCTAATTTCAGGC